>JADLZN010005428.1:0-718409 GCA_018155175.1 Sinocyclocheilus anophthalmus
ATTTCTTGGGGAAACAAAAAAAAAAAAGTCTGCTCATCGTGTACATTTTAGGTGAGTCTTTTGTTCAAACACTATATTGATGTTCACAGGATCAGAGTTCCACATCCGTTGCATTTTCGGTTCTCCCTAGCATTTATGCATAATATGATATAAATTCGTGAAACAGGAGTTGCAATGTATTTGCCAAGGGGGTCGGCGGTTTTCCAGTGTAATTGGGAATAACTTTACCCTGTTGCCACTGGTTGGCTTTGAAACGGACCCCAACATGTGGGATATTTAGGCGCACCTGGAATGCAGGGAGGCCCTGTCAAAAAACCGTTATTTTAACCCCCTGGGTAACTCATCTATATCGGTGGAACCCCCCCGTTAATTTTAAGTTTGTGTAAGCGGGTCAAGGCTCTGGTCGTTTATGCTAATAAAAGTTGTTATATTTCTGAACGATGAGCATTATTTTTGACGCTGGGAGTTTTGTAACAGGTTTCTTGAAGAGACGTAGTTACTGCTTGGCCTTGCTACTAAGCATTGTTAACTGAGTGCCATGTATTCATATAACGACTGTGTAATGTTGCCTATGTGTTTGCCTTAGGGTGTTTCAGGCGAGTGTCTATGGCTTGCTTACTGCCGGGGGCCAAGTCATAAAGGCCCTTACCTCTCTGCTGTTCTGGTCCTTTGATCATGGCCCTCGTCTGATTGTCCAAGGCCCTGAATCACATCAATTTCTTTGGTATGTGCGCATAATTCAAGACCGATTTTTAATCTTTAGTGTATGAGGTGTTTGGTTAGTTTCCCTATCCCTTAGTATGACGACCGGAGCACAGCTGTTACTAAAGTTTATACATGCACAACCTCTCTGATTTTTGTTGGAAAGGGTGTGTGTAATATGTAGCTTTATACTTGTTGCGGCTTGTGCGGATTTCCATTTTTCTCTGTTTATATGCCTTCCTCTTCCAGTTGTCTTTTGAAGTCTAACATCGACAGGCGTTTACGGGCGATCCAGTTCAAAAAGTGCCCGCCCTCGGAAGCGCTGAACCAGTGCTCTAACAGTAGACCGTTTACACATCTTATGGGGGCGTTTTTATTCAGGCTGCACGCAACGAACCAACAGAAACACACAGAGTGTATCTATACCTACTTCCAGAAATGTTTGTCACCCCCCCCCCGCCCCTTAGATGTATATTGAAGTACAGCAGGACCCTTTAATTGCAAATGTTCATGGCTGTGCAGTCTGATTGAAATATGGCAAACGTTTTATACATAGATACGGGGGCTGTGCTTCATGGGAATGGGACCAAACTACATTACTCACCTACACCCAGGCATGTTTTGATTTCACACAGAACGTAGCTGACATAATGACCTCATAAAATTGTATGGTGGAAGTAAAGTTCCGGCGATTAACAGAAATATCAAGTTTCCAAACAAAGGGTGTTCCGACATAGTTGACGAATGGTTGTTTTTAAAATACTGGTTAAAATTAGAAATAATTTTGATTCAGATGATTTAATAATACCTCAGTCAGATTGATCTGGAACTTCTTTTGCTGCAGTATCCTTTAGAAATCATTCTATATGCTGATTTATGGCTTTATTCTTTGAATTACCAAATACAAAATTTTGGTATTCCAAATAAATCTTAGGAGTCAGGTTCATGACCCTTGTAGTCGGTTAATAGTTAATTAGACCAAGCGCTATTAATCCATTTTCCCATTCATTGTTTCCTCAACCCTATGCCCGGGCCTTAATCCAGCCAGCCGGGGAGGGAAAGGTTTCTTCTATCTTTTTTCTTCGATCCTGTTGGATGCAGCGGGGTTCGGAGGGTCCCGGGACTTATCTTCTCAATCATGTCTGTCAGCACAGTAAAGGTGGGCTCCACGATGAAATCAATGAAACCTGTTAGGGAAGTGAAATGAGCATCATAACCCACAGACGCGGGTATACCATATACTATTGATTCACACACAAGCTTGATCACTTACCGATCTGAGACTGGGCCACCATGGTAGACTTGCGATCACATAAAGGAGAGAAAGGAAGTCCAAGCTCTGCCTCCTTATCACCCTAAAACAAAAAGTAGAAGAGCACCAGCACCAATTAGCATCTTTTCAGGTAAAGATTTCTGATTATTAAAACGTGTATAGTACAAAAATTACTGAGAGGAGTTGCTACCAAAATCACTAAAGCCATCAGTTTGAAAAGGTGCAGCCTCCACTGGTCTTAAGGATATGAAAACTTTATTGAATTAAAATGACGTTTCCTCATGCTTGATGTACAAAATGTTTTAAAGCATTGTTTGGTTAACTGCTGTTCTTTGATGTCTGATGAAGCGCATTGATAACGGCCCGCAACGATCATTTTAATCGATAAAGTTTCAATCTCTTATGAGTGGTTGCTGCACATTTGTTCAATGATATAATTATTAAAGTGGGGTGCCATATCATAGAGAAGACTGTAGCATGTCATTCCCTAGTTGTTTTGTTTGTAACAGAAAAGCTATTTCTTTCATTACTTTTCGTCAATTTGCTGTGTCTATTACTAAGACTTCTATGTAGAGTATGAATATGCTTAAAACGACTTTTCACCTTATTGTATTTCGTTCGTTTCCTCAAAGTAATGACTATGTCTCACTTTATATCGGTATGCGTAAGAGCACTCTGGGATGGAAATGACGACTAAATGGACATATTTTACTGTTTTTGTCTTGCTAGAACAATTTCACAACACATATGGTACAGTAGAATGCATCCTAGAATGCACACTTAGTAAAGATGGCCCAATAGATGTTTTTCACACTTTTTGGTGGCGGTGATTTGTAACGATTGCAGCTTGAATGACACACGAATAAAAAGTATTCGGACTGCACAAGTCGTTTCTGTCTTATATCACTGACACAGTTTGTCTTTTTCGTACAGTTTACATTTAAAAAGCACCAAAAAACAAATTTATGGAAAAACCAAATACAGTTCAGATGTGCCCTTCATAATATAATAACACAGTTGAGCTCAATGAACCTTACAGAAGTTACATATAGTAGAAAGAGTATTGACTTTTTCAGTGTGTGATTGATAGCTAGATATCTTATAGATATGAACACTCATAGGGAGTAAACTGACCGCGAATGCAGACAACATAAGATTTTGGTTTAGGTTGTCAGTTAATTCACAATACTTAGAGCCCTGGTGTTCAGCTTCGAGCTGGGGCATTCCTCATTATTAACCTCTGACTCTGCCATAAGGGGGAGTCACTGAACATTCTATGTATAACTTTCATATAACCCTGAAAAGAAACATGAAGTTTATTATCTTGTGCTATGGTATGTGTCCTTTGCAGAATATACGCTATGACCTCTAGAACGGTCTCAGGCATAAGACTTCGCCAGAAAATTACATGCGCACGTTTTAGGCTGTGCTGGCACTTTGTCAACGTCCCCATCATTGCCTGAGCAACCTGAGCTATATTTCATTCCTAACCCCAATGAAATTGCCATTATAATTCGGGGGTGATTGGTCCTGTGAATGAACTGTCATTTATTAGCGTGTACTGTGGGGCCAAATAGATCAAAGGTTAAGGTTCACTCTTGCAGGAACACCAATATGGGACTGGGTGAGTATCAATGCAAGCCAGGGGAAGTGGTTGAAAGTTGTGGTTTGGCAGCTATGAGGGGATAGCATTATCTCGTAAAAATCCACTGTGTGTTGATCGCGTTTTCATTTAGGCAGGACATTTGAGCATCTCCTAAAAAGTGCCTACTTTCATTATTTATTCACTTGCAGACAAGAAAGAAAAACGCCCTGAGAGCAATGCTGAAGGACTTTCTAATCTTCATAGAGATGCAAAGCGAATGGCATAGAGTGAACCTAGGTTCAAAGTGTTGAGGTTAGAATGCATGCGGAAAATAGCATGTTTAGGAGGAATTAATGGGATGTTTTTACTGTGGGACGCGTTGCAGGGACTTTGGAGAATGCTCATTCAGTCATTATATACAAGTTCTTAACCCAACAATTGTGAATATGGATGTTGATGCCGGGGTGATAGGTCACCAGGCGAGAAGCAGAGAGAGAGAGGGAGAGAGAGAGAATGCCACTGTTGATGGAAACCATAAAAATGTCTACAGGACATTTCTCTCAGCTTCAGACAGCACACTCACAGGCCATTCACACCCCGCCTGATGCATATCGCCCACAAAACTAGCAAGAGCTTTCTCAAAACCTCAATCTGTGGTCTGATTGTGAACACAATTCCTGGGAGTCAGGGTGCTCAGGGTTTTTATAGGCCCACTGGGAAACAGAGTTGTGTTTACAAGGTATTGGGCTGCTGCACTGATGAGCACTTCTTAGAAAGAACTAGGATGGATTTGCAAGGTTTTTGACGAATGACATTCAAATCAGAGATTTGTTTGAGGCACTTATTTGGTATCTAGTAAACAGGATATTCTCAATGACAACTGTATATTTCATTTTGTTTGCATACATTTACTATAGTCTATGTATAAATTATTCAACATTTATTCTAATCAAATCTAAAAGGAAAAATATGAAATCATATGGAGATGGAAGCCTATTTGCAGGATTATACATTTATTATTATAATTTTCACAGTAGTTTCAAGACAATTAAGTGCATTTTCTCAAATTTGTATTACCTTTATTGCAATAAAAAAAATGAATACAAAAATAATAATCTAATTCTGATGATTTATAAAATAATTTAACTTGTTATTGATTATTATTCAAATAAACATGCATTGCATATGTATAAACATTTTACAGTATAGTTTAAATACTTTTTACATCGTTTTGTTTTTTTTTTTGTTTAGGTTATTTCAGGGTACAGTAATTTTGGATAACGCTTTGGCAACAAGGTCCAATTTGTTCATGGCTGGTCTAAAGCAGTGATTAAATCTTAATATACCTTTTTGCATTACTCGACACATTATTAAAATGCCAAAGCTTGTCTGTTGGCGGTATGTTAGTAATGCACCTTAAGGTAAACCATGCTCTAACAATGTAAGTATGTTTTGTTTTTTATTTAACTAACGAGTTCAGCGAAATAAATAATCGGTTTAATGCAGTATTATTGAAAACCTGTAATTATTAAATAACTTTAACTTTAATTTATATGTATTTAAACAACCAACAAAAAACTATTATTATTAGAATTCATTAAATTAAAACATATAAGCAAACTATATATTATGGTAGGTCTTAAAAATAGGCACAAATATAGAATTTCTGCGTTATTTCGTTCTTTGATTTATGAAATATTGAAGTTAGACCCAGAAAGGGACTGTTGATAGGATGGATAGTGCTTCTAAATGTATCATACAGCCTTAATGCTGCATACTCATTCAAGAGCGTGCATCGGGACACTGCCTGTCTGAAGAAAACATCCTCGGCATTGTGTGGTCCAGCGTGGGTGCATGTTCCCGGGTTTTTGGCAGGGGTGGGGCGTGGTATGTCAGGGCGTGTGCAGTAACAGTTATAAGCCCGTTGGGTTTATCGAGTCCGTTGCAGATGACATCGATTTCGGGCCCCGCGAGCGTTAAAATCACTCTGTCCAACACTCTCCATATGTGGAAGATGAATATCTGTAATGCAAAATTTGGTTTGTTGGCATGAAATGTGGTGATAGCTAACCCCTCCTCCTCGTTATACCGGCTAGGATTTGCAGACCCGAAACTTACCTCCTGGCTGCTGGAGGAAGTGGTCTGTGCTGGCTTTAATCGTTAGCTGGTAAGTGACAGGTACAGTCGATGGCCAGGACCATCTCAGACTAGCCCTGGAGGCCAGGCGCAATTCGCTGAGAGCCACGACGAAGTATTCAGTATCGTGCTTACAAGCAGTGTTTCATTCCGTAAAGCAACCGTCTTCTTATCCAAAGAACAGTTTTTTTGTGATTCAACACACAGCCCAAACAGCGGCACCCACACCCACGACCACACACACAATATTATGTTTATAATAGTATAATCGTGAGTATAAGTATCTATGATATAATATATATATATAATACAGTTGGAGTACGGAACGTTTGTCAGTCACCCCCTTCAGGGTTATTCACATCTTTGTGATATTGCAGCCATTTTGCTAATCATTTAAAGTATTTTTTTTCGCTCATTAATGTACACACAGCACCCCATATTTACAGAAAAACACAGAATCGTTGACATATTTGCAGATTTATGGAAAGGAGAGGGTAAAATCTGAAATCTTCACATGGTCGGGGCGTAGTGATCAGAAGCCCCTTGGTGGCTGTGACACGCAATATTTAACAAGCAGGGTGCGTCCAGTTCCTTCTGTATCAGCCTTGCAGAGATGGTTCTATACCCGTCCTGTTGAGTCCGCTTGTATTGATTATCTTGTGGCTTGATAGGAAGGCCACACACCTTCTAGTATAGGAATCCCTTACCTCTCACATTGCCTGTGCAGACATGAGAGATGCAGGAGTGTCAGAGGAGAACTGCCGAAGGAGCCAAGACCGAATTGTGGCAGATACACAGCATACTGGCCCAGGTTACAAAAAAGATTTCTTCCTGCTGCACAGTAAGGTTCCTAAGCTCGCGAGATTGTCCGAAACCATAATCGCCTTAAATTGGAACGTTTGGGGAGACCAGAACCCATTCCTGAGGGCTGGCTGCCCGGCCAAACTGAGGCTATCGGGGGAGTAAGCGCCGTTGGTGAGAGGGGGTAAAGCAATAGCGGGCCAAAGATCGGCTGTGGGCTGAGGCGTCGCATGGATGATGGGTCAGTGCGTAGAGATTGTAAAATGTTGTAGAAAGTCAACGGCATCACTGGCAGGCCCTCCACCATCGGGGCTTTATTGAAGAAGTGGCCCTACGCAGCGCTGCGTGCGGCTCAGTGCAATACACAGTTAACGCCGTCATGGAGTGTGCCTAAAAAAACCCACCTGAAGGGACTCCAAGGTAGTGTGATGTAGAAATAAGAGGGTTGGCTCTGTGTCTAGAGTGAACCCGAAGGATAGAACTTTTTGCCCCTTATTAGGACCTACGCGGTTATGTTGGAGAAAACCAGCACTGCATCATCACCTTCAATACGTCCCAACAGTGAGCATTTGGTGGCAGCATCATGCGTGGGGGGGTTGTGTTTTCAGCTGCAGATACGATAAGCCGACTGGTTGTGCCTCCCCGAGGTGGAAAGATGCGGGGCGAAGTAGCGAGTGGAATCCTGACGAAACTTCCTCCCAGATTGTGTGCAGTACACGCTCAGGGCCTTGGGCTGCGAAGATTTGTACCTTCCAGAGGGCAAGACCAGGCGACCTAAGGCACCCTGCGAAAAGAACGAGGATGGCGTCACAACGAAGCATACGGACTGTTCTTGAACGGCCAGCCAGTAGCCCTTACTTAAACCCAATTGAGCCATACGTCTGGAGAGACCCTAAACAATGGGCTGTGACCCCCGGCAGACTTTCCATCCAGCCTGACAGAACTGGCGATGGATCTGCAGGAAGAATGGCAGTTATGCCCCAAATCCAGTGTGAAGAACATTGTTTGCAGAGGGGGGAAGATTCTTTCGCCAAAAACTACTTATGGCTTGGTGTAGATCAAAAGGGTGCTTCTTCTAAATACTGAGCAAGGGGTCTGAATACTTAGGTCCATGTGATATTTCATTTTTTCTTTTTTATTAAATCTGCAAAAATGTCAAAAATTCTTTGTTTTTCTGTCAATATGGGGTGTTGTTTGTACATTAATGAGGAAAAAAATTAAACTTAAATGATTTTAGCAAATGGCTGGAATATAACAAATAGTGAAAAATTTAAGGGTGTCTGAATACTTTCCATACCCCGTGGTAGTATTCCACATGAGGTGGCCGAGTTTCAGTGCAGAACGTCAACATGGACTAGGTATACTAGGGGACTAAGTGAACTACTAACATCTAAATATTTAGTTCTTAATTACTATGGTCTAGTCCGAGCGGACTTTTCGAACTGGGGTCACCAGAATGTTCCAGGTTGCCAAGGAGGGAACTAAGTCTAAACTGTCAAAAATAAATAAATAAGTACAAATAAAATAAAAACAAACAACAATAAAAAACCTCCCCCAAAACAAAAAAGTATAAAGTTGTTAAGATTGTGTTTAAAACTGGTCGAATGTGAACTGCGTGATTTTTGTTTTCGGTGACTCGGACATCCAGATCCAGGAACTGAAATACGGACTTATTTTACTCATACTGGTCACATTCATAGTTTTTATTGTTCTTGGGTTAATACCTGTAAAAGTTCTCTAAAAAAGATGCAGAAGAAAAAGACACACGTGGTCGAACGGGGATAAAAACAAGTCTATTTATTCGGAGTGAATAGTTTTACACAAGGGTGTTGACATATTATCCTTTACTATAGTGTTTAGGTCAAAATTAATATAGTGTTCAATATATACTGGGTGTAAGTCTTAGTATATTATGTATATATACTTTTAATAATATTTATATTGCAGTTACGTTTATATAGATTAGGGGTTTTATCACACACAAAAACAAAAATATGAAGGGATATTTGCACACTAATTAGTCAATTGAAATTTTATTTTTTGATTGGGGTGTCACAGTATAAACTATACATAAAAATATATAGCTTTATATGATAGGAAATGGGTGAAATGCAAGGGGATGATCATATTTAGGGAAATGTTGCACCAAAACGTTTGCAAACTCTTGATATAAAAGCACCAGTCCAGAACGACCAAATATGCTCATTGTGCGACTAAAAAATGTTCTCCTATAGAATTATGCTGTAAAACAATTTTAGTTTCTAACTTGAATGTTAATTTTTAAGATTACTTATTGTGCTAATTTGCACCACGTTTCTAACCTCCAGTCATCTTTCGACAAATTGAAGAGGATGTTCATTTCATCGTCTTCCTGCAGAAGGCGATATGCAGCGCTCACATGGTGGTTTTCCTGTACGGCACGGTCATTGTATAGTATGGCTGTATCAGATCTGTAAAACACACATTAGTTCTGTTAAAGGCCATTGATGTATTCGGTTTGCTGAACTGAATGACAATGGTGTTTAACTGCAATAGTACCTGGTCTGTATGTGGAAGTTGTTGGTGGTGCCGGTATGTTCGTAATCATGCACAACAGCGGCGAACAGCATAGCGAAGATCTCCAACTCGGTTAACCAGTGCTGGAAGAAGGGCGATAACAAGAGAAATGCTGTAGCAACAAGACAAATCCCATTTACACTGAAGCACTTTGATACAGTCTGTTCAATTCTGATTCTTTTGGGTATATTGCAGTTATAATGCCCATTGTGCCAACATAAAGCGATTCTTCTTAAAGAGGCACCCAGTGGGGAGGCACAGGGTCCTGTTTAATACCAATTGGTCAGGCATTTAAGTTCAATACAGAAGTGACTTGACTGTGGGGCCAAGTATGGTGTACTCAATGACTTGGAATTAGTTGCTCTGCATTTACCCATCCATGTGAAGAACAGTCTCTCTCTGCCTGCTGTAAGAACAGCGGACGAGAATATTGGAAGACCAATTCAAACAAGTACGATCGGATCTTTTAACTATATCATGTGAAAGAACCGTTCATGGAGAGGTAGAGATCAGACTCCACTGCTCGTCCTGTTATATCTGATTGCCCCAGAAATACGGCTCTTAAGTGTCATTTTCCGAAATCGGACTACACTGATCAACATATATATTTTTGATCATCCAAAGCGATACTCTTAAGAATCATTATGTTCAGGAATCAGACATACAGGCGTGATCATCTGATTGTTTCATTCCGTAGAAACCGGTTGCCCTGATTCACTAGGAAACAAAAAAACCAACTCCGTATCACTAGCGCAGAAGCGAAGACACACTGCTCGGGCCTTAATATTCTGGACATTAACCCTAAACTACCATCTAAAAGAGTCCTGGTCGTTGAGGATCAGGACTTAACTGGTCTCCATATAGTTTGGGTGATTCACTAAAAAGAACCAGCCCAAAAGAGTCATTTGTTCATGAATTAAATACACTGGCTGTGTATGTTTGTTTTAACATGAAGACTGTGAGGAAAACTAGAAAAACAACAGATGGAAACTTCATACGAACAGTAGCAAAAAATGTGCTAAAAAATCACTCCAAACACCTTTCATATTCAATGAAAAACACTTCCTTATGAGACAATTTAAAGCCCCATTACGTATTCTTTAATAAATAATATCGTTCCGCTAAACTGAAGATAAGCATGAAGGAAATTAAATCATTTTAGTTCATTATTCTTCTGCACATTTATCCTTCTGTGCATATAACAATATTTTATATTAACACTAAATCACCAAAGTGCCAGAATGACAAAAAGAAATCATCAGCGGTGTAAATGCTAGGGGGCAAATAATTAGTCAGAACGCCAGTGTGATGTCCACAGATCACAGAGAGGTTAATGAGCCCACGGCGGGAGTGACAGGAGCGTGTTTTGAGGCGTCGAGGGAGATGAACTTCCGTGGGTTGATTGGGACCGCAGGCATCAGTTCAAGCGAGATTGGACCGTTGCACCTACTTCCATTCCCGAACTCGCCGAACCGCATCAATACTACAACCGCAAGTGCAGTGTCCCGTCTTAATAAAGCAGTGACTTCGCCGCTTCATTCAGACGAAGTAACGTACAACAACCAGGGGACTCTATGTACAGTGATGTATGTCTACCAGAGGGGGGCACCACTAAACATGCACAACTTCCCCAAAGGCCCAGCTGTTGTGTTTGAGTTCACAAGGGTCTAGGGACATGAAAGTTTTTTTGCGAAGTAGTTTCTTGTTGTCAACTACGTGGAGCCTTACACCATAGGGCCGTCTTATGAGCAATGAGTGTCAATTCACTGTCCTGGGGGTGACGTCTGAGGTGCATGTATGGGGGTTTGGTGTGGTGTCATGTTGCTTGTATCTGTTGTTGCTTGTAAGGGCCCACCGATCCATGGCCTCCAAAAGACAGCCATAGCAGAAACGTTTATCGGGTGAGGAGTACAGGCCGTAAGAAGCCACACACGTGTCAATACCAACTGAAGAGTGAACTCTGACTGAAAGATGAACAAATGGTCCTTTATGGAAGGGATGGTTTTAGTCGCCCCGCATGTTTCCAAACAGGTAGTAAATGTGATTTCAAAAGTGTAATTTGTGATGTGTAAAAAGTGTAAATTGTGATTTGTGAAAATGCTGGTAAGTATAAAAATACATTTGGCAGTATAGGTTTCTCAAGGTTAACATATTAGTTAATAAATAGTGACTAGGTTCTATAAAGCAGGGGTTTTCAAACTGTGGTTACCAAGGGGAAAATGGATTAAAAAAAATAGTGTTTAAAAAATCTTAAATATCACCATAATTTTAATAAAATGCATTCAGTAAATAAACGAACGAAACAGACAATGCAAATAAATATAATAAAACAAATTTAAAACTGACCAAATGTGATTTTCCTATTATTATGTACTCAGATCCACAGATAAAGGAAAGGGAGGTAAAAAAAAATCGTATCTTACCTTAAAGCGATTGATTAAGTCATATCTGGTGAGAAGTTCATAAAAAATAAATTTCAGTGCATGATCTCCGCTGGCATCATTCAGTGTGAAGACGTCAAACGACCATGTGTCCACATGCTAGACCAACAACAAAAAAGACATCTTTACCATTATTATCAATATAGTTATGAATATTTTTAACATAATTTTTATTTTTTTAAAGTATTTTATGCTCAAAAAGACTGAATTTATTTGACCAATATTATAGTAAAACACTAATATTGGCAAATATTTCAGTTTTCATCAGATTTTTCTATGTGAATACATTTAAAATGTAATTTATCCTGTTATGGCAAATTTAACACATTTCTTGAAATGAAATATTTTTGTAACAACTTTCCTGTACATTTTTTGATTAATTGAATGCGCTATGCTTCTCTGACCTCTACTTTGCATAGTAGTGTATACATTATGACTGTGGATACATTCGTACTTCCTACAGAAAAAAAATCACATAGATCTCTTTGTAGCTCTCTGAGCTATGAAAAAGCCACGTGAGACTTATTTTATCTGCCTATAAACGTGATAAGATGTTCACAGTCCTGGAGTCTCAGAAATTGCTGCTTTTACATAATGTAGTAATACCAGCCTCATATCTTTTTTTATAACGTATAAATTACTTTCACCTCCCTAATAAACAGGGACTGTGATGAACAATGTGTGATTCTATCATTGTACATTTCAGTCCTGAGTCATGAAATGAACATCAGTAATAATACAGGAGATTTGGTCTACGTTATGGCCGCCTGTGGTTTATGTGTTCTCCATTTTTTTTTCTCTCTCCTCACGGGATCGCCTCTCCACACCACCTGCATTTGACCCGCTGTTATAGGGTTTTGAATAGGTTTTTGTCGTGTAATCTGGGTACTTCCAAATTTTTTTTTTACTTTTCAATTTCACCAGACACAAAACAGCAAAATTTTTTTCTTTCCCAAATCAAAAAAATTGTTTATTTTACTTTTCTTTATGTTTTTTTTTTTTTCTTGCATCTTATTTTTCATTTTTATTTCATCTCATCACTTTCAAAGAAAGTTCTGTGTAGGTTTTTGATTAGTTGGTTGCGATGGACATTTGCAAAATGCTGCATTAAATATTCACATCCTCAGATTGGAATATTTGTCCTGCACTCTGTCTCAGTCACGACTGAGAGCTTTCAATAGCTTAAGGCTGTATGTGGAGATATATATGCAGATTCTCTGACTGCTGTGAAATCAAGAGAGAGAGGCCAAAATCCTGCTGCAAAGCCACCAGGACATTCAATACAGACCTGCTGCCTCATTTAGAAAACACTCTTACAATCAGATTTGATCCTAAAGTCTGTGTATTTGATCCTATGCTAAAAGTGAGACATAAACTGAAAATTCAGCTTGGGCATCACTGGAATAACTTACATTTTAAAACAGTAAATAGAAAAACATTTTTTATTTTTAACTGTAATAATGTATCTCAGTTTTACTGTTTTACTGTATTTTTGATCTTTATAAATGAGGCCCGAACAACGCAAGAGGTCTTGTGAGGATTAAAAACTCTTTATATAAAATGAAACCTTCATTAGTTTCAGCGTATTAACTTCATTTTCTATTAAGATTAGGTGGACAGAGCCAGCAAATTACTGCTATTGTTTGACAAGAACATCTGTATTAGTATTCTGTTACTTATCCTTCTCACTTACTTTATACATTTACCTGCACATAAAGCAATGAGAAGCAAATTGACTCACTCAAGGGCACACAAGTTACAGGGGACTGCAGGAGATTCCATTTCCAAAGTTTGAACCTTGGCCCTTTGTGATCCAGCCTTGAGAAAGGTTCTGTGCTGTGTTGCATGCAGAATTTAAATGGGTTTGGATGTTTACAAATAGCATATGCTCAGAATATATATATATATAGATGTTCAACCCTAGCTTACATGCATAGTGCTCAGCACAACACAGGCTTTGGTAAAGTTTTAATTTTATTTAACATTTAATTTTATTTCAAAATTTCATTTTTTTTCACTTTTACATCCGAAGTGAACATACTGCACACATTGCTCATTTGGTTAGTAAGAGTAGCATATGATATGATATTCGAAACACAGCCTTCCAAGTACATCTTTGACAATCCCTTTTAATGCAGACAGCGAGAAGTTTAGAATCACAATAGGCCACAGAACAAAATAATCTCTTTAAAAGATTGTAAATTTATGATTGAAATGACAAAAGGGAGTAACTCTAAGCCATCCTGCCACAAATTGTTGAAATGAGAGAATTCACGCAGATAGCTGATGTAATAATTTCGGACTATCATTATGTCGAGAATAGGATTAAAATCGCATATTTTGCATATTGTGCGGTACAAGTGTTGATCTACATTTCAAAAGTCGTTCTGAGGATTAGTTTAATCAAAAACACTATAAAACTCGCAATATCTATTTGTGAAAAGTTACTTACAATTAAAAAGGTTCTGTTACACCCAATAATTGCAATTTAAGCAGAGTCCTAGTGTGATATGCTTTTTCTGTTCCTATTCAGACGAATGCCCCGCTAACCAAAAAAATGTGTCCATTTTCTGACCAACATCTTCTTATCTAAACCCCTGCTATTCATCGCTCACTGCTGTGTGGTTGTTCCCGGCAAAAGCGTATGCTCAGTTCAAAGAATTTAAATAAAATCGCCCTCCATACAACCGGGGTGGTCTGAACAAAGGCCTTCCTGTAGTGAAATCGATGCATTTTTTGTATGAAAAAAATTCCATATCACTCAAAAACTTTTAATAATCACCTTGAATCTATCTTTCGCTCTTACGTATCGTCTCTCTTCACCGAATTCACTTATACCCAGGACAGCCACCCTCCGTGCGCTGGACTGCACGTATGAGGTCGGCTTTTGCACATGCACTGCTCAGAAAGTGACGACCGCTGATTTGTAAGACAAATGTCGGAGGATTTCGATATGAACCAATAGGAAACTGGTTTTCCTTTGCTAAAGTAAGGAAAAGTTGCTTCCTTTGATCCTGTTAACAAATGTTGGTTTTCACGAGACTCACCGGCACATGCAACGCTGACCTCATACGTCATGTTCCCGGAACTGCTTCTGTGTACAACTGTTGGCGCAAGCTACATTAAAGTGATTATTACGTTTTGAATATGGATATTTTTCTAACAAAAACAGATTTTATGGATGGGCGATTTTCATTTAAGTTTTCTTTTGGACTGAAGCAATGCAACAACCGCTGAGTGGCATTAAACAGCTTGAAAGATCACAGCCAATGTTTTATATAACTCAGATTGGATTGTCTGAAAGAAGAAAGTCATATACACCTAGGAGGCCTCGGGGGTGAGTAAAACGCAGCCTAATGTTTTTTGGGTGAACTAACCCTTTAAAATACCTGCTTTCTATTTGATTTGATTTTAAACTGTAATTTATTCCAGTGATGCAAAGCTGAATTTTCAGCATCATTACTCCAGTCTTCAGAGTCACATGATCCTTCAGAAATCATTCTAATATGCTGATTTGCTGCTCAAGAAACCTTTCTGCTATCACTGTGAAAGACGTTTATGCGGGGCCCCCCTGCTTAATATCTTTGTGGAAACCGTGATACTTTTTTTCAGGATTCTTTGATGCATAAAGTTCAAAAGAAATCTTTAGTAACATTATAAATGTCTTTACTGCCACTTTTGATCAGTTTAATAATGCGTCTTTGCTGAACAAAAATATTTATTTATTTCAAATCGTTTTTTTTTTTTTTTTTTTTTACTGACCCCAAATGTTCACATGTTTTTCTACACACATCAGTGCATAATTTAGATTCTTTCCATATTTAAATAAATCAAGTTTTGTGTGCTTGTGTTAAAAAGAAATCTGTGTTGTCCACATATGCTGCATTCTATTAGACAAATATCCCCCAAAAAAATCTAAACCGTGAGTGTGTGCCAGGTAACCAAGCTGGCTGAGGGAAAAATCAATTGTGCACTTCGGTTGATTAAACAGGGCAGTTTGCTTGGAGACGGTCTGATTTTGCCATCTCCCCCTATAAGCTACTGTGCATTCAAAATGTGTCCCATTCACACATTTCGCATTCATGCCGTGACTAGGTTGTGCATGTGTTTGTGCATATGTGCATTTGAGGTCACGACCTAGAATCTGATTGGCCCGTTCCATTACCTTCAAGGCCGTGATCACGCTGGGCGGGTAGCTCAGCCCCACCATGTTGGAGGTCCGTCGGTACATCCTGTCAGAAAGAGATAACACACTCCTGTCAGTGTGTGAGAGCTTCTGGGAAATAAAAAAAGAGGGGAAATCCCTTGTTTCACTCCAGATGCCCTTTAACATTAATATTTTAGGAGCATGCAGTGCTGGAAGTATGAGACAAGACAGGAACTGCAGAGCAAGGTCACAGGTCAGTCCTGATCAATCTATGAGTCAGGCTCTGCTTAAAATGTATCAGCTCTTTATCAGTTCTTTGAAGGTTTCCATCTATTACCCGTGGGGTGCCTACAGGGTTTAAATGTGTTTACTTGATACCGTTAGCTTTGGAAAAACCCTCACACACCTTTCCACAAATATCCCTGCTTGCACCGCATGCACGATGCTGCGAAACCGTGGCTTCTCCTCCGACCGTCTCAACATCAGCCCCATCTGACGTGTGAAAGTTGACGCCAGCCAGTCGCGCACTTCTGAGGGAACAGAGTCGGACTGGATGTCACTGAGCTCATCTTCTGTATCCACCAACCGCCTGCAGAAACACACACACACACACACACACACACACACACTATATATCGACAGGAGTCTGTTTTTTTTTTCGGTTGGCATTCCAGATCACTGAATGGGTAAGTCATGTCACTTTCGATCACGTCAGATGAAATTTCAGCCAAAACACCTCTGAGCAAAAGTGATGGAAAGAAAAAGATAAAAACATACAATTCAAATACAAGGGAAATACAACACTATTTTGATACACCTTAAATATTACAGATGGAAGGCCCCTAATGTCAAAACCCACAATGAAAATCATGCTTTCATAAACAGACAATATTATAATCCTAAGATAAAAAGTCATAACTGCAACAGAAAAAGTCAAAATTCTATATAATTACGGGATAAAAGAAGAAATTATGAGATACAAAGTCCTAATTGTGACAGTCGAATTTGATATACTGATAGTTATGACATAAATTGTCAAATATTAGACAAGTCATCAATTAGTGCATTAAAGTCAAAATTGAAAGTTACCAGACTTCATGAGATCAAAAGCAATTGTGAGCTCCACCAATTGTGACATGACTACGGATAATTATGACATCACCAAGCCCCAAAATAACTTCACTATGCACACTATGACACTTAACGGCTCATAATTATGAGATAATAGACAAAATTATGACAAGTCATAATTATGACAAAAAGTCCAAATTGATAGTTAAAATTATGAGATAAAATTACATTTGTTAGAGTCAAAATTGACAAACTAAATGATAATTACGACATAAGTAATAATTATGAGATAAAAAAACAAAATTATGACGTCAAAATTATGACAAAAAGTCTAAATTTACCATCAATATTTTTGTCATATGTCACATGGTGCTGCGAGTGGAACTCAATTAGTTTGATTCATGATTCTGCTTCATGTCGAAAAGAGCGAGGGAGGATATCAAGACTTTCTGTTAATTAATTTGGTCTGTTCTTCTTATAAATGTATCACATGGGAAACACAATATGATACACAAACTTCTATAGACTATATTAATGATATTTCTATGGCATTTTGCATCCATTTTGATACAATTCAATACAAGTGCATAGAAAACAACAAAAACAATAGGTAGATTCAGTAAAAATGTTCCTTTTGTGTTTCTGGGAAAAAGTAAATCAAACAGGTTTGGAAAAACATGAGGGTGAGTGAATGATGCAAAATTTGCATTTAATTTGATAAGTGACACATTTCCTTCTCAGATGGTTGCCAATGTTTCCATTTCTTTCTAAACAACTGAATTAATGCGCATCAAATGCTGTGGCACTCATGCCAGTAAGGAGACAGCATTATAGAACACATGCAATCCCTCTTCCATTTGCATTTTTATTTCAAATAGAGCTTTAAGAACAGCTTTAGAGATTAGACACACTCTAGGAACAACATATACCTCTGACCTCAAATTTGTTGATTTAATATTTGCCAAAAGAAAAAGAGAGGGAGAAATTCATTATGTATGTGTTGTGCTTACCTCGTTTCTTCAATGTAGACAGATTCCAAAACGGATGCAGCATATTCTAGGTTTTTCTTCAAGTCGACAACAGAAGCCTCACCTCTCTCCAACTGTTTCACCAAACATCTCAGCCTGAAAAAAAAGAGACCGAATTTGATTAGGAAAAAAGTTATTTTTGGATTTAATGGGCCTTTTTTCTTTAATGAATAGGACAGTGGAGAAAAGATAAAATAAAATAATTAAATATATTCAAACCAAGTCCTGCTGTAAACAAGATTTAATTCTGACACACTCAAGGCATTAAGAAACTATTTGCATTTTCGAAGGAAAAACAATTGCTTAAAGCAAAAGTTTTGAGGCAAGTTAAAGTTTTCTTTAAAAGTCAGTTTGAAGCCCATGTGTGCTGTACATTTGCGGGTGGTTTGTAGCTGCCAAATACATTTTACACAAAGCAAACAGATTCATCCATCATCTTTATTGCAAAAGATGATAAAAGCTATCTATGTTGCTGACCGTCTCCAGATTCTTTTCACTACTGAGAAATAAACTGATCCGTTCTGTGTTGATTTTGACAAAGAGTTCAGCTGTTATCTGAACAGACTGAATGTTTATTATAATAAACATAGTTCCAGTCTTGGATGCCGAGTTCCAACAGTGCTAAAATCCACAATATAATAATAGCCATGCAGTGAAAACCTGCTTTGTCTTAGTTTAATGTCTCCTTGCTAACTTAAGCAAACACATATTAAACTTTTTAAGAAGTGTTTTCTTTTTTTCCTTTGGATTCCAACTGGTGCCCCCCAAAAATATTAGCATCATGAAGTCTCTGGCACCATGGCTATAATTCAGTGAACAGTCTGCATTGCTGATTTGTTTATGAGCCACATATAGTATCTCTGAAGTTAACTATGTTCACTCATTTGGACAGAGGACCACATCAAAAGGCCAAACATCCCAAGTGTGAGCAGCATAGAGAGGTTTTTCTGTGTGGGTCTGGGTGATGAGGTGCGTGTTTGCATGAATGGAGAACACAATTCCCATCCCAAATGATTGTGTCTGCCGAGGGTCAATTCTGACTTGGTCGTTGAGTACCGAACATGCTGTAAAATAAGATACTGTTTGCAAAAATATGTATTACATAGATTTTGGACCATTTTATTGGCATTGGACTGTGTTCGCAAGCATGTTAGAAGACATAGGTTCCTGTTCTGAGTCTATCCAGACACCGTTTCAGTTTCCTAACTGACTGCCAAAATATTTTCTTTTGTGTTCTGCAAAAGAAAGAAATGCATACAAGTTTGGAACAACGAAATTCAGAATTTAAATTTTTGGGTAGACTATCCCTTTAAATTCACAGTTCTGTTCAAACTTTATGGTCTGTTTCAGAAAAATAGTATGGTTCGCCTGTAAATGTCCCCCTAAAAACATGGTAATACCATGGTACATGTCCAAAAATCATGTTAAAACAACAATAAAAAAATATTTTGCAAGTAAACACTGTCTTGATACGACCACAGATTTTGTAAAAAATAAAATAAAATAAATGATAAAATAAGTCCAATCAAATAACTAGAAAAAAACAGTTGTTAGAATACTGTTTGGTATAAGAAATACTGAGCTCAATCATATTCTGCTTTGATACTCTGTTAATACATAGCTGAATAAAGTGGTTCCCGCATCACTCTAATTTGTTATTTCTCCTCCCTGTCCCCTGCCCTTCTTACTTTTTATTTCTAATATTGGTTTATTAACAATTCACCGTCTTTATTTATTGGAGAAATAAAGTTTTTCCTATAAAATTAGCATTAAGAAATTTAATAAAAATAAAATAAAATAAAAATAGTTATGTGGCATAATAAAAAAAAATGAATTATAAAAAATAAACATGGTCAGTTTGGGAGTAGCTGCACATTTAGTCCATTTCTACAAAAAACGACAACTAGTGACTCTCCTCTCAATGATCTCTTGTCCTCTATCTTCAAGTGGTCAACAGCTGTGTTATTTGAATGAAGTGCTCTCGTTCAGCTGAAAAGCATGATGTCGGAAACAGGGTCGAGGACACGCTGTTTGAACAATGTTATCAAGACAGGCGAAGCGGAGCAGAAACACATTCCACTGGCGTCCCCAAGGAATCCCCTCCTTCAGATAAACACGTAATCGATGCCGCAAGTCAATGCCATCCCATTAGAGGATTAGTACTTCCTAGAATCTGTTCGGAGCAGAAATTATAAGAGCTAAAATTCTTTAGACGTGTGCGTCCGCTCAGCCACGACTGCACAATGTATGACCTTTCTAATACAGAGAAAGAGCCAGATTAGATGCTTATGATTGGACCATTAAACCACGCCTTCCGTCTCAGATTGGGACCGGATCGGATTTAGACAGCATGTTTCAAATAAAGGTCTTGTGGGCTAAAAGAATTGAGGAGCGTAAATGTGTTTTAGTCATGATTGCTGAGCTTGGTAATGTCTGTGAACAGGAAATGGCTAAGCCGAAATGCATCAACATGTTGCAATTTCCTCGAGCTGAATTCTACAGGGAAATTCATTTTTAATGTCCATCCAACAGACAGAGGTCAACAGGGAACTGCTTTCATTGATTGTGTGTGTGTGTGTGTTTTTCTTAAAATGGCATGTGTTGTTGATAAGGATGGATTATGATGTCAGCATGTCCTGGGCACCCACCAAAACAACATTTTCTACTGCATAGTTTGTGTAAACTATATTAATAGTATGGCAATTTCACATTGATTTTTTTTTTTTTATTAAATGTAAACATAATAAATTATTTTTGGGTAAATATTCAAAGGCCCATACTTTAATCCGTCTATGCTTGTTGATTGTCTATATGACATTGTCTGAGAACCGCGAATCTCTCTTAGAAACTGGAGGACTTTTTCATGGAGTTTGAAGGCATTTTATTCAGGTCCAAATCAATCTATGTGGGTATAATGAATATTGTGGCCCAAAACAAATTCTGTGCAAATATATGGATGGACACAGATGATTCTAGATTGGCAAACTCCAAATTTCATGGGTCACGCTCATGTTCCCCAAAAAAAAATTCAAAACAGTCCACTGCCCATGGAAATAGCCTTTTTTTATCTAAATTTTGTACTATGGTAGTAAGTCATTATACTTTAATATTGATTCAGTTAGTTGTCTTAAGTAATGAATCTATACTCTGTCATTATATATTATACTGTATATAACTATAATCTATACTTTATATCTTATATAGTATACTCTATTTATATATTGACTAGTAATATAAATATATAATAATACTATATCTATAAAAAATTGGTGCATTTCACATTAATTGCATACTGTATAGATATAGATAGTTTTATGTTACATATTTTAGTATTGTGTTGTTCACTTGTGTTTGTAACAAAGGTATATTTACATATATACTCGACAAAATAGAGAAAAAAATTAAAAAGAAACAAAGAGAATAGAAAAATATTTGCTTGACCAAACAGAGAAAATATATATAAATAGAATAAAAGAAAAAATGCAACAAAAAAAATTGAAATCTTCTCTACAATCGTTTTCTTTGATTGTGCAGTCTTTGCACAGTTGTCAGTCTTGCACAGAACAGCATGTCTGTGTGATACAGCATGAAGCCTTAGTTGTTGTTGTACAGTGATGGGGTTATACAGTCATGTTTGCTGTCATTAGTTTTTTCTCATGGGGCTCTGAATGAGCATGTTTGTGCTGAGTGGACTGTTTACTGTAACCTTGACGGAGCTGGTGAGCTCAAACTCTGTGATGCTGAACATCACGTGCCTCCCTCCAGTTCCGGCACTGTGGAGGTTGCCAGGGTGATTTGGGAAGCGCCAGCCGACTGACGCTTCCCAAATCACCCTCCCAAATGCCTTCCTTCCGCGTAGTGGGAGACTGGACCACAAGGATATGCTGGTAATCATGTCCTAAACAATCAGTGCCTAAATCTCCATCTGGATGTGGTTTCAGAAAGGAAGACGGGTCAGCACCCCGATTTCCCATTAGTTCTTGAATTCTGACTCACAACCGGAGGCCCACAGGGACAATTACTCGACCGGGCCAAAGACACCAAAAACCGCTTGGATTGAGAACGATGACATAATATTCTCCAGTGACTCCTTCTCAACCTCCAAAGATCAAACTCAACATAATAAACAAACTATAAGATTTTTTTTTAATTATGGAGTTTTGAAAATGAAACCTTTCATGTAGTGCTGTATGTGAATGTAAACAGTCTGCAAAGTTGTAAAGCTGAAAGTGCATCATACTGTAAATATAGTTATTGTCTTTCAAAAGAAATTGTCGACTCTGAATTGCTAAAACGAGTATAAAAATCCCTAAAACTGATCCTTTACTTTAAATCAGAGTGGAGCACTATCTTTATTATCAATGCCATCTTCCCTGTCTCTATATTGTGTACACCCTGCAATTATTGATAAGCCGTAATGCAGTAATAGTGATAGGCGTTTCGTTTCCGACATGCGCTGTACGCCGTAGACCAATCACAACAGACTGGTCATCAGACCAATCAGAGCAGAGTAGCCTCATGAAAAGGAGGGGTTTGGAAAGATGAGTCTGCCAACAAATAGTTTGAGAGTCATTGAGAAATAAGGTACATTTAAATGCATATTATAAGAAAATGAAAGTGTTTTTGACCTTGCATGCATGTAAACCTGTCGTTGGGGACTCCTAAAACCAAATTATGAACCTTTCAGATTGCATAATAGAGGCACGTTAAACCGGATTGGTCTAAAACCTCAACAGCTGACACAATGTATTTATTTTTAGCTTTTTTGATAGGAAGAAAGAGGAATTGGATTAGGAAATGTTACAAATCAGATTCAAACTGTGTTTCTTGCATAAGCACCATCTCTCAATGTGTATTAAAAATTTAAATATGCATGTTTCACCCAAAAATCAAAAAGAAAATCCTACACAATTTTGGATAAAGAAAATATTACCCTAATTTTGCATAATATTTTTATGACAATTAAACACATTCCACCACTAAAAGTCTCATTCCTGTAAAAAATCTAATTTTTATTAGTTTAATTACTGTAATGAATGAAAATCATCCTGTCCAAAGACAACTGAAATTATTTAAAATTTTTTTAACAAATACAACCCAACCATGATTCATACTTACAATTTTACTTAAACTTACTTTACAGTTTAAACAATACATGATCATTTTTTGTCTGCAGTATATGAAAATGACATTTCAGAAACACGCCCAGACCTCTCTAATCTCAGAGGTTTAAGAGATAAATCTCTGTTCACCAGACCAGAGATGGACCTGAACCCTTCAGCAACAGATTCAGAGTGTTAAGTCTTTCCAAAACCAAAGCACAGCGATGGATGAAGCAGAAGAACCAGTGCTGGGCCGATCTTCTCAAGCTCACCGGGTTTAAACCTGTCTGTAAAGCACAACACTGTGAAAGCTTTATAAACCCTTTAATCAGGTTGGGGAGAGCAGGACTAAGTGCACCGTAATCCCCTTTAACGGCTCTCTAATTGGATTCTGGCAAAATTACTCATGTGCACATACTGGATTGAAATTATGTCGAACTGAACTTGGACAGATGTTTAAACCAGCGACCAAAAAAAAAAAAACCCCTGAAGGAACTCACATCTGCCTGGATTAATCATTTAGGATTATAAACAACAAATTCCTGGCACATCCACCAATAAAGCCTCATTATATCATGTTGAGCCATATGAGAAACACTGTAGTATTATCACAAAGGCTGCATATTAGATGTAATCGTCCACATAACTTTACATGTCATTTATCTATTTTAAAACCATTGATGCAGAGTTCAAAAGCTTTCCATCATTCTGACAATTGAATTTTATTTTTGCATTTTTCCTCAGTGAACGATGTTAATAGGTTTTTTTTTAAACAGGATATTTAACAGACAATTTTTGTATTATTCATTTACACTAATGTTTATTAATGTGTAAGGCAACAGAAACATCTCTGGTCACAGATTTGGACGTCTCTGCACTGTATTAAAGCAGAAGGGTCAGACTGACCTCTACATCATTAAAATGCAGTCAGGGAGATAATAAACTAATCAATCGAGCCAGAAACAAGACAAAGAAGAACAGCAAAGAGAGAATGAATAGGTACTGTAGAAGAAAAGGAACAACAGACTCAAGCATGTCTACAATTAAAATCAGGCAGTTAATTAGGGCTGTGAATCTTTGGGTAGACAGCGAATCGATTAGATTCACGATTCATAGGTTTTCGATTCCATTCAAGAACGATTTTTGCAAATTCAAAACGATTCGATTCACAATTAAATTCGATTCAATTCTGCATTCTTTAAGTGCATTCACAGGATATTTAAATGCTTCCCCTAAATTCTTTAAATGCTTAGTCAGGGGCAAATTACACAGCAGCCTTTATGGTTACAGAACCATAGGTTAGAGAAAAAAAAACACTTTTGTCCATTGTTAGATGCTAGTTTAATGATGTCATGGCATGCCATGGCATATGTAGAAATGTATGTAAGTCAAGATTTTTTAAAAGAGCTTTAAAAGTATTATGTATAGGCTAACATTTTGTCACACCAGCGGCGTAGCCATCATTTCAGAAGTGACAGAAATGCCAAATACAATAATTTTATGTATGTATAAAAAATTTTTTTACAAGGAATTATTTTCTTAACTCTTACTTTGAATTTGCTATAAGAAATCAAAAACACTACTGGACAATAATCAATCATTTGTAATCTATAATTTTTTCCTAATGGCAATTTTATGAGTGTTTTATATACTACAATCAATTATTTCAATTTTCTGCACAGAATAAGGTAGAAAATATACTTTATAGTTTCTGTACTGTAATAAATGATATGCCAATTAGCACGGCATCATTCATAAATTTTATTTATTTATTGTGTTTATTGTCTTAACGTTTCAGTTCATTCTGCTTTTTATTCAGATTAGCTGCAGATATAGCCTGGCACGTCTTAATTCTGTCTGAGCGCGAGATCACTTCTCTTTCAGTGCGAAAACTTATTTTTTCTCATTTTCATAAAATAAAATGCTGTAGTATTTAACTTTTCCTCTTCATCGGCGAATGATGATTCTGAAAGAAAATGCGCCCGATGTCTGTTTGATATAGCTACAAACGCTACTTTCATGCATCTGATTATCAGATAAACCTTGCGCTCTTATTTCAAGGTTGTTGTTAAAACTGTGGTTATTTTATAAAAATAGTGGAGCGCGTGAAGGAGAGATGCAATGGAAACGAACACTGCTCAAGGCCTCCATTAATTCGTGCTTGTAGTAATTCAATGTGTATATATTTTGAAAGCATTGCATCGCTATAGAAACCGTGATTCATTCGATTCTTAGCATTTTAAATCGATTACTGTACGAAATCGACGATTCATGATTTAAAAATCCATGTTTCAAGATTGATGCATATGCATCGTCAGGGTTTGTAATCAATGCATCGAGAAAACGAGTGAATCGAAACGCTACAATGAATAAAAAAAAAAGTAATTTTTTGGCTATTTTTTCAAATCTAATACAATGGACACTTATAAGTGACTTTCTTCTGGGCATTTGATAACCTCTTCATAGTTGGTTTGCCCAACAGAGCATTCGCCGTTAGATTACTAGGCTCTGGACATGATGATGCTGGGTACACACTAAAAGATTTTTTAAATCTTATAAGATCTTCAAGATGTGAGAGACCCCAAACATGAGGACAAAAAAATCCTAGATTTAACCGTTTTGCTGCTGTAGTGTGTGGTGTGCTCAGGGTCCCCCCCACACACACATCAGGATTTCTGATCCAACAAGTTGAATATTTACGATTCGCGATCGGGGCGCCTCCGACGTTCTTCTGAGCAGATTCAGTCACTCTTAACACACCTCACACCACAGGAAAATCTTCTTTAGAACCACCAAGATAATCGGGACATTACCTAGGATTGTCGAAAGGGGAGAAATCAGCCCAAAATCAGCCCGATTACCTTGTGGTGTGTACCCAGCATTAGGTTTAGTGTAGAACAGGCTTGAAAATTACACTGATACTAAAGCGCAAAACACACACAAGCAAGCTGCACTTTCATGCTCTGGAATATTAGTATGCGCATATGTCATGTTGTATGACGGCTGCATTTCTTGATTTGATTGCTTTATCATCTACCAGGCAAAAATGATATCAGATAATATGGAAAAGAACAAGTATTCATTTCGAATTTCAATCAAGGGATAGTTCACCCAAAAATAAGGATTCTGTCATAATTTACATTGTTTCAAACCTGTATTTCTGACTTACATTCTGTGGAACATAAAAAGGTATTTTTAATATTTTTTGTCCATACAATGAAAGTCAAAGGGTTGTTCGGACCCCAGTGTTCTTCAAAATATATATCTTTTTTTGTTCTGCAGAAGAAAGAAAGTCATACAGGTTTGAAATGACATGCAGGTGAGTAAAGATTCATTTTTGGGTGAACCATCCCCTTAATAATTAGGTTCAGGGGTTTGTTTGAATCACTTAGCCAAAGTATGAGCAGTAATAATAGTCATGCTTGCCTTAGCAAACACCACTAATTACTGCAATTATTATTAATAGTCATTTCTGTGGTCAGGTCTGTAATAGATTGGTTTGTAACTCTAAACTGCACAAGGACAACTAGCAGTCAGGCATAAACCTCCAGACATAAACGTCTGGCTTACGGTGCATTAACTCAAAGTGTCGCAATACGGCACATAACAGGGCTGCCCTCTCTAGTCACATGCAGAAACTATATGCACGCACGCACACACACACACTCTCAGTATGCACACAATGGGCCTCATTTATCAATCTAATGCAGAAACAAGCACAGATCCGAGCACACACAAAAAAGTGAGATTTGATCGTAGCCACTGCTCACGTCCATATTGATAAATTCCAAGTTTTGCATAGAAACGACCGTATGCCCAATTTTCCGTCGTATGTTCATTTCATAAATGACGACCAATGGGTGGTGCAATCATTAAAGAATTCAGTTTATCAGATTCACTCCATCTGTCAGACATCATTTTCACTATGTTTGTAAAACACGTAGTGTCCTGTGTCTTTTCTTTTGAAGCACTAAATGATGTGATGTGAATATATAAAGTAGGTGCATGATAAAGAGACTTGAATGCTTTTGGTCTGCAGTCTGTTCATCAGGTTGGAAATGGAAGTGGGATATCAGCTTTGCACGTTAAACATAGTTTATTGACTTAGACTATAAACAACAACAAAAAGAAGATTCCCTAAATACTAAACCTGCAAATGTGCACAAAGAATTATGGGTATGTTGGTAAATGATCAACAAAGGAGAATTTGTGAGAAAATGAGATAAGAACCAGTGAAATACCTCTAACTGTTAACTTGCTGACACGGGTTTTGCCTCGATTAATCCAGAAAACATCCAGATGGGGAGGGAGCTGGAGAAATTATGGTAGTTTGTACATGTGTGACCCTCTGAGAGGGTCAGCGAGGGAACGTCCAGTGCCATTCAGCACCATTATTACACACCCCTTCATCTTAAAAACTGACTCATCAGTATCAAATAAAATATTACAGTTTAAAAAAAAAAATTGGAAAAAAAAATCACAAGTATAAATTCAAATATACCAAAGAAGTCATGAATATTTCAGTGTTCTGTTTCCCATGAGCAAAGATGTTAGATTGCAAATCACATACTTCCAACAATGCACCCAAATGAATCAGAATCAAACAAATATTGAATCAAATAAAGTCAAAAATCAAAACAATGGCTTGTGAATCAGAATCAAATACAATCTGTAAATGTACATGAATCAGAGCCAAACTAATATCAAGTCAAATCAAAATCAAATAATTAAACCAATTCAAATCATTTTGAATTAAATTTAGAGTTTGCAAATCAGAATTAAATTTAATCTGGAAATGTACCCAAATGAATTAGAATCAATATCGACTCAAGTCTAGTCAAAATCAAATAAAATCAAATTAATAGCTTGTGAATCAAAATCAAATTGAATCTAGAAATGTGTATCGATACCAGCCCTGATGAATGGGAATGCTAACTGATCGCTTTCTCCAAATATGATGGACCACCTCAGCCTGTCAGTTTCATTCTCATGCACTGGAATACTAGTATTAGCATGTATCATGGTGTATGAAGTATTTTTTTTTAAATGACTTGTGCTTTATTAAATTTAAGTAAGTGATGAAATCTGCGAACAGCTGTGCTGAAAAACAGTGGGATGGAAAGAGATTTTGGAGCTGGCACTCACAAAATGGGGCGACTTGGGCTGATTTGAAGTGACCATCTGTGGCATAATGAAAATCATGTTTGTAACTTCGAGTCTCTTCACGAAATAGCATTTATCCACGCTGCCACGGGCATACACAATACGCTGGCAGCTTTGCAATAAAGTGCAGCTTGTTTACCGAGCGAATGCTAAGCGCCAGTCCGGGACACAATATCTCACAAATGTATGAAGGTCAGTCAAAGCTTCAGGTTACAGGTCATATGCTTACTTTAATTGCCTTCCTAAACTAAACAGACAGAGGGCAGACGGAAAAAGATAGATAGATGGGAAGAGAGAGAGAGAAATTCATTAAATATTCAACTCCTATTTTGTTCAGTAACACTTCAGTGGAGACGTTAGATTGATAATTGGTAAAGATTCAACTGACACTGAACTGTCACTCAGCCCTAACAATCCCATTTATCCCGAACCCCCCTCACATTTCACTCACTGGTGACGACATGAAGGTCACTGAGACACAAAAGTACGCAATCACTCACGTTTGCAAGCGCACATACACACTTCGCTACACATTCCACAGGGAATGTTGATACACAATGGTGCATAATCAGATTATTTAACTGATTTGATTAATGGCACATTCCGCATGCTATAACTATAACTATTCAGGTTCACTAAGACAGCTCTGAAATACGACCTGGGCTTGACAATACTGTGTGTTATATATAGCTGTGTGCAGGGTTCCATATGACTATGGATCCATAACCTTACTGTATGACCTGAAATGTATTAAAATAGAAATCTGTTATTTTATATTGTAAGTCTCACCCAGCCCCCACAAACCAAGCAAAAACCAGCTTTACTGATGGCTATCACAGTAAATGCTTCTGTCTATGTGCTAAACCAAGTACTCAATGAAATTCATTAAAATTCATCTTCTTTGCTTTCATTCGGGATTAATGACCGCAGGTAATCTGAGGTTGAAGATTTGAAGCACTAGTGGAGATAAAATACAGCTTTAATGATTTTTCCACATCTGAGAGTAAACTAGGGCATCAGATGATCACAACAGCAAGTAAAGAAATTGCAAGAAAATGATGTTTCTTTGCAGTAAATGAGAAAGAAAGAGCTGAGAATATACACTAGCATTCAAAAGTTTGAGATCAGTAAGATTTTCTTTGAAAGAAATTAATAATTTTATTCAGAAAATATGCATTACATTGATAAAAGTCTCGACTATAAAAGACAGTTATATTGTTGAAAATATTTATATTTTGAATAAATGTTGTTCTTTTTAACTTTTTATTCATCAAAAAATCCTGAAAAAATGTATCATGTTTTCCACAAAAAAAAAAAAAAAAAACTATTAATTCGCACAACTTGTTTCAACTTGATAATAATATATATAATAATACAATTTTCATGAGCTCAAATCCGCATATAGAATGATTTCTGAGTCATGTGACTGAGACTGGAAGTCACGAGGCTGAAAATCGCTTTGCACACAGGAATAAATTAACATTTTAACTTATAAAATATAAATCTGTTATTTTATATTATAAATGTTGTTGTATTTTTTATCATATAAATGCATTTATTCATTCTTAATTAATTCATCAGTGAAAATTATTCAAAATGTAAAACATATCTCCACCTCTGAAACATCACAGGTGGGAAAATTATATAAATCAACAATATAAAAATCATGTATTTTATTGATGCTTTTATCCAGTATGTCCAAGCATTTTATCAGTAAAACAATAACAACAATAATAAATAAAAGCAACATACTTTATCATTTGTATAAATAAAAATTATTTATTTTACATCATTAATTTATTATAACTGGCTATAAATTCGTACAAATAATAAAAGTCCATTGTCAGACCTTTACTGGTGCGTTTGACATATTATTAAAATAATATTATTATGAATTAGCCAAAACTAATTTTATTTTTATCTTTCTCCATTGACATAGATATGGGGATGTGACTACTGCCAAACTGTCTACAGTCACTCAGTTCCTGCTCAGAGCTCATGTAAAGTCCTGGCACTGCTGGACTGCGATGAGCTCTTGGTAGAAGTTCCAGAGAATCTGTCCAGTCTGGGAGGAAGAGCCCTGTTCCTCTGTAACCGTGGAGACAGAAGCAGCGGTGGCTCATGGGCGGCATAGCCAATGATGCTAACAGTGGGTGAAAAGTTTAATGGCCATAACAACACACCATTTACTGCCCGTCATCACTAATTAAGACCAGAGAGGCTGCTGTGGAATTGGCCAGGATGGGGAAACTCTAAATACAGCCACTCTTTTGTCTGTTGAGCAGCTGGGCAGACAGAAACAGTTGACTCAGTTGTGTGAAACAGTTGTGTCTGTTCTGTCCATGTCACTAATTGTCTCACTGGCTGGTGCTCTGGTGCGATGGCAAGAGAGTTTGAAGGCCAAAGTGTTGACACAGCATTTGCCAGGTCCATCTGGAGTCTTTCAGAAAGGTCCAGACCTCCATAATGGCTCACAGGGGGCCGAATCAATGCCCAGTCTGATCTGATTTATTCACATGACAGGATATGACATAATATATAATAGAATTCCAGAAGTGCACAACTGACCCTTTGTTAAATTCCGCCCCTTTTGGTAATATACTCAGAGAAGCTTTACAAAGAATCCTACTTGAAATTTCAGTAAAATGTACTCATGTACTCATGATTTTAAAGATGGATATTTTTCTCACACAAACGCATCAATTCACTTCAGAAGGCTTTAATTAACCCCCTGGAGCCATGTAGAGTACTTTTATGAAGGATGGATGTACTCTTTTGGGGCTTCAAAATCTCAACACCCATTCACTGCTATTATAAAGCTTGGAAGAGAGAGGACATTTTTAACATAACTCCGATTGTATTGGTCTGAAAGAAGAAAGTCATATACACCTAGGATGGCTTGAGGGTGAGTAAATCATAGGGTAATTTTCATTTTTGGATGAATAATCCCTTTAAACACATAAGATTCTAAGAGATTTACTGCAGAAAAACAGTAAAAGCTGGTCTGATAATATGATAGATGGCAATAGTTGTTAAGGAATGGCTGGTCAGTAACATTTTAAAGGCGGGGCTTAGGGCAGGCTAATATAACAGTGTTAGTTTGGCAAAACTGATCCTAATGTTTCTACAATGTTTGCAACATTTAAACACATAGGACTTCAAAAGACATTAGAAAAAGAGTAAAATATGGTCTGATATTATGGCAACAGTTGCTAAGGAAGGAATGGTCAGTAACATTTTAAGACAGGCTTAGCAAACGCTCAATTAGAGGCAGCATAGAGCTACGCTTAACTCCTCCCCTGCTATAAAAGCAGATAAATGTCTGGGTTTAAGGTCAAGAGCTTGTATTGCTGCAATTATAATTTTGATTGGTCATTATGCCACTGATTGAACATTTTCCACACTGTTTCACAGTATGCCACTTTGCCAGCTATTCCCACGTAGGCAGACATCTTACTTTATTTTACACTAAAGCCATTCAGGGCTCTGCTGTAGAACTATGAATATTAAAATGAGTCTCAGCATAGAACGCAGATTCACTGATAGCACCTTAATAACAGAATAGATGGCTGTCAATTTCTCCATCAACCCATTTCTCACTTTAGCCCGATGGCAGTACCCAGATTTGATTCAAAGCAGTCGTATTGTCTGATTTCCAAGAGCCAAAGCAAGTCAAACCTGGCTCTGATCATCTGAAACATTTCCAAGGCTGGCAGAACACACCGAATGGTTTAAATTATGCTGAAATGAGTTTCAGTAAAACCATAAACCCTTCCATCCCTTCTGTTTCCCAAGATGAAGTTAAGACAAAGCGGCAGCCATAAACAAGTTCATTCTAACAGACTTAGTCAATATAATGCAGCAGGATCCCAAGGCAAAACGGAGAGCCTGGTAAAATTATGATAACTAGAAAAGCAGGTACAGTAGCTCTCTGCTAACCTTCACAAGCAACTACAGCCTATTTAGTCATCAAGATGATATTTCTCTTTGCAGATTAAGTGGCAAGAAAAACACAAAACATGGGATGAAAATTGTCGGCTGGTGGAAGGGGGAGATTTATTCACTAATACCACACAACATGACATTTCACCAGAGCTTTAATAGGTTCAAAGCATCTGCATCACGGATAAACATCCCTCTGTAGCGCCTGATTATTGATATTACTTTTCTCAGTGTGACAGGGAGTGACGAATTATAATTTTAATTAGATTTTTACACTTTCTGTACAAAATGTTATTGCCACAATGCAAAAAAAAAATCCTTTGCACATTTTAATTTCCAGTTAAAATATCTCAAAACACAAAAAAAAATTTCTTGAAAAGCAACACTGCAAAAATGTAACTTTTATCTAGTAAATTTATATTGTTGGATTTTTAGACACATTTACTGGAAAATAAATTGTATGGGATTTTTCTACCATTTTTTTTCATCCAAAACCTAAGTCTAATCACTTTAAAAATTAATATCATACCTCTCCTCAACAAGCCACATGTTCTTTGATAATTTCAGGTACAATGTTTGTGGTTTTATAACCCTACATATTGACTCCTTTAGCAAGCACCACTAATAACAATGTTTGCTCTTCTAAGGGATTACATATAAGACAGAAAGGATAGAGAATATACTTTATACCTGCTTATTCATAGTCCGCAGCTGCAAAGCCTAACAAATCCTCAGTGTTTTGCATCTCATCAACCGGCTCAGAGAATATCAGCTTTAGAGCAAAGCTCTCCCAACATCAGAGTTAAACACCTCAGATCTCCTCATGCCTGAGTGGCATTTCCAACTAAAGGCCTCTGCCAGAGACAGATAATAAAGATGTAGTTCTCCCGTGACAGATAGACAGATACTCACGAGGCCTGCAAAAATTTCAACTAAAATGGTTCTAAAATAGCTCAATTCATCCTGAACAGAGTTTGCTGATATTCTTTGTGCCATTATTTCAAACACATCTATAAATCTGTTTGATAACCACAACTGAAGTCCCAAGGTCATGACTTTCCATCACAGTTACTGTATACGGTCTCCTTCCACGCAAGCTATTTTTCTGCAAGTCATCTACACCAGCCAAAGCAGAAAGCGAAATTCTAGGGAAACAAGACGACTGGCATTACTAAGTCATGGTAAGGTTAATGCCATGTTTGTAGCACTTTACAACGCAAAAAAATGTTTTGTACCAACAGTCTGTCTTGTTGGCAAAGGCTATTTAAACTAACTTAGTCTGTTTCAGCCAGACAAAATTACAAAAGAAACAAGCTGGTGGTTGGAACAGTGGCACAGAGAGTAAAAGTGTGGTCACGTCTACTGTTGCTCTGCAAAATTTCATGGGCAAATTCCCTTCATTTCAATAGGAATCTATGCGATTGGGAGTTTCACATGAGGGCGAGTTGGTCACACAAATTCGCTGTGATGAGCGACAGAAAACTGGTAGGTCTGAAAGAGACTTGTGCGAGCAATGCTTCATACTGTACATCGCTACATATTGACAATGGAAAATGGACTGTTTCTGTCCACATATTTTCGCCTAAACTTTGCAATGCAAACTTAAGGCCAGTAGATTTGGCTTTTGATGCAACCAACCTGAGCTCATTCCTCATTCTTCTCCCTTTTTTAATGCATATCAGCTTGGAGAGGGGTTTTTTAAGTTAAAAAGGAAGCTAATATTTTAAAAAGTGAAAATAAAGTATAATATTCTTTAATAGTGGCAATAAAGTGTTAAATGTATATTTAATTGAAATCAGATGTAGTGGGCATTGATTGGATGGATTTAGTATACTAATCAGTACATTAGCAACCTATTTTACTACTGCAATCTGCAATATAGCCAGTGTAACTTGAAAAGAAGAAAATAAATGAGATGGGACCTCATTGTATCTATTTGGAATTGACTGGATCAGGAAAATTATAATACAATTTGATTACTTATAATCAAAACAATATAAAAATAATACAGCCTTGGCCAAAAGTATTGGCAGTGACATCAATTTTGTATTTTGCAAAATTGGCTGCTTAAGCTGTTGTGGTGTTCATTCACATTGTTTCTAGATTATGTCATTGCCAATACTTGTAGAAACAATGTGAACAATGTTCACCCAAAAATGAAAATTCTGTCATTAATTACTCACGATCACGTCGTTCCAAACCCATAAGACCTTCGTTCATCTTCGGAACACAATTTAAGATATTTTTGATGAAATCCGAAAGCTTTCGGACCCTCCCATAGAAAGCAACAGAACTACCACGTTCAGTCTTCGACGAGCGTTCACTCTTGAGAATGCACGTCGAAGACTAAGAAGAGAAGAAATTGTTGAATATTTTTTTTTTAAGTTGTTATTTTTGTTTTCTTTGCACACTTTAGCTTTAAATTATGTCTTGAAATGCTTTGAATTAATTCCTTTAAAAAAATCCAGGCATCATCTTTCCCAATACTTAAATATCATCTTGCAAAGCAGATATATCAATCATAATTCAGGCAGTCTGAACCTCCAAAACACCTATTTTTATTGTTGGCAGGGCGATATGTTATGATGTGCATGGAAATCTTCCCAAAGGAATGCTAGTCAGCACCTGTATCCCATTTTTGTGTGGGAGCAGCAGGGAAAGAGGGGTCGTCGTGTGGCCGGGAGGGATTGCTCCCTGCTCTTTGAGATAAACCCAGACTCATTTCTGCTCTCAATCTCATTGCCGGCAAATTGAAGGACAGATCAGAGCGAAGCGTACCCACAATCGGGACGGCACTCTTCAACAGAACAGCACATTTAATCCCCACAAACCCCTGTGGGCACGGGACTCTTCAGGAGTATGGAATAATATGATCAGGAAAGCCCACTTGAAGACTATGCGGGAAGTGCATAAAGATAGACTAAAGAATGGCAAATGACATTGCCATCGATTTTGTCTCCCTGTTTTGTATTCAATTGACAAAGCACACCAGCGACAGTGGCTCCCGGGGGGAGGGCATTGGTGTTGTAAGGTGAAATCGCTTGTTAAATATGTCACTTTTTGCCTGGAGTAATTATCTTGTTAATTATCAGGTGTGGGGGCTGTGATTCACTGGCTGTGAAGCAATCAATTAACAAGCTGAAATCAGTCAGCGGAGGCATGACGAGACAATACCTCAAGAGCTGAATGCATTCAGCTAGCACAAGAAACTCACAAATGCCAAAACGCAGCTCTGGATCGCTGACTTACTCAATCGTTTGAGATGTTTTTGTGTAAAAAGTCTAAACGCTCCAGTGCGAAAGAGAATTTTCATCTGTCGGTGGTTTCTAAATATTTATCCCCGCTTTATTCCAACTTGGCAAAGCTAATCAGCTTCACATGCAGTCTATCAGAATGACACCAAGCTATGAGGAGAAGAAAGTTGAACGCCGACAGACTGTTGGGTTCAAACCACATCAAAGCTAGTTTCCACACCACAAAAAGTCCAAATGAAAAGAGAACCTCACGATAACATGTAAACAAACCCCATCTGCGCAGTGCTCTGGTGAGTTTCAATGCCCCAGTGTTCATTATGCCATGTGTGAGAAACAGATTGAAGTGCTGCAGGAGCCTGTAATGGCTGTGCTGCCTCTGACTGGGAAGCCAGTCTTAATTGGATCATCAGAAAAGTCCACAATGATGGCTGTTATACACTCCCTGGACTTCAGCTTGGGTATCAGTATGGGTCAAGATGCAAACATTGGACAAATTGCCGGTGGAAGTACAAATGAGCACAGACAAACCAGAAATTACCACTGATTTTGTTGGATATTCACTGTATCGCTGACCATTTGCCCCTATAAAAATCTGAATGAAAAATAGTTATAAAAGTTCTGAAATATACAAAGAATACAAGATGATTAAAAATCTCTTTTGTCCTGGCCAAGATAGGCAGGTAATAATAATTATAACATAGTTTTAAAATAAAATACATAAGTTACAATACAAATAAAATATAAAGCATTAAAACATCTAATAAAATACTAAAGATAAAATAAAAAGTATTGGATTCCTGTGATGCAAAGCTGAACTTTCAGCGTCATTACTCCAGTCTTTAGTGTCCCATGATCCTCCAGAAATCATTCTCATATGCTAATTTGCTGCTCAAGAAACATGTTCTTGTTGAAAACAGTTGTGCTACAAGATTTTATCCTCAAAAATCTACCAGCCAAGTGCTCCTCCCCATCAAAAGCACTGTGCACTAATCAAACACTTAACATCTCTTCAGCTACATCTGAGAAGTTCAACACTGTAATGGTGATCTAGACCTCACCAGCCAACTTTAAAATCAAAAGAGCATCAGCCTTTTTGACTTCATCCCCAATCTGTTTGAGAGAAATGACTAATACTAAGAGGTTTGTAAGGGAAAGTCTAGCCTAAGTCTAACTCTATCATACAGTAAAACAGTGTGAAATGTCGATAATAGCCAAATGATAGAGATGGGTTTGCAAACTTATGCACACTGGACTAATAAAGATGGTCTTGATCACCAGCATATCTTTTGATAGTAAAATCGAATTATATCTTATTTTCGACATGTTGAAGTCCTTCACATCTGTATGCCACACTATCTCTTACAGTCCTTCTGACAATCACGCAGCCCGTCACATTTAGTTATGATCTGTATGGCATGCCAAACACTGCCATACGCAACTCAAACCACAGTGCGTGACCCACTGATAGTGTGTTGCAGACCCTTTGGCCAACGCTAGAAACACCACAGAACCTGTGTGGTGTGACCCAATTGAATTTGACCTAGAATTTGGTTTCTCTTGGAGCTATAATATATGTCACACATACAACAACATGACTCACTTCACTCAGCTTTTTTGCCATAGAAACACTATTTCCAATTGGCAATTATTATCAATGAGGTTGCCAAACCCTGGACTGGTGCTGGATTGGCATGTCATCAATGAGACATATTTTACATAAAAATGTAAATCTGCTATCATTTATCCAACCACATGTTGCTACAAACCCATATCCTTTTACACCAGTGGTTGTAAACACTGTTGGTTCTTGTGTCTTGCGCTCAAGATTTTCAGCGAGTAATAACTCAAATATTGTATTGGTAATTTGATGGTGCTTTTAGGTCCTCTTTGGAGCTTAGCAGTGTGAATAACCATCCATTTTAGTTGTATGAAAAAGAGTTGGACGTCCTCTTTTTGAGTTTGTCAGAATAGAAAGAAAACACACAAGGATGAATAAAAAATAATTAATAATAATACAATAAATTATGGCAAAACATACGTTTTTGGAAAACCTATTCCTTCACTGCACAGCAGTGTGAACGATAGATTTATCTGAACATGCAAGAATCTCCCGTGACTTAACTGAGATCATCAGGAGACATAAATCCTGTGAAAGAATGGAGTGATGGTGATAATTACACCAAATTAAACAGCTGCCACGAATAGCCTCACCAGTGCCGATTTCGCCTGAGAAAACGTCACTCTTCCCAAACCCGTACGAGAAACAAATTAGGACAACGCTGATTTAAGCTGATTCTTATCAAATATTCTTACTCAGTCTTCTGCGCAAAAAAAATAGCTGGCATAGCCAAACTTTTGACTGTAATGTGTAGTTCACACTGCAGCTTAATATGACCAACAATTGCCCACTTATATAGGAAGAGATTGTTTGACAGACATGTAAAGTGACCAAACTGAGTTTGTTTTGTTTTTATGTGTCATTTAGGAGTTTATCTGAAATAAATAATATAGGTTGTGCTGTCTAAGTTTGAGACTGGGCACAAACTAACTTCCCGAACTGGGTTTGGTGAAACAAAAATCATTATCAAGACAGATGAAAATGTCACATTCTCAGAAGTACAGTGATATATATGATCTGATGTGTGGATGGCCCGTGACCTTTCACCTTGATAGGCTCATAAAGCATAACTCCCTCAAGCCCCATTCAAACAGACACACACACACACACACACACACACACACAGTCATTTTCATCTCCAACACTGCCCTGCCAACCATCAAAGCCTGATAAACACAGACATTCTCATGCACACACATATAAGACACAATGAGAAGGGCAGGACAGGCATCTGCTGCTGGCTGTTTATATCTGTGTGTGAGTGTGAGTGTGTGTGTGTGTGTGTGTGTGTGTGTGTGTGAACACATTGTCTAGATCACAGTCATTACTGACAGGTTAAAGCTTTTTTTGTGTGTGTGTTTAGTCTCTGGCTGATGTCAGAGGACGTCTGTAGCTGTTCTATTTGGGTTGCCAAGTCAAGTCATGTCACCTTTATTTATATAGCGCTTTATACAATACAGATTGTGTCAAAGCAGCTTTACAGTGTTAAACAGGAAAACGTGTGCTGATAATGCAAAAGGACAATAGATAACAGTTGGTTTATCGGATAAAGTCAGTTCATTGTTGATTCAGTGATGTCATCGTCCAGCTCAGTTCAGTTCTCTTCCAATAGTGTCTGTGCAGTCAAGTCAACAATATTGCCAGAAATTGTGTCCCTCAAATACATTCACATATAAACAGCCATACTGATATACACTGATATATATACAGTAGTCAACATTTGAAGTGGATCAAAACCTTTCATCAAAGTTGTCCTAAAACCTAAAACCAAAATGGATTCTTGTCTTAGGACAACTTTGATGAACTTTTTTGATCCACAACTACTGTAGACCACAGGGTCAAAAATATCACAAGACTTACAAAAAGTACCATGGTATAGTGAAGGTATCAAATGCTACTGTCAGGGTACTTTGAAACTGTGGTACTGGATGATTAAAATGTACGAACTCTGGTATTTATATATAATACTTCAAAGCATATGTTGATACTAAATGTCCATAAAAATGCAGTTTCCACAAAAATATTAAATGTGGTAAACTTATTTTTTAACATTAAAAATAGCAAGAAATGTCTGAGCACCAAATCAGCATATTAAAATGATATCTGAAGAAACACGTGACACTGAAGACGAGTAATGATGCTGAAACTTCAGCTTTGCATCACAGGAATAATTTACATTTCAAACTATATTCAAATAGAAAACAGTTATTTTACATTATAGTAATATTTCACAATCTTGTGTAATAAATGCAGCCTTGGTGAGCATAAGAGACTACTTTCAAAAACATAACAACAATCTTACTTACTAAATTATAGTTATTCAGTACCATAGATAAAAGTATATATCAACGCACTATGGTATTATCTGATACCTTCACTTTACCATCATGGTATCACAGCACAGTTTTGTAAGTGTTCTCATATGCTAATGTACAACTGCGCTGCATTCACTTGTGATAATGAAAGAAAACTGCTGTTTATTTCTTACTGACAACCAGTAATTAAACACAATGCCAAAACCCTGTTCTGCTTTTGGTCGCTGTTTTTAGCACAAACCACATCAGAAACCTGTTTTCTGATTACAACCGACTTCCAGCAGAAAAAAAACAAAAACAAAAAAACAAGTTAGCGAATACAAACTGTTTGCAAACAATTTTATTTGCTCATTTTTCCAGCTCATGTTTCATGTTGACATGATGAGATATGTCGTATTAACACCAGTCAGAATGAATATCTTACCTCTGTGACGTCTTCTTATATTTTCGCCTGAAACCGAAAATATGGACATTTCAGTTCATGTAAATGCAAATTAGATTCAGTATATAAGGCCACTGGGGCTAGTTGTCACACAGGCATGTATTTCAGCAATTATAAGGTTTTGAGTCAAAAGTCCAAATACTCAAACATGTATTTTACCTTAAAATAGGATGTTTTTGTGAATTTATTGCAAAAATATAATAAACACAATAAAACCACACTTCATGAATGCCAGGTCACTATTGTCACATTTGCATTAAGTTAATTTGTATATATGTATATGTTGTCATTTTACGGTAATTGATTAATTTCACTTTTGTTTTTTTTGTAATTAATTTTAGTTTAGTTGTTTTTTTTATTTTTGTTTTTTAATGTTTTTTAATGAATTGTTTTGGGTTTCATAATTCTCTCACTGTTTAAATTTGAATAAAAAAATTAATTGAATAACATTTTAAATACAGATTTTAATTGCATAGCATTTCACATTTCAAAAATGTAAATAAACAGTAAATCTTCTCAAAACCGTGTCAAATTTGTTTCCATTGTGAAATTTTGTCCCACTTTATACAAAACATCAAGCGAACTCTAACTTTTTCCTGGGCAATAATTTTGGAAATGTTCAATAGCTTTTTTGTTGCCACATCTTTAATGTATGTGTCTATACATAATTATTATTTTTTTTAAATAAACCCACCCTGAGAAATATTCACTGGAGTGAAAAGTATGACCACTAGCCATTTGATAAACAGGTAATCAGAGTAAACAATCTTTTCAAAATTGTCAAATATAGCGGTCAAGAATTAAAATACTCAATGGATTCAAATGCTTGAATCAAGGCGCACACGTACGTTTGAGCAAAAAAGGAAAACAATGACACTTTTATGACGGACATCTGAACATTTGGTCATCTAAATGCAGTTAGCACATGAATGCTCGCTCTGTTTTACACGTAGAGAGGAAGTGCCTCTTCTTTTAAACCAGCGTTTAGTCAAACATCTCAACTGCAGCTGTCCATAAGAAGACAAACGTTCTGATTGGTCAACTTAGATGATGATGACATCACCTTCAGAAGAGCTTGGAGAGACTAAGACACAATCGCTGCTATTTACATGATCAGCGAAAGGAGGAGTGATCTGAACGGATCAGCGACCTTTAACCTTAACTTCCTGTCATCTTCATCATCATCATCATCATCATCAAAACACCTTCCTCTCTCTCTGCCCATCTAATCTCAGCGTTAGCTCTTACTGTGAGGAATGCCTGCCTTTATTACAGCCTTAAACTTTTAAAGGTGTGTATTTTTCTCAGTGTCCAATGGTGTCGACACGGGTCTCATTTCCCTTGGTGCACAATTAAGTTCTTAATAAGCTCAATAAAGTGGGGTTAAAAGGGAAATAAAGCGGAAACAGGATGACTTTGGTTCAGTTTTGCCCTGCTCTTGACCGGTGCCATTATGGCAATGTTAATGGCCCTTGTTTCAGGACAAATAACAGCTGTCTGACTTCCCCATCTGGATTAAGGAACCCCAGGCTGACAGCAACTCCACCGTCACAGCGAATGCAGTTGTTATAAATCTAATACCAAATCTGGAAGATATTTTGCCGTTCATAACAGGGATTAGCATTCAGAGGCTTAATGTGGAATGACACAGTGAAGGATTAGATCAATCCCTGCAACGGCAAACAATAAAATCCCTTTGTGATAACATACACGGTCATTACTGTCCACATAAATTCAGAATAAGCGATTTCTTTCAGTCATTGGCAAGAAATAATTTGCACATGCTAATATTTCATGCAGGTAATAAAGTCGTCCACAGGCATGTTTTTTCTGCAACATTATACTCATTCACATTTATTTCAATGAAACTTGTGTCATCAAAGAAAAAAAAAGGCATGCAAGTTTCAGATTTTTTAGTTTAGTCTATTTTGGTGTATTTATTTTCCCGATCTAGTTTCAGTGACAGATTCAAACAATACATTTCCCTTCTGTAATTCGTCCGCAAATACTTGCACTTTGCAAATATTTAGTTTTAATATGCTGGATCCGTTGGCAGCCTAGTTTTCAAACAAATGCGTTCTAAATAGCGATCGACTGGAAACACTTTTAATGGAAGATGAGGTTGCTTTTGCTTCTGGGACCCGAGCCACACGTGAAGAGGATGTTTGTACTGAAAGTGACCCATTAACCCTGACCTCCATCTCACTTTCACAAATATGTGACATGACGTGACGTGACATGTGGCCAAGTATGGTGACCCATACTAGGAATTAGTGCTCTGCATTTACCCATCCTTAGTGCACACACACAGCAGTGAACACACACACAGCAGTGAACACACACCCGGAGCAGTGGGCAGCCATTTTATGCTGCGGCGCCCGGGGAGCAGTTGGGGGTTCGGTGCCTTGCTCAAGGGCCCCTCAGTCGTGGTATTGAAGGTGGGAGAGAGCTCTGTACATTCACTCCCACCCACCTACAATCCCTGCCGGTACGAGACTCGAACCCACAACCTTTTGGGTTACGAGTCCGACTCTCTAACCATTAGGCCACGACTTCCCCATGGCATCACATTAGAAAGCCATCTACTGCAAATCACCCAATAAAAACATGAAAAGTACCATAAAAAGTAAGTTTACTCACAATAATTTTCTACTAATTTTATTCTTCTTTTATGCTTTGTACTGTATAATTATTTAATTAACTTAATGCTTAAAATAATACTTTCTGAATCACAGTTAATTTTTTTATGATTAAACTGTAATTTATAAGCATTTTTATAATCATAATCATCATTGATTTTTTATTTTACTATTGTTTTTAATGTCAGATTCTTGTTCTGTTACTTTTATATGAACTCATCACTCCGCACAATGAGTCATTTTGTTAAAATATTATTTTTATGTCGCTTTTTATACTTCCCCTTACTATGAACAGTACCATTCTATTGTGTAATTGGTAAATTAATTATTTTATTTTCTATTATATTGTCTTTATTAATATTGTTTTATATTTGGTCAAATATGTTAAGATGTCCTGAATCAAACTAAATGTCACAAGTGATGTATGTTCCTAGAAAGCACATTATGCAAGTAAAGTGTTTTTAAATAGTTTTTGGAGATAAAATCAAAATTTGGTTGAAATAATGTTACATTGTCTTCAGTTACTCATATTTATGTAAAAATTCAAACAACATGCTTATTCTGACATGTACAGATTTAAATCTATAAGATAACAAGGGAGCATATTAAATGTGATTGTTTTAAATGAGTAAAAAATTCTTACTGAAAAATCGGCAAAACCTAGGATGGTGGGAAATTTTAAAAATGTAAAATTACAACTAATTAGTATTTGGGGTGAAAGTAATTAGTCTTTTAAGATGTCATAAATTGATTTTTGTTGTAAATACGCCTGACAAGATTGTTACACTGAATGACATTTTAGTGGGTGTCTTCTGTAAATCAGGGGAAAATATATGACATTTATTTTTTTTGCTCAGAAAAACAAAAACTAGATTGCAATTAAATTAATCAGAAAACTTTTTATTTTTTTTTGTTGAGAAAAACAACAACAATTTAAAGCAGTATTACACTTATTGTCTTCATGACAATTTGTCTTCAACTTATTGTCTTCCCTTTTTCGTCTTTGACCCATTCATGTTTTTTCATATTTTTATTTATGTTTGTAGTGTATTATATTCTTGTTTAATTTACTTCATGTGTGAAAATTATTTATATAAGTAACATTTTTAATCAATTTACCTTACAATAATACTTTCCATTATTTCTTAATTTATTTGCAATTTCTATTAATTACAATTATATTACTTTACTCTTTATAATGTATAATTTTAGTTTCAGTTTTTTTTATTACGACTCTGTTAAACTTAATTTAAAATAAGTACGTTTATACTTCATAATTCCAATAAAACAGTACTATTATTATTGAGCTATTTTGATTTTAGCTTTTTAGTAAAATTCGAATCCATATACATGTTGCTCACTCATGCACAGAGACAGAAAGTGTACAACTCTACTCACAGTCCTCGCAGTCTGAGCCAGATCTTCTCAATCTGATCCGCTTGTAGGTACTTCAGAGAGTTGTTCTCAAAATCCTCAATATCTTTGGTAGGCGATTCCATGTCAAAAAAGTCGACCAGGCAAAACGACATGAACAAGTTTGTATCTGGACAGTATGGATGCAGAGGCAGTTTGCAGAGCAATCGGCAGCAGCAGCAGCAGCAGCAGCAGACTCCGAGTCTGTCACAGAGACAGCTGTAGCACGTCCCTCATCCTGTTCCTCTCTCTCTCTCTCTCTCTCTCTCAACTCTCCCTCTCATCATCTCTCCTCCTCTTCTCCTCATCCTCAAATCTTCTCTCTCTCTCTCTCTCGCTCTGTGGTTGTGGGCTTGTGTCACTAGCTCTGGCGAGGTGTACAGAGAGGAGCACGTATGGCAGCACTGCAGGGGTCTTGGTGAGTTTCCCAGCAGACATAGTTGGTTGAACGTACAGTATCAGTGAACTAGATCCGTGTTGTCTTAAAGTGACAACTGGCTATATACCTGCTGTCTGTGTTTTTAATGTTAATCAAAAAACAAAAGACAAGGAAATCACTCATTGCTCTTGACTGAATAGCTTTAATAAGGATTAAACTTCAATTTATGCAGTCAAATATGCAATGCAATTTTACATTTGATTACTTTATTCAATTTCTGTATCTAAAAACTAATGTTAGACCTACCTAAAAAAAATTATTTGTGCTATTGCATGTCGTTAGATTATTTGTTCTTATTTGCTTTATTTTTATTTGACAGTATAGTCCTTTTTCCCCAAAATTAGCACATACCGAACCGAAACCGTGACTGTATATCCATGATACAATCCGTGAGTAATTTGAACCATTACACTCCTACTATTATAGCTCAACGTCATTGGTTATATTGTGTAATCATATGTTGTAATGCATTACAGTTTTGAAAGTCAATGTGAAATCAACACATAATAGATGTGTTGAATAGAAACACAATTTCCGTTTCAGCTGTTGGATATCACCAAGTCCTATTTTTCAACCTCCTCTCCAACCACCTGGACCAAAAATTATCACTTTTCACCATCCAATCAATTATAAATGGATAAAATCATTTTGTTGTTGAATATCCTATTTTACTTCAAAATATGTCTACTTAAATTGTTAAAAGTATTTACTTCAATTATGTTAAATAAAATTGGTTGCAAATGCAATTTGATGCTGATGTTTAAAGGTAACTATGATAAAGTGTAAAAAAGTAACCTGAATGCACTGCATTTATAACTCGTGTACACATATCTATATATATATATTATTATATATATATATATATATATACACACCTTATTATATATATATTGAATTAAATCGTTTTAAAAATATTTTAATAAATAATTGGTACACAGTTTAATAGATTTATGTATTAATAAAACACCACCAAAAAGTGCAAACAAATTAAATATGTATAGTACTACTTATAAGAATAACATTTAAATAAGCTTAAATACCATATGCACCAAAAATAAAAAAGTGAATCAACCTGATAAATACATTAAAATAAATAAATAAATTATATATATATATACACACACACACACACACACATACACGCACACACACAATTTCATATTAAATACTTATATATCATATTTTTTATATATGAAACATTGTTTTAAAAGTATAACTGACAATGAAAAGAATGAAAATAAAAAGTGATTTTTATTTTTTTGGGTCAGATAAGGTACAAATAATTGAAAACATGCACTTATATGCACAGTGTACTCATAATAATGTGCAATTATTCCCCTTTTTATTTCAATAATATAATGTTCTTTTGACTAAACTCAACCCTTCAGATGGTTTTATGATTGAAATACCCCAAAATACAGTGAAACCACATCACATTCTGTATAGAACATATCAACCATAATGTAACAGTAAGAAATATAAAATTCCAGGGGCACTGATGAAGCGTAAATGTCACCGTGCGTAAACACAAAGCAAAACAGCAGATGGTTAGCATAGAGATTGTATCTCTGACTGAAGAACAGCTACAGCTTGACATGAAAATACAAATTATATCATCATAGCAACAAATGAAAACACAATGGCTGGCACAGCAGAGGGAGGATGCCACAACCCACGCAGTTAAATCAAGACAGCATCAATATCCAACTGAGCTTTAGACTAAAGCATTATTAGATGGAGTCGTTTTGATGATGGTTGACCACGCTCCATTAGCATGAGACACTCAACAGCACATCTGCTCTGTTTGCATTCGTCTTTGATGCAGATGTGGAGAATTAATAATTAAGGTGATAGAATTTCCTTCTAGACTTTTTGTGAGCTATAGGCAGTGTGCTATATTGACTAGAATGACTCGAATCAATGAGGATAAGACCGAACAAGACTCGAAAGGCCATCAGGTGAGAAATAGCAGGTGTTGAGAGATGGGTGAGAGGGGAACGGTGCAGGTGGAAGAGCTGTTGAGAAGTGTGACCAAGATGATGACCACTGAATTCATCAACGGATTCTGTGGTAACACTGTATTTGGTGATCACAGGAAACCAGCTGAAATAAGATCAGTCCAGAGCTGTGAATAATTCCATTAACACCTGCAGACTTGAGCCAAATACAACACATCTCACTGGAACAAACCCTACAACACATTTAGTACACAGTTTGTTTTCTACAATATGTTTGGTAATATAGTAAAGCTTTACAGTCATGCAGATAAACATATATGATTTATATGAAGAGAAACGGTGTTCTTGAGACTAATGAATCGCAAAAAGCCAACAGATGCTTTTGATTACCACTGAAAATAATTTCTAATCATCCTTCAAAGTTTACAGTACTGCACTTACAATGGAAACCAAACAAGTAAGCATGCATTTTAAACCTGAAGCATAAGACTGCACAAAAATAAATAAGGTTACCCAAATCCTTGTCAGCTGGGATTACTTCTCTAAGAGGATGAATGTCTGGTTATGCATTAGCACCATAAATAAATAAGCTCCAAGCAAAAAGTTCTTAATAGAGAGTTATGTAACGTCCTTTCTAAGACACCAATCTCACGTTAACACTATTGTTATTTTAGTTTTAAGTACATTTTATTTTATTTTAATTGTTAATTAATTAGTTTTCATTTTTAATTTTAAAACATTTTTAGTAAATGTTTTCTGTGCTTTTTTGTCAATTATATATATATAAATGTTTAGAATATATATATACAGTGGGTACGGAAAGTATTCAGACCCCCTTAAATTTTTTCACTCTTTGTTATATAGCAGCCATTTGCTAAAATAATTTAAGATAATTTTTTTTCCTCATTAATGTACAAACAGCACCCAATATTGACAGAAAACACAGAATTGTTGACATTTTTTTAGATTTATTAAAAAAGAAAAACTGATATTTCACATGGTCCTAAGTATTCAGACCCCTTTGCTGTGACACTCATATATTTACTCAGGTGCTGTCCATTTCTTCTGATTATCCTTGAGATGGTTCTACACCTTCAATTGAGTCCAGCTGTGTTTGATTATACTTATTGGACTTGATTAGGAAAGCCACACCCCTGTCTATATAAGACCTTACAGCTCACAGTGCATGTCAGAGCAAATGAGAATCCTGAGGTCAAAGGAACTGCCTGAAGAGCTCAGAGACAGAATTGTGGCAAGGCACAGATCTGGCCAAGGTTACAAAAAAATTTCTGCTTCACTTAAGGTTCCTAAGAGCACAGTGGCCTCCATAATCCTTAAATTGAAGACGTTTGGGACGACCAGAACCCTTCCTAGAGCTGGCCGTCCGGCCAAACTGAGCTATCAGGGGGAGAAGAGCCTTGGTGAGAGAGGTAAAAGAACCCAAAGATCACTGTGGCTGATGCAGTCGGGAGATGGGAGAAAGTTGTAGAAGTCACCCATCACTGCGGCCCTCCACCAGTTGGGGCTTTATGGCAGAGTGGCCCGACGGAAGCCTCTCCTCAGTGCAAGACACACGAAAGCCCGCATGGAGTTTGCTAAAAAACACCTCCAAGATGGTGAGAAATAAGATTCTCTGGTCTGATGAGGCCAAGATAGAACTTTTTGGCCTTAATTCTACGTACGGTATGTGTGGAGAAAACCAGGCACTGCTCCTCATCTGTCCAATACAGTCCCAAAAGTGAAGCATGGTGGGGGCAGCATCAGGCTGTGGGGGTGTTTTTCAGCTGCAGGGACATGACGACTGGTTGCAATCGAGGGAAAGTTGAATGCGGCCAAGTACAGGGATATCTAGTACCAAGTACTTTCTCCAGAGTGCTCAGGACCTCATACTGGGCCGAAGGTTTACCTTCCAACTAGACAATGACCCTAAGCACACAGCTAAAATAACGAAGGAGTGGCTTCACAACAACTCTGTGACTGTTCTTGAATGGCCCAGCCAGAGCCCTGACTTAAACCCAATTGAGCATCTCTGGAGAGTCCTAAAAATGGCTGTCCACCAACGTTACCATCCAACCTGACAGAACTGGAGATGATCTGCAAGGAAGAATGGCAGGGATCCCAAATCCAGGTGTGAAAAACTTGTTGCATCTTCCCAAAAAGACTCATGGCTGTATTAGATCAAAAGGGTGCTTCTACTAAATACCACAGATTGGTTTCATTTATTTTTAATTCAGTTTAAATTTGAGTTCAGTTTGAATTTATTTACAGTAATTTTAGTGCTTCAACTTTGCATGTCAACATTTCCATTTTTTTTTAAGTTTTTTATATTTATATTATTTTCAGCTCCATTTCAATTTACAATAATGTTTTAATAGTTTATTTAACAATAATAACCCTGGTTAACACATAACATTTACATGTTATAGGTATTGTTTCCAAATGCGAGAGCTGCATATACAAAAATATTTAATATTTCTATTTCGATATTTATAAACACTTTTCTTACAGACTTCTATTTAAGTGCATTCCTGTAACATGTTTTTCATTCTTTTTTTGTTACTATTTATGTTCTGTGAACATTTTATAGTTGACAGAATGCCCAGATTTAATCTGAAACATTACTTTAAGAAACACTTTTGTTTCTGTACGTCAAGGATCATTATTTCAATAGATTAAAAAAATATTTGTGTGCAGATGAATCAAATACATATACGTGCCGTATTAAATCTCTGATAGAAACACAACTGCATTATATTTTAAGAAACTATTTTTCCTACAACTCATAATTACAGTAATTATCTGTTAAGACTAAAGCTATTTGTACAGCATGCCAAGAGGGAACTTAAGTGCAGGCATTTGTATGATCCTCTTAGTTCTTTAGTTAGGAGATTCACAGCTACAGTACATAACGTATTAATAACAAGCGATTACACAATGATTATCAATGTTCAGTTATAGCCAGAACCAAAAAATACTATATTCTTCCAGTCTAACAAACATCAGTACACAAAGAAAAACTGTACAAATCAAAGTAGTTTCCACTTTCTAAGAGCAGGAAAATCAGATAATGGCAGAAGTCAGCATTAAAACTGAAATCACACTGTGAAACTCATGCTCAGTGTTCTAGACAGAGCAATGAACCAAGCTGTAATTTTGAACTATATTAAAACTGTTCATCATAAAAGCTCAAACTTGTTCTTTGCTATGTGAATATCTGGATCAGCAAAAACTCTCAAATACATTTTTAAAAGAAGATTTAATTCCAAAATGAATATCCTGTCGTTATTTACTCAACTTCATGTTTCCAATCATTATGCATTATAATAATTGAAAACATTATAATCATTGATTCCAAGACGTACTTTACTAAAAACTACAATTAATTTTACAGGTGAATTTAGGCATTTGAACATTACAATGCACAGTATTTACAATAAAATTAATAAAACACAGTTACATGATGACAAAGATAATCTAAATGCCAAAACAGGTTAAATGAGCAAATATACAGTATTGACTGATAAATTAAAAACATTTAAATTAAATCTGCTAAATTTAAATAAATAAATAAATACTGGCCAACAACCGATACATTACCGATATACTCTCCACCTACGATATAATAATGGCTTAAATTTTGGTCTGTTCCGCCAAAAAAAAAAAAGAAGAAGAATTTTCTTAGCTTGACAACTCCTTTTCACTATGAATTGCAGAGCATCAAAACCTTTTGTGTTCTATGTAACAAATAACAGCCCACAGATTTCAAACAACTAGAGGGTGAGTAAATATTGACAGAATGTTCATTTCTGAGTGAGCGATTCCTTTAAGGTTTAGGATAGAAACTACACTTCCCTGAATTATGTGGTGTTATGGGTGTTTTAACATTTGGATGTCGTGAGCTGGAGTTTGTGCTTTTTTAAATCAGTGTTGTTGGGCAAAACACGCACAACGCATGACTGCACGGAATTATTCAAATCTGGCCTTCCCAAAACAAATATGCAGGTAGAAAGCAAACAGCAACAGCACCAGACATGAATATTTAACAGACAACTAAAATGAAGACCTCTGAGGGGAGATAAACAGTATGCAGTGTGTTCTTCAACAAGCTGGAGTGGGTGGAAGTACAGGGAAGAGATCAGCCGGTCCATAACCAAACAATCAATGTCGTTTATTGCTCAACATGGGAAGAATTCTGTAATTAAAATTTTTCTCTATTTCATCATTCTATTCACTCAATTTATTTAGCAAAAATGTAATGGTATAAATGAGAATGAAGGAAGATGGAGAGAGAAAGAGCAAACGAAGCATATCTGCATTATTAATTCACATTTTTGGCATATCTAATCATGCAGTCATTGGTCTGCCTGTGTAGACTGATGACCTACCGGAATATTCCCTCTTCATTAAAAAATTATTAAAATTTTTCTGTGTCTAAAACCAAGTATCGAATTTCACGAGGGAATATTCATATCCATGCTCCCATGCGGGCAGCATGACTATGATGTTTCTCAATTTAAAACCTTGGAATATTCATGATATACATTTGAGGTTTACATATTTACAAAAATGTATATAAGACTTGTAGTAATAATATTTAAATTAATATTTTATTTGAATGACATTTGACAAACTATTAATTTTTATATAGGCCATAATGTATATACACACCCACACACCACACATACATTATATCAATACTGATTAAAATTAGTTCCTATAACATAGTGTGTAGAAATACAGATATATATATATAATATATATAGATATATATATATAGATGATAGAATATATATATATATATATAGATATAATATATAAAGATATATCTATACTATATTGTTTATTAAATTTCAATTATTTTTATCTTAACAGATTGCTCTCTCTTTCTCTCTATATAATACATCAGCTCATATTATATATCATTTATTTTCAAAATAATATTGTTAATGAGTCGGATCTTTAAAATAATAATTAGATGTATGTTAACATTACGTATATATTTTTGAGATAAAAAAAAATGCTTCTTACATTACTATATGTGTATATAAGTAATGTATGTAATTGTTCAAAAAATGTAAATATAAATGCAATTATATATATATTATATACACACACAGTGTGTGTGTATGCATTATGTATGTATATATATATATAGAAGATATATATAAGATATATTATATATATATATATATAATATATATATCTAATATATATCTATAGTATATATATATACAGTATGTATGACACAATAGAAAACCTGACTTCAGTAACATTCTAAACTACTGCGTCTTAACTTACACCTTACTCAAGGGCAGTGTAGAGCCAAAAGACACAAATACAAAGCCGGACTGGACAAGCTAATTAACATCCAGTCAGTGCATGAATTATTGAGTTTTTAATCCCGTCAGCTCACAGTAGGGTCTGCCACCGGCAGGTCAGGTGACTTGGTGGGGAGGCGGGAGGGAGACCTCATATTGAGTAAAAACTCCCAAACATGACAGATCCTCTGGTCTTGAGATTTGTAGGTTCAGAGAAACAAATACTCTCGCATGGCCCTCCTTTGTGGAAGCATAACGGATAAACAAAGCTTGAAAGAAAGGATGCAGATATATTTTAAAGGTGATATCACCCTACCGGAACTTGCCTATCAATACGCGGAACTGAATTGGTGAGCAAATCTTCAAATGTTACTGCATTTGAATAGATCCAATATTTAATTCACCAGTTTAAGGTGATAACTTAACCCTGTAAACTTAATCCTGTAAAGCCTGACAAATCTAATATACATATACAGTATATATTATATAATATTGTATATATAGAAATCTCCAAAATTGTATTCTAGGCCTAATCTGAGCAAAAACTGTTTGGTGCATTTGCTGATATTTAATGGCCAAAAAGATCAAATCCAGTTTTGATAGCTTGCACTGTGAATCAATAGATCATTATAACTCTAGCAGACAGCGCAGACACTTGCATAAAATGCATATAAATATCAGTTGTGGTTCTATCAATACCAATAATATGAGCAAAACATGTAGGCCTAATGCAATGCAATGCCATAAAATGATGCTTGAGAGATGAACAAAAACGTTCCTCAAAAGCTTAATGAATCATACAACCTCAATTCCAGAAAAGTTGGGACGTTTCGTGAAATGCCAAAACATCTACTAAAGCATTCTTCTATAGTATTAACCCTCTATTTACAAAATTATGTTATAATTTATGATTATATTAATATTACAAGGTTGGTCAGTGAAAATTTTGGAAATCTTTTTCTTGTACTTTTGTTAATTAAAGGTGCAGTAGGAGATCTTGGAAAATGCTAACTTTAGCCTGATAGCACTGAAAGAGAACGTCCCACCCTCCCTGCAATCGCCGTCCAAAGACACACCCCCTGAACACACATACGCTCACAGACCAGAATACCAGAGACAACATTACTACAATAGGCTACAGCGGTTCCTAATTCCATTTCTCAAGGTTCCGCGGTTCCACCCCCCTCACCCCCTTCTCTGCACATTTCATATGCATCTCTTATCACATGCAACATTTTTTCTATTCGACCGTGAGTGCCCTGGGAAATGTACATCACCGGATATTCCGCCATGATTCCAGTTTGAAGCGAGCATATATGTTCCATACAAAGGGCATTAAAGTGTGCGAGACGTAAAATTAAATAGTATTTATTTACAGAGGTATATTATGTCACACTTCTCTATTAAGTTTCGTCTGTGTGTGAAGAAAGTAGCGCAAATTTGTGAATGAATGTTCTGAAGTGAAGTAAACGTCAACGTATTTCCCCTGCTCAGAGAGTAGGGAGCAATGAACACTGTGTAGGGATCATATCGATCGGAACACAGTTCATGCACTTAGCTCACTTCTAACGAGCTGGTTATCTGAATCGGGTGTTTTAACTAAGCGAGACATTCAAAATATGCAGAGCGGGGAGGCGCGAGGACTGGAATTGGGATCCGCGTTGGGCTACATCATGTGTCATTCACCAGTGAGAAAACATTACAGGACATTAGTAAAAAGTGAAAGTGACGTTACATGTGGCCAAGTATGGTGACCCATCTTGAATTAGTGCTCTGTTTAACCCCGCCAAAGTGCACAACACACACACACGAGCAGTGGGCAGCCATTTATTCTGCGGCGCCCGGGGAGCAGTTGGGGTTTGGTGCCTTGCTCAAGGGCACCTCATTCATGGTACTGAAGGTGGAAGAGAGCACTGTACATTCACTCCCCCCACCTACAAATCCCTGCCAGTACAAGACTAACCCACACCTGCTGGTTACGAGTCCGACTCTCTAACCATAAGGCCACAACTTCCCCCGCTGTTCTACATTCTACAATACTACTATACTTCCTGGTATTGTAATCTTCCTTACAATACCAGGAAGGAAGATCGGGTTGTTGATGTTTGTCCTGCCATTCTCGCTCTTCTGCACAGTTGCTGAACCGCGCTGATGACGTTCCTTCGCCGAACTCGGGTGCGCAGAGGTATGAATAACATAGTTTGACAGGCAGGTAGGACAGCCTATTATAGCTCTCGGACCGAGGGATATGATTGGATGAGCATTTTATGGTCCTACGCCTTCCACAGATGATACAAACGCATATAAATACATTTAGAGCACTTAACTTAGTGATTGCTATCGGGATGTGAAGAGACTTTCAACCAGCATAACAAAAAAATGTTTCTGAAGACAATCACCTATTGCACCTTTAAATAAAAGTTAAATAGAATTAACAAATCACAGATTCTTGATTTCAAAATGTCTCAACTTTTCTGGAATTGGGGTTGTATATAGTGTGACACTCACAGTTCCTCATGCTTTTGTTTCTAAAAATGATGTATGGATAATCAAGTAAAGCTAAGTTGCTTCAGTCTAATAAGTATTCATTTTGAAATATCACTAACAATAAAGAAGTTATTCTTGATTTAACAGCAAAAAGACACGTGAACCATGGCCTGAAGGTGGACATTTTTACAATTACAATAAAAGGTAGTTCCCTTGCTAACAAATATTAACTATCAATCAGACAACATGTAATCATTTTGTACACCAGGTTTTACAGCAAAATTTAGCTCATGTTGATCTTTAGAAATGTTAGTATCAAATATGATACAGTAGGATTTACAAGTTTAAGGGTAGTTCACCCAAAAAAATTTATATTAAAAATGAAATTTTCTGTCTGTGGGTGAATAAATGATGGCAGCATGTCCATTTTTGCATGAACTTTCCCTCTGAAGCTACATTTAAATTATTTACATTTAACCTTTAACTCCAATCACAGCTGGATTAAAGTGTTACCAAACTGGCCCCTGTCCTGCCTGAGTCTGAATACTGTTCACCAGCAGTCCTGTTTCTCTGCATTCCTGTAAGATCCCGCTCAATCTTGCTTTCATTCACTCAGTTCATTCTACTCAATGGGGCTGCGCTCAACTGGAAAATTAGGTTTCTCCACTAAAATGAGCTCTGCCTGCTACAGACCTATCAGAGAGCGGGCAGAAAGCTGGGGCTAAAAGAGAAACGATAATCGAAAGAAAACTCGCCGTTTGGGCGAGATGAGAATGGGACGTCCACCTGTGTACGCTCCCACGAGCCCCGGCTAAAGATCGGAGGCGTGCAAAGGTCAAATCATCCATAAGTAAGAAGAAGTATCAGGGACAGCTGATGTAAGGAGAGACAGACGCTCTCCCCCTAAAAAAAAAAAAAACAAACCTTCACGAAACAATCCTGCTGCGCCTCGCACCTCAGACGTAATGAGTTCATTCAGAGGAGATGAACCTCAGCCTGCTGTGTTACACATGAAATTGCTCCAGAGGAAAGAGGGAGAAAGATTAAGAGAGAGGGAAAGAAAGAATTGAGCGAGAAATGAATGCTACATAACAACATCATTAGAATGGAATGATGCATGGAGGCATGACTGCGGTGTGTTTTCTAAGCAAGAGAAAAAAAGAGCGTTGCAATTAACCATTTTGATAAGCAACACATCTGTCAATATTTTTTTTCAATTAACCTGCTTTTTAAAAATCTGAATTTAAGTTTATTTATTAACACATTTATTTATTTATTTTTGCATTATTGTATATATTAATATTATTCATTTTATTTATTAGCTCAAATGGGCATTTTTTAAACAAGCATTAATAAAACATTTATAATCCATTTAATAATAAAAACATTTAACTAGAATTTTTAAGCAATTGCTTTTGGAAAGTACTTTTTTTTTAAAAACATATTCAAATTCAATGTAACTCAGACCCCCGGCCATTGTTGTTACGACGATAAATAACAACGCAAATCATATTAAACAGAGCTGTTTTATTACTTTTCCAAGCGATCAGACTTTTCAGATCAGATTTTTGTCTGGTGGAAAAACCCACCCATAGACTTCCATTGAAGGAAGAACCAAAAGCGTATATCATATCATGTTTATATTAGCTCAAATGGAACAGTTTGGGTCGTTTCTTTTTAATCATAGCATTTAAATTGTGAAAAATTCAAATTTTATAAATTCAAATAATATTTTTTTGCAATAGTTTTACGTCAATTTTTTTAAAATATGTAACTTGTTTTACATTGTTTGTGTTACAGTCCTAAATGATACTTCAAATCATAATAGAGCTGTTTTATTACTAAGTGATCAGACTTTATTATCCACCTGATGTTTGTTAATGAATTATTTTTTCATAATAAAAAAAAAAAAATCTAAAAACATTTAGAATGAAAAAACAATCACAGCTCAAGAGATTTGAGCTTTCAAAAGATATAAATGTCAAAAAGAACCAGAATCAAGAAGCTATTTTAAAACCATGGAGAAATTTCCAGGATGTGCAGTATTTCTCGAGGGGCAGTGTGAAGGTGAACGTGTCTGTCATAGAGTAAAAGTCACCTCTTAGTAAATTAGAATAATAAATGCGCCTGACACTCCAATCTGTGAGGGTCACGCTGAATCAGTTCAACTCTTCAGTCACACAATTTCTAGATAAGACTAATGGAAGAGCAGCCCTGCCAATCTTAATATCCTACCCTGCGGGGAAAAAAACACAGAATTCTGCTTAACATAAGATCAGACTGGTCCTCTCAACCACTCACTCAAAGGTACATTACTTTCCTTGCCCTTTTAATTAAGTGCACACACACACCTCATCAGCCTCGTACACACACATACACACACAAGTACTCGCACAATTCCACAAATTCAATTGTCTCAATGTGTCTTTGTCGTAAATCAATAATTCACCCAGTAAATTAACAGCAAAATCGACTCATGCACTATACTGTATTCCAGGTTATCTATTAATTCAAAAACCATGCACTGTATCCAGATAATTGAATCAGTGAGCTTAACTCGAGAAACTAACCTATCTGATTTGATTTGTTTACTTAGCCCTCTGGTGCTGTTCAGTTTTTTTTTTTTACCTAAAAATTTAACGTTTTGTTTCTTTTTAGAATTTTTTACTTCATCGGAATGTTTCGAAATCTGGTAAAGGTTTTGCCACTTGCTATTTTGACATACAAAAATCATAGATATGATTTGAAAAGATTAAATGATCCTTAACAAAATATTCACACTAGTACTGTTTGTGTCAAAAAGTTAACCGAGCATTGCAAATGAATGGGTGAATTAATGAATTCATCTAGTGGAAACATTTGGTGCTGCGCCCAAACTAAATTTTACCAAAAGCTAATTTTTAAGATTTCAAATTCAAATTTGGAACACAACTTGTGTAGATTTTTGGCTTTGGTTTTCACGTCAGTTTCAGAGTAATACATGTTTGGAATATAATATATATATATATATTATATATATATATATATATATTTGTGTGTATATATATATATATATATCTATATATTATTTCATATAAAATTTAAAACAGAGTATTTTTGTGATTTTTTAAAATATAGTAATACATTTACACATGATTTTTTCAATGTTCTACATCTGAAAAGTGTCGTCTTCTAAATATCTCCTCTTAAGCGTCCTGTGTCCATAATACATTTAAATTTAGTACCATACAATCCCCTAAAATGCAAAAAAATAAAAATAAATCCAACTAAAATTAGCACATTCATTTCATTGAGAAAAAAATCGCAGTAATTTTTGACTGTCACGTGAGCACCACCAAGGGTTAATCAACTGGTTTATTTCAATGGACTAACTCAAAAGATATGGTTCTCAAGTTCAACTAAAGGACAAGATTATGATTGAATTATTATTTACATTTCTTCAGAGTACTTAGTATATAATGCACGAGTCATTTAGACTACTCTTTAGGTTTTTTAAAAGAACTGATTCAAAAGAACTGCTTCATGCTTTATGAATCGAACTGATATGGACCTCAGGTTCAACTAAAGGACAAGATTATAAGTGAATTATAATTCACTGAATTTCTAAATTAATATAGTATGTACTTAGCATAGCGCATGAGTGATTTAGACTACTTTTATTGTGCTCTTTTGTCCTTTTTGGAGCATGGCAGTCATGAACAGAACTATTTTTAATTGTTTATTTTGGTCATTCTTTGTGTTCATAGCTTCTATCTCTCTGGTGAAGGGTTAAATTCTCATTTGATGACAAGTAGGCGTGTTTTGGCATGCCATATCTTGCCATCCCATCATGTTCAGACTGGCTACTTCTCAGCTGGGATGGGGTACTCTCTCACCTGCAACCCATCACCCGACCTGCAAATGTGCCCTCTTGAGCTCCCCAAGTGCGCAATAACACATTAAAAGAACATTAAGGATTCACTGGAGCACAGTTTTACGGTGGATATTTATAGCAGACGGTGCCTGGTGCTGACGTCAGGACTAATGCCATACGGTTCTCCCCTCCCTTCCTTGATTAATGAGGAGCCGCTCACTATACAGAACATCACAGTCCACTGGAGTCTCCCTGTTTAACACAGTCGGTGGCACCAGCAGACAGCTGAGTCCAAATATCATAGAGTTTCATCATTCATTTTCCTGTCGTTCCCTTTCAGAATGCCGCAATGATGGGATTTATGTGTCTGACGTCCAGGTAAAATCCATTCGGGATACACGGATTGGTATGGATTAGGATGGTTTACTTGATTGCTGTGGGAGTGGGGTTTATGACTTTGAAAAATGTACATCCTTATGAACAAATCTTAAAATATAAGTATTGGATGTGATTTGGATTTTTAAAATAAAATAAATAATCAAATAAAAATTATTTTTTAGCAATGATGCATAGAATTTTTCATACTCACAGTAAAGACTTTTACATTGTTAAAACATATTTTCAAATAAAAGCTGAACAATCCTGAAGAAAAAATTTATCATAGTTTCCAAAAAAAAAAAAAGTTTTCTCTACTGATAATAAGATAAAAAATGTTATTTGAGCATATTAAATGATTTCTGAAGTTATGTGTCAGTGGAGTAATGGCTGCTAAAAATTTAGCTTTGCCATCAAAGGAATAAATTACATTTTAAAAGCTGAACTGGTATTATATCTCATGCTTCAGATTACAAAATTCTGAAAACAAAACAAAACATGACCTTCTGACTAAATAAAGATGTCAAAAGCCTGTATAAATGGCAGCACAACTAGCCACCCTAGACAATCCACAATTGTTTTTATAAAATAAGATTGTCAAGAACAACACCACAATCTGGCGACAGACAGAGCACATACGTATTCTCTTAAAAATAAACTGTACGGCCACTTCTTATCAAAAGCCATTTGCTGTATAGGGTTCTTGAGTTGCTATGCACTAATAAAGGTTCATGATGTTACATTTTAAGGTTCTCATATCATTACATTGGTTCTTTAGTTCTTTAAAGCACCAAAAGGTTTTCTAAATAACTAGAATGTAAAAACTTCTTAGCAGGGTTTAAATAGGTTATCTTATGGCTTTGTGACCTAAAAGCATTTTAGTTACAGCTGGATCCTTCATTTTTGAAAGCGTGGTCTTTCACTACTGAGATGCCTGCTGTAATCTGAAATAGAAGTATTGGTTAGACACCATTGCTCCTAAACTAATCAATAATCCTATCTAGGCCTGCCAGCTGTGCTTATGAGTGGAAAACACATGCACAAACCACTTTATGTGACAAAATCACTGCATAATTCAGAATGGTCACGCTAACAGAGCATGACCATTCACCCAGTTTCACTCTAAAGTGCTTTTAGATAGCAGCTGGTAAAGGAAAAGTACTTTTCACAAAAGCAGTTAACGCAGAACCAGCATCGATTGATCGAGAGCAGATATCGGCCCATGCTGATTGATCGATTCACCCCAAGGTGTAAGTAAGTGTATGATTCCCTCCAAACCTGATGGCGGTCTTCTCCATGGCATCAGGACTGTCAACAGAGGGCAGGTCATCAGCTAGAATCTCCTCCGGGCTCCGTGGGTCAATCAGGATACCCCTTTTGTCCTTGTCCTTGATCCCGATGCCTGCTGTGATGGCGTTCCACAAAGCATTCTGGGACTTGGAACCTGATGCCACAATCAGAGATCAAAAGCTCAGAGGGGTGTAGATGACAGAATGCAGGACCACGGCAGTGAGAGAAACAAACAGAGATAGAGAGAGATAAAAAGACAAAGGAAGAGAAACACTTCTTGCCAGTTTCCTGCAATCAAGAGGTGACGGTTTGCCTGGTAAGCCACATGATATTAATGCGCAAGTGATTGGGTTAAATAAATATTTCCACAACTGAGTGCCCATGAGCAAAGATGACAGGATGCAGGTCACTTATTTTCAGAGCCTATCCTAGCCTTGAGATGGCACAGAGACAATGTGAATGATTTCTAACAGCTCTCACTGCTGTTATGATTACAGATCGGTGTGTTTGATCAATGGAGACTGTCAAATTTAGTGTGTCACCCTGTTTCCTCACTGCACAGGAAACAATTTTAAAGCAACAAAGTTTCAATCATGTATTTGATTGCACATACTCACGTGCGAATCGTGCCAGAGGTCTCGCACTGCTCTCTCCGGTTTCATTCGCCACTGTGGAGAGAAAGAACGAAACACACGGATGGATGAGTGATGTAGAGCTTTCTTCAGCAATCACGATGACTCACCAGAAAGCGGCTTTCTCACCACAAATCTCAAGTTTGCTCTCAGACAGATTTTTCGCAAACAGTCATGAAAGGATGAAATTACTTTTCAGTTTTATGTGAAAATCAATGTCGTTGTTTACCTGATTCTAGCATGCCATAAACGAAACACAAATAACTTCACTCAGTGTCGTTTGCATTTCACTCACGAATATGGTAATGTGATAATGATAAAGTAGATGCTTTTTTGTTTCATTTACACAAGGGTGGAATCATGTAGGATTTGGGCATTTGTCCTCAATGAGAGGCAAATGAAAATGAGAAAATAAGGAAATCATAAATGAAATCTCAACTCTTTTTCATAAACATGGCTAACTGAAACTTCTGAAGTCGGTTTCACATAGTCTCAAACTGTGCTCAGATTAGCCACGATGCTATGCCATCCACATTCATACATAACGACTATCATATTTACTTCACCTCTTATTTTACTGAAAGCAGAGTTGACATGAAACATAACTGAAATCGTCTTTAAAGCTATGAACGAGAAACAAAATAGTTCTCTACAGAACAGAAGAGTGAAAAAAGGAAGCAGTTGTGTGCTGTTTGATTTATAGTGAATAAAAACATCAAGGTCACAGAGAAATGTGTCTTACACACGTCTGACACCACAGTCCTCCTATAAATGCAGACATAAATCTTGCTCTGGTTTAAACGCTTGTCAGGTGCTGAGGGGACATCAGCCATTAGGTTTTTCTGTGTCTACATTAAGAGTTTCTGCTGAAAAAAGCTGCTTGTTACACTCTGCTGTTGCTTTTATGCTTCTGAGCAATAAAACTGTCAAACAGGCTCAGGATGGATGAGTAGATGAAGCCATATGAGGTCAAAGACACAACACACAGCTGTTTTGTTTACATAGAGAAAGTGCACTGCTGTAAAAACTGAAAAGACAGCTCCCCCTACAGGCCATCTAGCGACACTGAACTAATTACATTGCTAAGAACTGACCTACTGAATCCACAAGAGGTTTAGAACCCCTAATAACAAAACAGGAGGTTACTGACATTTAGAAACATGTCAGATTAGCAGCTACCAGACTGAACCTGTGGATTAACGGCGTCTGATTTGTGAGCGATTGGTCGTTTTTAATGATTAATTTGAACCAAATCGTGAATCATTTGTGAAATCACCCAGATGTGAGAGAGGATGTTTTAAGATTCAGAACAAAAGAAAAATGTGAAAACAAAAGGGGGTTAAATACACATTGTATAAAATATAAAAATGTAATGAACAAAGATACATAATCCTAATAAAAAAATAAAAAAAAATCTTAATTTAGTTTCAGCTTTTCTGTTAATAGGCCTACCATCATAATTTATATAATTTAATCCCTATACAAATGTTATTAGAAAATAACAGAAATGAGGCTCCTGGTTATTAAATTTACACTTATGAAAGTGTAATGTAACTAATATAAGATTGATATAAAGTTAATTAAATATTTCCAATAAAATATATAAAATAGATTTTATTTGTAATATTTCCAAATATAGGATTTATATTTCATGTTTTTTTTTTACATTTTATTTCAGTTCGTTATTATTTCTAGTCAATTAGTTGCTTCAGCTTATTTTAGTATGCACGACACCATTTCTCATTTTAGTTTAGTTGGTTCTTATCTAATATTAATTTTATTTCAGCTTTCATTACAATTCACACATTGGGGGGCAATAATTTCGTTTTAGTAATAGCATCAAACCCTAGTGCTCTGGGGAATTCTTTAAAAGTGAACATAAATAGCAATTTTTAAAGGAATGAAAGACCGTAAGAAATACAGAGAATGCTGCACCTTGAGAATCCAAGGTGACTACCAAGAGCTTAAAGAAAAAAACATTACATGAAAAAAGACAGGAGTCGGGGAGAGAGAGGACGTTGAGGTTGTTAAGCGGGGACTGCAGGTCCGGGGGGGCACAGGGGGGTAATGGAGAGGGAAATCCGAGAGGAGACTTTAGCACGGCGAGGTGTCAGAATGATGAGTGTCCAACGGAGTTTTTTTTTCAGTATCAGGGAAGAGGAAGGACTCTTCATTATCGATAATGACTCCCCTGGGCACTCACACTATCCTCTAATGTGATGACGACAGAAAAGGCCCCCAGCGAGGGCAGCACGCTATCCCCCATGCCTCCCCTGCAGGTAACCAGCCAAAGGACCCTTTCAGTCTGCCCCTCGGATCTCATAAGTACATATAGTACATTGGAATATATAGTATGTGGTATTTCTGTGTAAATACATAATAAAACAATTATATAAATTTACTAGGTACTATTGATTCTTATATTAGATATAGATATACTATAAGAATATATATAGATATATATATATATTTATATATATTATATATATATATATTTATCTATAGATAAGTATCTAAAGAATTATACATGATTGATTATAGTAAATATATTATATATTTATTAATCATACAGACTATATTATATTATTGTAATAATAAATTACAAGGTATGCAATTATAAATACATTTATACATTAAAATTATAATTGTATTATTATTTTAATAATACTGATTGTACATAAAACTATAAATAAAAAAAACAATAAATGATTATTTTATGATTCATTAATAAAAACATAAGTATATTAAGATATAAATTTATAAATATTATACGATGACTATTATTTAATATATACACACACACAATAAATAGATATATTTATATTATTCTATATAATAAAGGTATTTTACATCATACACACACACACACACACACCTATATATATAGACAATTATAAGTAAAAACAAATTGTTATTTTTACAATAATAATGATTGTGTTATGAATATGAATGCATTACTTTATAATTATATATGTCTTTATATATCTATTTTATACAGACACACACACACACAGACATGCATTCATCTATATATAATAATATTGTAATGAAATAACATTTATTATCACTACTAACATATAGCTTGGGGGTCTCCGTACGGGCTCCACATCTGACCCAGAAGAATTAGTGACTCCTCAATAGGTGCTCTAATGAGGCCACATCGGTCGTCCTGCCCACACACACACTCACACACACACACATAAACAGGCAGTCCTTTGGGGAAACGAATGGGTTGGGGTTGTTTGTCAGGCAGAGGCAAGAATCACTAGGTTGTGACTCGTGACATCACATCCTGTCTCCGCTGGTGACCATGGAGACGGCAATCGCAAAGGCAGCATGGGAGATCCATGGGAGAAAACCCTTATCATCGGCCCAGTGCGATTTAAAAGCGTGACTGTTTGTGTGGGCTTCGGTTTAATGATAAACACAGGTGCCCTTGAGAATTCATCCCATCAAACAGAATTAATCTGACAGTTTAGAAGTCACAAAAGGACTCCGAATTATGTTTTTCACCTGATACCTTTGATTTGAGCACAGTCGTGGGTTCTCCACTTCTTCATCTCCTGATTGTGGTCTGTTATATAAGCCCTTGACCTTTTAGGAGTATAATTACTGCCATCCAATGCTCTGCCACAACAACTGTCACGTCACTTTGCCGTTCAAGCTCTCATTGTTCAGCGCCTGCCTAAATCGGCTAACCCTGTCAGAAAAATCAACGTCCTGATGTTGTGTCCCTCATCATCTGACAGGGCAATAAAAGAATTCATGGTTTTTGGAGAACACAGAGCACTGTGACTCATTTTGAACTGAAAAGAAGAAGAAGTTGTTTCTTATGTAATCTAACTGTACTCAGGCAACTCAGAGAAACCCAGAGAGACTGACTGAAAGAGACAATCCCTTTGTTGCTTTGCTGTTACTATGACACAACAGAAAACGGAGTTTGCATGCAAGGAAAGCGATCTCAAACTGTCTTGAACCAATTTGCCATACCCTTTTGCTTGTGTTCAGATTAGTGACTCGTTGAGACATTTCTAAACCCTTTTCCGAAACCTTCACATATGCATAAACACAGAAATTTAGAGCATTCATGTGTTAATTTAACCCTCATGTTCTGTCAGGGTCTGAGAGACCCCATGATCAGAACATACTAAAATCTGACGCATCAGGTTGATACTTAACGACTTTGATAATTGTATGAAAACTAATTACAAACGTGTTGACACACTTCAAACATCCTCCAAATATTTGGTTTCAGAAACCCCCAAAAATCTAAAATATTTAATTAAATGGATTTCACACAGTAAGAATCTGATTGGTTTATTTGGATTGGCTTTTTTGGTCCCACTTTATATTAAGTGGCCTTAGCTACTATGTACTTACATTTAAATTAATCATTTGGTACAATGCACGTATTGTGTACGTACATGTTTTTACATTGTACTTATAATTTAAAAATGCCTTCATTTTATTACATTTGCAATTAATTTCTGTAACTACATTTATAATTACATTTGGGCACCCCTCCCTTAACTAACCACCCGTAACCTAACGCCATACCACCAACCTGTCCCGAACCTACCAATATCCCACTCAATAGCACCAAACGTGTTTGCAATACAATATGAACACAATAAGTACATTGTACTTATTTTTTGATGTAGGTACATAGTAGTCAATGTCACTTAATATCAAGTGGGACCGCTTTTGTTTGTTTGTTTTTTAGCTCAAATGAAGAACAGTACTATATTAGGATTACTATAAGTCAGTCATTGTTTCTGTAAAGCATGAAACAAAGTGGCAATAATATATTTCAACTATGATATTAAAATAGTTTAAATGAATAATAATAATAATAATCATCATCTCCATAATAAACTACAGTTATTGTTTTTTAAATTATCATACATTTTATTATTTTATTATGATATTAATATAATATAATAATTATTAATTTAAATAATTAGTAACTTTATTTTATTGTAATGGTAAAGAAAAACAAAAGAAAAAGAAACAGAGCAAATAATACAATAATCTAAAGAATAAAATAATAAACTAAATAAAATATTTCATAATAATAATAAATTATCATTAGTAAGAACCCATTTTACAAAATATAATTGAAATAATAAATACATAAAATGTTAGCATTAATAAGATAAATAACACCAATTATATTAGGAGTATTATTGATTTTAGTAGACAGATGAGGTGTGAACCCTTAAATATAATGCAAAGTTAACCCTCAAGTTCCGCTGAGATTGACATTTGTTTGAGATGAACCAAAAAAAGAGTTTTCTCTAACAAACAGACTAATTATTGCTTTCAAAAGCCCAAAGGCACTTGCAGCGGCACCATGTTCGCTCACCCAGAAAAAAATCTGTGCTGGCCACAGAAACACACATCCACCCACACATACCTGACCGACTGTTCTTACCAATAGTGAAGCTGAAGCCATCAATGCTGAAAGTGGCACTCCGGCATTTTTTAAATCCTTGTTTTTTGGAGCTGAGCTCTGACATCTTCTCCATCTGCGAGGGGAGAGAAACTCTGGAAACAGACTCCTCAGGTGGGAAAGCGTGCTCTGAGCGGGGACGTCAAAGATCAGAGAGGATCATTAGTGAAGGAAGTCACAGGGTTGCCATCTCCTGCAGGGACTGCATCCCATCTATGAAAATCCCTCTTGAGCTCATCATATAGCCTGTTTCTCTGTAGCCTGCCTTTCTTACACTGTAAAGAGCATAAACACACAGATGGGAGATGTTTCTCTCTCTCTCTCCCCCCCTCCCGCTCACACTGTGACCCTTCCCACTGCTAAACTACTGTATGCTTGGTTACAGACTCTCTCTCATTCACTATCACCCTCACTCACCCATTTACTTGAGCGCTAAGCATATATGCATTCACTGATCTGAGTCAGTGATACGCACTGATGTTTATTCATGGTCGCGTGTGCCTTCTTCAAACCTGTGTGGTTACTGTACATGTGGGTGTGTACAGGCACATACGGTGCAAGTGCTATTGTAAAAGGGCAACCTTTTTACGATGTTTAAACGAAACACTCTGCCAGAAATGCAGGCAGGATGAGATACAATTAAGGTTATGGAGGGTTATGCTGTCAAAAACTGAATTACAATTTGTTTACAAGTTCCCATTAAAGGGATAGCTAACGCAAAAAATTACAAAGTTACAGTACATTTTAAAAGTCAATAGCTCTTTCCATCCACCTATTTTTATGCAAATTATGGGATATTGCAAAAAATACACGGGATGGAAATGTGCATAAAATATATACTGAGATGGATCTTTTTTTTTTTATCTGATAAGGATACATGCGCATAAACTACTTACAGAATAAATCCCTCAACACGCAACAAAAACTCACGTGACAGATAACATGACAGCGTTTATTACGTTTCACCTGCATGCTATGTACAAAAAAAGAGCCACAGGCCTTTTTTTTTTTACCTGCACTCAGAAATTGCTAGATTTCACAAATAATTATAAAGAAATGGCAAGTAACACACTGAATTAAACATTACATTTTGAAGACGTAAAGACTGAAATAGTAGCTATTTTCTTGTAAAACATACTCCAATAATCATTTTTATTTTTACAACTTCAAAAAGTCTTTTTTGTTTTTGTTCAGTGTACTATCAAGGTGGAGAAACAAGTTAATTTGTAAATTCTCAATATATTTATATTTAGCTATGCGAATAATACCTTAATTGGTTTAATAGCACAGATATTTGAGTGAGACTCTATTGCCCCCTTAAATAAGGATATTTGATTCTGCCACAGTAAAACAACAATGTAAAATGGATGCTGCATTTAGCACAAGGTGGCCAAGAATTAGCATCTGCATTTACATACTTGAGTATATTTCTGGTCCACTTAATGCTGAAATAACAGACTTATTTGATCCAGTTACACACATTTCTTACTATATTTCAAAACAGATCTTTAAACAGGATTTTGAGCTCATCTGAGTGATGCAACCATTCACTGGTGTTAAGTTACAACCCTGTGGCACTTCAATTCACTCACTGATTAGCCCTTGTGATCTGAAAACCACATACACGGCTGAAGCATCAGCCATTCTGCATCTCTATTTAAAGTCTTGAATTGCATTATCAAGAGACATTTACATTCATGAACCCATCTAATATCCGGAGATCTAGTATTAGCCCTGTAGCTTTTGTTAGAATAGATTGGACTGGACATTCCAGTAGTGTGGTAGAGGGGTTCTGAACACCTGTTCAGATTTTACTGATGTAAATTCTGATTTTAAAACATATAGCACCTGTTAAATTGCTGTTTGGACATATATGCGACTCTCTCACATGACTGCAGTGTGATCTACCTCACGCACACCAGCTGAGTGGACGTTCCCATTCAGCTGTTTTTGAGTACCTGTTTTACAAATCTCCCCCTCACCCTCCTGCACACAAAACAGAGACCAAAGTACGGCGTCATTACCCAGAAACACCTGCTGTAAACCTGCTGAGATTAAAATCTGAGAGTGATGATTCTGCATGCGGCTCTCTCTCTTTCGCACAAAGCTCACACACCTTTACCTGATGTGTGTTTACACCCTTGCGCTATTTATAGATTTACACATACACATGTGAAAATTTACCCACACCTTTAATTCAAAGAGTCATAGAAAGAGAGAAATAGTTATTTCTGGGTCATTAAAGGGTTACTTGAGCCAGAAATGATAATCCTGTCATAATGTATCCACCCTCATGTCTTTCCAAACCTGAAAATCTTGCTTTCTTCAGAAGAACACAAACAAAACAAAAAAGACCTGATAAAAATTATGACATTAAAATTGGGCAGACCAAAAATATGTTTTGAAATCAAATATATTACGAAATTTAAATCTTAAAATCTAGATAGATAAACAAATAAATGTGTATATAAAGATGTGCTTATAATGTTTAAATATTAAATATTAAACATTTTTAAAATGTTTTATATATCCTATACAAAACATTTTGTAAATGTTTTATATATCCTATACATAGTGTATAATATATATTAAAATAGAAATTATAATTTTTATTATAAACATTGTAAAAACCAAACATTTATCATTTATAATTATAACTGATACATAAAAATGATTACATTAAAAGTAGTTCTTCTCATTTCCATGTTTGCATATTTAAACTTGCTGTGTCGTGATTTGTTATGAAACATGAGAGTGATGAGATGCAAGACAGTGTTTGGAGAGGGGAAGATATATATGAGAATAACAGCGTATATGTCCTTCTGTTCATTGCATAAAGTTTTTTTTTCTAGCATCAGTAGAAAAGTTCATGCATACAAACACACACACACACACACTGTTTTTGACATTTTTGTACCTCAACCGTATCAGATTCCATTCACCATCATTATATGGAGAACACCGGCATGAACATTCTTCAAAATACCTCTCGCAGAAATCTATTAAAGAAAAAAAACAATCTGTATGAGTTTGGAACATCATTAGGACTAGCAAATGATGACAGAAGTTTTTGTTTTAAAGGTTATATATGGTGATCTTGAAATTTGATTGTACACTCTAAAAAATGCTGGGTTGTTTCAACCCAATGTTTGGTCAAATATGGACTAACCCAACTGTTGGGTTAAAAAGCTCATTTAAAAATGTAACCAAAATTTAACCCCACAGTTGGGTTAGTCCATGTTTGACCCAACATTGGGTTGAAACAACCCAGCATTTTTTAGAGTGCAATATTCAGGGCTACCTCACACAACTATTTCCAAAGCAAGGGTGTTTTCTACAGAATAAGCTGTATAATCAGTCCATGGCCAGCACCAATTCACTCAAACAATGCAACAAGTGAAATAAAAACTCAGGGTCAGCCTACACTGACACTCTGACAGAATGCCAGAGAGAAAGATATAAACCTCAAGGACGCTGAGAGCAAAATGAAGCAGGTTAACTTCTCTATCTCTGAGTGGGTGTAGCAGGATAAAAGCTTGGTTTATCTGATTCTGAAAAGACCATAGTCCACAAAACCCCACCCAGGACTCTCAGCTCACAGGTTTCCATGGCAACCAAATACCACGCTCACAGGTTAAAAAAGTGCCTTTTTGTGGTTTCACTACATGCCTTGTGCCTGAAACATTCAGAATATGTACAGCTGTTAGCACTCCAGTCAGAGATGTGTGGTTGGTTACATTTGTTTGGTGAGGCAATTGTGTTGCAGATAAGACTGAAAGAAATACAAATCAGCAATGAGATCTCAACCGTTTCTCTAAGACAGCAATGAGATTCAATGGAGAACAAGTAGAGACTTTTCCATCAGAAAAAGATCATACAAATCCCATGTATCTCCTCTAGAGCAAACTTCCAAGGGAGACTTAAAGGGATAGATTCTTCTGTTGATCACAAAAGAAGATATTTTGAAGAATGTTGGTAACCAAACAGTTGATGGTGGCCATTGACTTACATAGTATGAAAAAAAAAAATACTATGGAAGTCAATAGCTACTGTCGAATGTCTGGTTATCAACATTCTTCAAAATATCTTCTTTGTGTTCAGCAGAAGAAAGAAACTCATACAGGTTTGGAACAACTTGAGGGGGAGTAAATGATGACATAATTTTCATTTTTGGTTGAACTGTTCCTTTAAAAGTATTTAAAACATAAAAGTTTATAAAAAATATTAATTAAATATTAATTTAAAATGAAATAATAAATGGAAATATAATTAAATAATAATATTAAAATGTTAAAAAATAGGTAACGAGCGATTAATATGTAATTTTAATCATGACCTTAAACAAAATTAAAATATGAATTACATTGACAAAAATATGTATAACATATGATTTACATCTCGTACATATTTTTAGCATTTTATTTAAGTTTAATTATTATCTTTTAACTTGTATTATTATTATTATTTAAGCTTGTACCATCAGCAACTATTGTTTTTATTAAACTTCTGGAATCAAGAAAAAAAAATTAGTGTGATTATTTGTTTTTATTTGTTAGTAATTGATTATTATTTGTGTTCTACAGACACTGCTAGTTTCTCTTAATAAAAAAGAAAAGAAGTTTGAAAAGAAGTATTTTCATCATACAGCAGAAGTGCACAAGATAAATATTTAAGTGAGGGATTCAAATACTTCCCAGGACAATGGGGGGCCTTGAAGCAACAATTTGAGAACTACTCCTCTAGAGTTGCATGGATCTCAATAACGACTCCAATTGTACTTAATTCAGAGAATACAATATGAACACAAACATTTCTCATCAGTTTCTCCTAATTTTCATCCAAATTATCTGATATGTGCCAACCACATTCATGTTATATCTCTATTCTCATTGTACTATATGTCAACAATTGGTGCCAATTTATATTTCTCTAAAGGAATTCTTGGAGAAACTTCAGAAAAAGCTGATACTGAAGCATCAGTAAGAAGTCTATAGAGTCTCTGGTGCAAACGCTCCTCTGGGAGTTTCCAATTCAAACTTCTGAAGACCTTGCTGTTATCACTCCTGGAGTACCGGCGTATCACAGCTGCCTGAACTTTGAACGGCTAAATCACCTGTAAGTACAATACAAAGGTTACCTGTAAAACAATCCCCCATTTTCATTTAAGATCACAAAAAGGAGCCTGAAGAAGTTCTATTGTATTCTATTGACTCATGAATGTTTAAGGAGCTCCTACACCTTATTCCGTGGTGGAGAGAGAGAATAAGATGCTTTACACTCCATCGGTTCCGCTCTGCGCATTCGGCTCTGGTTACCTGCTCATCAGAGTGAGAGCAGCAAACACTTGTAAGAAACTCTATCGCTCCGACAACAGGCCTGATAAACCAATACACTTCTGTTACAGCTTCTGACACGCTCGGCTGCACTCACCGCATCAAATGTCTTGTTGAAGAGTTTGTATGATTGAGCTGCTAAAAGCCCGGTGTTAAGTTCAAGCAGACTATCTAGCTGGTTTAACTGCAGGTAATGAGCAGAATGCATTGCAGAGGCTGTGATCTATGTGTCTATGCTGCCCACCTCAGCACTCACAGACACCTCCACATCTCAATTCATGCAAATTTTAATGCTTCATTTCAATATATCTTTCTTACTTACGCATATAATTAATGCTGCCATAATGTCATGTTGGAATAATTATATTTGATAAATGCACTTGAATGCCACTACAAGGTCTATTTTTACAGACCTTACGAACTGGAAACATGTAAATAAGAATTAATGTATTTTAATTATGCCATATACTGTAACATAGAAATACAGAGTTCTGGCATGGAACTCTAGATGACGCAGTCCGATAGGTCTAACTCAATCTGACCTAATGACATCATTATCACATGGCACAGCTGATTGGTTCTCTCCTGTATCGGTAGCCAATGAGCTCGCTGCTCAACATTCAAATATATGACTAGTGTTTGCTGTAGCAGTTGCAGCTTGTTTCAGAAACCCTCCACCTTCCCCAGCTCCACCTGTATAGATCTGCTGCAAGGTGATTCATGTATATGGTGGTTCTTTTTTATGTATGTTTTGTGTGCAGCAGTATTTCTTACATGCTCACACCAGCATGTTGTGGATGTATTGGCAGTAGCAAGTCTCGGTACTTGCTCTGCCGCAGCAGCAGCAGTGTAGCAGATCTATTCCTCCAAGACCAAATACATTAACATTGTCATATACATTCCCATGCCAAGCCCTCCGAGAGTTGTCATGACAGAACTGAATTTATTGAACATTTGCCCTTTTTCAGCAAGTTTGCAAGCTATCTGGTTAGATGACAGGTTTTGCTACCACTAACTGATACTGATTATTCACAATTGCTCTTGTTTTGTCAAACTAACGGTAATAGGTTATTTGATGGAAAGTAAAAACGAAAAACTAAAATATAAAATTGCCCAACATGTTAAATTAATTCTGACCAAAATCACTTGCTGTCACGCCATAATTAAACTTGTAAGAAAAATCGAATCAACCGAGCAATTGCAAGAAAAAGCAGTTGAATATGTTTTACAAAATGCTTGCTCTGCGCTAATAACGTGTAAAACTTTATGTTTTACTACCAAATTGTATGTATTACCTAATTAATTTAATTTACACTGAAAGTTCTCCTTGAAATTTCCAGATTTTGGGACATGCGATGGGCTTCACCTCCAAAGCAAAGCATGGATTTATTATGCATTCAAGACAATAAACTTCCATTTTCCCAACTTGGGACAGTCATGCATACTTTCTGTCACACGCACACACTCTCAAGTGGCCAAGACTGCAAGTGTGGATACTGGGACGGGCCCTTACACCATGTCACACCAGACACAAGTTCAAGTTTCATTGAAATTTTTCTCTGTCTGCTGCCCTTCACATCATAGCTGAGGACAGTCTTGTGTGAGACGAGGAACTGCCAAAGAAATTAATGGAAATTATAGCAAATAGCTCTCTCTAGGACTAGGTATTATAACTCTAAACTGGCCTGAACTAACCTTAAAAATTAAACATTTAACAGTCATCTGTCAAGCTACGACACTGATTAACCATCTCTGGAGATTTGAGTCAGTCCACTACAGATGTTGAACGTTTGATGCCATGACGCAGAGGAAACTGAAAGTGAACATGCACAGACTGATAACCTGGGGCCAGTGTTGCCAGGGTTGTGGTTCTCCTACATAATTGGGTTATTTCAAAAATTGCAGAGCTTTTTGGGGCTACTTTTATCGCATCCACCAAAAGGTTTATTTGGATATCAATGTGTATTGGTCGTTGGAATGAATCCGCTGAAAGGGCAAGTGAAGGATAAACGGTATGGAGGTGCATTTTATGTCACGTCACAAACAAGGTTTTGCCCACATTAGGATTTTTAAGGCAGGTTAATTGAGTTTGCCACAGTAGATTAATTCCACATTGATGCTTGTGTGTACTTAAAACAGGAGTGAATGTGAAGAGTGAAAGTAACGTGATGTGTGGCCAAGTATGGTGTCAGAATTTGTGCTCTGCATTTATCCCATCCAAGTGCACACACACACAGCAGTGAGTAGTGAACAAACACACCGTGAACACACACCCGGAGCAGTGGGCAGCCATTTTTGCTGCAGCGTCCAGGGCAGGGAGCAATTGATAGCTTTCAGTCACTTGACCGGCTCGAAGACCTGGAGGGCAAAACATCCATAGAACTGCAGCACAAGCCTGTCAATTTTCTATCTGTTTCACAGCCGCAAATATTTAGATCACCTTTCAAAAGAATTAAAAAAAGGTATGTGAACAAACAATCTGGCCATTTGCAATCCATATTAAGCACCCGCGGCAATATTTCAATCATTAAACAGTGTGACAAACGTTGTAAAAACACTTAAAGTGCCTTAATATATTTAAAACAGTAATATTAAAAGATCAAATTCAGTAATCACTATATTAATGATGCATAGTTTACACAGGCAAGCAGATGAGGTCGGAATATGAACGCAATCCGCTTAATGGTTAAGTGTTTTCCTTATAATGGTTTTCTATGGGAAACCATTTAACGTGAAACTTTGCACATTGTTTATATTCTGGGTTCATATGCTTGCCTGTCCAAAATGTACATCATCAATAAGGTGTTTACTGAATTTCACCTTTCGATATCTGCGTTTTACTACATTACTACTTAATGCAAACTGCATAAAAATAACTGGCGGTCAGTGGAGCAAAGCTTCGTTTTGCCCTCCAGTTGGGCGTTCCTATGACTGTGTGACGTCACGTGAAAACTATCAGTTGGGGGTTCTGTGCCTTGCTCAGTCGTGATACTGAAGGTGGAAGACAACGCTGTATATTCTCATAAGAGGAATAAAACACAGATCAAATAATTAAATGCAGTATGGACATAGTACATATAAACTAGTTTAGCTGAAATCATCCACATAAAACATAGAACAGAATAAAAAATAAATAAAACAATTCAAAACGTTTATTTTAAGGCTCTTTTTGGGAATCCCACAGCTGTCAACTGTGGACCCGGGAACATTTTGGGCTTTTCATTAATTTCATCAGGCTTTTTTGAGGAGTTTTCATTCCTTTTTGGTGGGTTTCGAGTCAGTTTTAGCCTGGAGATTTTTCTGGGTTCTGGCAACTCTGCCTGCAGCTTGACTTGACAGAAAATGTGCAATGCCTCCTCCACCATGGAAATGAACAATTCTGAAGGCAATGTAATCACAATTCATATTATTTTGCAGCGCAAGAAATGAGTCAAAAGAGCCATTTACCATTAATCTGAACTTTCAGTCCCAGTCAGTCATCAAAGGATTCTCCCTCTCAAAAGGCCAATCGTGACTAAGATAAAATACCTTTTTAAAGAACACGCACACACACACAAATGCAAACTGCCTTGGCAGTCTCAAAATGAGAATCACATCTGCAAGATATAGAATTGTAGGGTGTTTGAATCCAAAATGCAGCAACTGTATTGAGCCATCATTTTCGAGTGGTGGTGATAGAATACCTGTTGAATATTTCTGTCGTACTAATTACAAAATAATGCTGAAAAATAATCACCTGGTCTGACACCTCGTGTCTCAAGTTCCCGTGCAGGCGCATTGTTTTATTCAGTGTTTTCTGGACTGGGCTTTTCAGTGACCATAACGGCTGAATTTCCAGTGTGGCGAAGAGCTTGCAGTATGACAGAATGTGAAAGGATAATAAATACCAAGTACCACAAATAATGGTAAGAAAACAAGTCTCTTTTGAGATTATAAAACATTCCATGCGAGTCGCGGCTAGTGTAGTTCGATTCACTAACAAGTGATTCATATGAGTTTTCAGTCGAACAAAAAAAGGCGGAAGTAGTGTAGTTCGATTCACAAACAAATCACTCGAATGAGCCAATTATTTTTATTTAATCAAAAACGAATGGCGCAACCTTAATTCGATTCATGAACAACTAATTACTCGTAGGAACGGTTATTATTTTTAACTGATCAAAAACACAACACGGAAGTAGCTATGTAGGCCGATCCACGAACAAATGACTTGTATGAGCCGGTTCTTTTTTTATTTAGCCTACTCAAAAACCGCGCACATAGCCCGATTCAAAATAACTCGTATGAGCAGGGTTGGGGAGTAACGGAATACTTGTAACGGCGTTACATAATCAGGATACAAAAATCTAGTAACTGAAATCCGTTACAGTTACATCAAAAAACAAAGTATTCAGATTAGTTACATTTTGTAAAAAGTGGGAATACTATCAGGATTACATTTGTTTCTTTTAAAAATAAAATAAATGAGTTTTGTGACATAATAATGCTATATTTAGCACTACTTCATCATACAGTAGTTCCTGGTTCTGTTGACACATGTTGACTCACGTGAGGCGCCTGCTGATGCGTGCGAAAATAACACCTGTCTACAAACGCGGGATGAGACCCTGCTACAGTAAATTACGATGCTTCCTGCTGGGAAAAACGTTTTCATGTCTGGAAATTTCAGTTATTTTGTCTTCAAAAAGGATAAAGGAAATAACATAGTTGTACAGAGTAAGCTGTGCATGAAGACTCTTGCTTTATCAAAGGCTAATCAAACAACTTGAACATTTGCAGGTACGACTAGCACGGAAATAATCATGTTAGCTAAAATTTAGTGTTTGTTAGCGATTTAAATCCCATGGTGTGCATGACTCCAATTGTGTGTAAGTTTTCAAGCGAAAAATGAGCTGGAAAATGTAGAAATTAAAACGAGAGTCCCCCACCCCGGATCAGTCAATGAAAGAAAAGAAAAGATATAGCATTTTCACTGCATTTCGACATGTAGGCTTATTTTAAAATAGACTCATATGTATATGGTGTCAATTTTGTGTATAAACCATATACATGTTTACGTGTACATGTTAACGAAATAAAAAAATAAAATTATAAACATAATACTAAATATTAGATTAGCTTTTTATAAAAAAATTACTATATGGGGTTGATATCTCGGGGGGTGAAAAACAAAGACACGCTTTTGATAGTTTCAAATAGCTTTTACTATAGTTTGTATTAGTTTTACTTTTAAAGTCATAGTTAAATAAAAGTACTTAGATATTGCTTTTTTGACTTTATTTACATATGTAACTTTAAGTAATCCAAAAGTAATCAGATTACATTACTTTAATATTGTAGTACTTGGATTACGTTACTGAATACTTTTTAAATGAAAAAAAAAAGTAATGTGTAACTGTAACGGACGCACTTTCAAAAGGAACCCTCCAACCCGAGTTGAAGATATATTTAATTAATCTTTAACATAACGCGGAATCAGTCTGATTCATGCATAAATAAATATTGAGCTAGACCTTTTAATGAATAATTAAAAATCCCACTATACCGGTTTGACTCAGTCTGATGAAGAACTTCGTCAGAGCTGTTGAGTCGACATGTGACAAAAACATGTTCTGTCCTTTATATCTGTAAAAATTAACACTAAAGGGTTTGTCAGTCAAAACCAAGCATCATTAGATCATTAGGATTCAGCCATGAATGCTGTAAGTATTGTTCCCAGGTCTGGTCACAACGCAGCACTTTATCTGTAGCTAAATTAATAGACTTGTTGGGTTATTAAAAAGAAGGAGAAATGTTTTCCATATGTTTAGTTGTTGACTCAACAATATTTTGGCATACATTCATTTGTCACCTGGTAGAAGCTCACAGGCAGACCAGTTGTGTGACATGTCCTCATCCCCAAAAAACAGCAATATTTGCTTCTGGTGTTTAATTTTAAAAACATTTTTGTTTACTTTGTACAATAAACAATTTCGGTACTGTATTTAAATAGTGTAACATCTCCTATCCTGAAGTACAGAAGCAAAACAAGTTGAGATGCACTTTGTTCATTTCCAGACAGTGTCTACAAAAAAACAGTTTCATAGATAACGTTTATTTAATCCATTATATACTGCAGATATACCAAATGTGTTATTTCTGTGTAATACTGTTTGTACAGTAATATAAGTAGGCTAACTAAACTGGTACAACACAGTACATTTTTGTACAAATTAGAAATGTTGTTTACAATTAATCTATAAAACAGAAGACTATAAAACAGATGGGATTCGAAATGAGGTAAACCTCTAATTTACTGATTTCACTGCATGCAACTGCTTTTCTCAGTAAAGTGCGCTCTGAAACATACAGCTATCTGTTGTGTCACAATCTGACACCAGAACTTAGTTATGATGGTTCTCTGATTACTTTGCCCCTCGTGAGCACTGCAATTAACTCTGCTCTCATAGCTGAGAGTTAAACAAGAAAACGAGTGTTTCATCAAGGACTATGGTAATTAAAGCCTCATCCCTAGCAATTAGCCCTTGTATCACGGAGAGGAAGAAGTTGCTCAGAAACGCTCATCTTTATTAAGGCCACTGCATGTCAAACATGAATAAAGCGTAATTGTCTTCTGTCATTATCCCAGTCAGCCACGTGAAAATGCTTAAAGGGGTCATATGATGCAATTTCAAGTTTTCCTTTCTCTTTGGAGTGTTACAAGCTGATTGTGCATAGATAAGATCCCTAAAGTTGCAAAGACTAGTGTCTCAAATCCAAAGAGATATTCTTTTTAAGTTAAGAGTCAGCCACGCCTACCTTAAATGGCTCGTTTTAACACGCCCCCACATACCTACGTCAGTATGTGGGAATATTAGCATAATGCCGCCCAAAATGTGCACGCAAAGAAAGAAGCGTGGTTTTCGCAGTAACCGCAGTTAGTGTTGAAGCAGCCATGTCAGGGAGACGCTGTGTGTTTCAGTGTGAAAGCAAAAGCACTTTATTTTGCCTTCCAGAAGTAGATGCATTTAGGAATCTTTAAGATTACTTACAACAGAACAGCAATGCATTTTTTGGATGACCGTTTCGTGAACCTAGGAGATGAGGTGATTCTGACTTTGCTATGACAATCTGCGCTTCTGAATCAGCTACTGTTTTGTTATTAGTTTAAGTATTTGCTATTGACTGTTCAAATGCGGAGTTTTGCGCATCGTGTGTGTGTGTGATTGTTGTCGTGCGCGCGCGCTGGGGGTGACAGAGGAGTGAGAGAGCAGAGAGAGAGAGTAACCATCCACAGTGGAGGTCAGCTCTTAACCGTGGCTTGTGTACTGCCACACAGACCAGTTCATCACGTGTCTCGTCACGAGACTCATGTTCCCCCTTTCGGGGCTCTGTCTTTCATTTATTTTGACAGATGAAGGCTCGCGATATGAATAAGGGGCGTTACATTTCCGACGAGTGCTTGCGGGTGTTCGGCCAATCACAATGCACTGAATAGCTCGCCAATCAGAGCAGACTGGGCGGCGGAAGGAGGGACTTTGTAGGAACGATGGTTTGAGAGAGCGGGGCATGCGGACCTTTACAATAATGTACCAGGTTTTATTGAAAAAATGAATGTTGTGTTTTGAACATTAAAGCATGTCAACATATTCTGTTACACCAAATACACAAAATAATGATCTTTAAAAAAGCAGAATGTGTCTACTTAAATATTAATATTTGGAAGTATTTCCTACTTATGTAACTTGCAAAGTTTTTTTTTTTTTAATTGTTTAAATTGCTTGCAAAATGGTGTAGAAATGGTGCGGTGTAAAAAATAAGTTAAAATAATCCGGGCTAACAGTTTCAACAAAGTAGTTAACAGGCTCATAGTAATTCTGTCTTTAAGTTTTTACAAGTTTTTGTTAATAATCAATTCCCCTATGAAGAAAATGAATGGGATTTTTATTTCTTGAACCCAACAGTTGCACTCTGTTCGCTAAGATAGAAAACATAGAGCAATAAATGTTATTAATATAAAGTGATGTGTATTTATATCGAATATCTGGTGATGTAAGACACTCATCAATATATATTCATGATTAAGGCGAAATACAACCTCGAATTAATTACAGTATGCTATTCCAAATTCAGATCTTGACCTGTTGATCATCATGACTGCTCAAGGCTCCTTTAACCTCTGACTCTCCTTCCTTCCCATTAATCTGACCGATGACCTTGGCTAGAAGCAGAGTTGACCTTAATGGCCTTTTCTTTTGGTTGGTGGCTAGCAGCAGTTAAGTTGGTTTTTGAAATCAAAGCGTTCTTGTATGTCGCACTGACCACATGCTTTAGCAGTGAATTCTCCATCTCTGTGCCCTAAAACTTTGACCTCTTAGCTGTAAGGTCTCATTACAGATTCATACAGACTTGGATAATTCATGCACACAGTGCTTGCATCAATTAGTCACAAAAGGTGCAGCCATTGGAGCGCAACACACAGTGCCTGGGGTTATTAAACCCATCTGGGCACAAACTCTCTTGAAGTTCACTCCGAACTAGCTATGATTAAAATATATGTTCTGCAATGAGCATTACATTTAGAATAAAGTAAAAAAAAAAGTGACCCTAATGATAAACAGACACTGACAAACTAGTTTTGCTTTAACACAAAGAACTTTTAGAAGATAAATGTAATTTTATTACTTTCAGCCCCCCAAAATATGTTTATTTGTGACAGGTAATATGAAGACAACTGGTCATTAACACAAAATAAACCATGACATTTACACTTTTATCCAAAATGTGTTACAATAACTACTATAATACAGGCAAGCAATAATCACACTGAAGGGGTTTCACGAGTTCACACTAACATGTAATATAATTGAGCAATTAGTAGCATATTTGACATGCTGTCCAGAGGGAGGGCTCCGAGCCCGGGATAGAGCCCGAACCCAGAGATCTCCCCCCCATCCCAAGAATGGGATAAAATTAGATTAAGAGTGAGGTGTTGGGGTGGAGGCGGGATGCTGAAAAACTGTAGTGGAACAGAGGTAAGTTGGCTGTGTATATATACGTATTGTGCTTGTTAAGGTGATTAGCTGACGAGCTCCACCTGGGCCAGACTGACTGATTATCTGGTCGTGCTCCTCCCGAACCTTGTTAATGAAACATCATTTATTTTGTGATTCAAACCAACTGACTGTTCATTATCCTGCTAAAAATGTGGCTCACTGCCAAATAAACTTTTTTTTTTCATGTTGTATTATATTCATATTATTATATTATGCGAGAAGAAACCAGCCACAGAGTGATGCAAGAGACATGAAACTAGTACAGTTACCGTACAACTACAAAGTTTCTTGGGGGAACACAATGCTTTTGCGAGAGAACACAAATATTTTGCAAGATAACGCTCGGTGGGATCCAGACGCTCTTTCATTGTGTTATCAGATCCCTTGGATAGCGCTATATTGGGCTCATCTAGTGAAAGTGAGGACGTGGATGTGGTTGGCGATGATAGTGTCAGCATTGAATCCTCCCAACCTAACTCCAGCCCTGCATATGGGGAAATGCTGGGAGTAATGGCGTGCACCACTAAGAGGCTTGATTTAGTCTGGTCACGTGAAAGGCAGAAGCCCACCCGTGGCAGATTAGACGAGCACTTTCTGGCCAGCCATGACCTCCCCTAGAAGTCTCCCATTTCTTCCCGACCTCCACACGGAGTTAGTGAGATCAAGGGACAGTCTGTATTAAGCCCGGGATGCACTGCACGATTTTTGGCTGTCCCAGACGAAAGATTGCCATCGTGAAGCAATCGTGATGATTTCTGTGATCGTGGCTCTTAATCGGTGGTCCTATGTCGTACAGTGAGAGAGGTTCAAAGATGGGTGTTTTCCCGGTCTTGCGACCAAAGATAGCCTACGATAGTTTTCCTACTGTGTCAGAAATTCAGCATGATCAACGCACAGTGTGTTTGCTGCTACGACCTGCATCTACACAGCAGCCAATGAAATTGCAACATGAAATGACGTATTGATCCACGCGACCTGCGGCGCTACAATTTCAATGCCATGGAGGCAAAAAAAAGGTAGAAGGTATACTGGTATGTGGGATACCCATAAAGAACAAACTCTTGTTGAGTTGTGGCAGCAGAGGGCATGTTTGTACGATGTGTCCTCTAGCTGCTATCATGACCGCACCAAAAAGGACATAGCATGGAAGGAGATAGCGGAGGAACTGCAGCTGCCAAGCTCCCTGTGCAAAACTGACATACCAAGTTTTCCTCTTTTCCCGAGCCATGAGCGGGTCCATATTGCCCTCTTCCGCCGGCGCCTCTTCTTTGTTTCAGCGCACATGAAAAGCACAACTGCCAAAGCGCGATCCGTCTTGATGTACCGGTATTTGTTTACCACTAGCGCATGCTGATGACGTTGCACTAACGTGTGTCACAGCCGTCACAGTCTACGATTCAATAGGTGTCATCATCGTACAGTCTACATGCTTGTCGTACCCAAATTTAATCAATCCATGTCGCACAGTGTGATAAAGTAATGATCTTAAAAGATTGCTAAAATCGTGCAGTGTATCCCGGGCTTTAGGCTCGACTCAGCACGAGGGTTACGATAGGCGAAGATACCCCCTGTGGAGGAGACGCTCACGAGCTGCGTCTCCCAGGGTGAGTCATCTTCTTTAAGGACTCCTGCTCTGCCATCCGGACCACTGAAGTCTGAATGGCAGGGCGTATGTGGCGGCAGGTCAAGCTGGTGGAGCCTTGCACACAATAGCCGTGTTGCAAGTTTACCAAGCTGTCTTGCTTAAAGACCTACACTGTTAGACATTTCAAAGGGTTTTTACAGTAACTTACTGGTAACACTGTTGCCAGTAAGTTACTGTAATTAAGATTTACAGTAGCAAACTGTATTTGGTAAGGTGCATCGATACACAGCACGGATGTTCACTGGAACTCTTCCACTCTCGCGGGTTCATTCCCGGGAAAAACCTGCTGCACTGCCCCTTGGGTTCCGTGTCTTCCTCGGATGCGAGCGGCACAGCACGATGCGACAAAAGACAATATAGAACCCATTATAATCAGTGATACTATCTACAATGGATGCGGACAGTAATGTGATGCCCCGGTATATTTCTGACGCACAGATGTACTCCAAGCGCTCGCGCTGTTTCTGACACGAAGGGCAAATGTATTTGCCAATCATTACAAGTCTCGTCTCCTGAGAGGGAACGAGATGCTGCGTCCCCTCACCATGCCTTGGGCTTGCCTGTTTTTGTGTCTCCTTCAGACAACCAAGTTGGTGACGTGTTCGGCAAGCGCCTTCTTATCCTCCCGGCGGCTGGCTGTGACGTCATGGGCTACGTGGGCCAATGGGATTGGAGGTGTTTCACATGTGCTTCAGACACCGGTCCTGCTGGCAGCAGTCCCCATAGTGTGCAGGACACAGCGTCTCGTTCCCTCTTGGGGAACCATGATGTTTTTCAAAGGAATGCTATATTTCTTAGGGGAATGCAATATTTTTGTAAGAGAACATAAATGTTCTGCGAGCGAAGTTTCTCGAGGGAACGCAGTACTCGTGCAAGAGAATTTTTCCTCCCAAACTCATATTTTTCCCATAGGCAGGGTTACCAGGTTTTCACAAGAAAACCCGCCCAAACACTACTCAAAACTAGCCCAAAACTAGTACAATCACGTTTCGAGGGGTTCCCCAGTAAAAATCACATTCCGGGGAGGAGGGTTCCCCTGCTAAATTCGCCCGACACGACGATCCAAAGGGGGGGGGATAAATTATCATATTTGTTGGTTTGAAAAAAGCTAGATTCTCTGTTTTGACAGAAATCTCTAGAGACCATCCCAGTGCTGTCTCTCCTGTGTATCTCTCTTGATTCTCCCATATCCCTGCTGATGACACAGATTGCCCTTCACAGTGTTTCTGGAGGAAGTAATGAATCTCCCCCCCCCCCCCGTAATGGGCACCACCCAGCCCCCCAGCAGGGGTGTGGACCATTTTGGATGCCTGAGATGAGTCCCTGCAGCTGCTAGACCTGCAATTACTGAATCAGAACAACACAAGTAAGGCACTTCCATGCTGTACGCTCCCTTGCCCCCGGCCCAAGTCCGTGTGAACCAGAAGTTGCTGCCGACTTTATTTCAGAATATTTCGACGTATTTCCAACTGAAATGGAATATTGAATAGAGGGCGTTATTTTAGCATTCCTCCTCTCCATCTTTTACTCGCAGCAAACTAACAGTTGGAGGGGTTTGGTAAAATATATTCTGCCCAAGCGGTCAAACTGACGTCACCAGTGAAGGAATACCATTCCAGAGCAGAAGCAAATGATCAGATTTTGATTAAAGATTAACAAGACAAACAATCATTTTTTCAGTGGATTAACTGGATTAAGACTAGCAATGGATATTTAAACACACTTTAAACACAGTTTAAGGGCTGAGTCGTCCACATCATGTTCAAGTTTTATGGTAAGAGACACACACGGTCACTAAATACATTTTCAGTTTAATGAAAAATGAACTTAATTTCATTTTAATTTAATTTGGACAGTATTAGTGGTTAAATGATGGTGCTAGTCGGGCACGTCAGACCCTGTGTGTTCATGATTGTAATCAAGCATAGATAATTTCTTCCTGTTTGCTAAGTGCTTCTGTTTACCGCTTCTGGCTTATTTTTCTATTTACAATCAAATAAACATGTAACTCATCAGTAGATATCACTAAATATATTTTTATACATTCTCCACCCATGTGCAGTTGAAACCAATGTCCACTAGAGAGCAGACAAGTAAAAGTTTTGGACCATAGAAATGGAACTAAATGCAGAACCGTTCCATTATTCATGATAGTTATTAAAATATTAATAAGGTAACAGAAAAATGTTGTTTACAGGGCAATAACATTGAAATTAATATTTTAGTTTGGCTAATTGTTAAATTTGATATAAACTGATTCTTTAGAATTGTAATATTTTGGATTTTGTCATTTTTTTTTAGTCGGAGTTTGGTACGTAGAAGGTTATTATAGTTAACAAAAACCATAATATTTAAAAATGACAAAAACACAAAAAAATTATTAAAATTCTAAAATTAAAAACAAAATATACAAATTAAAAGTAATTTAACATATTAATAAAAAGTAGAACTATGATCTCAATACTAAAATAATACTAGTACAAGGGTGTTTTAAGATATTGGTTTAATTTCAGTAATCTTGCATAGAATCAGTGCCAATATGCCAAATCCTTCTTCATACTGGCAACATTTGCCTGGTCTTTGCCCTTTGCTTTCACCCTCAGGAGTAAAAAATAGATTTGGGATTAGGTCTTAGTTATGAAGGTACTTAAAATCACAAAACTGTAAAAAAAAAAAACTAAAAAAAAACATGTGGAGGTTTGAAACGGGGGATTGATTGGCAGCTATTTAAGCATGCAGAGAAGTAATCACTAAACATGATGAGATGATGATCTCATTAGAGCTCACCCATTAGCATTCAAGAAATTACCTTTAATCAAATCATAGAAATGTTCTTGTGTTGCTCATTGCCCGGATAGATCCTGCTAATCTGTTTATTTTTATGACGTAGAAGATTTTACTGCGCAACAGCTAGAAAAGCATTTGAAAAATGCCCCTCAGATGTTTAGCTCATTTTGCATGGTAATAAGAAATTAATGACAAATGCTGTTCATGAAATAAAGGAATCTGCGTATTCTTTAAAAGGTTTATTGAATTTGTGGAAATTTGTAGACTCAGAAGTTCATCAAGTTTTTGGTAATTTGCAATCATTTTACAAAACAGCAAAAGGTGTAGCAGTATTGCTGTGGTCTTCAACAGTGTAAACTACAGACATCGTGGTAAACATAAACCTGGATAAAGCTGGTTTACTCAGTGGCCTACGTTATCTTTTCAGGTCTAATACAGCTCTATCAACAGTCTCTAATGTGGCGAGAGAGCTCTAATGTGGCAATGCAAAAAAGGCACTTTAAAGCTGTTTTTCTTTTTTTCTCTCAACAGAAACAACAAAAGAAACTTCATTCCTCCTCGTTCTACTCCAGCGTGGATCTTCAGCTCTCTAGTGCGCCTACTGGTCACAGGTTCACGTGCAACTCATTCCAGATCATCATTTTGGGTGGACTCGTTAATTATCTGTGGTGGATGAAAGGTCAAAAGGTCATCATTTTCATCTAAAAACTTATGTTAAGTTATGTAAAGACTTTTCATGCTACTCACATGTCCATCTCTGGTCTCGATGGTCTTTATCACCACTTTCTTTGATAGGCTGTCCATCGCAGGTCTGGTTTCCTTCATGGACTCTGCAGTCAAAATATGAATCAAACATAGTCATTTCATCATGAAAGTGTGGTTTTGAGACGGAGAGAAGCCTCTAATTGTAAGAAGTTTTTTAAACCGAAATATTGTTACTAAACTGCATAGATCCACATATGTACAAAGCTATCAAAATGGGCTTAATTGGAAAACTCAAAATGTTGGTTACTGAATGTCTTGAATTTCAATGGTTTCATGCAAAAACCATATCTATTCCCTCCGCAAGTAAACATGTATTTGATTTGATTTAATTGGATGCTATTTTAACACAAAATAAAAACATTTTTTAAATTTTAAAAATTTATATGCCTATTTATTTTACTATCATAATTATTCATCAATACATAGTTGTAGTCGTAATACATTATTTGCATTCAGCCTTGAGGATTAATTCAAATATACTGACCTGTAGGGATAATGATGAGAGGTTGGGAAATGGTGTGGTGATCCTAGAAAGAAAAAAAAGGAAAAATAATGCATAACCCAATGTAAGTAAAAAACCTATTGTAGTTATAAATATTACTAACATAGTAACGAGAAGTGGACTATAACTAAATCTATTAAAACACATTTTGATAGCTGAAATAATAAAAATAATTTTATTAAATTCATTAATTTTCAGCATTTATGTATAATGTCTAAATTCATGAATACATTAAAAATTAAATATTAATTAATTTGGAAATATTAAAGGGGTCCTATTATGCTTTTTCACTTTTTCAACTTTAATTAGTCTGTAATGTTGCTGTTTGAGCATAAAAAAGATCTGTAAAGTTACAAAGCTCAAAGTCCAATTCAAAAGGAGTTATTTTATTCAACAGAAATCACTTTTCAAAAACTACAACGAACAAATTGTTTGGACTACAACGCATATTTTCCATATCACAAATACCGACGAATGGGACAAGACCTGTTTGAGCTGCACTAGAGAAGGCAACGAGTGTTATCACTATGTCGGAGACATGCTAGCTTTCCCAAGGCAGACGAATTTAGAGTGGTTACAATCATCCGGGTTTAAATCGCGCTCAAATTGATTTGATTTTGACGCAATATTTACACTGAAGCTGGCAGGCGGCTATGGTAAGGGGCATGACATTTCCCGACCAGGCGCCGAGTGCTGCCAATCACAGCACACACTGGCCCAGCTGACCAATCACAGCACACACTGGCCCAGCTGACCAATCACAGCACACACTGGCCCAGCTAACCAAAGGCGGGCCTTCATTTGATACAGGAACTATTTGAGCCGTTCATGCCAGACTAGGGAGAGAGGTGTTGTAATAATGTAAATATTGTGAAAAAAAACCTAGTACGAGAGCCTGTTCTAGTACACCCCCAAAACAAAATCAAGACTTTGTAAAAGAGCATAATAGGACCCCTTTAAATTAAAACAATTACACTAAACAAAAATAAAACAACTAAAAAATTTAAATTGAACAAATACAATTTAAATGAAAACTGAAAATTGAAAAATTAAAGCTAATTTACAATATTAATAAAAAATATAATGTTACATACTAAATAACACTGATAGATAATAGCATATTTCTACAATTACATCTGTAACCAAAATGTTTTACTTTTTCATGATGCTGCATTTTTTCCACTAGGTGTCATTATAAGTCCATGCTGAATGCACGTTTAAAGAAAAGATAAGAATCCCAAAACAGAGAAAATATATTTGCAAAAGCAAAAGTTCACCTGCTTTCTTCGCCTTCCAGGAGCTTCCTGTAGGTGGCGATCTCAATATCCAGGGCCATTTTAACATTCAGCAGATCCTGGTATTCACGTAGATGGCGCGCCATCTCATCCTTCATGTTGCGGATGTCATCCTCTAGATGACCGATGGAGTCCTGGTACCCGGATGCCTCGATGGAAAAGTTATCTTCCATCTCTCTCATCTGACGCTCCAGGGACTCATTCTGAAATGATAGATCCGATCATTTGTAATTCAAGCAGCCATAATATAAAGCACTGTAATAAATGCTAATCAGGGTTATTAAAGTTAATTAAAACCAATAAATAATAATAAAATAAATTGTTACGTGTAATAAAATCTCCTGAAATAAAAAATAAAAATATTAAACTAAATTACATTTAATTTTAATATTAAAACATGTAGATACATCACATTTAACTGATGCAACTTAAAAAAAACTAAATAAACTAAAACTGATAAATAATAATAAAAAATAAAAACTATATAGACATATTTAAAAAAATAATAAAATTAAAATGTGATAAAAAGGGTTTCAATTCAACTATAATTTAAAAACTATAATAGTATTGCAATGATACAATAAAAGAACACTGAAGCTAATATAATTTTCTCCAGTACTTACAGTTCCTTTAAGACCCTCTAAGTCACAGGTGAGAGATTGAAGCTGCCGGCGATAGTCATTGGCCTCCTGCTTGGCCAGACGGATCCCTTCGTTGTTACGGGCAGCAGCTTCTGACAGGTCAGCAAACTACAAAAAAAGAGAAAGTGCAAGATAAAGAGGGGAAAGGCGCCATCTGCTCTCTGGCTTTTGTTTTCTGATGACTGTGCTGGTTTCATGTTTGAAGATCTAGGCTAATAGATCAATCGGTCCATTAGGATGATCAATACCATGACAGAGGAGCAGATGGTCTCTAAATCCACACAAGCCTCTACGTCGACCATCTGCCATGTCTTAAAGGGTTAGTTCACCCAAAAATGAAATTTAGGCTGCGTTTTACTCACCCCTGAGGCATCCTAGATGTATATGACTTTCTTCTTTCAGACGAATCCAGTCAGGACTTGAAACGGTAAAAAATTGTCTTTGATCTTTCAAACACTATCATTGCAGTCAGTGGGTGTTGCATTGCTTCAGTCTAAAAGAAGTTAAATAAAAAGCACCCATTCATAAAAAAAAGGTGTCTACATCGGTTCCGGGGGGGGGGGGGGGGGGGGGTGACAAAGACCTCTGTAGTAATTTCAAAACGTAATAAGCACTTTATCTAGCTTGCGCCAGCAGTGCACCAGAAGCAGTCCGGGGGAAAGAAATGTAGAGGAGGGGCTTGCGCATGCGAGTTTTAGATTTTAGTGGCAAGAACGCGGAAACGCAGGGGAGCGATCAAAACAAAACAACGGTCAGGAATTACAAAACGAGGATTTGTAAAGAAGAATGTCAGAGGATTTCGATAATAGTCAAGAGGATACTGGTTTTCCTTTGTTAAAGTAAGGAAACTTTGCTCCCTTTGATCCTGTAAACAAACGTTGGTTTTCACGAGACTCACCGGCACATGCGCAACGCTGAACTCATACGTCATTCTCCCGGGAACTGCTTCCGTGTACAACTGTTGGTGCAAGCTACATTAAAGTGATTATTACGTTTTGAATATGGATATTTTTCTTACAAAAAGGCATCGATTCGCTAAAGGAGGCCTTTGTTCACCCCCCGGAACCATGTGAGACACTTTTTTTTATACATGGGCGCTTTTTAATGAACTTCTTTTGGACTGAAGCAATGCAACACCCGCTAACTGCAATGATAGAGCTTGAAAGATCAAAGACAATTTTTAAAATAACTCTGACTGGATTCGTCTGAAAGAAGAAAGTCATATACACCTAGGATGCCTCGGGGGTGAGTAAAACACAGCCTAATTTCATTTTTGGGTGAACTAACCCTTTAAGGAGTTGATCCTGAGCTGAGTAAGACTCATTCCTCAAGCATCTCACAGTCTTACCAGATCAGATCCTGTTTCATTGTTCATTTGTAGCTTAACTGAGTTCTAACAGATGTTTCTTGTAAGTTTATCAACTTTATCTCATGTGTTTCTCCTAAAATTCTTTTGGAGAAATAAAAATAAGAGTATGGAGATATACTGTAAAATTGGATAGCAGCTCAGATTCTTAAAATCAAAATGTATTGATGTTACTGAACTGCACAGGCCCAACATGTGGTGGGCACAAACTGTTTATTCTTGCTGCAACTTTTTAAAAAATGACAAGATACAGAAAATATATGGAATGTGGGAACATTTTTCCCCTCCTTTTAAAAGATGATATGCCTATTTATTTATAATAATTATGCATTTTATTATGAGAACCTGACCTTGGATTTGTACCATTCCTCAGACTCCTGGAGGTTCCTGGAAGCCAGAGTCTCGTACTGCTGCCGGACGTCTTTCAGGGCAGCGGTGAGGTCAGGTTTGACCACTTCCATATCAATCTGCACATGCTGTTCCTGGATCTGCATCTGCAGTTCGGCAAGTTCCTGTGGAGATGTTGGAAAAGATGACTTAAACAATCCAAGTGTACAGTTTGTGACCCATGCTGAATATCCCATTGTACACTGTTTGTGGTCAGTAAGATATTTTGTGAAAGTAATCTTAAATGCTCATCAAGGCTGCATTTATTTGGTCAAAAATACAGTACAGTAATAGTGAAATATTTTCAATTACAATAATAGCTATTATATATATATATATATATATTATAATATATATATATATATATATATATATATTAATATATTTTAAAATGTCAGTTATTCCTGTGATGCAAAGCTGAATTTTCAGCATCATTACTCCAGTCTTCAGTGTCACATGATCCTTCAGAAATCATTCTGATACAGTATGCTGATTTGCTGCTCAAGTAACATTTATTATCATTAATGTTGAAAACAGTTGTGCTGCTTAATATTAAGTATTTTGGTCATGTTTTATCAATTTAATGCATCCTTGCTAAATAAAAGTATTAATTTCTTTCAAAAGAATATCTGACTGACCCCAACTATTGAATGGTAGTATATAATAATCATGTAGCATAAATTTTGGTTTTGGATTTGAATGTAAACGGAACAAATCTCATTCTGAAATACAATAGCAATAGTTCGTTAGCCCTGAACTAATGTACTTCCTGATCCTGAAACAATGTCTCTGCTTTATTCTCTTGGAATTACGCCCTATTCCATGACCCATTTAATCACTGTGGCAGCAAGTCACTCATTCCTGACAATCCCCTGATATTAACAAGCCCAACAAAAGTGTCAGTCAGCCAGAAAACCCTGACTGTGAGAAGAATGGTTGAATGGCCAGAGGAAATTTAATTCACTTTATTGTTCAGAGGTAATTTTTATGGCTCAGGACTTTCTTTTAAACATCAGCTTTGTCTTGGATGGTTCTCCTAAAATTCATTAGAAGAAGGGATTATGGATCTATAACCTTGAAGTGGTTAGCATTGCTGAGATTATTTGGTCTCAGGAGAATGTAATGATTTTTAATTGCAAGTCCTGACAACTGAGATCTCGGCGAGACACGTAGGATTATTTGGGTCTTTTACTTTTTTAGTCAACTAGGTCTAGTTGACATTTGCATTTAATGTTAATACTATCAATGAGAAACACCCGAAATATTAAAGACATCTCATTTTTGATGTTTCTCTTTCCTGGTGGTTTAGTACCTCATTGTGAAGCTTCGTCAAGAAAGCAATCTCTTCTTGCAAGGACTCCACCTTTCTCTCCAGGTCCAGACGAGCCAGGGAGGCGTTATCAACATCCTGTGGGTGTAACACATAAAATATTCATCAGCTCTATTTGAGTGAACCTAGGAGACATTTCTCCTAAAAATTTTGTTTTAAACTTCCACTTGTGTTTCATATTAATTCTACACAGTTCATTTTCTCATTCTTCTATTCCTTTGCACTTAAATAATCACATTAGTTCATAAGTTTGGGGTCTTTTTATGTTTTTGAAAAAAAAGTGCATTTATTAAATCAAAAATACAGTAATATAATGAAATACTATTACAATTTAAAATAACAGTTTTCTATTTTAACATAAGTGACCCTGGACCACAAACCCAGTCTTAAGTCGCTGGGGTATATTTGTAGCAATAGCCAAAAATAAAAGTGATTTTGATTGATACCCAAAAATTAGGAATATTAAGTAAAGATAAGTTCCATGAGCTATTTTGTGAATTCCTACCATAAATTATAGCAAAACCTACTTTTTGTAGTAATATGGCATGCTAAGAACTTCATTCGGGATAGACTTTAAAAGGCGGATTCTCAATATTTTGATTTTCTTTTATGACAAAATCATTAGGATATTAAGTAAAGATCATGTTCCATGAAGATATTTTGTGAATTTCCTACCATAAATATATCAAAACCTACTTTTTGATTAGTAATATGCATTGCTAAGAACTTCATTCGGATAACTTAAAAGGCGATTTTCTCAATATTTGTTTTTTTTTTTTTGCTACCCTCAAGAGTTCAAATAGTTTATCTCTGCCAAATATTGTCCTATGCTAACAAACCATACAACAATGGAAAGCTTATTTATTCAGCTGTCATATGATATATACATCTCAATTTCAAAAAATTGACACTTAAGACTGGTTTTGTGGTCCAGGGTCACATATTTTAAAATATAATTTATTCCTGTGATGCAAAGCTGAATTTTTAGCATCATTGCTCTGGTCTTCATTGTCACGTGATCCTTCAGAAATAATTCTGATATGCTGATTTGCTACTCAAGAAATGTTTCTGTTATTATCAATGTTGAAAACAGTTGTGCTGTTAATATGCTTGCTAAAACAACGATAATCCTGAAAAAAAAAGACTTTTGTAAGTGGGGTGGGGGGGGGGGGAAAAAATCCTTTGATGGATAGAACCACATTGATTTGAAATAGAAATCTTTTGTACCATTATAAATGTGTTTACTGTCACTTTTGATCAATTTAATGCAATTTAATGCAGTTGTATTGACTAAAGAATTAATTTTCTTTTAAAATAATTTTATTGACCCCAAACTTTTGAATGGGTTATGTAAATTATTTTAAGCCATTCCTGACTGAATTAAATAACAATAGCTTGCTGCTGCTTACTGGATGTAGTGCTGCAGCTGGTAGTGGCAGACACCCTTTAAAACACACACACACACACACACACACACATTCTCATCTCTGCAGCCGTAAGTCACCAATGTCTCCTGGTTAACACTGACCCCTCCCACTCATACAACAGTTTGCTTTGTCATGAACGCCCAGCCTGTTCTCAGACAAAGCTCTCTTTTCAGTTGTGTGTCTAAATCTGATGCCGGACAAGAGGGCAGCTTGACCAGGCCTGCTCTGACCTTCTTATTGTGAGGAGACAATCAGTAGTGTCTTGCAAACACTGACTGGAACGCTAACTGATCATATTAAAATTGTGGCTTTGGTAGCACTCGGTCAAACAGCAGGTTCAAGAATACATATAAAAATGATTCTCTTAACATGTGACGATGTACCTGTCTGAAGCTCCGAAGGCTGTTCTCCGCATCCTCCCTCTGAAGCATCTCTTCTTGAAGTCTGAAAATGATATGAATATTTAAGCAGAGCCACACCCTGTATAACACAACCAAACCCACATCTCACCAGGACAATAAGTACATCATAGAAAGCCTTTGACATTAAACTGAATACAATTGATTTATTCTCTTTTGCTGTATCAAAAAATTAAACAAATAATGGGTTGTTTTTAACCTGGTAAAGAGAAATCCCCATAAGAAGAGTTTTGACCTAAAATAAATTCAACTAGAATCATATTACAGAGTAAAAAAAAATACTAATTATAATTTTATATGACTGAATCAGCTTTTTGTCATTTAAAAGGTCAGGAAAATGGTTTCTTTACAAAATATTTTATTTTAAATATGTCATAGGATTATAAAAAGAGTCTCTGTTGTATACATGCATCATTAAAATGCATTGATGAACATTTTTCACATTAGCCTACAAAATATGCAGTTCATATTTTGGTTTTATTTGACCTGGTTAAGAGAAACTTTGTCCTGAGAGTAATTCAACACCATATTACACTACAAAAAAAAAATTTGAAATCATAAAATGGGGGTAACATCTAAATCAACTGGTTTTATGTAGGTCAAAAATATTATTAAATATGACTAAATCAGTCTATCTTAGGTTACACTAATTAATTTTTTAATATAATTTTAAGAATCAGAGGAGGTAGAACCAGCTCCATAATGTAATGGCAGGGCATTTTAACTTTTAATTTTTTTTACACGTGTGTATATATATATGCATATATATATGTGTGTGTGTGTAAAGGATTTTAAACAACAATAGACACTCAAAATCTTCAACTTATACATAAAACATATTGTTTTGTTATTGTTTTATATAAATGTAGGCCTACCGTTAAAATATATTTATGACTGTAGCCTACGCCTATTAGTTAGTTCTGTGCTGGTGCTATGAAATACGACATTACAATAATACGATTTTTAAACCAATTGTTTGCAAAAAAAATAATATTTTTTTATATAAACTTATGCACGTGCACCTGGCAGATAGTTAATATTATTTTACACTTATAACCGGTATTGTTTGTTTGCACAGTCTCTTGGACAATGTTTGGACATACTTCTGTCTGATGCGCTCGATGTCCTCTCCCAGATTGTCCCGGTCCACCTCCACTGTGGCCTTCTCGTTGGTGAGCTGGTCCACTAGTCGCCTCAGGTCTCTCATCTCATCCTCGTACAGATCACCGACCCGGGACGAGCCTTTGCCTCTCATCTGCTCCAGCTCCGCGTTCAAGATCTTATTCTGCTGCTCCAGAAATCTCACTTTCTCTATGAAACTGGCAAACCTGTCGTTGAGATGCTGCATCTCCGCTTTCTCATTGGTTCGGTTGGCTTTAAACTCGGTGTTGATGGCTTCGGCGAGCCCGAAATCCAGCGTATCGGTGGCGAGTCTGGGCAGGGGCGCGCTGCTCCGCACCCTCGCGCCCTTGCTCATGTAGATGGATGGAGACGCGGAGGAAGCGCTGCTGTAGGACACGCGCGAGGTTGTGCGCCCCGGGCTGCTGTACTGCCGGCTGGAGTAAGTGGACCGAGCCATCGCTGGTCGCTCCCCACCGAACATCCTTTTATAAGAAGATGTGCTTGTCCGGTTGGCCATTGTAATCCTTTAGTTCTGGGTTATTGTTGATGTCAGCGTCTACTTTCACGAACCGCACCCTGTCCAGACCAACCGAGACCACTGCAGAGATTCGGCTTGCATTTATAGTCCACTCCCTATGCTAATGACATAACGGTGCAGGGAGATTTAGTGACGTAGAAGCGCCGTCGGGGCGGAGGAGCAGGACGTGCCCCTTCATAACTAGGCTATCAATGGAAGCGTTTGACTGTGGCAACAACAGGAAAGTGTATTTATTTGTTTATCCATTCATTCGTTTATCCGTTTAATTAACCTATTTTTTTTTTAGAATTTAGTTTTAAATATTATGTATGTAATAGCCTATATTTAAATTATATAATACAATACTAACAGGATGTGTTTTTCCATGGCAAACACAAGAAAACTCGGTTTATTTTTTTATCCATTCAATAACAAAAATTATTAGCTAATTTATATAAAGTTGTTTAAATATTATAATATATATTATCAGGTAGAAATATATATTATAATAATATAGAATATATAATCAGATAGATATTTAAAAAGATATACATCGCAATGTATTGTTTTATTCAAGTAAATAACTTTTGTTATTATTAATTCCAAAATCTTCGAACTCAATAAATAAATCAATATTATATTCATCAATATTGCTGACTACAATCTAATTATACATTGAGTTATACCAACAAAACGAATTTTTAGATCAGTTACACAGCTCTTTACGGTAACAAATGCAGGTTACCCACTTTAACTATGGAGATACAAAATAAATAAATGCAGTAGCCTACAAATATATAAAATAAATATAACCTTATTTTTAAATATTAGCCTACTCACTGCGAATGTCCATTCATATGAGGCCTCTCAAATCATTATCACACACACACATTAAGCTATATAATTTTTATAAAAAATAATTATAATTATTATATTAAAGCTAAGTAAAAACTTTCTGAATTAAGAACATCAAAAATACTGAAAAGAGGTGTTCAGCGAACAAAATAGGAGGTAGCACAAATTCAAAAAGCCAGGTCCGTTAGGAAAGGTGCACACCTTTAGAATACATACACACAATAAAACGTAGACTTTTGGTAGTTTAGGCCAGAGGTCCCCAACCACCGGGTCGCGCCCCAGTAACGGGCCATGGAAGAGTTGCTACTGGGTCGCAAGAACATTCTGGGAAAAATAGATACAGTATAACACTGTTATTTATTTATGTTAAGGATTGTTCTAATTATTCTGTATTTTCGTTTGTTGTATGCGATTACATGAGTAGCAATTTGAAATTTAAAGTAGCCTAATTTAATGTTAAATAAGTAAATGAAAGATTGCTCTGATCTGTCAAATATTAGGAGTTAAACGGATCGCAGTTGATCTGTAATATGTATGGATGAGACCCTACCGTTCGGCATGCACGTGATTCGCAGATTAATTTGCCGATTTACACGTTCAAGCGATTTTAAACCACAAGAAGAAACGAAAGAGAACTCGATTCGTTACTCGTTACACCATTAACATAAAGGTGTCAAAAATTCTTTCCATATGCTTTTCTTGTTTATCTGAAAAAAATCTGCGATCGGACACAAAAACATATATGAATTTTGCTGAATCTATATTGAATTGAATATATTTGAATATGAATGGTCCGTATATAATATATATATCTATATATATATATATATAAATGGGCTTTTTCCCGATATCGTCATCTTCTGTTACCATTTTAAAATGCAAAGGTCGTTTTAGAGTATGATAAAATATATTAATTATTCGAAGAGGACGAAAACTAAAAGCGGACGTTTTCGTATATGCACTTGTTTCCAAAAAACTAGATCAGGGGTGCTCAAACTCGGTCCTGGAGGGCCAGTGTCTTGTAGAGTTTTGCTCCAACTTGCCTCAACACCCCTGCCTGGAAGTTTCTAGTATGCCTATAAGAGCTTGATAGCTGTTCAGGTGTGTTTAATTAGGGTTTGAGCTAAACTCTGCAGGACACCGTCCCTCCAGGACCGAGTTTGGACACCCCTGTTCTAAAGTCATGAATCGCTATCGCACACGGTGTTGCCATGCTATGAGTTGAGACGCTGTCAGTGTCAAAATATAAAATATTCATATATAATCTCATATATATATATTCTAGAGTTATACAGCAGAATAGGAGGGATGCATTATGCTTTAAAGGTTAAATCTGTAGCGACTATTGACACACATGCCTTACTCAGGATCAGTTGCAGAGGCTCTGTGTCTATAAAATGATTGACACGCTGGTGGTGTTCGATTGTATGATTCTGTTGTCTGTTGAATGATTCCCACAGGTGTCACTGTTCCCTTACTGTACGTTTGCAATGTTTTTATTTCATAAATACAATATGACATTAACAGACTGAAAAAGTTATTTTGTTTCTTTAGAGTTGTGTTGTGAAGACTAACGTTAGCTAATTTGTCAAAAGTTGAATTAGGTCAAATGTGTGTGCTTCTTTCAGAGAGCTCAGTTCCTGCTGAAGTTGCTGCTGCTGTGGATGTCAACACAACAGCCAATGAAATCTACAAACACAACTTCCCCAACACCCCACTCTTGCCAAAAACTATCGAGGTCAGTGCTTGCCCTCCTGAATCTCTATTGGTTATGTAAATGATTACACACATTTTGTTTGAACGCGTTCACATAACACAGTGGCTCCCATGTTTTGTATGACGTTACATCTTTATGCAAATATAAACAGACAATAATCTAGCAAGTAAGATCATTTTGACTGATTTATGCATTTTTGTGTAGATTTATGTCCTTGATAATTGACCTTTCTGCAACTCAAACAGCTTGTGTAAACTAAATCTGTCTTATTTAACTGATTTATTGCATTCTTAACAACATGTCTCTTTTGTAACATCCTTAAAATATTGTTTATTGGTTAATCCTACCAGCATGTAGTCCCATGACTGCGTTTTAAAAAGCAATAGGAGGTAAAAGTGTAACTGAGGGGCTTTCGTGGTGGTTAAAGTTTCTGTGCTTCGTCAACATGGTAATGATGTACCTGTCACTGGGCCTAAATTTGTAAGAATATAAAGCAATGCACAAACCAATGGATGGTGATTTAGAGACATATAATGAAGATGGATTAGATCATTTAAATTACATTATTCTGAAGTAAATTTGTAAATTTTGTTATTTTTTTTAACCGGATGCATATGAATGTTTTCAGATCAAGACTTTTACAAGCATAAATAACTAATTAAAGGCACAATATGTAATTTTCGCCACTAGAGGGCGCGTATTCGAGGCCGCTGAACGAGCGTGGCACATGGCTCGAAAGCAGCGGAGCTTTTATTATGCCAAAGTCGACCGCTTCCGCTCCTTCCGGTCATGCGTTTGTGGGGGAAAGAAGCAGCACTGTTTTATTTGAAAGTTCTGTTATAATGCTATGTGAGCTCGTCATCGGTCTATTAAAACGCACAACATATTAAAGCGTCTTTGGTGTTTCCATGTTTTCTACAAAACAAAACTGGAAATCAAGGGGTTAGGACGAAATTAGCAGGCGACACATTCATACTATGGAAACGGTCCGTGTCACTAGTTAAAATTGCTTATTTCTCTAGATTTAAACATCAGCAAAATATATAACACTGTTCTTGTCACGGCGGCGGTCAGGAAACCCCCCCCCCCCCCCCCCCCCCCCCCCCACCCCCCCCCCCCCCCCCCCCCCCCCCCCCCACCCCCCTCACACCGTGTGGAGCAAGGGTTTTGGGTCCAAATGCAGGTTTATTTTACTGCCAGGGAAAACAAAGGAAAAAACAGAACATAAACAGAGCTGAGACTCTGAAACAGGCTAGAAACACGCAAATGGGCACTGATGCAATACGGCCAACCACTGGCTTGCATCAGTCCCGGAACAGACACTAGAGACACTCGTGACTACAAACAAACAGTAACTCGTGACATAACTCAACCAAACCTTAATCATCCGCCCTGAGTGGCGTGGGGAAGGCGCCTAAATAGTTCTCGTGACGGGCCACAGCTGTGTGAGAGTGAGTGTGTGCCCAGGTGTGTGGAGTGCAGGTGACGGAGTCCCGGATGGGCGACAGCTGTGTGTGTGTGTGAGTGGGTGCCCAGGTGTGTGGTGTCAAGGTGACGGAGAAAGAGTCCGGGAGGATGGGAGATGGCGACCTCTGGTGGTGAGAGGGAGAACACCAGACGCCAGACCCTGACAGGACCCCTCCTCTAAGGAACGGCTTCCAGACGTTCCAGACGTTCCAGAGCGCCCCCCCCCAGGGGAACGGCTGAGCGGGGATGGAGTAGGGGGAGGGATGGGGGGCCCAGGTCCGTGTGGTAGCGGGGGACCTGGGGACTCGGGCAGCGCCGGCGGGCTGGGGACCCAGGGCAGAACCAGCGGCCAACACAGCGGTGTGTGTGGAGCCTTGTAAGCGGGCACCGCCCGCTCGGGAACATCGTGAGCGGACACCGCCAGCTCGGGAGCATCGTGAGCGGACACCGCCGGCTCGGGAACCTCGTGAGCGGACACCGCCAGCTCGGGAACATCGTGAACATCGTGAGCGGACACCGCCAGCTCGGGAACATCGTGGGCGGACACCGCCAGCTCGGGAACATCGTGGGCGGACACCGCCAGCTCGGGAACATCGTGAACATCGTGAGCGGACACCGCCAGCTCGTGAACATCGTGAGCGGACACCGCCAGCTCGGGGACGTCGTGAGCGGACACCGCCAGCTCGGGGACGTCGTGAGCGGACACCGCCAGCTCGGGGACGTCGTGAGCGGACACCGCCAGCTCGGGGACGTCGTGAGCGGACACCGCCAGCTCGGGGACGTCGTGAGCGGACACCGCCAGCTCGGGGACGTCGTGAGCGGACACCGCCAGCTCGGGGACGTCGTGAGCGGACACCGCCAGCTCGGGGACATCGTGAGCGGACACCGCCAGCTCGGGGACATCGCGAGCGGACACCGCCAGCTCGGGAACATCGCGAGCGGACACCGCCAGCTCGGGAACATCGCGAGCGGACACCGCCAGCTCGGGGACATCGTGAGCGGGCACCGCCGCCTCGGGGACGTCGTGAGCGGGCACCGCCGCCTCCGGGACTTCGTGAGCGGGCACCGCCGCCTCCGGGACTTCGTGAGCGGGCACCGCCGCCTCCGGGACATCGTGAGCGGGCACCGCCGCCTCCGGGACATCGTGCGCGGGCACCGCCGCCTCCGGGACATCGTGAGCGGGCACCGCCGCCTCCGGGACTTCGTGAGCGGGCACCGCCGCCTCCGGGACTTCGTGAGCGGGCACCGCCGCCTCCGGGGCATCGTGCGCGGGAACATCGTGCGCGGGCAATGTCGCCTCGGAGACATCGTGCGCGGGAATATCGTGCGCGGGCACTGTCGCCTCGGGGACCTCGTTCGCGGGAACATCGTGCGCGGGCACTGCTGCCTCGGGGACATCGTGCGCGGGAACCTCGTGCGCGGGCACTGTCGCCTCGGAGACATCGTGCGCGGGAACATCGTGCGCGGGCACCGCCGCCTCGGGAGAACTGTGAGCGGGCACCGCCGCCTCGGGGACGTCGTGCGCGGGAACATCGAGCGCGGGCACCGCCGCTTTGGGGGAACTACGAGCGGACACCGCTGTCTCGGGAACTCTGCGAGCAGCCCCTGCCGCTCGCACCGACATCAGCGGAGGTTCCCGCATGCTGCGTACCAGCCCGCGATGCTCCAGGAACGGGCGGGAGGTACTGGGTGCAGCAGACGAGGTCCGTGATGACCCTGGGATGGCCGCCTCTGGAGAACTGTGAGCAGGCTCTGCAGCCAGCTCCATCCTGATGGGCGAGCCACTCAACTGCAGAGCCAGGTTGATGTAGTCCTCCAGCGCCTCCTCGGGGTGCCAGTATGGCATAAGGGATTTGAAGGGCTCTGCTAGGCCTCCCCAGAAAAAGACCATGAGACAGGTCTTCTCCGTAACCGACCGGCGAGCTGCTCCAACGAAGTCCCTGGTGTAATCCTCAATGCACCGGTCTCCCTGGTGGACGTTGAGGAACCTTCCTGCTGGACCCATGCTTGGTCGGATGATTCTGTCACGGCGCGGTCAGGAATCACACCGTGTGAGCAAGGGTTTTGGGTCCAAATGCAGGTTTATTTTACTGCCAGGGAAAACAAAGGAAAAAACAGAACATAAACAGAGCTAAGACTCTGAAACAGGCTAGAACACGCAAATGGGCACTGATGCAATATGGCCACCTCTGGCTTGCATCAGTCCCTGAACAGACACTTGAAACACTCGTAACACAACTCAACCAAACTTTAATCATCCGCCCCGAGTGGCGTGGGGGAGGCGCCTAAATAGTCCTCGTGACGGGACACAGCTGTGTGAGAGTGAGTGTGTGCACAGGTGTGTGGAGTGCAGGTGATGGAGTCCCGGATGGGCGACAGCTGTGTGTGTGTGTGAGTGGGTGCCCAGGTGTGTGGTGTCAAGGTGACGGAGAAAGAGTCCGGGAGGATGGGAGCTGGCGACCTCTGGTGGTGAGAGGGAGAACACCAGACGCCAGCCCCTGACAGTTCTAGTGGTTTTTTGATATTTTAATAAAAAAAATCTTACATATTGTGCCTATAATTCAGTGCACTTGATGTTGATATGCATGTTCGTTATAATGTTAATTATTCAAATCGCTTTTTTTTTTTTTTTGGTTAAAGATATTTCAATAAATACTGTTTTGTTTCATTTTAATCAGGGAATGATGTTACAGGATTTTGACGAACTGAACTTTGATGTGATTTTGATGAGCCCACCATGTCAGCCATTCACCAGGTGATCAGAATGTTTTTCTTGTTCATTGAAGTACAGTAGCAGTTCACATAAAACAATAATTTTTTTCCACCTGCATGTTGTTTCAAATTGACATTACTTTCTTTTTTGCGTTATTTTAATATTAGTTTTTTAAAATTGTTATTAATAGTTTTATTAAAGGGGTCATATGATGCATTTTTAAAGATCATCATTTTGTGTATTTGGTGTAACAGATTATGTTGACATGCTTTAATGTTAAAAAAAACCATTATTTTTCAAATACTGTACATTATTGTAGGTCCTCTAGGCCCCACCTCTCTCAAACGCTTCGTTTTCAACAAAGCCCCCTCACACACGCGCCGTTTGCTCTGATTGGCCAGCTGACCCAGTGCATTGTGATTGGCCGAACACCGCAAGCACTCGTCGGAAATGTACCGCCCCTTACCATAATCGCGAGCTTCATCTTTCAAAATAAATGTAAAGACAGAGCCCGAAAGGGGAACAGAGTCGCGTGACAGACACAGTGATGAAGCTGGTATGTGTGCAGTACACAAGCCATGGTTAATACTGCTGACTCCACTGATGTGTCTCGCTCTCTCTCTCTCGCTCTCTCTCTCTCTCTCTCTCTCTCCTCTCCTCTCTCTCTCCTCTCCTCTCCTCACACTCTCTCACGCTCTCGCTCGCTCTCTCACTCTCTCACTCGCTCTCTCTCACACACACACACACACACATGCGCAAAACTCTGCATTTGAACAGCCAATAGCAAATACTTAAACTAATACAAAACAGTAGCTGATTCAGAAGCGCCAGATGGTCATAGCAAAGTCAGAATTACCTCCACTCCTAGGTTCACGAAACGGTCTTCCATAAAATGCATTGCTGTTCTGTTGTAAATCATCTTAAAGATTCCTAAATGCTTTTGGAAGGCCAAATAAAGTGCTTTTGCTTTCGCCTAGACACACAGCGTCTCCCTGACATGCTGCTTCAACACTTCAACAAACTGCGGTTACTGAAACCCGCCTTCTTTCTTTGCGTGCACATTTGGGCAACATTATGCAAATATTTCCACATAGTGAGGTAGATATGTGGGGGCGTGTTAGAACGAGCCGTTTTAGGGGGGCGTGGCAGAGTCTTAACTTTGATAAAGAATATCTCTTTGGTTTTGAGACTTTAGTCTTTGCAACTTCAGGGATCTTATCTATGCACAATCAGCTTGTAACACTCCAAAGAGAAAGGAAAACTTGAAATCGCATCATATGACCCCTTTAAGCAATGATGCATTGAATTTAATTGATTAAATTGATATAAAGTAACAGTAAGCGTAACCCACATAAAAAATCGTACCAACCCCAAACTTTTGTAATGTGGTAAAGGCTGCTGTATCGGTCGACTAAAGCTAATGTGTGTTTCTCAACAGGATTGGTTTGCAGGGAGATGTTGCCGACCCCAGAACAAAGAGCTTCCTCTATATCCTGGAGCTTCTGCCAAGGTCAGACTGATCAATCTGTGCTCTTGTTAAGTCACTTAAACATTATTTCTCTGATATTGATTTCCAAATTTGAGTTCACTCTCTATCTTAATATTACTTCCTATGAATAAGCCAAACTTCCTGGCAATGCACATTCTACAGTATTTTTGCACCTCTGACATTATTAATTCATGTCTGATGAAAGGACAAAGAAGTTTCCCCTCTCTCCCGCTCCATTTGCCCTTTCCTGTCCGTTGTTTTATTCTCAAGCTCGGAGTTGTTTTTTTCCAGAATGTGTTTGTGAAAGAATGTACCTCTCTTCCTCCCTGCAGGCTTAGCAAGGGGCCGCGCTTCATTCTGCTGGAGAATGTGAAGGGCTTTGAGACCTCTGCTGCAAGGTAACCAGGGTGGCACAGGAGCCTTGAGATCACCATGGTTACATGGCTATGAGCCAACAGGGCCATTGGTTTCCCCTCTGTGTTTCTGTCACCATGGATCGTGCTAATAAGAATCTTATAGTGTTCTCTGCACATTGAACTGGGACAGATCAAAGTATTTTAATAATGAAAGAAGTAAAACATTACCCTAAAATTGGTCTTACACTCTTAAAAATAAAGTTTCCAAAAGTGGGGTTTTGCAGTGATGCCATAGAAGAACTACTTCTGAGAAACTTTCAGTGAACAATTCTTAAAAGAATATTTTTAGAACAATTTTAAAAATCCAAAGAACATTTTTTTCCACTAGAAAGAACCTTAAAGAGATGTTCCAAACCTGTATGAATTTCTTTCAGCTGTTGAAAACAAAAGAAGATATTTTGAAGAATGCTATTGGTGACCAAACAGTTGTCGGTAGCCATTGATTTCCATAGTATGTAATAAAATACTATGGAAGTCAATGGCTACCAACATTCTTCAAAATAGCTTATTTTGTGTTTAGCAGAAGAAAGATACTCATACAGGTTTGGAATAAGTGGTATTTGATGACACCATTTTTGGGTGAATTATACCTTTAAAGTTTCCAAGGATGTTATAAGTTCTTCATGAACCGCAAAGCCATTACAACACTTTTAAAAGTTTTTTTTTTTTTTTAATTTCAGGAGGCTTTGCTTAAGACCCTGAGAGTTTGACTACAGCTTTCAGGAGTTTCTGATCTCACCAACATCTGTAAGCATGTCTCTTCATCTCTTAAATATCTCAGAAAGTGTATCCCAGTCTTGTTTTTGTGATGGTGTTTATTGCCACAGCTTGGGATCCCAAACTCTAGGCTCAGATATTTCCTCATTGCAAGGAGACCACCAGGATCCTTCTCATTCCCAACTTCAGCAGAGGTAGTTTTCTGTTTAGATCTATTCTAACTCGGGCACCGCGATACATTTGCTATTGAATACTAAAGCTGTTCTTCTGCTGGCAAGATTAGAGAGGGCTTCCCCATGTCCTGAGTCCCTAAAACAGTCCCTGGCTGTTTCCACACAGTCACCCTCATCATCTGAGTGTGAAGAGACGACTGGGACGATCATTTTTAAGCTGGAGACAGAACAAGAGTTGGAAAGGAAGAGGATCCAGGACAGTCAGGAAACAATATCTGGATCAGTGTCTGCTTGCCCCCCCAAAACTCTGCTCAGATACCCATTACTGATGGATGTAGTTCAGCCCAGCAGCAGGATATATTCTGCTTCACTAAAGGTTGGTTAGTTCTATTATGATGCTTGTTTTAACTTATTATGATTAATAATTATTATTATTAATAATATGTTTTATAATATATAATGATATATATAATAATATATATCTATAGATATACCTAATATATTTATTTTATGTATATATTATATATAATATCTAAAATTTACACATTTAAAATATATACTAAAATGGTAAGGAGACCCCTATAATGTAAAAACAGCCAATTCATATATCTATAGATAATATAATATAGATAATATATATATATATATATATCATACATATATATATATATATATTTCATTTTTATTTTTTTTATTTTTGCTTTTTGCTTTTCTCCATTATAGGGTTTGTACCTACCATTGGTATAATATCTAATAATCTACTTAAATATCATATTTATACCAGTCAAACCAAAAATTATTCACACACCATATGGTTTTTTTTGTTTGTTTTTTTTCTTACCAGTGGGTGCAGGTCACTATAGTTTCAAAGGAGGGTTATGAAAGTTCTAAGTGAGGATAGCAAAATAAAGAAAACTGTGACATATTATACCAAAAATTCTTCATACAGTGGACTACTAGTAAAATTTGGGACCAAAAATTAATCAAACACTTTGACCTGACCATGTTTTAAATGTTATCTGACATTATCAAGATGAATTTGTTCTTTGAAATGGTTCCCCAGCTAATACCCTTGTTGATCATAACTGTTGATTGTTTCTGTGTAGTTATGGTCACTATGTGGAGGGCACGGGCTCCGCCCTGCAGTCCTGTGTGGATGTGGAGCTAGAGGGTGTGTTTAAGAGCTTGGAGCTGCTTTCTGAAGAAGACAAACTAAAGGAGCTTTCTCAGTTAAAGCTGAGATACTTCACACCCAGAGAGATCGTCAGCCTCATGGGCTTTCCTGCAGATTTCAGTAAGACTTTGACCCCATTCTCCCCTCATAGCAACCAATAAAATCACATGAAATCTTCTCGAACTTAACATTAATATAAACAGATATGCATAGATGTCCTTTTTTGCTGTAATATTTCAGCAACATAAGTTTTAATGTCCACAAGTTTAATAAATAACTTCCCATTATTCACTCGTGGCTTCCATGCAGATAATTTCAGGACTCGATTCAATTCAAAAACAGTTGCATATGATGTCAGAGTTTGTTTTTAGAAAGACTCCTAGGCTTTTTACCATATAATAGTCAAGAATTCAGTCCGTTTTTGTGACATGGGGCATTTTAAGGGAGTACTGAGCATTTAGTGAAATATATTACATTATTGTAGTTGTCTATGAAATGTCATCTGTTTTTTTTATATTTTGTGTGTTTCAGCATTTCCGAAGCACATTTCCATTAAGCAGCAGTACCGTGTGCTGGGAAACAACCTGAACGTCCATGTGGTTTCACATCTGATACGTCTCCTGATCTCAAAATAGACACTTTGAGATTAGACATTAGATGGACTGAAAGAAGTTCTATAGGGAATATATATGTATACATTATATATAACATCTTTCTTTGGTATATTGTTGGATTTGTTGGATAATAAATAAAAATTTATTTTTACAAAACATTCGTTTTTTTTTATTATTGCCACAAAGTCTGAAATGATTATTTTTTCCTTCATTTGATAACACCAAACAAAAGATCTGTGGAAATATAGATTAAAATATGTTTTAAATAGACGATTATATCAGGTTTAATGGGTAATTTACTGTGAAGCTGTTCATATTCAGAGAATGAGCCCTAAGCAGCAGGTCCACAGTCTTAACTTTGGTCTCCAAAAAAACATAAATGTTTAAACTGACACTTGCCCAATAAAGTCAAATCACTTGCATGCAGCTGAGTTAAATGCTTCTTTATGAGTGATTTTAGGAACTTCAGTGGTGTTAGGACTCCTTGGGGCCAAATTACATCTCTGGCTGTTTGTGTTTTAGGCAGGGTAAGGTGTGAAGGTACAGCACAGTGTCTGATGAGCGTCCTGGGACAAGCTCTCTCAGTATGGCTCGGGCACTGAGCTTCTCCTGGCCCTTAGACTTTCTCCTTTTCCTCTCTGGAATGCAGTGTGACCATGGTGGTAAATCTAACAACAGGCAAAAAAGGGACATCAGCACTGACCAGTATGTATTTTAAATGAAATATTTTAAGTTTGCTTGAAAGATTGATACATTGCCTTGTTCGAGACCACCTGAAATTTGATTAGATCAGTTCTCATAGTTTCAAAAGCTTGGTCAGGGTTTGTTTTGAGTTGTCCCTGCTGCAACTCTCTGTATAATTGTATGAATATGTTGTGCTTCAAGGTGAAGATTTTAACATGAAACGGATGATTTTATTGTTTTTTTTAACAATGAAGGTTTTTAATTCTACTGCAAGTTAGAAATTATACTTGTCCTCCAAAGTTACCTGGTAATTCATTTGCAGGCCTCGTATGATATCAAAAAATGGTCACTTTACGTTCTCCTCTAGCTACAACAAAGACATTCGCTTCACAACCTCAGGGACGGGGAGTGTGAAGGTGGGGGCCGAAGACCTTATCCAGCAGATAAATCAGGTGAGTTCATGATCAGTTTGACTGAAACATCAGATTTCTGAGTAAAAATATGGCTCATATTATGAAAAGCTAATAATTGCAAGACTTTTTTTTTACTTGTTTTGTTTAATGTTTGTTTGTTTGTGTGTGTGTGTATTTTTGTGTGTGTTTGTGTGTGTGCTTGTTTATATTAATTGTGTTTTTGTTTTTATATTTACTTGTATTATTTTGTTTTGTTTATTTTTGTGTGCATTGTGTTTAATTTCATTTCAGTCCATAATTTTTTTAAATTTTGTTTTATTCCATTTACATATCATTTTCTTTACTCTGGTCAGCACAGAGCAAGCATTTTGTCTGTTTTATTTAAAGGGGTCATATGATACTGCTAAAAAGAACATTATTTTGTGTATTTGGTGTAATGAAATGTGTTTATGTGGTTTAAAGTAAAAAAAACACATTCATTTCCACATAATGTACATTATTGTTTCTCCTCTATGCCCCGCCTTTCTGAAACGCGTCGATTTTTACAAAGCTCATCGGTCTGAAAAACGCTCTGCGTATACATAAAACCCTGTCTGCATTTGTGATCGGAGAAATGACAAACAACAAGCCCTACTCTACACTGCTGAATACAAAGTTAAAAAGAACGGCATTTATTTGAACAATATAAATGTGTTAACTGTCACTTTTGATCAGTTTAATGCATCCTTGGTGAATAAAAGTATTAATAAAAAAAAGAAAACTTGCTGACTCCAAACATTTAAATGGTAGGATGTTGTTTGAAACTAATACTGCTTCTATTTTTCGGTAGAGCACAGTAGGTGAATTTTTAAAAAAACATTTTGTCTGTTCTTTTCCACGAATGAGGACTGGGCCTGTCAAGCTCCAAAAAAGCAGTCCACATGACTTGTTCACTTTATTCCAAGCTCTAAAATAGTTTGGTGTGAGAAACAGGCTGAAATTTCAGTTGTGCATATTATTATCTTAATATTCAGAATCAAACCATTGAGGCTGTTCTGCAGGGTCTTGTCTTTCTTTTTGTTTTCATTTCTAGTTCATAATTTCCCTCTGGAGATGGTTGGGAAAAGGAAACTTATTTTTAGTACATCTCACATGTTTGCTGGTCCTCTGTCCTGCTTTCAGCACAGGCTGGCCTGTAAAATCCTCCTGGATCATGTTTTTTAGCTCATTGTAATATGTTTCAAACGAGAGACAGATGCTTGTGTGATCTGAAGTTTCATTATATTCCCTCTGGGAGAGATGGAGATGTGGAGAGATCCATTAGCTGGGTTCATTGAGGACAGTGCTGTCTGCAAGTCCTGCTAATATATTCAGCTTTACACGTCTCAGTTGACTGCTAGATTGCAGAGAAAGACCAGACTCACTGAAATGATCGAGCTAAAATAGCTATTAAATGTAAGATGAGACTGCTGACCCCATGTGTGTGTCCTCAGGCTATGAGGGAGACGGGAAGACTTGCACTCAAGCAATCTTGGTAATAATCTGCTCCACCAACAACGGAGGATGTCATCCATGTTCTTACTTCTATCCGGTACACACACACACACACACACACACACACACCCACCACACATGCACGCACGCACGCACGCATGCACGCGCACACACACACACACACAATCACTGCATACTTTTTCTGTAGTTATTCTTTACCGCAGCGCATGACCAGTAGCTTATGTTATAACAGCTTCAATAAAAAGGTTGTTAACTTGAATTGTTTTGATGTAGCTCCTGAAATATTAAAGAAATTATTGCTATATGTGTCCATTTTTACAGGTTTGTTTGTTATAGTCATAGTGTTTGTCTTTTGACGAATTTTACTATGAATAAAAAGGGCAAAATAAAATAGAAAATAATATTTTAGTTGACACAAAAATTTAATATTATGACATTTATGTTGTGTATATTTGATTATATTCTTAATAATCATATTCTTTCTAGATTTTTCTTTTTCTTGTTGTTAATGTGTGTAATATAATGTTTATATAGTTTGTCAATATGTCCATATTCATTAATTCTAGTCAGTTTTACTCAAATGCTATCTAATTTTAAATAACTTTTGATGGTGAAAAAAGTAGGATTCTTTTTATTATTTATCTTTAGTGTTTTATTAAAAATAATAAAATTATAAAATAAAAAAAAAAAACACAAAACAAACACACACACACACACACACACACACATGTAGATATATATCATATATCTGTAAAATTATGTTGTGTATCTTTGATTATAGTCTTAATAATAACTTTTACATTTTTCTTCAAAAACGTTAGTGTGTTGTTAATATGTGTCTAATATTATGTCTTTTTTTTCTGAATTATAAGTGGGTTTATTTTTGTACTCCTTCCAGGAAGTATTATCCCATCATGCACCTGTCCTCCTGGTTATGTGGGTAATGGCTACGGACGTACGGGTTGTACTCAGATCAGTGACATCTGTGGCACTAGTAATCCTTGTGTAAATGGTCAGTGTGAGGTAAGTGTTTATCTCTTATAACTTCCGCTCTCTGTTCTGTTTCCATCAAACTTCAGCAGTCAGCATGTTTTTTTCTGCAATTTTCCTAGAATACGGCAACTGGCTACATCTGTCACTGTGACCCGGGCTGGGCAGGGCAGAATTGCGATCAGAACGTGAACGAGTGCTCTAGCAATCCATGCCAGAACGGAGGCACCTTCACTGACTGCATCAACGGCTACACCTGTACCTGCACCTCCCAATGGACGGGCCCGCACTGCCAAACTCCACAGCAAGGTGTGTGTTAATTGGAGAAGTGATGTATGTGATAGTGTATACTTTTCCATACGGTGACATCATGACCTTTTATGTGCATCAGAGTGTGGAGGAGTTCTGGAAAGTCCAGCCGACACTTTCAGCTACCCTACGAATCCTGGAACCAGTGATTATGATCACCAGGTCAGCTGTGTGTGGATAATCAGAACCGACCCCAGGAAGGTCAGTAAAGTTATCCAATACATCAGTTACTTTGTAAAAAACTAGTCCTGCATCATATATGCTGAATGAAATCCAGTACTTGTATCTTAATAATTTCAGCCTGTTTTGCTTTGCATTTTGTAGAATTTTTGCTTTCAACAACCATTTGTAAGGTGAAGAAGTCTTGTATTATCCCTTAATCACAGAAAACCTGCCACAAACACATGATTCATATCTTCCTCTGACAAATAGTTGTAAGCTAGCCAGCTTACTACTATTTGTTAAATTCTCAGCTGATTTTCACATGTATGAATGATTCTGAAGACATTATTTTATGGCCAGTGACCCAGATGTTTTCTACTTCATCTATAGGTGTTATACTACATCCGAACAATAATTACAGATTACAGATTTTGGGAAAAAAGCTTATTTGTTCATAAACTTGTGTTTATGTAATGTTCTTTGACATTAAATGGAGTATTTGAATATATTTTTTGCATATTGTAAGTCAAATGACACATTTTGAATACCTTTTTTTTTTGACGATATACAGAATTGGAAACATCTTCATTCTTATTTAGTGAAAACAATGTACATAATGGCAAGCTTTTATTGATATTTTGAACTCCACATCATCAGATAAGGTAATACTTTTTTGATGATGAAAAAGTGCATAATTATTCACAATTATTATAATCACATACAAACACCACAACACACACGTGTATTGTTGAATATGTGTGTGTGTGTGGGTGTATATATATAATATATATATATATATATGTATATATCTATTATCTAGTTGTGTGTGGTGTGTGTGTGTGTGTGTGTGTGTTGGTGCGCATGAATGTATATAGCTAAACAACATGTAAAAATTTAGATTTATTTTGCTTTTACTTTTGACTGATAAATATGTAATTTGAAAAATTGTCATTCTTATTATGTGAAAAAAAAATGTAAGTGATAGACAGTTTTAGAAAGTGAATAAAAAAACTTTGATTTTAGGTCTTTTTTTTGCAAATCAACAGATTTTTTCTTTCAAGATGCATGGCTGAGTTAACAACATTTTGTATTTTAAGCTTTCTTGTGGTTTTTCCCAGATTCTGCGGATTTCCTTCCCTTTCTTTGACATCGAGAACAGCGCCTCCTGCAACTTCGATTTCCTGCAGGTCCATGATGGCGAGAGCGCATCAGCTTACATGATTGGACAAAAAATACTGTGGCACTGCTGCCCCAGCCAAACTCTTCAGCTCCCACAATTCTCTGTACTTCTGGTTCCGCTCTGACCCACACAGAAGTCACTTTCAAACCCAGCAGCTTTCTGTTGGTCAGTGTGGCGAATCACATGATCAGCTTGAACCCACTGCGAAATCTGCATTGGGAAATTTTTCGCCCTCACATGAAATTTCCCAATTCCTGTTGAAATTACTGTATTTTGCATGTGAAGATTCACCAAACAGCAGTAAATCTGACCCGACCTTTACTGATTAGCCCAAATGATTGCTAACTTTGTGATATTAGCAACTATTTGAATTTGCATGAATTGTATCTTATTTCAATACTGCTTTCTTTTCCAGTGTGTGGTGGGGAGTTGACTAATACATACGGTGACATCAAGTCACCCGGGTACCTAGGTAACTATCCACCTAATCGGGACTGCTATTGGACAGTGAATGTGAACGCTGGTCTGCTCATCACATTTGCTTTTGGCACCCTCAGTCTGGAGCACCATGATAACTGTAACTTTGACTACCTGGAGGTAAAGCTTGTTGCATCTTGGTTCCACTTTAAAGTGGTTTTCTGTGCGTATGTGTTAAAATGCTTCAGTTTCCGGCTTTATTTTGTAGATCAGAGACGGACTGCTCCCAGAAGACTCAGTTCTTGGAAAATACTGCAGTACAGCATCGCCACCACCTCTACAGATCTACCTGGATCCACTTTCACTCTGATTTCAGCATCAGCGATCGGGGATTTCACATTACATACACTACTTCACCATGTAAGTAAAGCCCATGCTGTCAAAACACACAGAGAGAGGGGAATTGTGGGACATTTTATGCAGGATAATAGACCTGTACACTACCATTCAAAAGTTTGGATTTGATTTTCTTTTTTTTTACATTAATGGGCAAATTAATGTTTCTGAAAGATGTTTTTGGCTACATTTATTTGATAAAAATGCAGTAAAAACAGTAATATTGTGCAATATTGTTACACTTTAAAATAACTTTTAATATGTTTTAAAATATAATTTATCTGTGATGCAAAGCTGCATTTTCAGCATCATTATTCTAGTCTTCAGTGTCACCCTTCAGAAATCGTTCTAATATGCTGATTTGCTGCTCAAGACTCATTTCTTATTATTATCAATGTTGAAAACAGCTGTGCTATTTAATATTTTTTGTGGAATGTACATAAAAAATTTTCAGGACTCTTTCATGAATACATAGTTCAAAAGAATAGCATTTTTGCAACATTATAAATGCCTTTACTGTCTTTATGCCTTTATAAATGGACTTTACTGTCCTTTCTGAGTAAAAGTATTAACTGGCCCCAAATTTTTTAAGTTTCCTTTACACATTTGAATTTTACAGCACTATTTTCTTTTTTTTGCAGTCAGTGGTTATGTACATGATGTGCTGTAATCGTAATGCATTAGCAGTGAACTGAACTGAATTATGGGTAATTTTAATGGATCCATCAGTGGAATACTGCTCATAAAACAGTTTATTGGCATTATATAGATATTAAAAGTCACAAGTCACATTGCAAATGCATTGCATTGTAAACTCCAGCGGAACATGATGCTTGGTTCAACACTGGGTTCAAATGGGCAAAGTGAGTTGTCTTACAATATTGGGATGAATTGTTTGAGTGTAATGCAATCACATGTGATAGGTAACGACTTTTAGGAATGTCCTGTTATTATTATAATATTATTCATTTATGGTAACTCATAGCTGGTACTTCCAAAAAACCATAAATTTGACAGGATTTTACAGTAAAATTACATATGTGATATTAAATTTTTTCACTGCACTGTATATGGTAAGGTTACTTACAGTCCAATTAACAAGCCTTTACTGTAGCATTTTACAGTATTTTTTTAAATACTAAAAATTACAAACATTTGTGTGCAGCATATATTATGCTGCCTTCTAAGATGCTTTAAGTTAGTGAAAAAGTTAATCTAAGATGGTGGATGGCTATTATAAATGTACTTATATTTCATTCAGTGGTGAAAAGCAATTTAAAAGTTGACTAATATGATGTTAATTAGAGTATTCTTTGAATCAACTGAGAGTTTTCCGCATTTATGCTTATGTTTGGTGAATCAAAGTGAATAGATATTGGTAGACCAGTGATGGTGAGACGTACTGGTTAAAAATCTGGCCTGGAAATTCTGGAATCTGAAAAGTTATAGGTTTGATTCCCACAATGAACAGTACATAATCATTCTCCAATGATAAAAGCTTTTTCAAATGATTTCAACACTTATGTTCATTTTTACAGGCTGTGGGGAGACTCTGACAGAACCAACGGGTTCATTCACCAGCCCAGGACATCCCACCGACTACTCTCATGGAGCCAATTGTTCCCAAAAGAAAAAGAAGAGAACCACCAAAAAACCCAAAAAAAAAAAACCCCCCCCCCCCCCCCGCAAAAAAAACAAAAACCCCAAAAAAAAAAAAAAAAAAAAAAAAAAAAAAAAAAAAAAAAAAAAAAAAATAAAAAAAAAAAAAAAAAAAAAAAAGAAAAAAAAACAAAAAAAAAAAAAAAAAAAAAAAAAAAAAAAAAAAAAAAAAAAAAAAAAAAAAAAAAAAAAAAAAAAAAAAAAAAAAAAAAAAAAAAAACCCAAAAAACCTGGTACATCTCCGTTGAGCCTGGCAGCCTCATCCGTCTGTCATTCACAACCTTCAACCTGGAGTACAACACCAACTGCGCATGTGGAAGTCTATGATAATGGGACAGCACTGACTGTCACTCTTCTGGGCAGGTAAACCAAGACATTAAACGTTTAGGCCAAGATTAGTAAATTAATATGTTGGATTATTTTGTGCTTAGGTTCTGAGGGCGCTCCGTTCCTCCATCTCTAACCAGCACTGATAGTCTGATGACTGCCCTGCTGGTCTCTGAAAATCCAATTTGAAAAGCCATGAAAAATATATGAACAGATAAATCTTGTTAAATCTCATATTTCTTTGTTTTGCCCATGCAGATTGCAGTGAGGTATTTAGGTCACCCACCGGGGAGTTCAGCTCACCCAACTCCCCCGACAATTACCCCAACAATCGGGAGTGTGTCTATAAAATCATAGTGGAAGTCAACATGCAGATCATGCTGAATGTCACATATTTTGAGCTGGACGGGTTCAGTTCCTGTGGTTTTGACTATTTAGAGATCAGGTGAGGAACTTTTCCAGCATTTTGGATCATTGATTTAGTCACGTTTTGATTTTCAAACACTTTCCTTTCTTTTACAGAGATGAAGGCTATGAAACATCCCCCCTCATTGGTAAATATTGTGGAACAAATGGTCCACCCATCATAGTGTCACATAGCAACAGGCTGTGGCTGAAGTTCAGATCCGACCACTCACTCACCTACAGGGGATTCAGAGCCCACTGGGATGGCACACAGACAGGTATGCGTTTCCTGTTGTGTACTTGCGTATTGAATCTGATGAAAATATGGCATAAAGTCTAGCCAAGAACTGCCAACTTAGACACTCTCTAGCAGTCATTTAAAATGATCAACTGCAGTTTTGTTTTGTGGCAGATAATTTCCAGTGCAGACTCATAATTTATGTATGATGATCATTTCTATATGTCTAAAACCATGTTATTGTATTATTATTTATACTATTATAGTATTTAATATTTAGAATGAGCTTTTTATTTTATATATTCATTTTATTTTGTACTTTTTTTATTCCTATTTGCTTTCTTTTTAGTAACTTATATTTAATATTGTATCATGTTTATAATCCAATATTTTTAATTTTAAGTTTTATTTTTTTATTAATTTTAGCACTTTAAACTTATATTATTTTAGTTAGTTGCCAAGGCAACATTTATAATTTTCCTTTGTTATTAAGTTCATGTATTTAATCTAATATTTCATATTTTGTTTTATTTCAGTTTAATTTCAGTAAAGAATTATGTACTTATTATAGCAATTACAATAACGGGGTAATAATTAGGTACTAACCCTAAACCTAACATTAACACATATAGTTACCTTATACTACCCAGTACTTTCTTGGGTAAGTAAACTGTAAATACATATAATGTACCAAAAACGATTTTTAGTATAATAATTTCAGAATCAGAATCAGAATCAGAATGAGCTTTATTGCCAGGTATGTTTACACATACGAGGAATTTGTTTTCGTGACAGAAGCTTCCACAGTGTAACAGAATGACAGTGACAGAACAATAAAACAGATAATAAAATAAAAATAGTAAATAAGGAATAAAAATATATAAGTTGACAATTGTGTGTGCAGGTATTTTACAATAGACAGTTTTGTATGTACATTTATATTATGTGCAAATTTGAGGTGTATGCTGAGTATGAGTGTTAGATAAATAAGTGTATGAGTGAATATATAGTGTGTGTTCCACAGTTATTGTTAAGTGTTCATGAGATGGATTGCTTGAGGGAAGAAACTGTTCCTGTGTCTGGTCGTTCTGGTGCTCAGTGCTCTGTAGCGTCGACCAGATGGCAACAGTTCAAAGAGGGAGTGTGCTGGATGTGAGGGGTCCAGAGTGATTTTGCCATCCCTTTTGCTCACTCTGGATGAGTACAGTTCTTTGAGAGAAGGGAGGGTTGTACCAGTGATTCGCTCAGCAGTCCGGACTACACTTTGTAGTCTTCTGAGGTCAGATTTTTTGTAGCTGAGCTGAACCAGACAGTTATTGAAGTGCAGCGGACATATTCAATGATAGCAGAGTAGAACTGTTTCTGCAGCTCCTGTGGCAGGTTGAACTTCATCAGCTAGTTGAAGGAATTACAACCTCTGCTGGGCCTTTTTCACGATGGAGTCAATGTGAGTGTCTCACTTTAGGTCCTGAGAGATTGTGGTGTCAGGGAACCTGAATGACTCCACTGCAGTCACAGTGCTGTCATGATGGTGAGTGGGGGGAGTGCAAGGGGGTTCCTCCTGAAGTCCACGATCACTGTTTTGAGCGTGTTGAGCTCCATGTTGTTGAGACTGCATCAGACAGCCAGTTGCTCGACCTCCTGTTTGTAAGCAGACTCGTCTCCATCCTTGATGTGACCGATGACTGTAGTGTTATCTGCATACTTCAGGAGCTTGACAGCGGGGTCTTTAGATGTGCAGAATTTGGTGTACAGGGAGAAGAGCAGTGGAGAGAGAACACAACCCTGAGGAGCTCCAGTGCTGATCGTACGGGTGCTGGATGTGTATTTTCCCAGCCTCACTAGCTGCTGTCTGTCTGTCAGGACGCTGTTGATCCACTGACAGACGGAGGTGGGCACGGAAAGCTGAGTTAATTTGGGCAGGAGGGGGTTTGGGATGATGGTGTTGAAAGCCGAGCTGAAGTCCACGAACAGGATCCTCACATAAGTCCCTGGTCTGTCTAGATGTTGCAGAACATAATGCAGTCCCATGTTTACTGCATCGTCCACAGACCTGTTTGCTCTGTAGGCAAACTGAAGATGATCCAGCAAGGGTCCAGTGATGTCCTTCAGGTAGGCCAGGACTAGTCTCTCAAGTGACTTCATGACCACGGATGTGAGAGCGACAGGTCTGTAGTCTTTAAGTCCAGTAATTTTGGGTTTCTTTTGGACGGGGATGATGGTGGAGCGTTTGAAGCATGATGGGACTTCGCACAGCTCCAGTGATCTGTTGAAGATCTGTGTGAAGATGGGGGCCAGCTGGTCAGCACAGGTTTTCAGACAGACTGGTGTAACACAATCTGGAGCTGGTGCTTTTTTCTTTTTCTGCTTCTGGAAGACCTGGCGCACCTCGTCTTTGCTGATCTGAATTGCAGGTGTGGGGGAGAGGGGGGTTGCTGGAGGTGTGAATGGTTGTGTGGAGAGGTGTTCAGGGCGGGTGTGGGGTGTTTTTTCAAACCTGCAGTAGAACTCGTTCAGATTGTCTGCCAGTTGTTGATTCTCCACAGTGCTGGGGATGGTGTCTTGTAATTGGTGATTTCTTTCAGACTTTTCCACACTGATGCTGAGTCACTGGAAGATAATTTAATCCTTATTTTTTCTGAATAATTCCTCTTTGCCACTCTGATCTCCTTTTCCAGTGTGTATTTAGCCTGTTTATACAAGACATTATCCCCCTTCCTGTGAGCATCTTCTTTGGCCTGACGGAGCTGTCTGAGTTTTGCAGTGAACCATGGTTTGACATTGTTGTAAGTTAAGTGAGTCCTGGTAGGAATGCACATATCTTCACAGAAACTGATATAAGATGTTACAGTCTCTGTGAGCTCGTCCAGATCGGTGGCAGCAGCTTCAAAGACGCTCCAATCAGTGAGGTCAAAACAAGCTTGTAAATCCTGCTCTGCTTCATTAGTCCATCTTTTTTACGGTCCTTAATACAGGTTTAGCTGATTTCAGTTTCTGTTTCTGCCTTTATTCGTTATTAGATGAACAACCGTGTCAGAGCCCCCAAAGCTGCCCGTGGGACAGAGTGATATGCATTCTTTATTGTGGTGTAACAGTGATCCAATATATTACTGTCTCTGGTGGGACATGTGATGTGCTGTCTGTATTTTGGCAGTTCACGGGAGAGATTGGCTTTATTAAAGTCCCCGAAAATGATTAAAACAGAGTCCGGGTGTTGTTGTTCTGTGTCTGTGATCAGATCAGCGAGTTTCTGTAAAGCGGTGCTCACGTGTTTTTGCGGAGGAATGTACACACTGACGAGAATGAACGAGCAAAACTCCCGCGGCGAGTAGAATGGCTTGCAATTAGTGAAGAGCACTTCTAGATCTGAACAGCACATCTTCTTTAACACAGTTACATCTGTACACCACCTCTCATTGATGTAAAAGCATGTCCCGCCGCCGCGCAATTTCCCCGTTGATTCTGTGTCGCGGTCCGCTCTGAACAGCTGAAAACCCGGCAGACTCAACGCGCTGTCCGGAATGGCGTCTTTCAGCCAGGTTTCCGTGAAACACAGAGCAGCAGAGTTAAAAAAATCCTTATTTGTCCGGGAGAGCAAAAGGAGTTTGTCCGTTTTGGTGGGTAGAGAGCGGAGGTTCGCCAGATGGTTGCTAGGCAACGGCGTTCTGAATCCGCTCTGTCTGAGCTTGACGAGCGCGCCGGCCCCGTCTGCGCGTCCTGAAGCGCTTAATAAGCGCCGCAGCTCCCCCGACAACAATGTCCAGCAAAACATCAGAATAATCAAAAACCGGTGAAATATCGGGTGGTGTGTACTTCCGAATGTCCAGCAATTCGTCTCTGGTGAAACTGATTGCAGGGAAATAACTAAAGACAGGACAAACTAACAAAAACCTAAAAAACAACTGCGGAGCACGCCACGGAGGCAGCCATCAGCGTCGGCGCCATCTTGTACTTATCTTGTACAAAATTTGATAATTTTGTAATAATATTGTGCTTTTGCCATTTTTATTTAATTCTTTTTTTGTTTCTTTTGGCTTGGTTTATATTATTTCTTTATTTTTTTGTAATTTATAATATTTCAAATGTAATTATATTTATAATGTTATTGTATGTAATTATATTTTATAGTTTCTTTTAGCAATTTTAGTACTTCAAGTATTTTAATAAAGAAAATATGTGTATATTTTCATATTTTAATCAATTTTAATATATTTAGTTTTAGTTAACAATAACAACACTATTCTAGAGTATTACATATCGATGGTCTACTATAAAATATTTGCTATTAAGTGCCTCTAACAAAAATCTGAATATCTTTACAATATTTAATGAAACAGACCTTGCAAACTAGCAAATCCAGGAAATATTTATTCCTCAGAAGTGCTCATATTGAGCGCTAATATCAACCTTATATACACAATTTTGTTTCCCAGAAATCATAGTAATTTCAACAAAGTTTTGCGTTGGAGGTTTCACCTCTCCCAACTACGCTCTGCCCTTTCACGCCAACGCCGAATGTTACTGGCACATCAAAACCAGTGCAGGAAGCACAGTGGAGCTCAGCTTTGGAGACTTTCACCTGGAGAACAGCATGAACTGCTTCTATGACTACTTAAAGAGCATTGAATTAGAAGATTTACTTCACAGTGTAGAGTTCTCTGTTCAAGGTATTGAGTTTGAATCTTTTCCTGATGTGTATATGTCTACCAGGTGTATGATGGCGACAGCACCAGTGCTCCTCAGATGGCTAAGCTGTGTGGTAATGAGATTCCTGCCCCCATCAGTTCCTCCCGACAGAACATGTACGTGAAGCTACGTACAGACAGCATCATCCACACAGGCGGATTTCTGGCTACCTACCAAACCAGTGAGTTACACCGAACACCTGGGTTGATAAGCCCAGAAAACCCTGAAGAAAATGTAAAAATATAGTTTATTTTTCCTTTATTTTTGCTGTAAACTATTAAATATTCTCCAAAATTTCAGCAAGTTCTGTTCTGTAATTTTTAATGCAAAGATGACATTGTTTGAGATGTCTTTGTTATGGGCTATGGTTAGGGGTAGGGTTAAGGTCAAATAATGTCATATTTGCATTAAAAATTACAGAACTGAGCGAATGACACTTAATGACAGTTGTCATAAACATGCATAAAACCTCCTTCATATTCATGACATGTGTCATGTCATGATTATGAAGGTGTCATGTCAGTCTTATGCACACCCCTTCAAGTAAAGTGTTACCAACTTCTCCAATGAATATATCCATCTCGTGCTGACTGCAGCTGGACCATCCAGGCCTCCATGGGCAACATTATCAACTACACTTTTATAACCTTTGATGTGGAGGACCACATCGGATGTGCCTATGACTATGTGAAGGTCAGCACATGCTTTGTCTTAAATTATACAACCTTAAAAAATCTCAAAATGTACCAAGCATTGCTGCTTAAAGTCAACATGAAATTGAAATGGACCATATTTGTTTTCTTAATAGACTTCCTGGTCATATTTTGCATGTTATTACTCCGTCACACGGGATGTTAATGTTAACCAATCGCTAATTAGCTATTTAGGCATTGTTTTAGGCTACGTCCTGCCTGAAATTTTGAAAAGGTTAGAGAAATAACAATAGATGTTAAAAAGAAAAGGATGCATTGAGATGTTCTTGAAGGGGAACTTGACCTTCAGCTTTCAGTTTGGGTTTATTCTAATATGGAATGCCCACTATTCATGATCCAATCAGTTCCTGATGGATGGAATCAAGTCCCGCCCATTTTCTCATTGAATATGTTGTTTTTCTCACGTTGCGAAAATGAAATGGGTTGTGAATGCTGGTTCTTGTTGACTTTAAGAGATCTGTTTTGAGAGTCTGAGTTGGTTTTCTTACTCAAGGACCATCTACGTGTCTATTCAAGCTTGTATTATCTTATTATTTCTCTGTGAAGGGGTCAAGAAGCCTAATTCATGCTGGACAGTTTGTCATTCCGTTACACTACAGTGATTTACTGGCAGAGTCTTTGAAAATGTACAATGGACCTTTTAGTTCCTCTCCGTTCACTCATCACCATGGCGATCCAAACAGTGATTACATCATTGAGGCCTCTTGTAGAGATGTTGAGTTTTTGCCTTTTTCCTCAGGCAGCCTTGAGAAAGGCTACGCTCTGTTTTCAGTGAAACCTCATTCCATAGATAGGCATTCATCAGCTGGGTAAATACATAGACAGCTGTAGTGGATATTTTTTGGCCTCTGATGACTTCTTCCTTTCGGAATGTGAGATTCTGTGCACAAGCCAACAATATCACAGCACACTTTTGTTCCTAAGGCTGTAGAACAGATGGTCTGAATTACTGATATGATGTCTTTGGTTGGATTTCCTCTGAAAAGTCACTGTTTTTGAAAAATAAAGCCGAAAAAAAAAAAAAAAAAAAAAAACTTTCAACACTTTAACTACATTAGTTTTCAAATTCACTAAAATTACCTTTTATTTTATTTTGTCATTATTTTGCCAAGGTTATGACATTACATGATCAGTCACTGCTCTTAGTAATATGTAAATTAAAAAAAAAAATATATATATAATACATGTAACATTTACATAACGCTTCAGAAAATAGTATAATTGTTTGGATTTTTATATAATTCCTAAAATAGCCATAAAACCACACAAGTCAACCAAACTGCTTCTATAAAGCATAGACCATGTCTTTAGTATCATTAGTATCGATTATATTATATATATGTATATATTATTATATAGGATATAGTATATTATATAAATACGGTATATATAGAATGTTTTTTTTTTTTCATATTTTATAGTTTGCTTTTCATTTAGAGTTTTTTTATGTGTTTTATGGGTTTTAAAATATGTCGTGTAGTAATTTAAGCCCATTTTCTTGCCACTGATAAAAAAAAAAAGACAACTCCACTTTTTACATCATATTCTGATATAAAGTGCAATTGGAGCTATAACTTAGATGTTCACCTCACACAATTTATGAGAAAAAAAGCCAGAATTGTGAGATAAAAAGTCGAAATTACCTTTTTTATTTTTTTACTCTACGTCGGAAACAGTTTTAGTTATTTAGTGGTAGTGTATGACAGTTAACAGTCTTTTACTGTAATTACCAGAAAATAATCTGTCTTTCTGTTCCTGTCTAGCTCTATGACGGTCCAAATGATCAGGCTACTCTGATTGGCATGTTCTGTGGGAACACACCTCCTCCAGACAGTACCACCACTGGTACCAGCCTCCACATTTTGTTCCGCTCCGACATGTCTGTCTCATACAGAGGCTTTCAGATGGACTGGTACCAGAATGGTAAGATCCAATACACAACTTACTGGGCACTTTCTATGAATAGAGTACAAAATAGTGCTTAAACTTCTTGGCATTTGTGCATTTATGGAAAGTACCACCATTCATGGAAAGGTTTTTGAAGACCTGTTCCAGCCTCAAAGCATTGTGTGAAACATCTAGATGTGTGTGACAGTGGAAAGAGATATGAGGTACTGATGAAGGAAACAGTAGAAGGAAATAACATATGCAGAGTCACTATTGTACAGCCAGAGGTCAGTGACCTGTAGTCTCTTGAGTGATGATGTCACTAAATCTGTAAGACAAATAGCAGTCCTAATAGGCAAATCCGTGACATCACTTAGGAAAGCTTCACTTTGATTGGCCAGCAGGGAAAGAGCTGATTACCAGTGATGAATGAATCTAGCAAAGAAAGAAAGGAAAGATTAAATGCAGCAACTACTGTTGCTGTAGAATTTCGGGATTTCTAGTGGATTTTCTGCACATGTGTTAGTTTATTGCCAGCAAAAATCAGTTCCAGAATGGCAGAGTGGAAAACTAGGCTACAAGCTCTCCTCGAGAGAACAGACCAATAAAGCTCTGTCCTTGTTCTCTGTCTTGGGAGACGCCCCTGTTTAACTCTTGCTATGTCTCACTTAAAATAAATCAGTAGTTCACAATAAGACAGAGAATCCATTTAGTTTCATTACAAAGCTTTAATTTAATCCATCTCCTATTTGTATATCAAAGAAGAAAGACCAAGACATAAATCTGTCAGATACTGAGACATATTTTAATGTGATGTTTTGTGTGTATCTTTCTCTGTCCTTGTGCTTGTGAGACATCGAGTAACATTGCTGAAGGGTGTGGACTGTTATTTTTGCACAGAGAACGGGATCAGAGTTAGAGAGAGAGAGAGAGAGAGAGAGAAGACTTTAATTATTCATGCAACTCTGTCTGTGATGAAGTCATTATTTTGAAGGAAATGGTCTTGGTTTCCATGGACACAATGTGTAGAGAATGAACACTGTAATGTTATTATGTAATGTGCACAGCACAGTTTTGCAGCTGTAAAAACCTTCCCGAGGGAGAGAAAAATTACAAACAAAGAGTAAAAAGACATAGGGACAGAAGAGACGTCCCTAGAGAGAGGTACAAAGAGTCGTCCTTATAATAAGAGAAAGTTTTTAAAAAAGGAAATTGAGGGATTAAATAATGCAGGTGCTGTAGAAATTCCTCAATTCAACAAAATTAATGTATTTCATGGCCACAAGCCAGTTGATCCATTTTGAAAATGAAAGAGTAGCTCCACCCTTCCTTTGTCCTCTCACAGACCTGTGGACGCTGTTGTTGAGATTGATGTTATTGATTAAGACAGTGGGGGTGGAGAGAATGAATCCGTTCTGAACGATCTTTTGTGAATATCACATTACACTGACCGCATTTTAGTCTTATTGCTACTGCCTTTCTTGCAGTGAGGGTCAATATGGTTTCATATTTCCTCTGATAAGCTTGACGTGAGACATTTTTCCTGTCTGGACACTGTAATGTAACTATCTGTCCACTTCAGCATCCCTGACCACATTTACACAGATACACTTTACAAGAATTGACATGATTATACAAAGTTATAAAGTATAATGCCATACTTACAAAATATGATGTAGTGATATAAGATGATAATACCATGTCCAAAAAAAGTGCCATAGTACTTTTGGTTACCTTCTATTTATACAAAAGATTGTTACATTTGAATCAGAATTTTTGTTGTGCACTTTCATGTGGATCCCTGATTAAAAACAGGCAAATAAAAAGTCAAAGTACCTCACTGTTACCCCCTGCAGGTTGTGGTGGGGAACTCATTGGGCCCACTGGTGCTTTTACCAGCCCAGGATATCCGGACAAATACCCAGCAAACCGTGAGTGCATCTGGCACATCCAAACAAGCCCTGGAAGTAGCATTTCCATTACCATCCTTCAGTTTGATGTGGAGTATCATCCTGACTGCAACTATGATAAGCTGGAGGTATGCAAAAAAAATTGTATATCTGTTATAATATCTGTCTGCACTCGATATGCCCTATTGCATTTACAACCTGAGAACACTACATTAGATGATGTATCCCACAATGCATTGCACTCGACTACCTTCAGTTTCCAGTGTTACGAAAGAACTGGAAACAATATCAAGTGATTTTTCCTATTGCTGTTTACGTCATCTAACAAACTAGTTGGCTTATTGTTACATACTTCATGCTATTTTTTATTTTTTTTTAAAAAGACTGTATATAGAACATACTGCCCAGTAAGTAGTGTTCAAGTATTCCTCGATTTTATATTCTGAATTATTACCTTTAATAAGTGTTAGGTGATATTCTGTTCACTAAAATGACTCAATTGTCCATCATTGAGATCTTTTTTTTGTGTGTGTGTGTCTTTATATGGGTGTGTGCCTGCTCATACCCCGTTGGCATCGGCTGGATTCACTGATCTGGTTTGTTGTGTAGACATGTGGAATGCTGACCTCCACTGTAGCACTGAATGGAGCCAACAGGGCAGAAATTAACTGGAAATCAGAGCTTAGAGAGAGGGCTTAGCGACAGTCTCACATGCACACAAACATACACTTTCTGTGCCGCACAGATGTCAGACCAAAACCAGACATTGTTTTAAAATGGCATTCATTTTAGTGGCCCATGGTTTATTACATGGCTTGTTTGCTTGCTCATCACAACAGAGAAAACAGAGACAATCTGCAATATTTGGACACCTAACAGTTAGATATGTATGATTGTCTTAAAAAGACAGGGGTATTTATCTTAAAGACAGCACAAGCACACTTTTCATGCAAAACATTTCACAATATAAAACAGCCGACTGTGCAAAATTGATCAAATTTGATATTTTGACACTTTCTGGTAGTCAAACTTGGTGAAAAAAGCTAATAGCTAATATAATTATATTCATCTGTGGGACTAGGTGGTTAAAAGTCATGATATCAATAAACAGTCAAGTTGGGTCTGAGAAAATCTCTAGTATCATTTTTGTTTGTTTTTTGAACCCACGTAGTTTGATATTTTGTTGTCTAATGCAGTAACTTTCAGACATTTTTAAATGACCCTGGTCTTCAAAAAGGCTAGTCTGTGAGTATCCCCTCACCTTTGACCTTTATCCAGGTGTATGGAGGGCCTGACCTCTCCTCCCCACGATTGGCCCAGCTCTGCACCACACACCCTCACAATAACCCTCTGCAGGTGGCCAGCACAGGTAACGCTGTTACCGTTCGATTCACATCTGATGCCTTGAGTGGTAGAGGCTTCAACGCAACCTGGCTAGAGGTTCCTGGAGGTTAGTCAACTGACAATTGTAGATTTTTTTTTATCTGTAGTTGAATACTATGCCATTATATTATTTTGAGACTTTGCTAATGAACTTCTTAAAATCTTCCCTTTGAAAATTCAGGATGTGGAGGGATTGTCACGGCCCCCAGTGGAGAGATCCACTCTCCACAGTATCCTAGCAACTATTCTGACAATGTTGACTGTTCCTGGGTCATCACAGTGGATGTAGGGCATTGAGTCTTCTTCAACTTCACTGATCTGGATGTTGAAAGTCACAGCTCGTGCGGTTTTGATTACGTGGCTGTGAGTAGCTGACCTTTCTGTGTGCGGATGATGGATTTAATGCCCACGGTGGCAACATTTGTGATTTCATGATGTTACAGACCAATGCATCACAGTTTAGACCAATTTATGGACAAAAGAATCATGTTCTACTCTTTAGATCCATGATGGTTCACATGAGTCTTCTCCACTCCTGGGTAAATTTTGTGGAGTAGCCAGGCCTTCTCCCATTACGTCCACAACAAACGTCATCTATGTTCGCTTCAGGTCTGATCACAGTCAGAACCATAAAGGCTTCAGTGCCCAGTTCTCAGAAGGTGAGTGCAATCTTCATTGGTGAGCCCACATGATTTTGTCATGGTTTGTTTCAAACCTCATTGATTACTCTTATGACTTCCAGCATGTGGATCCACTATAACAGCTGATGATGTGGGTGGGGAGATTGCATCTCCTCGCTATCCATACTCTTACCCACCCAATCAGAACTGTAGCTGGATCATACGGGCACAGGAGCCATGTAAGTCTGCTGGTCATACTTGGCATCCATTATCTCAAGTTCAAAACCAAGGCTTTTTGCAAAACTACTTGCTTGTATTGCCTTTAATGTATCTTAACATATTTTCTGATCTCTACTGTCCTATATTTCTTTCAGTCAATCATGTGACTTTGTCCTTCACTGACTTTGAGGTTGAGATGGTGTATAGTAACTGCTCTCATGATAGTGTGGGAGGTTCTGGATGGAGACAATTACCAAGCCCCATCTGTTGGTAAATATCTCTTCCTTGAGGAACAGCCAAAGACATACTCTGATTGCAATAGGATATCACCTATATATGTGTGTATATATCAGAAATTAGATCTAGCTTTTGACACTTTATCACATTTTATTTGGTTAGGATACTTATTGTTCAGGTGACAGTTTAAATGTTTCATAAAATGCTGATGCAGTTATGGTTAGTAGTAACTAGTAACCTTTTTCCAGGTTGTTACTGTGGGAATGAGTTGCCACACCCAGTCACTTCATTCAGCAATGCCCTGGTGGTAAACTTCATCTCAGATGCTTCAGTTGGGAGGAAAGGTTTTAGAGCAGCCTACATGGCCTCAACCTCAGGGTTAGATTTCAGTATTTGTTTCAAAATACATATTAATTTTTCACCCAAGTTAGGTTGCAATTTAACACTATTCAGTTACCTGTTTTTCCAGGCTGTGGGGGACATCTGTATATGGAGTCAGGTGCTTTTAACAGTCCAAACTATCCTGATGTATACCCACCTAATGTGGAGTGTGTGTGGACCATCACTAGTTCCCCAGGGAACCGTCTACAACTATCTTTCATGTAAGCCGATCAGGATGTTATATTGAACTCACAAATGTAATGGATTTATCAAAACAAACAGTGCTGTACTTTTTGTGATGCAGAATGTTCCAGCTGCAACAAAGTTCAGACTCCAGTAATGACTACCTAGAGGTTCGTGAGGGACACTCCACTGGTACTCTGGTCGGTCGTTTCTGTGGTGATTCCCTTCCTTCCGACTACACAAGTTTGTCTCTGACTCCTCAGTCAGCAGAGCTGGATTTAGAGCAGTATTCTCCCACTGTAAGTCAGAGCAATGGATTACTATTTTCTTTTTTTATGTGGACCCTGCTGAAAATACCAACAAAGACTAGCCTGAATTTCCATTCTAGTCCAGGGTGATTATGTTGGTTAATGCTGGTTTCCTGGACCTGGATAGTCATTCTGTGCACCAAAAACCTTGGCTATGGTTGTACAAAGAAGTCTTGCTGGTTAAAATCTCCTGAAGTTAGAAAACCTTACATGAGAATATCTTTACTCTTTTCCTGAGTCCTCAGTGTATGGAAATGAGATCACGGACAGCTCAGGACAGATAGCCTCCCATCTTTACCCACGCACCTACCCAAACAATGCTGACTACCACTGGACCCTCACAGTGGACTCAGATTCCCACATCCAGATTCAGTTCCCGGACATTGACATTGAGGATCTCTTCAATTGCTATTATGACAAGCTCAAGGTCTGCACTCTTGTTTAAAACATAACTTTTAAATGCTATAATGGTTTAACAGAAAATAAACGTATGCAGGCATATGAAGATCAGTGCTTCCCTTCTTTAGATATATGATGGTCCGAGCACCAATGCTTTCCTACTGGGTGAGTTCTGCGGCCTGACTCTGCCCAACCCAGTAAGAAGTTCAGACAGCACTATAACGCTTGAGTTTAAATCTGACACTGATTGGAGGGCAAGGCTTCCTCACTGAGTGGACGGCTGTTTAGTGCACTGGTCCCTTGCCGACTATAGAGCCAGGTTACTTCCCTAAGGAACCTGCCTCTCAGATCTTGCTCAAATCAAAAAAATGTTGCTGCTTGGTCTCATTTCACAATTATTTACTATTGTTTTGTCTTTTCAGTAGCTTGTGGAGGAACAGTGATGACAGGAGACAATCCCCAGTTCTTATTCTCTCCTGGTTGGCCCGAGCTGTATCAGCATAACCTTGACTGTTCACGGGTAATCTGGTCTCCAAATTCTATCGTTGAGTTTAATCTGCTCTCTCTGGACATGGAAGATGAGGTTTCGTGTCTCCATGACAGTCTGGCCATCAGGGATGGTAGGTTTTGCTGTATGAATTCACTTCAACATAATTCCCAACTCAAAATTTACATTAACGACTTAATATTAGGTTGTTGTTTTTTTTTTGTTTTTTTTTAAAGGTAACACCAACTTGTCTCCACTGATTGCATGTTATTTGTGGGCGGCAGCTGCCTGGCTCTCTGCACTGTACTGGTGATGCCATGTTCCTTCGATTCACCTCTGATGGCAGCATTAATGGCAGGGGCTTTAATGCCACCTTTTCCAGAGGTGAACAGCATGTCTATGAGCCAAATTCTTATCATGATGATGGTATAAGTTTGCTGTATATTATACATCTATAGTTGGGCTTTGAGCTATTTTTCTTTTGCCTTCTCCATCAGGTTGCGGTGGTTTCCTCCATACAGACAGAGGGGTTCTAAGTTCTCCTCAGTATCAACAGAACTACAAGCCCAACATGAATTGCAACTGGCAAGTAATGGTCACCCCAGGATTCAGAGTGTCTGTAACTTTCCAAAGTCCTTTCCAAATACAGGGTTATGGCAATCAATGCAGCACAGGTGACTACTTGGAGGTGAGTGACTATAGAAGAAGTTACCTGTACATCATGCAAATTGTCCTTTTGCATATGAGGGAAAAGCTTTAAATTGATTGATTATTTTGTATTAGTTACGGAACGGACCTGATGGCAACTCACCGACTCTATCAGGGCGTCTCTGTGGGTAAAGCGCTCCGTCCAGATTTCAGACCACAGACAACAGCCTCTATGCCCATTTTGTCTCTGATGGCTCCAATGAGGGGAATGGCTTCAAACTGGTATTTGAGGCCCACAGTTTAGGTAAATACTTTGAACTAATATAGAATATTCCAGTAATTTTGATTAATTTGATAATAAATGGTTTAAGAATAAATACGAGTAAATCTATGTTTGTCTCCAACTTGTGGTGGTTTCATTGAGCTTAATGATGGAGATCCACTAGGTTACGTCACGTCTCCTAACTATCCATCAAACTACCCCCAAAATATCAACTGTGTATGGATAATCACTGTTCCCAATGGGGAGGCTGTACAACTTGACTTTGAAGGTAATTTTTACATTGAGGCTCATACCGGGTATGTTTAATATATTTTGAACAATCAAATTGCTAACTTTTGGTACATGTAAGTGTTTGACCATAATCACAATCTTCTCTCCTAGATGTATGTATGACTACATCGAGGTCCGTGATGGTCCCACGTCAGATGCTGCTTTGATGGGAAGACTTTGTGGCAACACCCACCCATCTACACAGCATTCATCCGACACCACCATGTATATACGATTCCGAACTGACGGCAGCATCACACATATTGGTTTTAAAGCCAAGTACTCCATTGGTAATCCACTTTGAATCCCCATGACATTCCAACCAAACTCAATGTTTCAATGGTTTAAAGAGTATTCTTTCCCTTCTTAGCTACATGTGAAGGTACCCTCATTGGCCAGAGTGGTATCATTAGAAGCCCCGGTTATCCAGACTCAAATTATCCAGACAACTCTAACTGCGAATGGTACCTGGAAGGTCCCACTGGAAACTACCTGACCCTCACCTATACCACCCTTGACCTGCAGAGCTCCTCCAATTGTAACAATGACTATGTGGAGATACGAGAATACAATGCTTCAGGTTTGGGTTCTTCTTACATAAAAGCAAGTTGAGTCTTTCTGATTGTTGAGGATAGTAAACTAAGCTTTACTTTCTCATCAGGTCGCCTGCTGGGGAAACACTGTGGAAACAGCCTTCCTGCTCCCCTGGACACTGGAGACAGTTTTGCCTATGTAAAGTTTGTCAGTGATGGCAGTTGGAATGCTGCAGGGTTTAGTTTATCCTTTGAAGCCAGCGTTGAAGGCAAGTGTGTTTAAATCCTTACAGTGTCCAGTTAGGGTCATAGAGTCCAGTGGGTAAAGCTCATGACTAATTGTTTTGGATAAAAACATTTATACCTACATAGTTGTGCTGTTGGTTATTGAGCAGTTCCATGGGTAACTGGTAATAAGCTATTGTTGCTCTTATAGAGTGTGAAGGGGATCTGAACTCACCATTCGAGACGATATCATCTCCCAACTACCCTAATCTGTACCCCCACAGCCGAATATGCCGCTGGAGAATCACTGTTTCTCCGGGTCGTAGGGTCACTCTTACGATCAATGACCTGAGGCTGGAGGAGCACGGCACCTGTATGTTTGACTATGTGGAGGTGAGGTCATCTGTATTTTTTAGAGATGTCAAAAAGTTGGACATTCTGTGTTAACCCAGCATTCAAACTATGTATTGCTTTCTCTGAATATTGTTCAATTCAGTGCTTTAACACTACTTTGCTGTTTTGATTCTTGGGTTGGTAGGATATAAATGGTCTGACATCCAGTGCCCCACATTTGGGTCGGTTATGTGGGACAGTCCCTGCTGGTACCCAGTTGAAATCTTCCGGGAATGCTATGCTTGTAATTTTCAGCACTGATTCATCTGTGTCTAATGGTGGATTCACGGCAGATTACTCTTCAGAGGAGGCTACAGGTGAGAGAGAAGAATTCTGACTTTCGTATATGCTTTTTGTTTGTTTGTTTTTGGATCCTGATTTGATTGGTGAATCTTTGTCTTTTTGGTAGTGTGTGGTGGGATACTCGGTGAACCTGGAAACTTCACCTCGCCCGACTTTGGCAATGGAAACTACAGCAACAACCTGAACTGTGAATGGCTAATCCACAACCCACATCATATGAATTCTTCCATTGTGGTTATTATAGATGAGCTCCATCTAGAGCATCACCAAACTACTTGGAGTTCAGACTGGGTAAGATTTTCCAAATGCAGTAAAAGAGAAATAACATTATGTACACCATCCAATGTACCATTTACTTTGACTCTATTTTAAAGCTGTTATTTGGCATGTTTTATCTGTACCTTGTATACAGGAGATATGAATGGAGAGCTCTTGGGTCGTTTATGTGGTCAGTCCCCTCCTACAGTCCCCATAGTAGTGTCCACCCCTGAACTCTGGGTTCACTTCCTGTCTGATGAGGCTGTGGTTGATCTGGGCTTCAAAGCCACATATTACTTTTCAGGTAACATTTTTTAATCAGTGACACTCAGAGAGCTGGATCTCTGCTCTTTAAAATCCTGCATGAGCTCAAATGATTTTCCTCAGAATGTGGAGGGTCACAAAGTGGAGAGGGAGGTGCCATCTCTAGCCCTGGATATCCTAATAACTACCCCAGCCCAAGCCGCTGTACTTGGCTTCTCGAGGCTCCGGTGGGCCACACTATCATTGTAAATCAAAACTTCTTCTTGAGTCTGCTGTTTTTTTTACTGTTTTCTTCAAACCTTAACAATGAAGTTCATCATTAACGTCACATAATTGCAGTATATTCTAGCTCACTTTTACATACTTTGAAATGGAGGAACACAGCCAGTGCACCTGGGACTCTGTAACAGTCTTCAATGGAGCCTCACCAGGATCCCCAGTTATTGGTCAATACTGTGGCCACAACTCTCCAGGAACTATCCAATCAGGCTCCAACAAGTTAGTTGTATTGTTCCTTGATGATCATACAGTGTCCAGAGGAGGATTTACTGCCACCTGGTCAATGGACTCATCAGGTATAAAAAAATATATCTCGTTGTCTACTTTCTGTAGACATTTCACATATTGAATTACTTTTTTTTTTTTTCCTGAAATTTCTTTCGCTTCTTCAGGATGTGGAGGAATTATCCATGCTGATACAGGCACCATCAAATCTCCCAATTATCCTCAGAATTTCCCAGCCAATACTGAATGTTCCTGGACCTTCATCGCCCATGATGGAAACCATCTAGAGATGGGCTTTGCCAGTGACTTCCAGATCCCAGACTCGAGTGGACAGTGTCAAAAGAGTAATCAAGTAAACAGATGACCATTTAAAAAGAAACCTTCCCTGAAGTTGTTTTTTTGGGGGATCTGGTTATTCATTTTCCATATTCTGTCTATATTTACCTGACAGGTGTGGTCTGACAACATACAGAATTATAAGAATCTCTTGGCCACTGGTTGTGGCACTACAGCCCCTGCTGCTGTCATTGCACCCCGAAATATTATTACGGCTCGTTTCCAGTCCTCAGATACACCTGGCAAAGGTTTCTCTGCTGCAATCTACACTAGTATGTATTATAAGAGTGTATGATTGGTTTGTTCTTTACAGGTTTTCTTCCCCTGTCAAATAATTAAAATAATGCAATGGATCTATTTCACATCATCTTTTAGGTTGTGGGGCCAATTTCACAGCTTCAACTCGCCATGAAGTATCTCCAAACTACCCAGACCACTACCCGGGAGGCTCCAACTGTAATTCTATTATTGATGCTGGAGATCAGACTGTGGTTGTGCTTACTTTTAAAACTTTCCAATCAGAGGGTATGCACTTCCTCAAAAATCTGTAATTTTTTAATACATCTTGACATGAGAAATCTAAAAATAACTCTAACAAAAATAAGGATAACAGCAGTTCTGTAAGGTGAATAATCATGCCTTTCCATCTTCTCTAGCACACTCCACATGTGTCTATGATGGTGTAAAGATCTATAGTGGCATCACCCCCAGTGGTGTTCCCTTGGCTACTCTTTGTGGAAATACCATCCCAGGTGTCTTCACCACATTTGGACCAATGCTCATCAACTTCTACTCTGATTCTATCATCCATGACAATGACTTCCTGGCAGAATACAGAACCATACGTAAGCCTCAACCACAAAACAAACTGTACATTTAATGCAATACTGTTTGGTTCTCTATATACTGTACTGACAATTAGTGCAAAAAATGACAATCAGTAGAATACAATAATAATTCATTAATTTGAACACTGATAAAGGATATGGTTTAGATGGCGGTGTGTAGGGGGTGTAGCTTGGATGTAAGTGTGTGCAAGAGTAAATTTGGGTTGTTTATCATGGCAGTAATGTTGAGCTAATTCACCGAGCCCACAAATGTGGAATGAGCAGAATGACTGGAATGAGAGGACGCTGCACTTTTCAGACAATATGAGGGGATTTGGGAGAACATGCAAATATGCAAGAGAATTCCAATGCAGATTCCACTGTTACTTCCACAAACAAACTCATTCACTGTAAATGGTGCACAATAGAAATGCACAGTCAAGTGCTCTTTGACTTGGTGCTGTATGGGAAGACAGCCCAAATTTCTCAAAGAAAAGCTGTCACCCTCAAGCACATGAACAAGACATTTAGGGCTGTTCCTATGAATTTCATCCCTACATGTTGGTTTTTATGATTACTGTGTATATGGTACTGTACATATATCGATATATGTGTCAATTAATGGTACTTCTGGATCAATCAGCAGTCCATCTCATTCTATCACCAACTACCATCACAACATCAACTGCACATACCACATATATGTTCGTGACTACCGTGTCATCGATCTCAAGTGAGTTTGATCCAATTCTAGTGATTTGAAGTAGTCATATCATTAGGAATTGTTTTATTTAGGTTCTGAAAACATATTGTCATAGACACAATTAAAACATTTTGTAAGTTTCTGAACTTAAAACTTGGTCCCAATTTACAATTCACATTCTAAGGATCAGACAGCAGGTGGAAAATTGTCTAGAAAACCTTAATGAATGCCTATACATGATCAAGAAAATGTCTTAGGGCAAGTTTTGACACTAAGACCATATAAAAATCGATTTCTAAGTCTCATGTTCTACAAATTCTTAACTTTCAGACCTTCATCCTCACCCACATTCCCTTTGGTCACTTATCATTCACTTATCATTCTCATCATTCACAGATCAGATTAGAACAGCAATAAAAGTACAAATCTTTACAGCTCAAATCCTTCTAGGCATCCAACATGCCCGCTATGTTCCACCAGAGAGACAGATGCTCAGAGAGAAAAACCCCACTGAGATCCTGTATTGATGCCAGACAGGAAACCTTTAACCCGTAATCTGTCCCTAGAGGCTTTCTTTCAGGGATCCCCCCCTCTCCCATTAGTGGGATCACTTTCTGAGATACTAGATTGTTCTGCAACTTTTCCATAGTGATGTTGCTCACAGATCAAGGCTCTTGAAGGAGAATTTGTAAACACTTTTGTAGCTCGTCTTTGGGGGTGTTGGGTGAACCGCCCCATCCTACAACCACCACTGTTTTTCTTTGAGAACAACACAACTCATTCAGACCTCAGAGTCTGTTCCTTCATCCTGACAGAAGTCTTTATTGGCTAGTGCTGTGAAAGAGCCAATAAAGTACCCCTAATTATTTTGTTGTGTCCTACAATTTATATGCAAATAAACGTAGTATTTTTGTGGCTGGTTAGCATTTACATGAACAGTTATATACATTTAATTCATTTATTGAATGAAATTTGACAATACATTATTGAATTTACAGTAATTAATTTTTATTTAAAATTATGTATTAACTTTATTATTATAAAATTAACTTAATTTGAATTGTAATCTAAATTTTATTAACTTAATATAATATTAACTTCAATTTATGTTTTGTCAAAAGTAACAATTTTTATATTATATTATATTTATATTATATTTTTTTTTTTACTTATATTAATATACTTGTGTGTAATTTTATGTTTGTGATGTAAATCTCTCATATATATAATTCATATTATCATATTTGTAATTATTATAATATACATCATTGTAAAATCACTTCATATAACATTACAATTTTATATACTTTTATAAATTTAATAAATGCTAATTATATAGAATTAACATATTTATATTTATTAGTAAATATTACTTAAATTTTAGTTGTAGTTTTAGTACATTTTTACCTTTATTCAGACACATGGTATCATGTGGATGGACGTTCTCAATCAAATAATATTTGACAAAAATGTGTACGCCATAAGAACAAGATGAGTAAATAATTTTAATCTGCTTTTTTATTATTTTAAATAAATCTGCTAATAGTTAATTTGGACAATTTCTAAGAGTACACTAGGCTTTGAATTTAACAAACAACGACAAAAACTCACAAATTGTCACTTTTGTGGACTCTGCTGCCTCTTGCAGGTGGTTCCTTGAAAGCACATCCTACAGTTATAAATCTCTCTCACTCACTCTCTCCACCTCCTCATCCATCGTTTTCTCCAGGTCCTCAGCAGGGCTGTGGCGGCTACTTGTCTTCCCCCACTGGAATGCTTGGTTCTCCTGATATTGACATGAATGACCAGTATGAGCCACGTATGGACTGTAAGTGGATCATTGCTGCGGAGGTCAATAAAGGCATTAACCTCATATTCACATACTTTGAGGGCCCCACTGGATCCCTCTGCAGATACGATTATTTTTTTTAAAAAGTGACGTGACATGTGGCCAAGTATGGTTACCCATACTAGGAATTAGTGCTCTGCATTTAACCCATCCTTAGTGCACACACACAGCAGTGAAGACACAGACACACACACACCGTGAACACACACCCGGAGCAGTGGGCAGCCATTTATGCTGCGGCGCCCAGGGAGCAGTTGGGGGTTCGGTGCCTTGCTCAAGGGCACCTCAGTCATGCACTTCATCTTGGACGACACCGTTCAATGCCGTGGCTTCAATGCCACCTACAGCACAGTGGACAGTAAGATTGAACTTTTTGTCCCAATGGCAGGTCATTTCATGTTGAATCAGTCATGCAAAAATGCTTTTTCACACTTTTAGGTCTTTGTGGAGGAGCATTCAATGCCACAGCATCATCTCAGACCATCACATCCCCATATTACCACAACGCCTGCCCGCCATTCACCTCTTGCCGCTGGGTGCTGGATGCTCCTTCTCAGGAGGTGGTGAAAGTGTCTGTTCAGTAGTTTCACCTGGACTCCAGCCAGAGCTGCGCCAGCAATTTCCTGAAGTTTAAGGACTTTGCTGTGGTGAGAGCCAGTCGCCCGAACACAGCCTCACTAAATAACTAAAACAATCTAGAATCTCTCAGGTCACAATATCAGATCATTTTCTTAGGCCACATCCTCATCTTTTTATTTAGTTTTGTCCTTCCGTTCCCAATGAGGCAATGAGTTTGTCCATTGAAATAGGAGCTTTTTGAAGATGCTTTCCCAAGTGGATAAATTTGAAAATTCTGTTTATGTGTTGTAGGATGGTATGTGAAAACTATAGTATGTAATGTGTAAGTGTACAGTATTACGTGTTTCTTTAAATAACAACTAAACATTTCAAACAGTAGTAAGCATTATCTCTTGACCTTATTGTATATGTCAGTTGATCTCAAAAATGTATTTAAAATATTGTAAAAAAGTAATATTAATTAATACTTGTTTTTTTTATATATTAGTAATTTATATTCCTATTTAATTGAATTTAAAACATAGTTTTTTTCTTTTATCATTGCCATTTATCATACACTAACATTTTCAAGTTTATTGAAGTTTCCTGTCTTCACTTTTATGTTGTATTTAATTGGCAGCACAATGTCTTTACATTTTTTGTTTTGTCTCTCAGGGAGATTATGGACAGACTCATAAGTTCTGTGGCATAGACCAGATTTCTACAGTTATGGCCGCACCATGCACATCACCTTCAAATCAGAAGCCTTCATGACTGGCAACGGATTTAGCCTCACATATCAGGTGGCAGGTGAGTCCTTTCCCTGTGATTACTAGTGTTTTTACTCGTGTCAGTGTGATTATATTGTCAGTGTGTGTATATGTCTGCACGTTATGTATACCAGCAGACTATAGATACCAACCACTGTGCATATACACTAAATACTTTTTTTTTTTTATCTTTTTTTCAATTTTTTTTAAAAATCATTCAACAGTAGTAGCTACATTGTCACTTAAATCATGATCACCCAGTGTTGTTATTATTAGACTCCTGAAATAAACTAAAACATTAATTTTAGATGAAAAACTTCAATTTAAAACATATGAAAATTAGAAATGTTGCCTTAGTAAATAACTGAAATAAAATAATTAATACATTACTAAAATCAATAACTTAAAATACTAAAACGAATTAACTTAAGCTAATAGATTTTTTTGTTTAATTTTAAAATCTAGATTTTATTTAATAAACATTTATGCTAATATGTAATAAATATTTTTAATTATATTTTATTTATTTAAAATACCACTTGACTTGTCCACCTGTAATTCCTTAACTTTAAATAAATCAAATAAAATAAAAACTATTCAAAATATTAATAAATAGTTTAATAGCATATAAATAATACTAAAATAACATTGACATGACCTAATTACATTCATGTTTAATCCAGCAAGCAGTCCAGTTCTTGTCTTAAATACAGTTAAATTAACTGTCAATTTTTATCAATTAAAAATAATAAACACTCCCGTTTTATGTAGAAAAATATCCTAGCATTTGTTCAGAAAATCATAGCTGATATTACTTGAGCTTTATTTGTCGCATTGGTAATTAGGTGTCAAGGTGAGTGCATTGCATTATGGGATATAGTACCCAGTGTAGTATGCTCTGTTGCTGCACATGTGGGCAAATGCAGGTAATCCGAATATTTCATACATACAGAAGTCTTGCATGCCTCATACATACTGCAGAAATAATAAAAGTAGTATGGTGTTATACTGCTGTGCTAGTACCTGATTATGATGATGATGATGTAGCTTTCTAATGTTTCTTTCTGCTGATATAGACTGGGGTAATGGATGCTGAAAATTCAGCTTTGATCACAGGAATAAAGTACATTTTAAAATATATTCAAATAGCAAAGAGTTATTTTAAATTGCAATAATATTTCACAATATTCTACTGTATATTTGATCAAATAAATGCAGCTTTGGTGAGATTCCTTTCAAAAAACATTTTTTAAACAATCTTACCGACCACAAACTTTTAAACAGTAGTGTGTTTATACTTAAATGAAATGTGGATATGTAATTATTCTTTGCTTTTTTTTCAGGAAACACATATCACCCCGTTCAGAGCTTCTTCAAACCTTGTGTTTGTGAAGTTCTCAGCCCAGTCTGCCGTTCTTCCGTCTGGGTTCAGACTTACCTGGAGCAGCTGAGAAGAAATTAAAAAAGAAATATTCACACATACGCATGCACACAGAAACTTGTGAACATACTTAGCAATCATGTCACATAAATAATGTAATATGAACCATCATTTGTAGATAATTGTTTAAAGAATGGATATATGTATGTATTTTTGATGCCTTTTTGGAAAATAAAGATGTTTCATGAAGTTCTTGTTTAATTATGTTATATTTGAGAGACAGTAATAAAATAATTTTACAAAAAAACAACAACTAAGATATTAAAAAGATCTCTTTTGTGATTTTTCTATGGAAATATGTCTCTTGAAGTGTGTGTGTCTCTAACAGAGTGTCCACTACACAAATCAATTTACATATTTACACTCATTTCAAAAGCTGTGAATGTTTGGACATTTTTTTTAAGTGCTTAATATGTTTTCATTGTCTGATATCCTCAGCTCCGCACTTTACTCTGGACTTCATCCAAACCACCCACTCTGACATCTCAAAGCCAGATGTGTTATACTTTACACACCCAACACAGAGAGAGAGAGGCTATGAGTGACAATGAAGAGAAGGTGAATTTGGAGAGAGATAAAAGCAGTGCGCAGCAGATACAGACACTGCTAATGGGTCTATCTGCTCTGTAAAGGGAGACAGACTTTAGCTTTTTTCATGCGATGCTTCTATATAAAGCAAACAAACATTCCATGTAATATTTCTTTTTTTTTTCTTCTAAACTCAGCAAAATGCTCCCATTTAAGTCAAAGAAAGTCTGGGAAAAGAAGCCCAGCAGTCTGATCAACAGAAAAAACAGAGCTTTGTGACCTTACCATCTGTATTAAGGCCTTTCTCTCGATTTTCACAATAATTTTATAACTGTTTTTCCATAACTTAACAGGCTGAAGCTCAGTGTAATAAAAATGTGTTGACCTCGGAAACAGTGCCTCAGAAAAGAGCCTTGGGAGACATCCATTACTGATGCAGAGAGGGATATATATGTGTGTATATATATATATACACACAAATATATACACACACACACACACACACGTGTGAAAAAGTGTTGGCCCCCTTCCTGATTTCTTATTGTTTTGCATGTTTGTCACACTTTAATGTTCCAGATCATCAAACAAATTTAAATATTACACAAAGATATTGCAAGTAAATACAAAATGCAGTTTTAAATGATCATTTCTTTTATTAGGAGAAAAAGCTGTCCAAACCTGCCTAGCCCTACGTGAAAAAGTAATTGCCCCCCACACCCCCCCCCCTCTCCCTGTTAAATCATGAAAGAACTGCAATTAACCACATTCTTTTAGAAAGCTGAGTTAAATTTCACTAGCCACACTCTGGCCTGATTACTGCCAGACCTGTTGATTCAAGAAATCACTTAAATAGAACCTGCTTGCTTAAAGAGCAACACATCATGTCACGATCTAAAGAAATTCAGGACAGCTGAGAAACAAAATAGTTGACATGTATCTGTCTGGAAAGGATTATAAAGCCATTTTCTAAGGCTTTGGGACTCCAGCGAACTACGGTCAGAGCCATTATCCACAAATTTGAGAAAACTTGGAACAATGGTGAACCTTCCCAGGAGTTGCTGGCCTACCAAAATTACTCCAAGAGTGCAACGACGACTCATTCAAGAGGTCATAAAAGAACCCAGAACTACATCTAAAGAACTGCAGGCCTCACTTGCCTCAACTAAGGTCAGTGTTCATGATTCAACAATTAGAAAGAGACTGGGCAAAAACGCCATCCATGGGATAGTTCCAATGCAAAAGCCACTGCTGACCAAAAAGACCACAAAGGCTCGTCTCTCATTTGCCAAAAAATATTTTGATTATCCCCAAGACTTTTGGGCACATATTCTGTGGACTGATGAGACAAAAGTTGTACTTTTTGGAAGGTGTGTGTCCCATTTACATCTGGCGTAAAACCAACACAGCATTTCATAAAAAGAACATCATACCAACAGTCAAACATGGTGGTGGTAGTGTGATGGTCTGGGGCTGCTTTGCAGCTTCTGGACCTGGACGACTTGCCATAATTGATGGAACCATGAATTCTGCACTGTATCAGAAAATCCTGAAGGAGAATGTCCGCCATCAGTTTGTGACCTCAAGCGTAAGCACACTTGGGTTATGTAGCAGGAAATGATCCCAAACACACCAGCAAGTCCCCCTCTGAATGGCTCAAGAAAAGCTAAATTAAGGTTTTGGAGTGGCCAATTCAAAGTCCGGACTTAAATCCGATTTATGCTTAAACAGTCCATTCATGCTCGAAAACCCTCCAATGTGTCTTAATTAAAACAATTCTGCAAAGAAGAGTGGGCCAAAATTCCTCCACAGTGATGTGAAAGACTCATTGCCAGTTATCGCAAACACTTGATTGCAGTTGTTGCTGCAAAGCGTGGCACAACCAGTTATTAGATTTAGGGGACAATTACTTTTTCACGTAGGGCCAGGCAGGTTTTGGACATTTTTTCCCTTAATAAATGAAATCATCATTTAAAAACTGCATTTTTTTGTATTTACTTGCATTATCTTTGTTTAATATTAAAATTAGTTTAATGATCTGAATCTTTAAAAAAAAAAAAAAAAAAAACAGGAATGGGGGCAAAAACCTTTTCACACCACTATATATATATATATACACACACAATAACAAATTAATAAAATATATATATCTATACACACATACACAAATATATCGAATACATACACACATCACAAATATAAATATATATGTATATATACAATACAAATATATGCAATTTTACATTTACATTTAGTAATTTTGCAGATGTTTTTATCCAAAGCGACTTACAAATAGGACAATAAAATCAGTCAAAACTAACAAAAGAGCAACAACATATAAGTGCAAATGACAAGTCTCAGTTAGCTTAACGCAGTACACGTAGCCAGGTGTGTATATAATATATATATAGTATATATATATATATATATACCTATATATTATACACACACACACACACACATAACCACACACAACACACACACAAACAAATAAAACAAGTAGATAGAATGAAAAAATAGAAAGCTAGTGTTTGTTTTTTTTTGTGTTTTTTTTTTTAAATAAAGAACAAAAAATGAAAGATAAATATAGATAAAGTAGAATGAAAATAGAATAGAAAGTGCTAGAGTTAAAGGGTCAAATAAGGTGGAACAGATTTGTTTTTAGTCGTTTCTTGAAGATGGTTAAGGACGCAGCTGCTCGGAGTGATTTGGGCAGGTCATTCCACCAGGAAGGAACATTTAATTTAAAAAGTCAGATAAAGTGATTTTGTGCCTCTTTGGGATGGCACAATAAAGCACCGTTCCCTAGCAGAACGTAAGCTTCTAGAGTGTACATAACTGTGAAGTAATGAATTTAGGTAAATGAGCCAGTGGTGGTTTTGTAGGCAAAACATTAATGCCTTGAATTTAATGCGAGCAGCTGCTGGTAGCCATTGCAAATTGATGAACAGAGGTGTGACGTGTTTTTTTCGGCTCGTTAAAAATTAATCTTGCTGCCGTTTTCTGGATTAATTGTAAAGGTTTGATTGAACTGTTTGGAAGACCTGCCAAGAGAGCATTGCATAGTCCAGCCTGGACAGAACAAGAGCTTGAACAAGGATTGTGTTGCATGTTTCCTTAAAGAAATGGCCTGATCTTCCTAATGTTGTATAAAACAAATCTGCAGAACCGGGCAGTTTTAGCAATGTGGTCAGAGAAATTCAGCTGATCATCAATTCCAACTTTCTAGCTGTTTTTAAGGAGTTATGGTTGATGAGCCTAAATGGATGGTGAAATTTTGATAAAGTTATGGGTTTGTTGAAACCACAAGCAGTGCTGTCTTAGCCAGGTTGAGTTGAAGGTGATGGTCCGTCATCCACACTACATTGTCCTGTGTGTGTCTGTGTATATATATATATATATATATATATATATATATATATATATATATATATCTATATATATATATATATTTGTGTATGTGTGTGTGTGTGTATAGATCTATTGTGACAGCGTCCGAGATCACTCAGCCTAATTGGCCCTGGAAACGGACGAGGAACACCTGCACACGCTCATCACGGGCTGATTGGTCACAGCTGAGAGTCATCAGCCCACAGCCAGATAAGCCGCGGGAAGCCCGAGGAAGGGGAGAAGAGATGGTCTCCCAGAAGCGGAAAGCTAACGTGTTGTCTCCTTTGCCTTACAGAAACCAGCCCGTGACCAAGCAGCCCAGGCACGAGCGCCGCACGGACTCACTGACACTGGATCACGCTCACGGAGAAGCACCGACTCACGCACGGAGAAGCCTCGACTCGCCTCAGGACACAGCGCACTCACTTAAGCACATTCCCTGGGAATAAATCCACCCTCCGGGGTATTTATTTGAGCTCTCCTTGTCGCGTGTTCCTTCCACCCCGTTACACTGGTGGAGAATGCGGGCAGAAAAAGTGGTGAAGGATACACCGACAAGTGATCTCGGCCCATTGACTCTCTCTCTTGTGTTTCCCCTCCCAGGCGGCTACTCCTCCCCCACGGCATGGATGAAATTCTCCAACGGCTGGCGGAGGTCAGCATCCGCCAGCAGCAAATAGTGGAGCATCTCGCCACTCGACAGGGGAAACTGAGCAGGAGGTTGCCGCCCTCCGTGCCGCCGCCCGCCAGCGCGTACCGGTACCAGATCCCCGGGTACAGGCGGCCCAGCTGTTGCCCAAAATGACCGCCCATGATGATGTAGAAGTCTACCTGCAGATGTTTGAGAACACCGCCACGACGGAGGGCTGGGCTTGCGACGACTGGGCACGAGCGCTGGCACCCCTCTTAACTGGGGAAGCCCAGCGAGCCTTCTTCAGTCTACCGACCCCGGTGGCCACGCAATACGAGGAAGTGAAGAGGGAAATTATGGCCCGGCTGGGGCTGTCTCCGGTATGCGCGGCCCAATACTTCCATGACTGGGTCTATCAACCCCGCTTGCCCGCCCGTGCCCAGGCGGCCGAGTTGTCTCGTCTGGCGCAACACTGGCTGCTGGACGGGGGTCCTACGGCCGCCCACGTAGCGGAACGCGTGGTGATCGATCGGCTCCTCAGAGCTCTACCTCGGACCCACCGTCAATCCTCGGGATGCGGAACCCCGCTACAACCCTGGAGCTCGTGGAGGCAATGGAGCTGGCGGAGGCGGCACACCGGCGGGAGTCTGGGGAGCGAGTGCCGCCTTTTCCCCGGAGGGTGGCCCAGGAGCAACGCGCGCCGGAGGGCATCTCCCGACCAGTAAGCAGGCCGGCGGCTCCCACTCCGCGGGATGAGCCCATGCCGACCGAAGTCACCTCCACTCCCGCACGGACATGGCTGGCCGGGTGCATAGTCCATCGGGACCTGCCAGCGGGAGCCCCGGAAGTCAGGGTCGAGGTAAACGGCCGGCCGTGTCGGGCGCTGCTGGACTCGGGCAGCTCGGTCAGCCTTATCCAAGCTCACCTCCTCCCACCCCGCAACGAAACGAGGTCGGTCTTACCCATAACATGTGTGCACGGGGACACGCGACAGGTACCGGCCCGCCGCGTGACCATTTCCGCTGCCCCGGGGGCCCTGGCCGGTGGAAGTTGGGGTAATGAAGGATCTTCCCGTCCCTGTGCTGATCGGTAGAGACTGGCCAGGGTTTGACCGCCTGTTGGCCGCCGCCGCGCGGACTGCCAGCCCGCAGGGGAGCCGCCGAACGCGGCGTCCGGCGAAAGGGCCTCGTCGGCGCCCCGTCCTCTTGGCCTCGGACAGTGGGAGAGATGGTGAGTCCCCCCCCGAGAACGCTAACCTGTACTATGATGTTTTCCAGCAGGTAAAAGGATGGGGCTCGTTCGGCCGCGCGCAGCGCGAGGATGACCGGCTGAAGCATTGCTGGACGCAAGTATGCTCAATAGAGGGCACGGAGACCCGGCCGGGACCCCATCCTCTCCCACACTTTATCGTCGAGAACGGCCTGCTATACTGTGTCGCCCAGCGAAGGGGGGAGGAAAAACGGCTACTAGTGGTGTCCCGCTCGAAGACGGAAACAGTGTTGGAGTTGGCTCAGGCACATCCTCTCGCGGGATATCTTGGGGCAGCCAATACTGTACAACGTGTCTGTGATCGGTTTCACTGGCCCGGCCTGGACGCCGAGGTAAAACTGTTCTGCCAAGCCTGTCCCACGTGCCAGAAGACCAACCCCAGGCCACCTCCCCCCAGCCGACTAATACCGCTGCCCATCATAGAGGTGCCCTTCGAGCGCATCGGGATGGATCTAGTAGGGCCGTTGCCAAAGTCTGCCCGGGGGCATGAGCACATTCTGGTGATTGTCGACTATGCCACCCGGTATCCAGAAGCCGTTCCTCTCCGGAAAGCCACCGCAAAAGCCATCGCCCACGAACTGTTCCTGCTCTGCAGCCGAGTCGGCATCCCAGCTGAGATACTGACCGATCAAGGAACTCCGTTCATGTCCCGGCTAATGGCTGACCTCTGCCGGCTGCTCCGGGTAAAGCAGTTACGGACCTCCGTATACCATCCCCAGACGGATGGGCTCGTCGAACGGTTCAACCAGACCCTGAAGCGGATGCTGAGACGCGTGGTAGCAGAGGACAAGCGGGACTGGGATCTGATGCTGCCGTACGTACTCTTTGGGATACGAGAGGTCCCTCAGGCGTCCACCGGCTTTACTCCGTTCGAGCTCCTTTTTGGCCGACAGCCCCGAGGGTTGCTCGATGTGGCGAAGGAGGCTTGGGAACAACAGCAGCCCACGCCCCAGCGATCCGTCATCGAGCATGTCATCGGGATGAGGGACAGGATCGAGCGAGTGATGCCTTTAGTCCGGGAGCACCTCGCCGCATCTCAACGAACCCAACAACGCTATTATAACCGGGCCGCCCAACCGCGGGAGTTCCAAGCCGGGGATCGAGTGATGGTCCTGGTCCCCTCCTCCGCCTGCAAGTTCCTTGCAACCTGGCAGGGTCCGTACACGGTGTTAGAAAAAATTGGCCCGGTGACCTACCGAGTGAGACAACCGGACCGGCGAAAACCAAACCAACTATATCATATAAACCTGCTGAAAAAATGGATAGGGACCAGGGACCAACTCGCCGCTCTTGCCACCACGGAGCCCGTGGTTGTGGAGGTTAACCCCCACCTCTCCGCGGCCCAGAAAACCGACCTACACCATCTGATCGGTCAGTTCTCCGACGTGTTCTCCACAACGCCCGGGCAGACCCAGGTGCTCCGGCATGACATCCGGACACCCCCAGGGGTCATTGTTAAGCAACGGCCCTATCGGATCCCGGAAGCTCGTCGGCAGGCTATTGAGACGGAAATCCAGCAGATGTTGAAGTTAGGGGTGATTGAACCATCGCGCAGCCCATGGTCCAGCCCAATTGTTCTGGTTCCCAAACCAGACGGCACCCTCCGCTTCTGCAACGACTTCCGACGCCTAAACGAAGTCTCGGAGTTCGACGGCTACCCAATGTCACGGGTGGATGAGCTCCTGGATCGTCTGGGAAGGGCCCGGTACATCTCCACTCTGGACATCACGAAGGGATACTGGCAGGTACCCCTCTCCGAAAATGCGAAACCTAAAACGGCTTTCTCTACTCCTTGTGGCCATTGGCAGTACCGGACCCTTCCGTTCGGCCTACATGGAGCCCCAGCCACGTTCCAACGGATGATGGATGTCCTGTTACGGCCGCACCAACAGTATGCCGCTGCGTACCTGGACGACGTGGTGATCCATTCGGAGCGTTGGGAGGACCACCTACACCGTCTGCGGGGGGTGCTGCTGGAACTACGGAGGGCTGGACTCACTGCCAACCCTCGAAAATGTCACCTAGCGTCCTTCGAGGCGAAGTACTTGGGGTTTCAAGTAGGACGCGGCCTCATCAAGCCCCAGGAAAAAAAAGTCGAGGCAGTGCACGCCGCCCGAGCCCCAGCACGAAGACCCAGGTACGAGCCTTTCTAGGGTTGGCGGGGTATTATCGCTGTTTCATCTCTAACTTCTCCTCGATAGCCGCCCCTCTGACAGATCTGACCAGGAAGGGGCAGCCAGAGCAAGTAGCCTGGAACTTCGAGGCTGAAGAGGCGTTCCAGGGAGTGAAGCGAGCGCTCACGTCCGAGCCGGTCCTGTGCGCCCCGGATTTTGGTTGCCCCTTCCTGCTGCAAACGGACGCCTCCGAAGTGGGATTGGGAGCGTTCCTGCCTCAAGTCCAGGACGGTTAGGAACATCCTGTGTTATTTATTAGCAGGAAGCTGACCCCGCCTGAGAAAAATTATGCCACCGTGGAGAAGGAAGCTCTGGCGGTTAAGTGGGCAGTCCTGGAGCTGCGTTATTACCTCCTGGGCCGCAAGTTCACCCTCATAACGGATCACGCGCCCTTGCAATGGATGGGCCGGGCTAAAGACACCAACGCCAGAGTGACACGATGGTTCCTCGCACTCCAGGACTTCCACTTCGTGGTCCGTCATCGGGCTGGAGCCGCGAACGCCAACGCGGATGGCCTTTCTCGGATCTGGGCAGCTTTCGCAGGTATGTCAGGGGTCACTCCCCACCCACCCCCAATATCCCCCTTGTTAACATCGTATCTATCCAACAGAACCAGGACAACGCTTAGGGGGGGGAGTGTGACGAGCGTCCCGAGCTCACATCAGCGTTGCCCTGGAAACGGACGAGGAGCACCTGCACACGCTCATCACGGGCTGATTGGTCACAGCTGAGAGTCATCAGCCCACGGCCAGATAAGCCGCGTGAGGCACGAGGAAGGGGAGAAGAGATGCTCTCCCAGAAGCTGAAGTCTAACGTGTTGTCTCCTTTGCATTCCAGAAACCAGCCCGTGACCAACCAGCCCGAACACAAGCGCTGCACGGACTCACGGGAACTGGAACTTGCTCACGGAGAAGCACCGACTCACGCACGGAGAAGCCTCGACTCACCTCAGGACACAGCGCACTCACTTAAGCACATTCCCTGGGAATAAATCCACCCTCCGGGGTATTTATTTGAGCTCTCCTTGTACCGCGTTTTTCCTTCCCACCCCGTTACAATATGATATATTATATATATATATATATATAAATATCTATATATATATACACACACACACAAAATATAATATATTATATCTACACACACACAAATATAAAAAAACAATATAATATAGATATATATGAAAATATATAACATACAACACACCCATTATAATATATATATCTCTATTATATATATATATAATATATATATATTATATATATATATACACACACACACAACTAAATAAAAATATACATATATATATATACACACATACATACACAAAAAACAATACACAAATATATATATATATACCCACACATACAGTATATTAGAGATATATCAGATAGATATATATAGATATCTATATTACAATACCACAATATAAATATAGTGTATATATATAAGGGGTACGGAAAGTATTCAGACCCCCTTAAATTTCCTCAGTCCTTTGTTATATTGCAGCCATTTGCTAAAATCATTTAAGTATTTTTTTTTCCTCATTAATGTACACACATCACCCCATATTACAGAAAAACACAGAATTTTGACATTTTTGCAGATTTATTAAAAAAGAAAAATTTAAATATCACATGGTCCTGAGTATTCAGACACTTTGCTGTGACACTCACATATTTAACTCAGGTTTTGTCCATTTCTTCTTATCATCCTTGAGATGTTTCTACACCTTCATTTGAGTCCAGCTGTGTTGATTATACTGATTGGACTTGATTAGGAAAGCCACACACCTGTCTATATAAGATTTTACAGCTCACAGTGCATGTCAGAGCGAATGAGAATAATGAGGTCAAAGGAACTGCCTGAATAGCTCAGAGACAGAATTGTGGCAAGGAACAGATTTGGCCAAGGTTACAAAAAATTCTGCTGCACTCAATGTTTCCTAAGAGCACAGTGGCCTCCATAATCCTTAAATGTAAGACGTTTGGGACGACCAGAACCCTTCCTATAGCTGGCCGTCCGGCCAAACTGAGCTCTCGGGGGAGAAGAGCCTTGGTGAGAGATGTAAAGAAGAACCCAAAGATCACTGTGGCTGAGCTCCAGAGATGCATTCGGGAGATGGGAGAAAGTTGTAGAAGTCAACCATCACTGCAGCCCTCCACCAGTCGGGGCTTTATGGCATAGTGGCCCGACGGAAGCCTCTCCTCATTGCAAGACACATGAAAGCCCGCATGGAGTTTGCTAAAAACACCTGAAGGACTCCAAGATGGTGATAAATAAGATTCTCTGGTCTTATGAGACCAAGATAGAACTTTTTGGCCTTAATTCTAAGCGGTATGTGTGAGAAAACCAGGCACTGCTCATCACCTGTCTAATACAGTCCCAACAGTGAAGCATGTGGTGGCAGCATCATGCTGTGGGGTTGTTTTTCAGCTGCAGGGACAGGACGACTGTTGCAATCGAGGGAAAGATGAATGCGGCAAGTACAGGGATATCCTGGACGAAAACCTTCCAGAGTGCTCAGGACCTCAGACTGGCCGAAGGTTTACCTTCCAACAAGAAAATGAACCTAAGCACACAGCTAAAATAACGAAGGAGTTGGCTTCACAAAACTCTGTGACTGTTCTTGAATGGCCCAGCCAGAGCGCTGACTTAAACCCAATTGAGCATCTCTGAGAGACCTAAAAATGGCTGTCCACCACGTTTACCATCCAACCTGACAGAACTAGAGGAGATCTGCAAGGAGGAATGGCAGAGGATACCCAAATCCAGGTGTGGAAAACTTGTTGCATCTTTCCCAAAAAGATTCATGGCTGTATTAGTTCAAAAGGGTGCTTCTACTAAATACTGAGCAAAAGGTCTGAATTCTTAGGACCATGTGATATTTCAGTTTCTTTTTTAATAAATCTGCAAAATGTCAACAATTCTTGTGTTTTTCTGTCATATGGGTGCTGTGTGTACATTATGAGAAAAAAAAATTTTAAAAAAAATAAACGTAAATGAATTTTAGCAAAAATGGCTGGCAATATAACACAGAGTTGAAAATTTTAAGGGGGTCCTGCAATTTTCTACCCACTGTTTATCCATCATCACCATACACCAATATATTTATTTGATTTTATATATATATATATATATCTATATATCTATATATATATATATTATATATATATATATATATATATATATATATTTAAGACTATTTTGTGTATGTGTGTGTTTATATATATAACACGATATTAATAGTGTGGTGGTGTGTTTGGAGTGTGTTTAATATTTAAAATCCTTAAAATCGTCCAAACTAGGTTCATTTTTCTAATGGCAAAAACTGATTTTTAACTTGAGTTTGAGGTGAATATGGTTGGATCCGTGTTATTTTAGTATCATTAATATACTATTATAGTTTTTTATTTATATTTTGAATCAGTTTGTATTATTATAATTACTGTTTTCATTTAAATTTTATATAGAGTTTTAATAATTTTGTGTGTTTTTGTCATTTTAGTAGTTTTTTAGTAGTTTTTATTATTATGAATGTTTTTTTTCAGTTTTAGTTGCAGTCCGTAACTTTTGGCGCTCTAGCGGTTAATAAACAGAACTGCGTGCGTCTTGCTGAAGAACATTGTAGCCGGAGCTACTTCTCTCTGTTTATGGCTATGGCGAATCACGCAGGACCACAGCGGCACCTACCCGAACCAGTCTAAATTATCAGAATATAAACACATATTATAGGTGTATCGTAGTGATTCAGGACAAGAACACGGTTTGGAAAATGGATTCATGGTGTACTCGCTTATTATATACATTTTGTAAATTTTGAACACAAAAAAGCTTTACGGACTGCAGCTTTAACTATAACTATAACCCTGATTTGGGCATATTGTTGACCATTTTATAACTGGTTTTACTTATTGTAATTTTTTTTTTTAAAATATGATAACAAATGTGATATTTTGATGGTAACAATCCATTATGGTAACAAAATGACATATGCAGGTGTAAATACTGATATTCATTAGTGTAAATTAACATAAAATTAATATATATTAATTTTCAGGAACATTTAATGTTCTCTAGCTCTCAATAAATCTAACAGTTGACAAGCCATAAAATCTACATTCATTCCAGACAAAACTAAAGCTCATATTCAGGAATATGCTGGTGGTCTAGGCTACTCTACTCCTGGCACATAATTTGAGAACACCTCATAATTCAAACAGCAGAACATACACACATTCCCACCTCAGTGCTCTTTATGGCCGAGTGTACGTATACTTATAGCTCCTTAATGTAGATTCTAATAAAATACACACCTCCCCGTGGCCTCATGCCATGTCTGTCTGTATCGGTTCTCCGCTGGCTTCTGGCCGAGGGTGTTGGTTAAATATTTTACAACATAAACAAGCCTTGGCCCTGGAATCCAGAACTCCCGCTCTGCAAAGCAAAGTTCAACCATGCTGAAGCATCTGTTGCCACTCACCAAATATAATCAAGCCTATAAATAGAGCCACTGTTTTACAGTCCCCCATAGAAATGATCAACCCTACAAGAACCAGACAGAGAGAGACAAACCAAGATCCAGTCTGTGGATGGTCCCACCTGGGACGAACCCAAGTGAAGAGAGAAGTGTCGCCGTACCTCTGCCCCATGTCAGAAGGAGGAGACAGAGAAGACTCTTGTCACTCTTCCACCTTCTGCAGACGTCTAAACAATGTGTCTCCCTTGGAAGGTAGGTAATAGCTGGGGATCTGGGCAGTAGACAACAGCTGTCCACACCTGCTGCTGGATTCCCTAATGTCACATTATTCAGACAGTACTGGATGGACAATGGATGAATAAATACATTTATAGTTAAGTATGTATACAAGTATGTTGGATGGTGATAGCATTCGTTGTAAGGGGCTTCATTTATGTTAATGCAAATAATTAATTAAAACAAATAAAAAAAAAAGTAAAATGTCCAGATGCATAAAAGCCAATGTTATTCTAGTATAACGGACATACCAGTATTTGTGTTTAATATTTTGAATCCGTTTTCATTTTTGTAATTTCCGTATTCATTTTAATTTTAGTTAAAGTATTTGCATTTTGTAATTTTGTTGTGTGTTGCCATTTTTATTAGTTATATATTTTTTAATGTCTATATAGTTTTTATTATTTTGGTTTTAGTTGTAGTTATTTTAGTAATTGTCATTATACTGGCTATAAAAATGATATATATTTACATTTAATTTGGGGGGACAATATGCTTGGATATGTTCTTAACAGGTTTTTGTGAGATTTTACCATTTTATAACTAATTTTATTTATAGTAATTATGAAATATTAGATGTAACAAACAAATATGGTTGACAAGAAATTAATTGTGTTTGTAACAGGCTGCAAGACTAAGCACAATGTGATTTATATGTAAACTTTTTTGAACTGTAGCCTACTAACTTTAGTTGTCATTTTATATATTTTTTATTTTACATTTATAAAACTGAAAAATACGGGGCAAGGATTTTAGTTTCATGACAGAGGTGCGTAATAGGCCTATTTAGAATCCAAAGGAAAGAACTAAATAAAGTCTACTTGAAAACTTCTGGGTCCTATATTAAAATAATATAAGATTCAAATAAAACGACTATGACTCATTGAAGAACTTGTATCACAGAATCGTTCAGTGTCAGTGTCTTCATATATGCCTAACGTTATACAATTTCCTATAATATTGTACGTATATTATTGTTCTAATCAAACAGGTTAATAGCTAAGAAATAACGAAGGCTTATTGGCAGAACACACGTCTCTTGCACATTTTCATTGATTGGTCGAAGGATACACACCGATGGAGCGGCGCTTGTTCTGATTGGACATATATGTGTCTTTTTTCAACGATTCCGCAGCTGATTGGACAACGCAACAGCGTTCTGCCTGACATTCTTTTCCTTTCTCCGGACCCCGGAAATACCCTTTTATGGAAGGAATGCGAGAGTTTTACAGACATACAATCAACTTCCGGCTGGGTGTGAGCGAGTGTCCTGCTTCAAAAATATCTGGTTTTACTGCCCGGAGGGCTTGGATATTTGTTTTCTGTTTTCCCTGCATGTTTGCGTATTTTCCGTACAGTTAGGTAAATACTGAGTGAGTTCTTTATATGATTGTAATGACTAGATTTGACCCGCCATTTGAGGCAAAAGTGGCAAAACTCTCTTCGTAAGATTCTCTGCTTGATTCAGGTCTTTTATCAGCTAATATTTTCTTGCAGAAAATGTCGAAGTCACTGAAGAAGATAGTGGAGGAGAGTCGGGAGAAGAATATACCGGAGGTGGACATGTGTGACAGAGGAATATCAAACCTGCTGGATATTCCTGGACTATGTGAGTTACTATACAAGTTTAAAGTTTAATGCTGTGTTAATGTTAATTAAAGAGTGTGTAATGGATCTTATTCGTTTACACTGTAACTAAATGGCTGTCATAGTAAGTTGTCTCTCTTTACAGTATGATTGCTGTAGAAGATTAGTGACGTCATCACGCTGACGCCATCATGCAGTGGCATCATCAACTAAATGTGTCATTATTTTTGTTTTGTAGTCACCTTGTCCAACATAACCCAACTGGTCCTGAGCCACAACAAGCTGAACGGTAAGGTCTTAGTGTTTTTATTTTTTGTTTTTATATACAGTGCAGTAGGGCTGTGCGATATTGAAGAAATATGCATATCGATACTCATTCATATTCGTATGCGATAACGATATCTTAATAGTGCCACATGCCAGATGACGTTTACTCAGTTCTGTGACTTCTATACTAGCTTGTGTCATATAGATATATATATAAGGGTTATTGTAGTAGTGTAACAGGAGGCCAGCAAGAAGGTGCCGTGCAGGTAAACCTCACTCCCCTGATCTTGCACTAGAGAGATGCACTAGCGACTGACGCTAGATGCTGCAGTCTTTAGCCTCCTTGTTAGTGTGTCCGCCTCCCATGCTGGAGACCTGGGTTTGAGACCCACTCGGAGCGAGAACGAGGCGTGGCGGAGAGGACCCGGGGAAGAGGGGTTACTTTGGTGCCGTGACCCGGATGGGAGTGATGTTTAGGGGGTGAGTGTAACGGAGGCCAGCGGTATGTGCTGTGCAGGTAAACCTCACTCCCCTGATCTCTAGAGACGCACTAGCGACTGACGCTAGGTGCTGCAGTCTTTAGACTCCTTGTTAGTGTGTCTGCCTCCCATGCCGTCGACCCGGGTTCGAGACCCACTCGGAACAAGAATGAGGTGTGGCGGTGAGGACCCGGGAGAGAGGGTTACATTGGTGCCGTGACCCGGATAAGAGTGAGGATTAGGGGTGTGAGTGTAACGGAGGCCAGCGGTAGGAGTTGTGTAGGTAAACCTCACTCCCCTGATCTCAAGAGACGCACTAGCGACTGACGCTAGAGGCTGCAGTCTTTAGCCTCCTTGTTAGTGCGTCTGCCTCCCATGCCGTCGACCCGGGTTCGAGACCTACTCGGAACAAGAACGAGGTGTGGCAGTGAGGACCCAACAATTCCTTGTTTATTTGCGCCCACTAATGGTAAAGGCATTCTTGATTTTAATATAACTAGCATCCATTTTCCACTTTTGTTGAGAGCAAGCACCTCTACAACAACTTTTGAAAGTGAACTGTAGTGTTTTACTCAAGCATTACATAACAATTTCATTTTAACATTATAGTGTAATCATTTTAACATGAGTTTAGGAACGGAATAATAAAAAGGAAAAATACAAAACTGCTTAGTATTTACTCTATGAATTCAATATGCACTGATTCTTATTTAAGCTACAAAAGTTATTTAGGTAAGAGCAGTGAATGATTTTCTCTTTGTCTTTTGTTCATGGCCCCAAATATTGCAAGTTGTAGCGATATGCATATTGCGATATGTACATTTGCGATATTTCGATATATTGCACAGCTCTACAATGCATTTACTGTTCACCTACCTTAATGCATTACATTTTTGAGAAATTATTTAAAAATTCTGTACATTTTATAGCATGGCTGTGCCTAGGGTTGGAGATGGTGATGGTTACTTAGAAGGCCAATAATTGTTGGAAAGGCAATTCCACGAATCTCAGATGCTTTTGCGACAAATAGGAGTCAATCTAGAAAACAACTGAGTAGAAGGTTTAAAAAAGAGTTCTAGGGTGTAACTATAGGGGAGTTGCAAAACAATTTATGGAACTGTTAAAATTAAATCAAATACTATTTATTTTAATTGCTTGAGTTATTATTATGTATTACAGTTCATTTTATTTAATTAATTTATTGCATGGGAATTTACAGCACAAATGTATTATTATATTTAGATTGCAGGTTTATGTTGAAAGAACTGGAAGGAAGTCCACTAGAGGGCTGTCTTGCCCTTACTGATCACTAGTCGTTTGATTTTATAATCTGCTCAGTTTAAGTACCTTAATAATAAAGAGTGGAGTTTAGTAGTTAGGAACATCTTCATTGCAATCTGTGAACATTCGCTTTCTTTTTTCTTTTACATGTGAGTGTAAAGATAATCTTAGTTAGTTTTAGGTAGAGTTATTATTAGGAGAAATATGTTTGTTCCCCTCCCACATAATCTTTGGGTCCATGTTAACCGCTCTGAGCCATGTTCACTCTCATCTGATCTGTACAGGAAATGTTTGGTCGGGGATTTGTTTATGCAGGAATCTTTTCCCTTAATCTCCTTGAAGATCTCAGAGTGATAATACACATTTCTGTCAGGTAGCGTCTGTAGTAATGATCAAAGCATTTTAATACGATTTATAAGATTTGAAGATGAAGAATTGATTTATTCTGTTACGGGTCACACCGCTTGTCTGTAGATTGTTTAAATGAGGGAGAAAAAAATTGGGTCCAGAAGCCTGAGACCACTAGCAAAATGTAACTATTTTGCTTTAAAAAATAAATAAATAAATAAAATGTGAAATTAAATATGTATTAAGTAAATACTAATATATTTTATTAATATTCATAGAATTACATATATACAAATAAGTATAGAAACTATACATGTGGTTAATGTGTGTGGTCATGAATATGAATTCTAAATATTTCTTATATTTCTTAATTTTACAGTATTGTGTTTAAAAAAATCAGTATCTTAAAACTTTTTCACCCTTGCTATCCCCTTTTAGGTAAAAAAAAAATACAAAATTGAAACTTAACGCCCCGCTCTTATCATTTTTTTGTTTGTTTGTTTTAAGATTTAAATAAAAATAACAATTTCAGTTTGTTTCTGTACTCCACAGTATAGAAATAGAGTGTATTTTTTTTGGTCTGTTCCTTACCTCTCTGCATTTTCTCCTTCTCTGTTCCTCTCCGCTCTCTCATCCTGCCTGGTTAAAGAGCAGAGACAGGGAATCTGCCATCTTTTGAACTTTTCAGGGTGGCCAGGAATTACAGTGACATTTGGAACCCTTTCATTAGTGGCTCATGAGTAAAGCAGGGCTGCTGTTCAGCCCGGGCAGGCAGCAGCTCAGATAATGAGACAGAGAGGAGAGAGGGCCACACCTTTCTGCTCTACTCTTTGTCCTGTTACCATCAGCCTTTTCTGCCTGTTTAAAAGCCTCCAATAAGGTGCACACACATTTAAAACAATGTATTTACAAACAGATTTTGTACTCACAACTTGTGCATACAAAAAGCAAGAAAAGCCAGTAGAAGGACAGCCTATACTGCTTTAGAGTCCAGTCTGTCTGTGGTTTAAGATGATAAAGTGTAGATGTCTGGTGGAGGCATGTGTCTTAAGGATGGAAAAGAGGAACTGAGATCAGTCTTGTGTGTCATTTGGAGACGAGTACAGGGACCCTGACATGGGATGCAGGGTTCAGTGTTCTGCAGTGTCTCTTGGTGCGTTTACAGTTCCGTTGAGACATTGGGAAACAAATCGTATGTTTCAAGTATCTGTTTATGGGTGAAAAGATTCGAGGATAGATGCGAAAATTGGGAATTGGATGGTCAGACTGAAACATACTCAACTAGCAAGGACACAACAACATGATAGAGTAATTTTTATATCTAAAATTTACATTTCTGTAACACTTTCACTGTTATAGCTTTCAAAGTTCCATTCAAATAGTTGCATATAAATATAATAGCAGACTCAGTCTCATATTTGATTGTATTTGATCAACTAATTACATAATATTTGATAATGTCTATTCATTCTTATTATTGTTTTTAGGATGAATTTTATACATGAGTTATTATATTTATGTTAATAATAATAATAGATAATAATTTCTATGTTTCTTAATAACACGCCTGTGCTGAATATACACAATATATAACCACCGTAACGGCGTTCATTATTGTTTATTATTAATTATTGATTTATATATTTGTATTATTGGTGGTGAATTAGCAATCAATTAATTTAATTAAAAATGATTACATAATAAGAATTTATAGTATTTATGTACATGGCATTTTCAACATGTATATATTTTTACATATATAATTTATATTACAGAATAATACTAATTAGTATATATTACTGATGACTATGATTAGTGATAAAAATTAATTTGTTTCTTATTACCAAGCACAGTGCTAAGAGTTGTGAAATTTCTACCGTCACATAACTTTGTTCACAACTTTTTATTATTGTTTTCTGATTATTAATTTAGAGAGCCCTTATTATTATTATTCTTATTTAATAGAGTAAGAAAACATATGTTCACTTAACATAAACCTTTACTCCATAACTTAATTTAATAATAATAATTAACAAAAAAAAAGAAATTATTATCGAGGGCTGTGTAGAGTGTGGCTTTTCATGTGCTTTCATGTTTGTGTTTGGTCGTTGGAGTTTTGAATTGTTTGCGTGACAGCCAAATCATTTGTTCCTCCGTGTCTGGGGCGGAGCTCGTTGATCTCTCTAGAGGAATTCGTGTCATGCTGTTTGTGTAAACCTCTCCCACCTCCCCTCCTCCGTAATGAGGGGCCATTGATCAGCCAGTAATCGGATAGAGCGACTGTTCTGCCCATCGATCTCTGTCGACAGCAGAAAGAGGCAGGATGGCCTTGCGGGAGGGGAGGGAGGGATGCTGCTGATCCGTAATGCTAAAGCCTCCATCATTAAAATGTCAAATTTATCGCTGGGGAGTGACCCATAATTGAGCCATCAAAGACCCGTCTATCCGCTGACTCTGATAATTAGTCGTTAAACCTCTGCAGGTCACCAGAAAACCTTCGGTCTCTGATCATTAGACCTCGTGGCTCGTTTGGGAATGCTTTACCTTGGTGATTAGAATACAGTCAATTGAAATGTTTTGATTGGTGATACCTGCAGAACTGAAGTTGTTCTCATTTATTTATGAATTTATTTATTCTCACTGTCTCTTTCTCTCTCTTTTTTAGCTGTGCCTCCAAACATTACAGACCTGAAGAACTTGGAGGTGCTGAACATGTTCAATAACCAAATTGAGGAGCTTCCAACCCAGATCAGTAGCCTTCAAAAACTTAAACATCTGAACCTTGGGTTAGTCGGATGTCTCTTGTTTTGTCTACTTTTCGCTCCTTGTTTTCATTTTGTTTTGTTTTGTTTTGTGTTTTTTTTTTTTTTCATCTCGGGTTCGATTTCTCTCCTCTCCCTGCCCTCGTGCCTTCTCTCCCTCCTCCACTCTCTCTCCTCTCCCTCTCCTCGTCCTCGGTCCTCTGTCTCTTCTCTTCTCTTCTCGTTTTTTTTAAATTTTCTCTTCAATTCTCGTATTTCTTCTCTTGGCGTCTCTTTGCATCTTTTCATTTTGGTTTTTCACTCCTCCCCCTTTGCTTCCTCTTGTTTCTTCTCATCTTTTTTTTCTCATCTCTTCTGACATTGCTTTTTATTCTCTTCTTGTTTTGTCTCTTCTCTACTTTTCCCTTGTTTTGCTTTTTACTTCATGTCGTTTTGTCTCTTCTTCCATCTCCTCTCCTTTACACTCTTATTATACACTCTTGTCTTTTCATCTCATTTTGTCTCATCTCTCATAATTTCATCTCTCTTTTTCTTGTAGCCTCTTGTCTGAACTCTTCCTGTTCTTTCTCGTGTTCACGTCTGTTCTCTTCTTGTCTTATCTGTACTCTTGACTATTTCTCTCACATCTGCTCTGCTGTTGTATCATCTCTTCTCATCTTTTTTTCTTTGTTTTTCACTGCTATTCTTTCTTTCTTTCCTCTTCCTCTTGTATCTTCTCCTCTCATCTCATCTCCTCAGTTTGTTCCTCTTGATATTTTTTCTCCCGTCTCCTCTGGTTTTCTAAACCAAAAATCTGCAGATTATTTTTGGTCATAAAACCTGCCCAAATGTCACTGTTTATCCTGAGGAGGATCCAGTTGTAGCATCATTCTAGTATGTGTTGTGGATCAGACACTGTCCAAATTCCCAAAAACCGGGCGGGGCTGCCCCGTCCCCAAAACTCATTTTTAAAGAGTTTTTAAAAATCTAGCGTTTATCGTTATGTTGTGAGACTTGGTTACTTTTGTCACACTTGAACCGGGAATACATGAAAACAAAATTTGAGTGAATTTGAGCAGTTTAAGTGGGTGCTATAAAAAAAAGTATCAAAAGTGTCCCTCTCGGGGGTTATTTTGACCGGCCACTGGAAAAGCATGGAATTTACTAAAAAACTGCGGATTTTTTAATTTAATTTTGTCACACTTGAGCATGGAGCACACACAAAAAAAAAAGAGTCGATTCGAGGATTCTATGTGGGTGCAATAAAAAAGTAACAAAAAATGTCCCTAGTGAGTCATTTTGACCCGGCCATAGGAATGAATGGAATGTCCGAAAAAAACAGCATTTTTTAATTTATTAGATTTTTCTTTTACTATATAAAATCTGACACAATCCAGAAAAGATGCATACCCAAACAAAGGACTGAGAGTGCAGAATGTCCCCAATGCACACAAAACTCACATACCCACACACACAGGCACACAAAACACACACATGGGACACGCACAAACCAACCAAGAGTCCTCGCCATTGAAACACATTATACATTTATGGATGTTCTTGCTGGGAATGACTGTCATTTTGGTTTTTTTTTTGACATTAACAGTTAAATTTGAGTGATGGGTGGAGACCAATGAGTTTATATCACATTTATATTTTTAAATTTATCTTTTATATTTATAACATATTTATGAAACTGTATGAATATGCATGCGTTTGGATTAAAATTCAGTATAAATGTATTTTTCTTTTTCTTACAAAATATAGTTTTTTTTAATGTTTTGATGTATATCTGAAAGCCTTGATCTAATTATCTGAAAGCTTAATAAGTCGTGCTGGGTCGGTACAGAACGAAGACCGGTTCATACAGAATACCGTTTTTTATTTTTGTTATGATATGAATTTTTAAGATACCGCAACACCGGTGTATGTCGCTTAAACAAGGTTCGGAACGCGACACTGTTTGGAAGGGTTCCCTTTTCAATGTTGCACTGTGGTGAGGGAACAGCTGTATGTGTTCCGAACTGAAGCTGTAGAACTAATAGAACGTGATGATGACGCAGAAGAACTCATCCACTTATCCACATTGACCGCCACCAATATCCACCGCCCCCTGCCATCAGCTCCCGCGTCTCACACACAGGAGCGCGAATTTAGCACTAGATTTAGCAACTTTTAGACTCTTTTAGCGGCTTTTTTCCATAGAATATTCATACTGACAAACCTAGTGACTTTTTTGGATAAACCTTAGCTATGGTTCAGTTGGAAGATTTCGCCAGTGCTGTTCGGCGAACGCGAGGTCTGACTTTCCCGGTGAAGTGTCACCTCTCTCGGCGTCTGTGCTGTGCAGTGAGCGGCAGAGAAGCACACATTCAGTTGGCCGCACCGCAGTCGACTCGTCAATAAATGAGTACAAAACAACGTTTCCATGCACTTGTCGCTTACTGATTGTTTGGAATTATAATTATGAGTGTAGTTCGTCTGTTAATATTACATGCACTTTTTTTGTTTGTTGTTTTTTTTAGTTTGTGACTCAACGCAGGCAGTGCGCTGCATGAGACAAAAAAAGTAATATAGCCAAAACAACCGCATTGCCGCTCTTTAGTGTAGATGCATGTTGATTTTATCAGACGATGCCGCGATTATAAATGAGAGTGACTCCTGGTTAACATGTATTAAAAGGGGTCGTGTTTAGAACTATTTAGTGTGGAATTTTTGGACAATATTCACTCATCATGACAGTAAAATAGGGCATTCTAAGTCAATATACTGCAGTATTTCCTCTCTCAATCAGAGAAATATGTTAACCCCACCCGGTCACTCATGGCATGAAAAAAAATACACCGTGAAACCGAAACTGGAAAATACCGTGATATAATTGTTTGGCATGACCCGCCCGCCTAATAAAGGCTCAAGTTGGTGTAGTTTTAAAGATTTCACTTTTTTTCATCAAAGTATATCAGGTTTCGAGACAGTGGAAAGGTCGTCAATCCCTCTTTGTGAGGTTAAGAAGCCTTGACAGTAGCAACGCTGCTGTCTTTCTTAGTTCTTCTTCCTCTCTGACTCTCTTCATCCCTGGGCATCTTGTCACTCCCTGGTGTTCAGAGCCCACCTGAGCCCCACCTGAATCCCGAGGGTTCTCCTTCTCCTCCGAGGGCGGAGCCTCCACAATGTCACACAGGATTAAAGCGCAGCACAATCTGCCCCGCGTCTGACACCGCACATTTTTATCGATTTGCTGTCAGACGCACCATTTCTACACATAATCTTGAAAACATAAGCCGGCTTGTTGTATTCCCGGCTGCTACTCCCGACTCAAATGTGCGGATGTGCGTGTGAGCGTGTGGCCGCCCGTTATCCTGATCTCATTTGTCAAAACAATTCCCTTTCTCTGGTAATTGCTTCACAAACATGTGGTGGAATCAATTTGTTTGTTTCTTTGAAATCCATTGCTAAAGTTTCAGAGTCTTCACACCAACCAAGTGTCATTTGAAAGAAAGAAAGAAAGAAAGAAAGAGACGGAGGACAGATGCTTAAGCAAGAGTTAATCAGCATCTGATTTGGGTGCCCCTCTCTCTCCCTCTCTCTCGTGTTTTATCAGCATCGTCGGACACCTTGAGCACTTCTAATTTCAGATTCCATGTTCTCTGTCGGAAGTTTTCTAGCCAAAATTAAATCCGTTACATTTCAAGGGCGAATATGATTTTAACATTTGATTTAAACACGACACAACACATTTTTAATATTGGTGAACTAACTGAACACTAGACTTGTTTATATAAACAGTGTTGTGTGAAAGTCTGAGACCATATTGAAAATCTGGGATTCAAATATACACTACTGTTCAAAGTTTGTTACATTTGAAAGGGTGAAGTCTCTTCTGCTCACCAAGGCTGCATTTATTTGATCAAAAATACAGTAAAACAGTAATATTGTGAAATATTATTACAAGTTTTCTATTTTAATATATTTTAAAATTAATTTATTCCTGTGATGAAAAAGCTGAATTCCCAGCAGTTTTTAGAATGAATGATGAACATTCTGGTCACAAGCAACATTTATTTTAAAATGTAAATATTTTGTAACATTATAAATGTGGTCTTGCTGAATTAAAGTAATTTCCTTAAAAAAAATCTTTCTGAACCTAAGTTTTAATTATAGTTTATTTAAAAAATCGTGTAACCTTTACAAACAGTACACAATACCTTGGACCAAAAAATTAATTTACTTTAATGTGTGAAATAAATATTTCACTTATTAAAGCAAAAGGGGGACAGACCAAATGCCAAGACATCCTTACAGTTTTTGTTCTCAGTTCAGTTTTTAACTCAAATTGTCATGCTGATAATTCATAGTTAAAAATGTTGAATTAAATTAGTACAATTAAAAATGGAAGTGGTTTCACACTTTCACTAGTGATCTCAGACTTTTGGTCCCATCTGTATTTAACTTTGAGGTTATAAATGTGAGTAGATCTGTTGACCTGTGTTATAAATCTGTGCTGCGTTTGAAATATCAATCATAATCTGTGAGATGGATCTGTGCGGACTGCTCTGTCTCATGTCTCTGAGTCGGTCTGCTATGGATTTTCAATGGGTTCCCCTGTGTCAAGAATTGACAGGTGTTTTATAAGTGTGTGTCTGTGAGTGGATGTGTGTGTGAGGTTGTGTTTGAAGCTGATGATTTGGTTAAAATGGCGTTTTATTGTCTTGATGTGTAGGATGAACAGGTTGAGCACTCTTCCGCGAGGGTTCGGATCTCTTCCGGCGCTGGAGGTTCTGGATCTGACGTACAACAACCTGAACGAGTCCTCACTGCCTGGGAACTTCTTTTACCTCAGTAAGTCTGCAACACACACAATGTGTTACCGGTGTAACCTGTACCATTCTTAATAATTCAAAACAAAAGACCGTTAATGGACTTTTTAATGTATATTTTGTACTAAAATGAGAAGAAATGTAAAAATGTAGCTCAGTTGTGATTGGCTAGCAACGCATGTCAGAGTGCACATGTTTTTATTTGAATTAAGTTAAAAATTGATTTAAAAGTGGTCTCACTTTTGCTTTAGTGACTAATATTTTCTATATTATACATAAAGCTGCTTTTCAATTCCTTTTTTTAATTTACAGAATTAAATTACATTTCCAGTTTGGGTCATAAAGTTTATTTTTAAATGTAAATTCCTTTGATTCACCAGTAGGCCTGTTTCATATGGATCAAGAGGCAGGAAAGTTTTTTATAATGTTACAAAATATTTATATTTAAAATAATAATTGTTTTTCTTTTTAAACTTTCTATTCCTCAAAGAATCCTAAAAATGTATCATTTGTACTCCGTAGTCTTTTTTGTTTTTGTCTTTTTTTTTAGTAGCATGATTTGATCTAATGATTCAGTGGGATTCAAATATACACTACTGTTATATATTATTTTTGTAAGATTTGATTTTTCATTAGATATATAAAAAACAAAATGTTGACGAAGAGTTTTGGAAGTTTCAGTCTTTCCTCAATTAAAGCTGCAGTCCATAAGATTTGCCTCTTTGTCACAATCTCTGTTTGAAAACCTGCAATTGCAGTTGTGTGCGGAATTATCTTCCTTGTGTGGGTTGTGCTTTGGCACGGCTCCAGCGAGGATGAATCTAATGTTTTGAGGAGTATGTGTGGCAGTCAGTCACCGCACCAGTGTGAATCCTATACTTAGTAATCACAGATTCTAGCCTACAAGGGTAGTGGCTAGTGGGAATATCGTGGCCGTGGGTGGAAGCGATGTGTCGCGGATTCGTGTCATCACTGACAAGTAAGAACTCTGCCACATGGGTGGGCTGGGACCAACTGAGGACAAAAAGCTTACAGAAATTGGTGCGCGTTGGGGGTGCCAGGTGTGTTTCATCTAAATTAGCTCATATCACATCAAACCGTGCAAATAGGTTATACGATAGTGTGTATAAGCGAGTAGATTTTAATTTCTGTACAATCTAATCTCTAATTGTCATACCACTCGAATTTCATATTAAGAAATTCTTTTAACCCAAAAAGCTAATTATGCTCCCTTCGAACTGGTTCTTTTTAAAATACAAATCTTGTGTAATCCCAGGTTATTTGTAATCAGAAGCACATTTAAAACTGTAATATAATTTAATTTCATTCACATGTGTTTCATAAATGCATAATCCTTTATGGATTATAATCCGCCATCAAAATGATACATTTAATTATTCCAGCTGCTGTGAGAAAAGGCTATAAACGATCCGCCACCTGCAGGATCCACACATGCGATATAGCCTACTAGCCGGACTAATTCTTATGTTTACCCGACGTGACGTAATCATGCGGCGACATGCTCGAATTTCCCGCGAAAACCTACCCTTACCACTCGATTAGAACACATTATTATAGCTGTCCGTTGTGATCGCCTAAAGTAAAGCATAGTTCAGAACCTGGCTGGTATGTAATTTGCTCAAATTTGATTTCAGATCATTTTTTAGACAGCCTGAATTGTGACCACAAAGTCACAAATGTTCCAACTAATTTTCCATTTGTTCTCTTGTTTTGTGCTTATGATTTCGCTTACGCACTTAAACCAGAACAAACGGTGGTCGCTCATATCAGGCCCCGGTTCTTTGGCAGAATAAACTGCAATGAGAACCAGACAACCTACTAACAATATGCAAACAAAATAACCGTTAACTTCATCATCATCATCATAATCCTCATCAGTCCAATCAGCTGGTCCCGTCAGAGGACACTGATGAGCGTGATGGGCTCTACTACCTGTTATTTTAACTGTCGCACATAATGAAATCACCATCTTTAATTACATTATCAAGGTTTCTGATCTCTAACCACACACACACACACACACACACACACACACACACTATCATACACACGCTCCCAAACCTCCATTTATCACTGCTGTTTGGAGTGGCAGTCATATCAGCTGTGATATTGACTTCTAAAGAAAGTTGAAATGGATCTGATTGGCTGTTGCTGTTGCTTTAACCAATCAGAACATTGGATGGACAGGAAGTGGGTGGGGATTTTTATTAATCCCAGTTCAAATCATACAGATCAAAATACATATTAGTTGTGGCCCTATTTTGTGTAGGATTTTCAAATGTAATTGTTTATTGCTTTTCTGAATGTTTGTCCATGTGTTTATCCCATGTGGTGCTCAAGTACGCAGTATGAGTTTGTATTTTATGCTATTTGTCGATCTGTTGATATTGTGTGTGTACTTGTGTGTAATATTGTAGCCATGCTGTATCAATCAGAGATGACCATTTCTATTGATCGGTGTTTGCAATACTTCTCTCACACACACACACAAACACACACTTCTCTCTCTCATTTCAGCCACCCTCCGTGCTCTCTATCTCAGTGACAACGATTTTGAGATTTTGCCCCCAGACATCGGCAAGCTGGCCAAGCTACAGATAGTGAGTAATTTATCTAAATTCCCTCTGAAATCAATTGCTTTTGTGGCGGCGCTCGGTGCCGTGTGTGTTGGATTTATTCTCTGCAGTGTGTGTTCTTTATCAGAGACGGTGAGAGGTGATTTAGAGGCTGATCTTCAACCCTGTGCTCGCTAAGATCGGACTCAATGCAGGGTCACAGACACATAAAACAGCTGATAATTACAACTTTAAACTTGAAAATAATATTCAACTATTTTGGTTTGGTGTTGCGTTAAAATATGGGTGTAATTACACCTATGATTTTTAGAATACAAGGGTTATTAAATGCTGTTAATTACCACTCAAAGTTGTTTCGACTTGCCCCACAGTTTGCAAAAGCAATCAAGAATCACATGTACAGTGATGCATTTGTAATGAAAGGCTATGGGACAAGAAATTAAGCTAGGAAAATATAGCCGCAAGACTAAAAAGCTACACATTCTGCTTTTACACCCTATAGATTGCCCCAAAACGTCCAGTGTAATTGTTTTACTGTAGATTCTTTGTTTGCTTGTTTTTGAACTTGAAACCTGGAGTGTTTTTTGTAAAGACATCATGAAACAATGTTTGCAATACATTTAGCTTCTTTTTATGTGACATTTCTGAGTAAAACTGAATATTCAGTGGAATATAATTTAGGGGCTTGTTTTTATCTACTTTGAATTGACGAAAGATCAAAACTTATAACATTTTGATGAAAGATTATACAATGTATTTATTTATTAATGTATTTTTAGAGTTGCATGTATAAATAAATCATGCTCAATAAGAAAGGAACATTTATTTAGAGTAATAAGAATAGCTCCGTGATTGAGTTTCTAAACATGATTTATAGTAATACAGATTGGAGTATTGGATCAAGTATATTGATTAATATTAGTATATGCCGCCCCACAGCCCTTGGTTATGTCAGCAAAAATATTGTTTTAAATATGAAAAAGAAATTGATGAACGATTATGAACTTATTTTGTAATTTTATTTATATTTCACATGCATAAATAAATCATGCTCGATAAGACCACAGACATTTATTTAGAAAGTAAATAATTTTGAATATTTTTGTTTTTATATTGTATTTTATACTCTCTGTCCCTTAAAAAAATGTTTTTCTTGATTATTGACAGTTTTTGTTTTTTGTTTGCTGTCACTTAAATTCTTCTGTCTCTGTTCTTAGTTAAGTTTGAGGGACAATGACCTCATCTCTCTACCCAAAGAGATCGGAGATCTGGCTCAGCTGAAGGAACTTCACATTCAAGGGAACAGACTCACTGTACTGCCTCCTGAACTTGGTGAGACATGAACTTGTGCACAACATGTTCCTGGATCAACATCTTATATATTCAGAGCAAACGATCAAAGCCTGACCTTAAAATAAGAGGGCAATGATTGGTTGATGGGAATGCAATATATACACACCCTCCTAAACCAAAGAAATCCACACTTTACACACCAGCGCAGCCGTGCACTCTAATTGGCTACAGATTTGTCATCTCTTGTGTGATTGGCTGGAGGCTCTGGGTTCATACCTCACTGACCCACAGAGTGGTACTTCTGGGGTCAACCAAGGTCAAACTCCTCTCTACCTGAGTGCCTTCACTTTGGGAAAATCTCCTCATATATATACACACACACACGCATTGACTGCCCTTCTGACAATAGTTTTTCTCCTGTCTTGTTCCATTCCAACAATTTAATCTATGATTCTAGTGTACCAGTATTCCAGCATTATGTCAAGACTCACCTCAAGTGTCATATAAATGTCCTTCTATACAATATCAGTGGCCCTGCACAGTGGGTCAGCATATACGGTGATCTTTTAGCCTGTTGCATGAATTCCAAACAATTTTTTTTCTGTTGGGAGAAATTGCATATAAATTGTTGTTGTTTGTATGGCTGTAGATCATATTGTGTGAAGGGTAAATGGAGAAAGTGGCTTACAAATTCATGGTCAGCTGAGGCGCATGCCGTTGAATGAGCTACAAATAGCTAAATTCATAGTGACATGCTTTTTAGCATGAACTCCTTAGCAACTGCATAGCAACACCCTCAACCACTCATTAGCAGCATGACTGAAGAGGTTTTGACTGGGTGTTATTTAGTGTGTTGCTATGTGGTTGCTAAGGAGTTCCAGTCAAAATCAACAACAGCATAGCGACGTGCTAACAACCACTCAGAACATCCTAGCAACGCCCTAGCAACAGCATAGCAGCACTCTCAACCACTCACTTGCACCATGACTGAAGAGTTGTGTTTTTTAGTGTGTTGCTTGCTATTATGGCTGCTAAGGAGTTCCAGTCAAAATCAACAACCGCATAGCAACATCCTAGCAACTGCATCAGAAAACTTCAAAAAACACTCAGAACTGTTTAGCAAGCGCATAGCAATGCCCTCAACCACTCACTAGCACCATGACTTTTTGGTTTTATGGGTTATGTAGTATTTTAGCAATTGGTCATTGTTTACTGGCATTCTAGATGAGTGTGTAAACGCTCCGGTTAGCAGGTCTTTGTCCTTTGCACTCTGTAGGGTAGACTCTTCCTGCGTGTAGCTTATTAGGACCCCTCTGTCATGTCACTGTAATCCCACTCCACAGACCGGCCTCGTTAAGACCACCGGCGCCGTGTGTATGTGTGAGAGAGAAGAGCCCAGCTAACAAGGAGCAACCAAGCGCACATGCCAAGAGCAGGAAAGGAGAAGGAAAGGAGGAGAAAAAAGCGAGGAATGTGAATGAGAGTGTGCAAAGAGGACAGATAGACAGTCTTTACCATTCAGAATATCTCATGTGTAAAGCTGATGCTTTAAACTGTTATATGAAAAGAGGAAAAGGAGGGTGGGAACTGAACCAAGCAGACGTCTGGTCGAATGCTGAGATCTGAAATAGTTTTAGATTTAGGTCTGCTGTCTAGGTCTTGTAGGTTCAGGGCTGATGTACACTAACGGTCGTGTCTGACTGTGTTTGTGAGGTGTGTCAGTGTGTGCCGGGGATCAGGTTTAATTTCACCCCCTCTTTGATAGGCTGCTCAACACTTGCTAATCAGTAACTATTTAATTAGCCCCCTTGTGAGCTGAGATGAGCCACATTAGCACTTTGACCTGTACTGTTTCTTCTGCACACTGTGAACCGCTTCTCCTCTGGTCTTCTCCTCATCTCTTCTCGTCTCGGCTCTTTTCTTCTGCTTTCGTCTCTTCTCGTTGTCCTCTTTTGTTATGACTGTTCTTTTGTCTCATTTAGTTTCTTTCTTAGTATCTTCTCTTTTTCATCTTGTTTCTGTTCTCTTCTCTCTTGTCTCATCTGGTCTCTTCTCATCGTTTCTCTTGTGTATCCAGTCTCTTCTTTTTTTCTTATTTTATGTCCTGTTTGTTCTCTTCTCTTCTCTTCTCGGCTTCTCTTCTCTTTCTTCTCTTCTCTTCTCTTCTCTTCTCTTCTCTTCTCTTCTCTTCTCCTGGTCTCTTCACTTTTCACCTGTTGTTTTTTATGCGTTTAGTCTCATTTACTCGTCTTGTATGATCACATCTTTTTTCTATTCTGTCCGTTCTCTTTTTTCTCATCTCATGTCTTGTTTTATGTCTTGTTCGTGTCTTTTCTTATCTCGTCTCAACTGGTGTCTTTTCTCATCTCATCTCGTCTTGTCTCGTATCATCGCATCGATTCTCTTCCCTTTTATTTTGTTGATTTTTCCCCTTTTCTTTAGTCTCAACTTCGTCTTGTCTTTTCTCTTGTTTGTTCATTTTCTTCTCTACTTGTTCAATTTTTTCTTATTTTTCTCTCTCATCTAATTTAATCTCAGTGGGTCTCTTTTCTCTTATGTCTTGTTTCTTACTTTGCAACTTTTCCCCCCTCTTTTTAGCTTATCTCATCTCGTCTCTTGACTCTTATGTCTTGTTCATTTATGTTTTGTCTTGTTTCGTCTCATCTCATCTGGTATTTTCTCTCTTATGTCTCGTTTCTTCTTGATCTCTTTTATCTCATCTCACCTGGTCTCTTCATATCTCATCTCATGTTGTCTCTTCTTGTTACTTGTTTCTTTTCTCTCATCTAATTTCATCTCGTCTGGTCTCTTCTCTCATGTCTCATTTCTTGTTTTGTCCCATGTCTCATTTGTCTTTTCTTGTTGCTGCTTTTTATTTTGTCTGGTCAGGTCTCTTCTCAGTTTTTCTTTCTTGACTCATCTGGTCTCCTGTCATGTTTCCATCATGCCATCTCATGCCATATCTATTCCTATATCTACTCTTTTCCATTCTCATCATTTCTTCTCTTTGCTCAATTCATCTCCTCTCCTTGTCTAATCTTACCTGCTCCCTCCTTCCCTTTTTGTAAATATGTAATTTCTTCTCTCTCTGTCTGTAGGTAACCTGGACCTGACAGGCCCAAAGCAGGTGTTTAAGGCTGAGAATAACTCCTGGGTGACTCCCATCGCAGACCAGTTCCAGTTGGGCATCTCTCATGTGTTTGAGTACATCCGCTCAGAGACCTACAAATAGTAAGTGAAACTCATCATTCCTCTGTGCTGTTAAATGCCCAGGAGCATATGCTGTGAATCTGAGTGACACAGAAGAGGTGGTAGCTCAATAGTGAGCGATCCAAGCTGCTTACACAAAGGTAGCAGGTTCAATCCGTAGTAGTAGTGAACAAGACACTGTTATACAAACTCGTGAACACTGGCATCAGTCTCTAAAGAATTATTGGGGTGTTTGCGTGACGTATCGCAGCCCTACTCAGCCTGTGATGGATTGGATGCCACAACTTCAGCCTGTAAAACACAATGCTAGTTGCAGAACTCAGATTAGGTCAAGTGCACATCAGCAGCCCTGATCCAGACACCCTCCCTGGGTCTTTAACTAAGAGAAATGTCCTGAAATGTCTTGCTAAATACAAAGTATAAATTTAGTCCCTCTATACAGGCCAGTTTTATTGTGGCACATATTTTTCTGGAACAACCCTTAGGATGGTGATGAAAGAGAGGAAAGGTGCAGTTCTCTTATTATTTCAGGATCTGATGATTTAATGCACAATCAAACTAATTAAAATGAAAGCTGGAGGCATTACCCTGAAAGTCTCGTTGCTCTTTCTCTTTCTTGATCTCTTGCTTTCCCCTTAAATGCTCTAAAATGTTATGCAGAAAATCTTTAATTTGCATTAATTTAAACCGTGACTTTTCGCATCGGGTGTCAATAGCACTGACCACCACCAAAAAAACAAAAAAAGCAGTTTGTATGTATAGAAATGAGCATAGAGAATGTGATTTGGTGTTTTGCACATGCAACCAGAGTTTGTGACTTTTCACATCTTACCAATATCTCCATTGTTCTCACCATCATTGTTTGTGTCTCAATTCTCATAGTTTCTTTTAAAAAACAATTAAAAAAAGAAATAAAAACATGGACATATTGTAACCTCTGTTCACTATTTTGAAAGTATAGGTTACTATAATACTTAGTGTTTTTATTATATTATTATTATTATTATTATATTTATCATAGTTGTATATACAAATTTTTTTAGTATAGAGTACAGCACAATATATAGTAAATATATATTGCAACTATTATAATATAATATAAGAAATATAATTAATACGGAAAGATAATAATAATATAAATACTAAAGCAACATAGTACAAAATATGGACAATAATAACAATTAAATATAAATATATATAATATATTTTATTATACATATTTATAATATGATAATTCTGTAGCAAAATAATGAATATATATATGTATATATATATATTATTATGCTATACTATATACTATATGTATATATATATAATAGTAGTATGTTTTATCATATTAGAATTCAACTGTTAATATTTAATTTGTAGTCTTTAATTATTCATAGTTTAATGTTATTATGTATATTTGCACTTATTTAGTATATATATATGCAACATAGTATACAATATATAATAACATTTAAAATTATATAAATAAAATAAAAGATTTAAAACAACAGAAATTTAGTAACACTAGCATAATAAAGAAACATATACTAAATAATCATAATATATGATTAAGTATTATCTAAAAAATATAATACATGAGTATGTTTGTATGTTGAGCGATGTGTAATATAGCATACATGCTTCTGTTTTATATACTGGTATATGTTAAAATGCATTTTAATAGTATGTTACTAATATGGCTCAAACCTGACAAAAAGCTGACATAATCCTTTTGACCTAGGGGAAGGAAGTTTCCAGACTAATTGTAGTGTATGTTTCACAGCCCTTTTCCACTTACCAATCCCCTTGAACAGGAGGCAAATCCCCCTTTGTTTGATCATTTAGCTGCTTGCTGTGCTGCTGTCTGGAGAGGACCGTCGTAACCCACTTACTGGAACTGATCTTCCCCTACGGGCACAGTCAGAACCACCGCGCATCTCAGTGTGTGCTGACACTGTGACTGTGCATGTGTGTGTGTGCGCATGCCTGTGCGGTGCCCAATAATCAGATACTGCTGCTTGAAATGTTTTGAATAATTTCGATATGTTGACTGCGTATCATCTGTTCTAATGCTCCTGTGTTTTGCTAAACTCAATAGTTAGTTTGCGCATCAGATAGCCTATTTCCTATACGCTGCTTTGTATCGAATTAAAGTCCACAAGGTTTGAAGGTTACGTCGCTGAGAGCTGACATTGCATATTCGCTTTGATAAATGGGAATTTTTGAATGAATCAATGTCGTTTGAAGCTGTCATCCAGTTTGTGTCAAGCAGTCTGCCGCATGCGTTAGATTTTTGAGTCCGATATCGGAGTCTAAGCAGTTCTGACCACCGTTTATCTGTCCATAATTATCTTTTTGTACTTGTTGTGACATTTAGTCAGAATTGCTCCTCAAGTTTTAGGAAGGAGATCTCCATCCAGAATGAATCAGAAGTGTAGCCTTGTGGTGAAAAATCTAGTCTGGCAACCGAAAGGTTGCAGGTTTGAACTCCACCAAGGTTAATCCATGAACTATAATCATGTTTACTTACCGTGTGTGGTTCCTCATTGACAACCAATCTGGGAGGTTTACTTAATCAAGTCAAGAAAAAGTATTAAAAACTAACTTTACTTCTGTAATGTGAAGTATTTTTGAGAAAAACAAAATGTCTGGCAGGATTTTATCCATTGGGAATTATTTGGATTGTGAAAACTGGACATTTTATATTTTTTATGTCAATGATAATTACACAATTTTCTTTACAAATACGTCTTTATTTGCTATTATTATTATAAATTAGTACAGCAACTATTGGTAAAACGGTTATCTAAAACAGTGGTTAAAGCAAAGATGATTGTGTGTTTGTTCCTCTGTTTATGTGTCTGTGCCGAATGCGCGCAAGAGAGACAAGTAGATTGTCTCACATTAGACAAGTGTTAACGGTGTGTAATTCTCAGTAGGTGTGTGTCCACGGTTCAACAGTTTCATTTTCACCTGCCTAAATGTCCTTCAGCTAAGAAATCACAAGACTCACACCTCTCTCCCTCTTGCTCTCTCTTCCTTTCACTATTCCTCACCTCATCCAGTTTTCACTCCTGATGGACATTTTCTCATTTAAGTTCACTGATCCAGCGTTTCGAAATACCAGAACGTTAAAACAGCAGAAGACAGCCGCATCCAGGCTGCTTTCATTTTTAATTGGCAGGGTTGTACCATTATAACTGGGCATACTCTGTCTGTTTTAAGTGGGGCGCACAAGAAATCTATACTATATGAATATATCTAATATATCTCAGTGTTGGGGAGTAACTTTAGTTATGTGTATGTAATTTCGTAATTTAATTACAAAATAAATGTAACTGTAGTCTGTTACAGTTGCTGAGAAAAAATGTGTAGTTAAATTGCAGTTACTTATGAAAATGTAGGTTACATCTGAATATTTTCACACACATACACAGACTTTAATTGTTCCTTTCCCGAAATGAATGACTGCTCTAAAATATGAGACACCATGTTTCAGGATATTGACACATGTTGTTCGCCTTAATAACGGGTTTTTATTTCCTTTTTGGGTTTGTTTATATGCTTTATTGTTTAAAGATTAACAGTTTTTTCCAAGACATTGTTAAATGCCAGTGTTTCCAGCTATGCAAAGGCTTGATTTCAAAAACAGTACACTAACTATTATACTATCTGTATAATCTGAGTTTAATCTCATAACTAATCTAAGTAAGAAGAGGTGCAACTACCCATAATGGGAACATTCAACTACCCGTAATGGTAGGGGGGCGTGACTTTTCCAGACAACGTGCACTAGGCAGTTAGCGAATCACAAACACACTGAGCCCACTAACCAATCAGAGCCGACTTGGAGTTTCGGAGGCGAGGGGCTTCCTTAAGAGGAATCAACAGACCTTTTGACGAGAACCAGAAAACAAGCAGTTGTAGAAATAAAGGTAAAATATGTGAAAATAATGCGTTTTTTTTTTTTTTTAAAAGAAGCATGAACCGAGGTTACACCACTGCGCACCATAAACACAAACAAGCCTTCAAAAAAAGCTGATCAACCAACCCTTTAAATGTTTTAACATGATTAACAGTTGAAAACATTCATTAGAAATGTAGACAAGTAATCAAATGTAATTAGTTACATTAATAAAGTAATTGAAATAGTTACACTACTTATAACATTTTAAATAGGGTAACTTGTAATTACATTTCCAAAGTAACCTTCCCAACACTGACTATTGACTAATAAAATATGAATAATTGACTATATTTTATATAAAATTTAAAAATAAAGTTGGAGAAAAAAAATAGATACATACATATATTTTCTACTTTGAAAAAAATCTACTTATAATTTAAAAACAAAAAAAAAACGACTCCGCTATAAAAACTGGGCAACTCAGCTAGACCTACTGCGGAAACGTCACCACGCTAGTTCACCCAAAAATGAAGATTTTATGTTAATTTACTCCCCCTCAGGCCATCCAAAATGTAGATGACTTTCTAATCTTTAGTTGAACAGAATAGAAGATTTTTAGCTGAAAACATGGTGCTTGATGCTTCATAAAATGCAAGTCAATGGCTACCGTCACTTTGAGAGTCAAAAAAGCTGATAAAAAACACTAAATGAATCCCCACAGTTCCTGATGATATATTGAAGCCAAACGATCACTCTGTGTACGAAACTGTACATTATTTACAACATAACAACCTATAACCCACAGCCTCAGGCAAACAGTCTTGCATGCTTATGCTCATGGTGTACGCAAGGCTCATCATGGATGGGCTGATGGTGACTAGCAGATTTTAATTTTTAAGTGAACTATTCCTTTAATATTCACAAGGCAAGCTCATTTGCCAAACACAATTTTAGAATTACACCCTTCTTTCCAGATTCAGCCCTGGTTTTAGGATGATTTTTTTTTTTCTTACCCGACCGTTCATTTGATGGCCGCTATGATCAAGTCATGTTGTTTCTTGAGTGCTGACGTTTTGTCGAATATTCTAGTCGTTTATCTTGAAATCACACTGATGTTTGGAATTAAAACGGTTGACAACGAGTCTTTACCCTCCTCTCGTTTCCTGCTCTTCTGTCAGTAGGTTTGGTCGTAGTATGAAGCGCAGGTGGAGGAGGAGGAGGGGGTAACCTGTCATGCATATTTCATGAGGCGGCTTGTTAACCTGACAGAAGGATCTTATATCTGACTGACAGCATTGGGGAGACTCTTCGTGCTCATAATGCATTAACATATCGTAAAGCTGCCTTCCCGCCATCTTTTATTCATCACTAACTCTAAACGCTTGTTGACCGCGGTACAACCGCTGCAGCTCTCTTCACAGCTGTCCAGGGCTGACTGAAAAACGAACCACAATTAACTTCCCAGCGGCACAGACCCTGACATGCACACATGCAGGAAGTCCCGTGTCTATCCAGTCATGGGCCGGTCGTATAAGTCAGCGGGAAGGACAGTCACAGACTGGGAATTACTTCATGTGTGTTTTTTATAAAGAGATTCAGAGAAGCCTCATTCTGTGACCACTGGGGTCAAAGGTCACATTGCAGTGTAGATTTTGACTTTTTTTTTTTTTATATAAATCATTTAATTTGACAATATATTAATTCATGTTATTCTATTTTACTCTGATTAAAATGGTATGTATTTATAATGCCATATAATAGTGTATATTAGTCAATAAAATTTATTTCATTTTTGTTGATAGTAATGTCCAAAATGATGAGACCAAACATTAAAGACCAGGTCATATGGATTTTCGAAAAATATCTCTTTTGCACTTTGTAACATAGCTATCCTTCAATGTAAACAATCTGCAAAGTTGCATTATAAATGAAGATATTGTCTCTCAAAAGAAAGAGTCGGCTCTGTATCGCCTTAAAGAGTCATTATATTTTCGAATCTTCTGCCTGTTACGATCTACGTCACTGGGTAATGCATTTGGATAATCCCCACCCGCTGCCCGCATGTGAATAGAGGAACACTCTGACCTGCCCACAAACACTTCCGCTAGTTAGTGTTTACATCATTTCGAGAAGACGCTGTGTTCCACGATATCACAGCAATACAATTCGAACCTTTTGTTGTGTGCTCCTCACTTTTAAAGAGGGCTGCTTCTCTAATCTTGGCTTTTATCTTCGTTGGCTTCTAATCTTCTTTATTTGGACCAATAGAGCTGTCCGAACTACAACCTGTAAGTTTGTAGTTGATATGTTCGCGGATGTACATTTTCAATTGACGTGCTCAAAATATCTAGGTTTTTTTATATATCTAATAATTAATACGCGAATTAAATGTCTTACTGAATTAGTTTTGATAATTCGCTGTGAACCCACTATTTTTTAAGAATGTGTTGATTAATGTAGACTGGCGTTGTTCTAATTACTTTGTTCAATAATAATGTAGTGTAGCGCACAGACTTTATAATCATTGTGAAATTGCTGTTTATTTTGCTGCACATAGTCATAGGGTTAATGCAGAGAGTAAAAGATCCAGTGTTGTGTCTATTTTCGACCCCCTGCCAAATAATTACCCCTCTCTTTGAAATCACTATCTGATTGCCTAATCCTAACCCCACACCTAACCCTAAACCTACCAATACTATAGGGGGGTAATAATCTGGCAGGGGTCAGAATTGGGGACAACAACATCGTAGAGAGAGATGAGCGAGTTAGACGGGTGCGCCTGTGATACAGCTGTTCTGCTTTCTGATTAAAAGTTAAGACACAGAGTGTCTTTTGTTTGTTGTTCTTCAAACATTACAGTAGACATATTTTGGTTTACAAACTGTATTGTTTCATCAGTTAGTCACGTTAGCACTCGTCTAACGCATCCACCATTATTGTTTAGTTAAGTGTTTACAGTTTAGCAGCTAAACTTTAGCTGTGGGCACGATTCGCTTGCATAAGTGTTAAACAATTTTTTATGTCATTATTTTAAAAACGGATTGGAGCACTATATTATTGTATTTCGTTAAAAGGTGAATTCTAGGGTTGCCAGGTTGTCAAAACAAAACCCACCCATTTGCTACTCAAATCTAGCCCAATCGTGTTTCGAGGGGGTCCCCCGTTAAAAATCGCGTTCCGGGGTACAAATTACATGTTTTTTTGTCCGCCTTCTCCTGGTAAATTCGCATTCCAGAGGGTAAATATGACGTTATCGGGGTCGCTTCAACCCGCAGACATCAAAACAACCACGGACTTGGCAACACAGATGGTAGCGTTTTCTGACTTGCTCAAGCACTCCTCTTTGTGCCAATCACAACAGGCTTGGCAAGCTGATCAATCAGAGCAGAGTAGGCTTGTGGAAGGGAGAGGTTTACAGACATTTCACTCAGTACTGATTCGAACAAACATTTTCGAAATCGTGGACAAATGACTCTGTCTAAATGTATATTCTGGGAAAATTACAATGTTTTCTGACCATCGATGTGTTTAAACTTGTTGTAGGGGACTCCAACACAATATTAGGACACTTTAAAAAAACATGTGACCTGCTCTTTAATATTTTTTGTTGATGTATAAACATTTATTAATTTATTAACTGTTACAAACAAATAACAGCTTTACAGCTTAAACAAAATAACACTAGAAAAGAATGAGCATTGAGTTATTAGCTGTTTCTTGGAAGAAACGTCATTAAGTTTCTGTGTTTTTGAGACTGTTTAGGATAGCGTATCACATTTTTACAATAACAGCGCATTAACGTGTTTTACGCATTTTGACTAACACTTAAATACATTCACTTAATTGTTTGTGCAAATGTAAGTTATAATATGATATTTGTATTGTGGATATAGCTTCCTCTAAATCAATGTTGTTTTAGTATTATTTATGTACTATTACATAATTTGTTAATATATTGAATTAGTACTTTTATATCTTCATTTTTCACAAAATTTTAGTTTTATGTGCTTTTGTCATTTTATTCGTTTTTTTATATTTCCATTTAGATTTATTTATATAAGTGTATTTCCATTTGTTTTAGTAATTTAGTTTTTCATCTAATTTTTATATTAGTAATGTTTATATTTATTTCAATCAACAAAAACAGTTTAGAATAGCTTTATCATTGATAAAACCGGAAAACCCTTCGTCTGCTGACTTTTTTTGTCAGTAATTTTATTGCTGAGATAACTGCTGAGAACGCTGATAATTTACTCTGAGTATAAATGGAGAACATGACAGCATAGTGCCACTAATGTGATGTAAAAGATCTGTTATCATAACAAGATTAAAGCTTTTTAGATATATCAACTCTGAAATACTTTCGAGATGGACTGATTATATGGGTTACTGTCTGTATAAACCATGAAGCCACTTGATTTTCAACTGCAATTTCACTAACACAAAGTGACTTCTTGTATTTGTTTTTGTCTAAAGTTGCTGATCCGCTTATGATTGATTGAATACTCCGGTGCATTTTCTGATCGTTATGCACTGAAATGCTTCCAGGCCGTCATAGCTCCCAAATCTCAATTGCAGTTAGTTTGAATTTGGAAAAGTTCTATGAGTTTAGAATGACATGATAGTGAGGGATTTTCATTTTATGCGTGAACCATTTCTTTAACCCTAAGTTACTCCAACGGAAGTGGCGTGGTAGTGTGTGCTGTATATGTTCTGAACACTAAAGCAGTGAGTTTATGCGAGTTAAATACTGCATATTTCCACAGACAGACTCTTTCCTTTTCATATTCTCTCTAATTATATTCATGCACTGCTGCTTTCTCAGTCCGTGCCCTATTGCAATAGAACTGACACCAGGTTTCCCATAATGCCTCTTACAGTCGTGCAGTTTAAGGCTATTAAGATATATATATATATTTTTTACCAATTATCCAAATAATATTTAATCATAGAAAGCTATTATTATCAGAGGACACATGAGCGTAACGGTTAGCAGATCAATGAATGAGATGGCAGCATTACCAGAGTTGCCCATTTACCACACAATGTTACAGCACAGTAGGGCTATTGCAAACAGAAACAATACTACATAGATGTTTCCTGTCAGCTCGATTTTTGAGTGGACTTTGCTGTTCCGATGAACATGAATGGTATATGAGTGGAGCACTCACATGGGCCGTGAGCGACTGAGCTGAGCACACACACACGCATAGAGCGGGATAATACGCAGAGAGTCACACCACGTGAAAGTGAATCCTGAGCGGTGAACTAATTTTCGGCAGCCGAATTTCAGTGCATCTCTAATTATTGGCAACATCAAAAATTGATATTATATAGTAGATGCTTTTTTTTAACATTTTATCAATTTAAAAATATTAAAAAATGATTTTTTACACGGCACCCCTGCTTTTGACAGACGGCACCCCGGTTGGGAAACACTGTTCTAAATAATCAGTTGCAATAGCAACCGTTATTCAGCGATTGGGCTACTTTTACACTGTTGCCACAGGTTAAAAAGATATAATTTTGAATAGCAATTGGGCTGGATCTGTTTTGCAGACCTGGCAACCCCAACATAGATATATATACATAGATGCCTCATTATCGGCTGTTTCTATTGGCCGCTATACATAAGCCATCCACCACATTGGAACAGTGAAAGCTGGTCTCTGAACACTCGAGAGCAATGTTATGTGCATTACCATAGTTTAAAAGTCTGTAATGCTGAGTAAATGCATATAAAAACAAAAACCAACACATTCTCACCTGTGAAAGTTTATCACATTTCTTCTGAAATTTGAATCTCGGTTGTTTTTTGCACAATGTTGTGAAATCTCATTGACTATTACTGTGTGTGATGACATGTTGACCGTTCCATGATGCTGGCCATGTCGATTTGTCTGGAGCAGTCAAATGTGGATTCTACATACATATCTATGGTTTAAACAGCCGTGAAGCTTGTTTGATTCAGTCAGGTTGGGAAGCTTACTATAAACCAACAGTGGCGTGACTAACTGTAAGAATTTAGTTCAGTCTGTTTATGTATGTGTGTGTGTTGTGCATTCTGGTCTGTATTTGTGTTCTATCCTTCCAGCCTTCTAGGTTCTGGAGGTTTTAAAGGTTGAACGCAATTCCATCACTCCTCATTAGTTTGGGCTCACAGACAGGAACTCCTGCTAGAGTTTATCAATACAATTTCACGTTAACAGCCCAAACTCAGCACAGCCTTCTGCTTACTGTTCACCCCGGCTCAGAGAGTGCTCGGTAACCTCTCAACCAAGCAATGAATGATTCATAAAACATTCATCGTGTAGATGATCCAATGTAGCATACATGTATAAACAGGGTACAAAAGTGGTGGTAAAGCCTGCCGCGATTGGCTGTGTCGTGTCTTTGCAGTAATGGGGCGTCAGGGGAGAGATCAGTTATGAGCCGCTCTGCCGCCCGTTCACCATCCGTCTTCATTATTGTCATTTACTCTCATTTAGCTGGTGCATGGATTTCCGTTGGGCCTGTCAGCACGGATAGTGTTTTATACTGAGATGAGTCTAGGGATGGAACGATTACCGGTTTCACGATAAATCACGATAAAATGCCCTGACGGTTAGTATTACCGTTTAAAAATTAATTATCATCAAAACCGTGTTTGATTATCGCGCTTTTGAAAACTCGCGGTAAATCCTGTCCAGCCAGCATCAGTCTGACGCAGTAGCAGCATGCAGTGTTGTTGTTGTTGTTGTTTTTTTTGCACGAGACGAAATGGCGGAAGGCAGTGACAGCGCTCGGGAGATTTTTCAGCCATCTAAGAGAACCAAATCGGTGGTCTGGTTGTATTTTGGCTTTTACAAGAGTCCTGAAGGCAATTTAATCGAGGACGGTCACCCTGTCTGCCGATCTTGCAAGAAGAAAGTCGCTGCAAAAGGGGGAAACGCATCAAATTTGCTCCGTCATCTTCGTGACCACCACCCACTGTTATATAACGATAGTTATAAAATGTAACTTTTACCTCAATACCAAAACTAACTGGGCAAATAATTGGACAAAAAATATTGATTAGAGATTGAATATTTCATTATCTCACTTGTTTAACGCAAAGCTTCCGCGAAGAAAAGTTTGCAGCAAATGGCTTTGAGCCAAGACGAACGAACGTTCAAACTATAAGGTTGACATTTAAGGGATAATGTGTTGTACAAACCCGATTCCAAAAAAGTTGGGACACTGTACAAATTGTGAAAAAAAACAGAATGCAATGATGTGGAAGTTTCAAATTTCAATATTTTATTCAGAATACAACATAGATGACATATCAAATGTTTAAACTGATAAAATGTATAATTTTAAGGGAAAAATTAGTTGATTTTAAATTTCATGGCATCATCACATCTCAAAAAAGTTGGGACAAGGCCATGTTTATCACTGTGTGGCATCCCCTCTTCTTTTTTATAACAGTCTGCAAACGTCTGGGACTGAGGAGACAAGTTGCTCAAGTTTAGGAATAGGAATGTTGTCCCATTCTTGTCTAATACAGGCTTCTAGTTGCTCAACTGTCTTAGGTCTTCTTTGTCGCATCTTCCTCGTTATGATGCGCCAAATGTTTTCTATGGTGAAAGATCTGGACTGCAGGCTGGCCATTTCAGTACCCGGACCTTCTTCACGCAGCCATGATGTGTAATGATGCATGTATGTGGTCTGGCATTGTCATGTTGGAAATGCAAGGTCTTCCCTGAAAGAGACGATGTCTGGATGGGAGCATATGTTGTTCTTGAACTTGGATATACCTTTCAGCATTGCTGGTGCCTTTCCAGATGTGTAAGCTGCCAATGCCACACGCACTCATACAACCCTATACCATCAGAGATGCAGGCTTCTGAACTGAGCGCTGCTAACAACTTGGGTTGTCCTTGTCCTCTTTAGTCCGGATGACATGGCGTCCCAGTTTTCCAAAAAAAAAAAAAATCAAATTTTGATTCGTCTGACCACAGAAAAGTTTTCCACCTTGCCACAGTCCATTTTAAATGAGCCTTGGCCCAGAGAAAACGGCTGCGCTTGTGGATCATGTTTAGATATGTCTTCTTTTTTGACCTATAGAGTTTTAGCCGGCATCGGCGAATGGCACGGTGGATTGTGTTTACCGACAATGTTTTCTGGAAGTATTCCTGAGCCCATGTTGTGATTTCCATTTTTTTTCCTGTATGTGATGCAGTGCCGTCTATGGGCCCGAAGATCACGGGCATCCAGTTTGGTTTTCCGGCCTTGACCCTTACGCAAAGAGATTGTTCCAGATTCTCTTAATCTTTGGATGATATTATGCACTGTTGATGATGATAACTTCAAACTCTTTTCAATTTTTCTCTGAGAAACTCCTTTCCACTATTTTTCGCCGCAGCATTGGGTGAATTGGTGATCCTCTGCCCATCTTGTCTTCTGAGAGACACTGCCACTCTGAGTGGCTCTTTTTATACCCAATCATGTTGACAAATGACCTAATAAGTTGCAAATTGGTCTTCCAACTGTTCCTTCTATGTACATTTAACTTTTCCGGCCTCATATTGCTACCTGTCCCAACTTTTTTGGGAATGTGTAGCTCTCATGAAATCCAAAAAAAGCCAATATTTGGCATGACATTTCAAAAATCTCACTTTCAACATTTGATATGTTAACTATATTCTATTGCGAATAAAATATAAATTTATGAGATTTGTAAATTATTCCATTCCTTTTTTAATCACAATTTGTACAGTGTCCCAGCTTTTTTGGAATTGGGTTTGTATATTCATAGTTAACTTATTACACTGATTTTTTTTTTTTGTTTACCTAAAATAATATATAAATACTGGGATATGAAATATTGAATTGAGATAAATTTTTTGAAATCTTACCTGTTTATAAATCCATTGAACAGTGTACAAAACAATCGTCGGGACATTATGATCACTACAGCAAAATTATAGTATAGTATTAATACTAAATTCCTCTGATTTCATTTTCAATCAAAAACTGAGACGCAAGCTGCATCTGAATGAAACGAGAGACCCGCGTCCGCGCCTCTGCGGTGATACAAGAGACATGGGCGAATTCCAAACAGAAGTGAGCATCCCTATGTCCTACTCCCTTCGAAGGGCAGAGCCCTTGAGGTGTGTTCTTTGAAGGGTGCAGGGTATTAATGTCTCGTATAAGCGTTTGAAACTCCCTTTGCGAAGGGAATGACTGACCAAATGTTACCTTGACACCGCTGCGCGTGCGTGCAGCATTCAGCACTACACCAGTTGAATGCAAATATATATTTCTTCTCATTATTATAATTTTATTCAAATATTGTCTAATTGTATCTTATTTACTATTAAGCTTTTTCAAACTAAACTTGCTTACACTATCGTCTTAAATCATATTTCTATCACTGACGAAAAATATGTTGTCTTACAATAAAATTAAAAAATTTAATTAGCCTGTTCTATTTATGTTTGTATGTGAACTCGAAATAATCAACCCCAACTGGCTTTTAAAAGCTCACAAGATCCTTCCTAACCCGATATCACATGAGCACACACTGAAATCACATTGTGTGTGTGTGATAGATATATATATATATATATACGTGATTTATTATTTTATTAGGGTTCATGTTAATGGTCAATTTATGTTTATGCTAAAAAAAGTGCATATAGCTGCTTATTGTATTTGTTGTTTGTTGATTTTCGAATATAAAACTTATTGAAATGTTTTCAGTGTGTGTGTATCAGTTCTTTTTGAACGTTTCATCTAATTTGAACCAAACCGTGATAATATTGATAACCGTGATACCTTTGGTCACTATAATCGTGATATGAAATTTTCATACCGTTACATCCCTAGTAGTGATTGCGTGTTTGTGATTGAAGAAGTTTAGCTGTGGCATTCTTTGTGTTAAACAGTGGTTAAGGGTACAATAAATGATCTGTCGTGTGCCAGTGATGTGCTTCCTCATCCTTTTTCTCGGCCTCTCTCCCTACATGCTTTAAAAGTACTTTTTCTTGCACTTTTCTATAAATAAAATCTCCCATAACCCTTCTCTTCAGTTGCAAAGTGTCAGTGTTGGAAAGTAATTAACAAATGTTGAGGAAAAGAATCTGAAAGTCTGATTCATTTGAGTAAATCGGTTTGTTCATTTAACTGGGAACGTTTGATTTGTTTTAGTGAATCCGTACGTTTGAACTGTTTATGCTAAATTAATTTTAGTACATCGGTTCATTTGAGATTGAGACGTGTTGTTTTTGTGATGTAATCATTTTATATCATTCACATGCATATTTATGATATTTGTATTTATAATATTTATATACCAAAAAATCTTGTTAGGCATATTTAAAACATGAATCATTTGATGACATATTAAAAGACTATATGTAAGCATCACAAGTGCAGCCCTCAAATATGAATTAACTTTAATTTTTAAATCTTATACTTTGATAATGTCCTTCAAACCACTATGTTTTCCAATTGGCCAGCAATAAGTTTTTGTAAATAAAGTGAAAATCATTTAAAATATATTAAAACTTAGTATGATCATATATTCTTATTTGTATTTTAATAAGTACAGGTCAGAATAAATATGTTGTTTAATTTTTACATAAATATATCTGTTACTCTGAATGACGATTTGTCAAAAAGAGTGATAACATTGCCATTGTTCCCATAACTGAAATATTTTTAGTATTAATCTGTGTCATTAAATTAGTTTTAATAATAATCCTGAGTAAATGACTGCAGAAACAGATGTTGAAATATAATAAGCATTTTCCTGATGCTGCCCTGCCATGCTTGCTTAGCTTTTCACTTTGTTTCTGACTTGCTCTGCCTCAAAAATTCCTGCTTGCAACCACATTTATTAATACTCTCTGTTTGCAAACATAAATGACATATCAGATGAATATTTGGGGTGGGCCTCCGTGATCTCTCTTGAACTACTGACATACTGTAATGAGGGGGTCTCTCTGCCCAGAAATATTGGCAAGGTATTATTTCAACAATTACAATCCTCAATATATTATTTTAGATTTTAGATATATTTACAATATTCCCGGTCGTTATAATTTGTTATTTGTAAGTTATATGTTATATTTTTACATAATTTATGTATTACAATAAATCACATCTATTTGCAGTGGAGCCTTTAGTATATAATAATATATTGTGTTGTATTTCCATACAAATTATCTAAGTTGATATATATATATATATATATAATAATATATATATATATATATACACACAACTAATATATAAACTGTTATACATTTACATAATTTATATTTTTTTACAGATAGATATATTTGCATGTTATATATTTTATTTATAATTCTATTTAGATCCCGTTTGTAATCCATGAGTCTGGGGATCCTTTACCTTATCTCATTCTCTACAATCTCAGATCTCCTGTAATGCAATAGCAGCTGAAACATCATTTACAAATTACCTCCAACCGCAATGACCGATCAATGATTCACAAGTCACCCGCACATTTATCATTAATTAATTCCCTCTCACCTCTGACACACCTGAACATGCTTTGAATGCTCTGCGGAAACACACCGTCTCTGACACGCACACACACACACACACACAAAACACCACACACACACACACACACTTATGACCGGCCCGTGAAAACATGCCGCCCCCGCCCTGACTGTGTTAGACACTCTTGACTGTAACTGAGATTAATTATCCCATGTGGAACTGGAGCACTCGCAGGAAAAAGACCATCTCTGGCAGCGTCGGGGAGCAGCTTCTGTAGATTTTGCTGTCCCGGTCCACTTTTAATTGGCTGTAAATGATGAGGAAAGCAGATAAATGGGGGATAAATCTTTGTGTTTACTCTGTAGCCTCTCAGCACTGCATTGCTGCTGTGGTAACATGGTTTCACAGACCAGGGCAAGATTTTCTCATCATTTCCAGACTACAGGTTTGAAGATATGCAGTTATATCAATATATAAAGAGTCAAATCACAGCTTCATGTTACAGTTTCCCTTTTAAAGATAACTGCAACATTAGCTCTGCATTTATCAGGCAATAACTTTGTTCTTTCTCCAGCTAATGTATCTGTTATAATACTCATGCTATCATTCACCCTCTCATGTCCTACTTTCTCTTTCTTATTTTGATGATGCCAATATGTCATTATTGTGTTAAATTAAATGATTTCAATGTTTTATAGGTTGAGGAGTAAGAGAGTTCTGTTTGTAGTAAATTTGTTTGTTCCAATAGTTAATTTTTTTATCACTATTTTTGATTAACTCATGTAAATTACATCAAATGTTTTTGAAAAAAGTTATTTTTTACAGTAGAGTGATTTTTAAACACTTGCAAATCAGTTTGACCAACTCATTTAAAATAATGATTTGTTCAGGAATCAAAATAAGTTATTTAAAAAAGGATTCAAGACCGTAGTTGATCAGGGATGAGTTTGGTTGTTGGACAGGATTCTGACGCGGTCTTTGGTCAGTTGATGACAGCATTACGAACCCTTCACAGGTTGATCTTTAGACGTTGTGTTAGATGCGTTGGGATTCTGCCAGAGGGTCCGTCAAGGCTGCGGGACACTGACAGAGAGAGAAAACGGCTATCAGATTCAGCTCACACTCCCCTGCATATCAGCCTCCTGTAAAACAGCCCAATTTAGCCCTGACACCAGCGCAAACATCTACGCGCATCTGTCAACACTGATTCCTTCAGTCAGCTCAGAAACAGCTCACAGTCTGCGCACATACATACACAGCTTTCTTTCATGGACGTATGAGCTCACTAACACGCTCTCCACATCCTTCTGCATATGTGATCATATCATGAAAATAAAAAAGGTGAACACAAGTCACCTGATCTTTAAATTACCTTTTTGTTTGGTTCTGAAAGTTACAGATACTTGATTAAATACATAAAGGGTTAGTTCACCCAAAAATGAAAATTAGGCTGTGTTTTACTCACCCTCAAAGCATCCTAGGTGTATGTGACTTTCTTCTTTCAGACGAATCCAGTCGGAGTTATTTAAAAAATTGTACTGGCCCTTCCAAGCCTTTCAATGGGGTAAACGGGTGTTGGTTGTCAACAGTTCAGAAGACGTGAAATAAAGTGCGTGCATCCTTAATAAAATGTCCCTCACACGGCTCCGGGGGGTGAATAAAGGCCTCCTGTAGCGAATCCACACTCTAAAAAATGCTGGGTTGTTTCAACCCAACTTTGGGTCAAATATGGACTAACCCAGCTGTTGGGTTAAATTTTTTAATGAAATAAATTTTTAGAGTGCATGCATTTTTGTAAGACAAATATCCATATTTCAAATGTAATAAACACTTTTTTTCTCACTTCCGCTGACTGTCGTACGCAGAAGCCGTTCCGGCGGATGACGCAAGACGTCGACTGTTTGGGTGATGTGAAAATTGCGGAGATCAAAACAAAACAACGGTCACTTATTTGAAGTACAAAACGAGGATTTGTAGAGAAGAATGTCAGAGGATTTTGATATCAGCCAAGAGGAGACTGGTTTTACTTTTGCTGAAGTAAGGAAACTTTGTTTCTTGCTCCGGCATTTCTCAGTGGCGTGGCGCACCAATCATACATGCTACGTCATCCACCTGAACGTCTTCCGCGTACCACAGTTTAATCAGCGTTTCCTGTCTTTACGTCATATCAGTTAAAGTGGCAAAAAGAACAAAAATATATCAAATGAAATGCGTTTAGTTTTTGTATACATATTTTGAATGTAGATTTATGTATACGTTTATGGAAGCTCATAATCCTCCAGTCTGTTAGTCATATTACAAGGACAGTTATGTGAATTATTGAATTTTCATTTTATTTTTATGGTATATTTTTGTGTTGTTTTTTCTATTTTTTACATTATTTATTTTATTGTTGTTTATTTTGTTTTTGTATTTTTTATGTTAGCTTGCTTGTTAATTTTATTTGTTGTATTTATTTGTATTTTTTATTTGTATTTCATTTATTTTATTTTGCTTATTTTACATTTATTTTTACCGATTTGATTTGTTTTTTTAGTTGTGTTTTTTAGTTTTGGCTTGCTTTTATTTTTTAATTAAGTTTATTTAGTTGTTTTTTTTATGTATGTCACATTTACTTTTATGTTCTATTTTTAATGTATTGTATTTTATTTTGTCTTCTATTTTATTTCATTTTACTTTTATTGTATTTTTTTACTTTATTATTTCACTTTATTGTTTTATTAATTATTAATATTTTTTATATTTTAAATTTTTATTTTTTTTTTTGCCTGGTTTCTTTCTCTTCTTTCCTGTAAGTGAAAGTGGTTTCACATTCCATATATCTCGATCACCAAACACTGAATTAAACATAAGAAGACATGCTTTACAAACCAGCACATGCACATACTTCACAGTCAGTGCTAATTTTTGTGAGCAGTGCATTTTTTTTGAATGTGAAGTGTTTCCTTTTTCTTGCATGTGTGAGATAAAAAGCTGTATTTGAGGTTTCTGATTTTTCTGTACTCTGAGAGTCCATAGGGACTTGAGTAGTGCCTCCCTGCTGGGCTCTTGCCTCTGCGCCTGGCTGGGCAGCTCCAGAGGAGGCAGGAAAGAACGGGAACCTCCGACCCCCAAGGGAAGAACCTCAGACAGGACCACACAGATGGACAGGCAGCTTAGTGCTTAAGAGAGATACGAAGAGACGGAATGAACAAGAGAGACTGACTGACTCATTGATGAGAAGAGCTCAGCCTGTCTGCCCAAACAAGTCACAAAACTATACAAATGCAGATTATGTACTCACTTAGTGGGAGAAAATGTTTTCATTTTGCAAAACTGCTTTGCTCTGTTCTTGGATTGTGGCAAATTGGTTAAAGATCTGAGTTTGTTGCTGAAAGGTTATAGGTTCAAACTCTGAAAAGAGCAGTCCGTCTGATGTCAAAGATGTTAAAAGTAAAATGTATAATGTAGGTCACTTTGCATAAAGCAACTGCTTACAGAAAGAATATTTAGTGTCTTCCTATTACGATGTAATTAAAGTGACTCAAACTCGCTGAGAGCTGGGCTGAGAACGACTGCTCTCTAAGCTAGGGCCGTGTGTGGTCCTTTGTAAATATTTGATATAAACTTTAGTCATGAATCTGAGCTGCCGCTTGACATTTCACTGCACTGCTATTAGAATTCTCCCTCAAATAGTATTCTTTAATTACACTTGGGAATATGGTTCAGGCATGCTAGGTGTAGAGCCGCTAACTCTGCAATCACCAGCCGCTATGTCAACATCCAATCAGGGATAAGTATTAATGAGGTAATGGTATAGAATGTAATTAAAATAATTCTAACTAATTATTCTAATTATGACACAAAGTCAGTTATTACATAAAAAGTCCAGATTTTGTCACAATTATGACTTATCATCATTTTGACTTGACATAATTGTTTATCTCATAAATGTGACTTTTTGTCTCATAGCGATTTAGTATGTCATAATTTTGAGGAAGCACCACCTTTCAGTTAAAGGAGCCAATGGTTTTTTATAAAGTTTGTAGCCTGACTTTATCTCATTATTTTGACTTTTTGTCATAATTTTGGCTTTTTATCTCATTGTTTTTATTTCAATTTCATTTTTTATCATTTTTTATTTCAATTTTGTCTTCTCCATTGTTTAATCTCATAATAGTTTTTTTTATCTCATTGTTTTTATCTAATAATTTTGTCTGTCTCATTTTTATCTCATAGTTTTGACATCATAATGGTCTTTTTATCTTGTAATTCTGACTTTATATCTCATAATTATGACTTGGTATCTATTATAATTATAAGATATCTTGTCACCAAGACAAAATATCTTGTTTCATATTCCACAGAAGAAATTCAGGGTAGACAACAAGGAAGAAAAGCTAGTTGTAATGTCCAGTTCATGCTGACTTTAAGGACTGGAAGCCCTGCCTTTCAGTTAAAAGAACCAGTGGGCTTTTTTGATAGAGTTTGTAGCCTGATTGGTTCTTTTCTTTTAATTATTTTTTTAATTTATTTTTTTGTTTTTTTATAAAGGGGGCAGCATGTTTTATTGTTGTTTTATTGCCCTTTCTCAAATCAAGTTGATGGGAACAAGTCGAGTATGCCTAGAAAGTATCTGCCAAGGGACATAACCAAGATGCCAGAGAGACTTTGGTAAAGTGTTCGAAATCTAATTAATTTTAGGGTGCTGCTTATGTAGGCAGTGTATCGCAAAGCAGCTCACAAGGTTTTGGTACAGGGCCAATGAATCCTGCCTCCATAATACACATGGTCACTCTCGTTCACTTCAAGTCTCTTCCTTACTCTCTCTCTCTCTCTCTCTGTCTTTTCCCTCGTATCACTGAACCCAGCCTTTGAGTGCTGCTGAAATAGAGATGGACCACTGGACTGGAAATTGCTCTCCCTACATGTCCCCTCTCCCTCTCTCTCTCCCTCTCTGTGTGTAGGGTGGTTGTGGATAATTGTCTCTCTGTGCCATACACAGCTGTAGCCGAGGGGTGTTGGACAGCACAGAGAGATCAGTGTCCCAGTGGGGGACCCGTCAGTGTGTTGGACTTTAATTAATCCTCTTTCAGCTGGTTAACACTAAAAATATAACTCCTCTTCCACGCCACTCTGTATTCAAGACTTTTGCAGAAACAACAAATGGCCAGGTGTGATCACACAATGTCTGTTTGTGTTTTGCAGTCTTTACGGGCGACACTTGCAGGCCAACCCAGAGGCGCCCAAAAAGAATGCCGACAAATCCAAGAAGATCAGCCGCAAGCCGCTGGCGGCCAAGAACAAGTAAAGCAGAGGGCGACGAAGAGCTGATCCGACCATCCGAGATGAAACTCACTGCATGTGCCTTTCCATTTGATATTTATTTAGAAAATATATTTTATATTGCTTCAGTATTACGTTAATCATGTAACCTCCAAATGGCTCCACTCTTGATACGCCCCAACTATTTTTTCCAAGTGTCCTTCTTGTCCAATGCCACTTTTTGCCTTCAAAGTGTCGCTTCTCTCAAGTCAGGCCTGCATTGGGTGATAATCAGCTTTTCTGAATGTGTTTGTTGTGTCTCTTTAGAGAAACGGTGGGAGTTTTGTCCTGTTCGACCATCAAGACGAGGAGAGCGGTGAATTTTGGGAGGTGGTGACGAGCGTTTTGTAACCGTAGAGGGATTTAGCAGGAGTTTTGGGGTCTTAGTGGAGTCTGAGCAGGATTGTGTCAGGTCTCCGGGGAGAAACCGCTGACTGCTTCCTCTGTCTCTTAATGACAGATATGAATGGCTGCAAACGGGAGTTTCAGATGGTACACAGCAGATACCAGACAGAAACACCCCGGTGGCCATTTGAGAGGGTCAACAAGATGTTGCAACAAATGGTGTTCTCTGAAACAGTTGGCCATTGTTTCTTACTGTGTATTCTAGTTAACATGATGGTGCAACTTTTTACAGAACAATATACAGTAGTATTTGTAAAGAACCAGTTTCTTGAACCGGTAAATCATTCAATAATTGTAAGTTCTGCCATTTATAGCATTCACTACAGCTTTAGGTTGCATACACTAACATCTTCTAAATCTTCAAAGCTTGGCTGAATTATTCCTTATTTTTAAAAGTCACACGCTGTTTCATTGCAATTACATTTATATTTGTAATATTTTAATGTTTTATCATGTGCACACAATGCAGTTGTGCTATGTACTTCATTTTTGACATTGAAATAAAGTCAGCATTTTGTTGGACGATTCAGTTTTTTCTTTCAGCAGTTGATGATAAGTTGAAAAGACCTTGGAATGACAAGGCAAAATCTTCTAAAATGTTTACTTCAGTTTAAAAGTTTAGATTGGTAATTATTGTTTGAAAGAAATCTCTTATGCTCACCAAGGCTGCATTTATTTGATTTAAATGACAGTAAAAAGAGTAATATTTTGAAATAATAATACAATTCAAAATAACTGTTTTCTATTTGAATATATTATAAAATGTAATTTATTCCTGTGATGCAAAGCTGAATTTTCAGCATCCATTGCTCCAGTCGTCACTTGATCATTCACAAATCATTCTAATATGCTGATTTACTGTTTTTCTGCGCAATACTTTTTTGTATACACCTTTCGAGGACTCTTGTCAATAACAGGGATTCCTTCCTTTTGTTTTTCTAACATGTTCAAGTTGACTGGCTGTGTTACAATTAGTAGAGCATTGTGTTTTTTCTATTTTTGGAATTATCATCACCTTTTCCACTATGTCTATCCTTGAAGGAAGAAAAAAAAAAAAAAATAAACCACTAAATCACTCAATCAAACACATCCTCTCTCAAAAACCATATAAGGGGGAAACAAAAAAGAAAAAAAAAAAAAAAAAAAAAAAAAAAAAAAAAAAAAAAAAAAAAAAAAAAAAAAAAAAAAAAAAAAAAAAAAAAAAACAATCTGAAGTCTTAAGTGCTCGGAAGATAAGTTAAAGTTTGAAGCTCCTTGCTAGAAAGTTCTGAAGCGAATGCTTGATTTGCAGGGTGTGATCTGAAACGGCTACAGAGGATCATCACATCTAAAAACGATCTTCCCATCGGAGGCCCTGTCATGGTCCGGACCACCTCCATGACAGGAGATCAGGGGTAAAGGAGCTGACCTTTCAATGCCGTGAGTCAGATGATGATGGGGTGTGCACTTGTGTTTGTAGAAGGTCTGTGATAGCCTCATGGGATTTCCTGTCTCTCTTTGCAAATATTCTGCTCACTTTATTATTACCCCGTCCAGACGCTGCTGTCCTTCTCGTTCACACTCCCAGCAGGCACATCTGTCCCGCGCACGTTCCCCCCAATACACTTTCCTCTTGTGCTCAGCAGGAACATCTGTCCATGGCAAAGTCCACACCGCGTACCGAACCTCTTCCACTCTTCAGCTGTCTCACGACCCCTTGAATTCTTCATCCACTTTCGAAAGTTTTCTTTGGATTCCAAACGATGAGAGGTGTGGTTTGTAAAAGTTTTCCACAAACTGTTGGACATTCAGGACATCTTCAGCCGGAGAAGCGATTATTTAGATCCCGACCCGAGCTTGTCCCATCCTTCTGCCAGCGTCAATAGAAAGTGGGACGTTGAAGTTTTAAAAATGAGTCCGAATGGCGATGGATCACCATGCGCCAACAATTACTCACTGACCTTTCAGAGGAATCCTTGAATGTCTTTTTCTTTTCCTCGAGTTACAAACTTTTAGCGATTTTGCTTGGCTTGATTACTTTTTTTGTTTGTTTAGTTTGTTTTATCACCCTGTTTAAAATGATTTCTCGTGGCGTACTCTCTATGCAGCTCATACGCTGAAGGGCATTACGGCCCTCCCTAACCGAGGTCATTGATTTTTGCCGCTTGATTTATGGGGCGAGCGAAACTCCTCTGGAGAGCAGGTCCCATGCTGAGCAATGAAATGGCGTCGTCGAAGACATTGTTGAACCTAGACTTTCATCAAGCGCTCAGGGTAAGCAGTAGTGGCCCATTGTGTTGTCCAAAGATAATTGGATGTGTTCAAGACCTCGCTGTGTCAAAACTTGGAACAATACAGCAGATTCGGTGCCAATGGTGCAACCAGTCCATCTAAACAATAATCACGCGAAATGGAGGTTGCTAACTAACTAACCTGTTGAAATCTTGAGAGTTGCACCTCAACTGTTCAGTAGCACACAGTCGTGCAACTGCAAGGTGGTCGATTCCCAGATTGGAGTTAAATGAATGATTTGTTCTTGCATCCTGTAGTGGCAGTGCATCACTGGCAGGTCTATACTATTGGCATACGTGTCGTTTAGTGGTTGCGCCGTTACCTTCAAAGCTCATTCTCAGGGATACGTGAATAAACATTTCCAATAGCTTAATTTTTCACTGTGCAGTGACCTTGAACATCAAGCTGGCTAAAAAGAGGACTGTACGAATCCAAAAGTTTGGGTTGCACATCTAAAAGTTAAAAAACAAAACACATTTCAATGATATAAAAATATTCAAAAGTCCAAATGCTTTAAAAGCTGTCCAAACTAAAATTCACTCAAAACATTTGACAGAGCATAAAATGTGTGTGTATTATATATACATACATACAAATATGTACATATGTAAATTATATTACCCAAAACTGTATTTATGTATTTAACAGTAATGTTTATTTAAATATACTGTATAAACATGCAACAATTAAATATTGTTTAAAATCTGAAAAGTAGTCTGTAATTTTTTTTATATTTATATAATGAGAATTATTATATAATTCACAATTTATTATTGTATATAATAGATAGATATTGTTGATAAGTAATAGTTTCAAATAAGTATTTTGAAATAGATTTCATGGATTTTTTTACTTCAGAAAGTGGGCCTATTTCATATTTTAAAAAATATATATAGTGATCTCAAATCAATGTTAATGAACAGGTTCCCCACAGAGTGCGACAACATGCCCCGTTATATTTCAAGTGTGTTGATCAGTCTAGATTTGCGTTTAAATGTTTTATTTTTCTTTCGTCTGTGTCTGTCCTGTGTAGATGTTTGATGAGTGATTTTGCGTTTTGGTGTGTTATAAGAGCGCTGGATCTCTCCCTCCTTCTTTCTCTCGAGTCCTGCGCTGCGCTCACACTCACACAGCGACTCCGTTCTCCAGATCTTCATGACATCCAACTTTATCCAGCTCATCCCGTCTTTTGTGCACAGAGGAAAGACTTTAAAAGCGAGGGAAGGGTATCAGGTTGTATTCGAGGATCTCAGGCGGCTTTTCTCGTCCATCAGTGGAGTTTTTCCTTTACGCGTCCACATGTGGAGAGACGCTGATGGTGATGCGCTTCTGGAGAGATGCTGATGCTGAAGCAGGGCTGCGAGTGAGCCAACATCAGCAGAAAAGAAGTTAAGTGAGAGAAGAAGACAAGAGAGAGAGAAAAAAAGAGAAGCTGCTGGGGCCCAAGCCAGAAGTTAATTAACAAAACCAATCGGACTTTTTTTTTCTCATCTGTAGAGGTGCCTCACCAACCTTCAAAATTTCGCCCAAAAGCAGACAGGAGGATCGGCCGGTGCTGACGCGGCTCGTCGGCAGGAAGCGGCTGATCGCGGCTGGGGCGCTCGGTGTGGTCATGGTCCTGGTGCTGGTGATCCTGATCCCGGTTTTGGTGAGCTCTGCCGGGACATCCGCCGCGCACTACGAGATGCTCGGCACCTGCAGGATGGTTTGCGATTCTTACGGTACTAAATCCCCGACCAGCACGGTCTCCGCAGATCCTGTCCGGGACAGCAACCTTATGCAGTCTTTACCAACTTTTATACAAGGTCAGAAAGGTGAACTGGGACGCCCGGGGAAAGTGGGGCCGAGGGGCCCTCCCGGTGAACCCGGACCCCCTGGACCTCCCGGAGAGAAGGGGGAACCGGGACGACCTGGATTACCCGGGCAGCCGGGACCAAACATGGCAACGGGTGCCATCAGCGCGGCCACCTACAGCACCGTGCCCAAAATCGCCTTTTACGCAGGGCTCAAAAAGCAGCACGAGGGCTACGAGCTGTTGAAGTTTGACGACGTGGTCACGAATCTCGGGAATCATTACGACCCGACCACGGGCAAATTTACCTGCTCCATACCGGGAATATACTTCTTTACGTACCATGTGCTCATGCGAGGAGGAGACGGAACCAGCATGTGGGCTGATCTGTGCAAGAACAACCAGGTGAGCGCGCGCAAACACAACCTCACAACTTAAAGCACTAAATATTCTGCATACGACATAAAAAGATTTTAACAAGTGACCTTGTTTTCTTTCTTTTCTCCCTATCAAAAATTACACGTGAGAAATGTTCTGTTCAGTTCCAAATGAAGGATTCTTACAGGCATTGCAGCTCTTCTGGGTTGTGAAAAATGCATTGAAAACGTGTGAATTCATCAGGATTTTATGTAGATTCATTTGTGGACCCTATGGATAAAACTCTTTTCCAAGGGTTGTTGACATATATACTATGGGATAAAATGATCAGACCACAAACCCTATGGGAAAGAAATCAATGATGACAAAGTTAATTGTGACTAGTATTTATTATTTATTTATATAGTTTGTTATATTTATTCATTCTTTGGCAGGATATATAATAATTTTTTTAAAATACATTTTTAAATAGCATTATTTATTTTAACTCATATAAAAAGTTGCAAATAGCACTAAATTAATTGTACTTTTTTCTCTTATTGATGAGATAATCTATATATTAGATAGATATATAATAGTGTGGTGGTGTGTGTGTGTGTGGGTGTATATTTTTTTTTTTTTCCATATTTAAACAAAACGCTGAAAAACTTGTCTAATCAAATTAACTGGACATGTTATTTTACAAAAATAGTTATTCAACTTAGTAAAGTAGGAATGTTGGATTGGGTTGTCAGTGCTTAAAAATGGATTTTGCGTTGGACACAATTTCACAAGGTGGAAAATTAATGACCACCTAATTGAAAGTTTAAATAAACTGTGGGTTATAGATGCAACAGCTCTGCGTGAGTCAAGCAACACAGAATCCAGCATGACGTGTTAAACCATTAAATAATTATATTTAAGTCTCATTAAAAAGGTAAAACTTAGAGTTGGTGATTGAAATATATATGAAATATATCACAATATGTATCTTAAATAATACCATGTATATTTTTAACATGACTTAAAAACCACATATAAAATGCATATTTTTCTGTAACAAACATAATTTGGGCATCTAGATATATATATATATATTATATAGATATATCTATATAATAGATATATGTATATATAATATATATATATATAATATATATATTTAATAGTAAAGAATTTTGTCGTATAGTTCATGCCACCATATAAATTATAATAAATACATTATATTACACACACACACACACCCACACACAAATTTGCATTAAATAATTAATCATACATTGCAATAAAACACAAAAGTTGCAATAACATCACCATACAGGCCACTGTTTCACATCCTGGTGTATCTTAAAGAAACAAATCTGCACTTCTCATTGATACAAAAGGTTTGTGGGTGTGGCCAATATGATAATATGTACATATATATTTACATATATTTAAATAGATGTGGATACATTGTACGATAATATGATAACAATTGTAATATATTTCTTTAGTAAACACTCAGACTAAATTCAATCCTTTCTTGCTGAGTCTCATAAGGGTCTTTAAAGACCCTGAGACCTAATATATATGCATGGAAAGCCTGTATATCATATGCAATTTCTCCATCTGACAGCTGAAACATTGCATTAAATGTTCCTCTCCTCCCGCAGGTCCGTGCCAGCGCCATCGCCCAGGACGCAGATCAAAACTACGACTACGCCAGCAACAGCGCTGTTCTTCATCTGGAGCCCGGAGACGAAGTCTACATCAAACTAGACGGGGGTAAAGCCCACGGGGGCAACAACAACAAGTACAGCACCTTCTCTGGTTTTATTATATACGCCGATTAGGACATATGCACCTACTCCAGACGGTCTATCTCGTCCCCCTCTGCTATTCCTCTTCCTTTCTTTCTTTCTTTTTTTTGCATAATTTTCCTTTGGGCCCAGGGCAAGCACACAGACCTGCTCAAACACCCCTCATCATTAATCTGTAGATGTGGGCTTGAAGGCAGAACTCTTTGCCCTGCAATCCAAAAATCAAGAAAGAAAAAAGGCCCGGAGAAAGAAGCACTTCATCACAGAGGAATGATGTACAGAGGAAACGAAGCTACCGAGGAGTTTACTATGTGTCTTTCTATGTCTGTGGCTATCAAAGAAGCCTGTGAGATGTTTTCTAATATGTAACCTGACATAATCGGCTATATGTGCAATAACGTAAACTACGATGTTTGTTATTCAAAAACCATCTCGGTCATACCTCACTAGTCAGATGCCTGAATGAGTTGCATATCATGAAGCATTAGCCCAAATTTCATCATCATCCATTAGATGTCCAGTGTAACCTGACCAAAATGATCCTCTTTGTGTTCCTCTTGCATAATATATATCTGCTAAATCGCTGCAGGTATTTATTCCCTGACTGTTCGTGAGTGCTAATTATGAATTAGGGACATACAACAAAACAATATACCTTGATGGTAATGGCTTGCAGTGAAATAATATTCCAGAATCGCTAAAGCTTTCAGCATTTTACTTTTTGTCTGCAGTGTCAGGGTGTCAAAAGCCCTTTATTTTCGGTGTGTAATGTTAGCCGGCATCTTTTATTGCACACAGACGTACTAGACCGAGAAGGAATATGTTTCTTGTGATATTTAGAGCACTATGCAGAGTATGGGTGTTAATATGTAAATGTGTATCTATCTTCAGAGAATTCCAGAATGTGATTAATAATATTGCTTCTTATTTTTAGTGTAAATATGGTAATGGATTTCTTTTTTTTTTGTTTCATGAATGAGCATCAGGTGAGCGTTATGTATCTGTGTCACTCTCATCTCCAGGTTGGGATGGCAGGGAATGTGTGTGATGAATTATTATCCAAGGATTATTTTTCTTTTCCTGTCCTGCTCCTGTAATTCTCATCCACATCTACAACCCTTCAAACACATTTTCCATTAAATGGAACTTTGATCAGATATGTGCGTTTTCCTTGTTTTATCCATCAACAAATCGGGCTATATGCATATTAGGCATGGGCCGATTACCGGTTTCAAGGTATACCGCGATTTGAAAATTTCACGGTTTACAGTCCTGCCGGCAGTTTGGGGGGGGCGGGTCGGGGGGGGGGGGGGGAGCATGCGCTGTTTTTACAGTCGTACTCACAGATGAAAGAGTAGGAGTCCTCGGTTGAGGCAGTGTAGAGGAACAGACCCTCCTCCCCTGTTGGTGCGAGCGAGCGGTCAGTCACGTGTGTGTAGGATGGCCGAACTTAAGGAGCTTCCCCTGGAACTTACACGATCGGCAACCGGCTGTTTATTGTTTTATTGCAGCCAATCTCTGTTCTGGACTTGCACAAACTGCGTTGCAATGTAATCGTTTTCCAAAATGACATTTATGGGAAAATATTAAGTCTGTAAACACCCATTAAACACAGGCCAGAGACGCTGAAGACGGACGCACAGAGAAAAATACTGTAGCAAGCAGATCACTCACTGTTCATAATGCACAAACTATTGGAAGAAAATCCTAAATAATGAATTAGGGGTTTATACGAATGTATCTCTGTGGGGAACTGACTGACTTCAGAAAAGTTTAGATGGTATTTTCTTTTCATCTCGTATAATTCACATTAAAGCAGTGTTTCAGCGCAGCTCTGCTTTGTTTACTGCGATAACCAAGGAAACGCTGTATCAGCGCCTCCTGCTGTCAGAGAGTGAATCTACGTCCCATTCAGAGCTTTTGCTGTTTGTTTTCGTTCAGGCATGTAGTATAATTTCACAAATCTAGTCATAACGTTCGGTTTTTGCTTCAAATTGGGTTATTATGAAATCAAATTATGTATATGAAATTATATAAATAAATGATATGAAATTATATAAATGAGATGCATATTAATTATATAACTAAAATTAAAAGAGGGTCATAGGATGCTACATGCAATGTAAAGTTGTTGAACTGAAATGTGTGTTGGCAGTGTGTACACAACCACCCTAAAATGATAAAAATCCACCCAGTTTTTTTTTTTTAAAACTACTAAAATATTTACCCCTTTGTCAAATCGAGCCGATCTCAGATGCCTGTCTGTGTGATGTCACTCTGACAGGCCCCTCCCACAATAGTTTGATTGACAGTAGCGTTCCAGCACAGACTGGACTGGTGTCTTACCTCAGACCCGCCCTGAGTGACTGTCATCAGTCCGCCATTGTTTCACGCCGGAGCAGATGTAGACAAGAATGACTCCTAAGAGATTGAGGTGTTCTGTTGTTGGATGTAATAATGAACATAGCAGTCGTCATTTACTCCCGACATCTGAGCTGCTGAAGACGCAGTAGATTACGTTTGTTTCTGAAGGGAAATGCGCCCCTGATCTACATAAATGCGTCTATGTTCGCGCTAATCATTCGTGATGCAGCTTCACCTATAAGTGAGTGTAAGTTTTTTTAATGAATCTTTGCAAATCACCTTTCCTAAAAATGTGCTAATTAGCAAGTTTCACGATGAATGCGGCTAAAGTAAACAGTCTCTCTGAGAGCAGATCGGAAGAGAGGGGCGGGGTCAGCACAGCAGAGCTCATTAACATTTAAAGGAAAAAGCTACAAAAACGGCTTGATCTGAAAAGAGCTGTTTTTGACAGGGTTAAAAAGGTGTTTTTTACACTACCATTGAGAAATTTTAACCAAACTATGTTACAGACGTTTCATTAAGACCCTAAAGAATCTATCAACTTGTGGGAAATGGGCATCCTATGACCCCTTTAACTAACTGTAATTACAGATTTAGGTTAAACAAAGATGTCAGTCTTTATTTTTCTTCTTTTTAGGGCAGCAGTAGCTCTAGCAGCAAATCAACCATCCACATCAAAAGCTGCAGACAGTCCACATTTCAGAAACAAATCAAAGAAAAATAAACAAATACTACTGTTCCAAATATTCTGTATGTTGCTCAAAATATATATATATGTGTTCAGTTTTTTTCTTATTTATTTTTTTACCTAGACATTTAAAATTAGCACATTTTAGAGCTGTAACCACAATACCGGGATACCGTGAAACCATGATATTTTTGCTTAAGGTTATCATATCATCAAAATCTCATACCGGCCCATGCCTAATGCATATTATTAGGAGAAATATATGTTCTCTTAAATGCACTTTTAGAAAAAAAGGTACCCAAACAACTATTTCAGTGGTTCGTAAAACAAGGTACCAAACTGCTTTCGAAACATCACTTCATGAAGCTTCGCAACCTTTACGAATCATTTGTTTTGAACCAGCGATTCAGAGTGCGTATCGAACTGCCAAAGTCACGTGATTTCAGTAAACGTGGCTTTGTTACGTCATAACTATTTCGAAATATTTAAACATTTCAGTGGTTCGCCTCTAGGGGTGATCTCTGTGAAGCCATGAACTCGTGTCTATATGATTTTTACCTGATCTCGGAAAAATTTGCAGACATTTTTTAATGACAAAAAATTAGGCCTGATAAGCCAAGCTCTACATGAAGCAAACAAAACAAGCCCTACAAATGAATAAAATAACGCATATTATGCAGACACTTCATATTTAATGATATTAGATGAGTTGTTAATTTAATAGGTTGCACTTTCAATAAAATATTTGAAATTGGTCTGTAAAAGGTGTTTTTGTTGCATTTACATCGTTCTGACCATCAGCATTTGGCATTTTGAGCGTGTCAAAAAAGTGATTCATTTTGCGAACCAGTTGGTTCAACTGATTCAAAGTTTGGAAAAGCTTTGTTTCTCTCATCACTACGGAACTGTCTTTCTAAAGGTACTAATATGTTCTTTTAATGTACTAATTTGTACCTTTAAGATACTAATATGTCACATTAGGGGTACATAAGGTACAAAGATGTACCTTTTAGCTTTTATACCTTAGGATAACGCCCCATTGACAGATCTGTACCTTTTTTCTGAGAGTGTGTAATCAGTGTTAGTTAGGTCTTCCTTCTGGTTCACCTGTTGTTCCTGTTTTGGCCCTCAGCTTGTAGTGTGTTTATGGATACGCAACCCATTTGATGTACTTCTGAGTGAATCAGGATAGTTATCCAGGGATTTTATCCAGTGGGAATTGATTGGCGGAGATTGTGTGGCTTAGGTTTGACATGAATTATTTACAAAAAACTAGCCTCAAGTTCAATTTCATTGACCATTTCAGTGCTACACTCTTAAAAATAAAGGTTCTTGATCGGTATTTATGGTTCCATGAAGAACTTTTAACATCCATGAAACCTTTCCATTCCATAAAAGGTTCTTTATACTGGAAGATTGTTAGAATGTTCTTCACACTAAGAAAAATGGTTCTTTTAAGAACTGTTCATTGAAAGCTTCTTTGGGGAACCAAAAATGGTTCTTCTATGGCATTTCCATTACATCCTTACCCCAATGTATTGAAAGTTTCATAGTAGGACTGAGTGACTGTCCAAACAGCATTTGCGTTTGGAGTGAAAGTCTCTGCCGGAACAGAGCTTATAAACGGTTCCTGTCTGCTAGTAAATGTTTTTACCTTCCATCAAACTCAAATGGAAGATGTTTGTTTCTCCGAGTCCAGTGAGTCTGTTTGGGCTTTATATGATCCCTTTAGATTCAAAATTTTCGATTGGTGGACGGTTGATGTGTCAAGGTCGGAATGGAGGGACTCGCTCACACACTCCAGATGGAGGTCTGGCCTCTGCAGGTGTGAATGAACGAAAATGAATCACTCCAGATGAATTCAGTCTTTTAATAATGTCAAAGAGATACTGGATGCATCTCACTAACAGAGAGGATGCTTGGGGAGGTATATTGTACAACCTATTCAAAAGTGGACACTAAAACAATTTCATTGCATTTCCCTTCATGAATTAACGTTTTATTTCATAGGAATGTGTGTTGACCGCCAACAGCGGGGTCTAAGGAGTCAAACCTTGTTTTAAAACAGTTCACCACCATATAAAAGATCCCTGACAAAAGACAACATTATAATGAGATCCACTATTTCTGCATCTTATTTCGCTTTCCTTTTCCCTTTATTACACTCCAAAACCAAAAGAAAAGAAAACTAATTTATAATTTAAATCCAGTTAAAAAAAGCTAATAGTCTTAAATATACATGGTAACAAACCAAAGTCCCCCCCCCCCCTTATCACTAATTATTTTCCCATAAATGTGAATAAGATAAAAAAAAAAGGTCTAAAATAGACTTCATTTTTTTTGTGCAAAGACATAATGTGGTTTTTTTCCTGCAATTCATTAATAATTTTGTGGCTATGACAAATAAGCCTTATATTTTCCCCCAAATATGAAAAGCCGAGGAAAGTCTATTTTAGGACCTTTTTTTCTTTTTTCTTTTTTTTGACATAATGACATAAGCAATTCTGTAATGAGAAAAACTAAAAACATCGATGACCCTAAAAATATGCTTCATTTTTTTTTATAAGAAATTCAGTTTTTCTCCAAATATTCTGTAATGTGAAAAAAAATCTTTAAATTCTTTATTTTAAAAAATTGCATTACAGTAATTTTACTGTAATATTGTAAAACAAAATCACAGAATTTTAGCAATAAGAATCTAATGAAGAAGAATCTAATATTAACAATTGATAATAATAATAATAATTAATACAAAAACTCAAAAAGCACGCATCCAGGAAAATCCAGCAAAAAAGGAAAATGTCACATTACTAATTTTTTTATATTGACAGGCCGTTCTAGCCAAGTTGACACCCTATGGCGAAAAATCCCTATTATTATTTTCAGACACCAGTTGCTTGTCACGTTCAAATTGGTTGTCATAGTAACAACACTAATTTGTGGAGATTCAGTGCATTGAGTTCCACAAATTTGAATGCATTATTTGTAAATTGACTGCTAAGATAAACATTTGCACAATTTAGTATCTGTAATATCATTGTGTTGCCACTAGATGCCTGTATAGCCCTATGTAACAATCCCTAGTGGCTAAGACATTGCACATAATTTACACATAAATCACACATAAATTAATTTTATTACATTTTAATTTGGATACTATATACTATACTACTACATATTGTTTAGATATTATCAATGGATACTTTTTTGTCTTTATCTGTTTTTTGTTAAATTTTTTAGTTGTCGTTTCTTGAAATATTGATTTAAAGTGTCAGTTATTGCATTATTATTTCAGTCAAAACCTATAAAACCCCTTTGTTACCCCAAACTACATATAAAAGCTTTATCAGTGGCATAAAAGTAACCAATGCAGCTACTTAATCATTTGCTACTCGTTAACGTCCCCTTTAAATAACGTGACACTCTGCCCTCTATGACGCTGCTCCCATTAAGCGCTGTTGGAAGTGAATTAATTGATTCAGCATTTTGACACCTCCGTAAGGATGCATTTAACTCGACAAAGCGGTCTAATAAAGGATGTATTGATCTCGTGAATTAGTGAATTTTACTATACAAATATTTTTTAATTGGATGTTAAAGTTTATATGGGAATATTACATGATCCTTTAACAATGCATTGGCGCAAAAAACCTTTTGGACAAATCTGCCACAAATACTGCCTAAACAAAATACTGATTTTGTGCACTTTATTTACTGTACCAATATTTTAAATTGACCTTTGAACTTAGCTTTATTGCATGGCAAAAAAAAGTGTTACCTTGCCAAAGCACTGACAGAGCCCACTGATCTAATGGCGTTGTTGAGCGCTCCAAATGCAAACTTTGCATGCAACAATCAGGCAGCAATTGACAGCACTCTGATCTAGTGGCATACAGGCATCGTCAGATTGACAGTACTCTAGCCCAATAATGTTGGGGGATCCAGTGGGTGGCGGAAGTCATATTTCAGGGTGACCGTGCCACTCTTTATCACAACCCTGCTAAAAGTGCCAGTAAATGCGCTCATTGGCATCCCTTCAGCTGGTGGCGCCCTAGGCGAACGCCTAGCTCGCCTATGCCTAGAAACGGACCTGTAAATGACTCAGGCAAATTATAGTTTATTTCTTAAATTTCCATACTATGGCTTTTCCTGTATTTATGATGTTGTTTAAAAAGAGAGAGCTTTACCTGAGGATTTATTATAACCTAATTTCACAAATCATCCACCAGTATTTACAGATCTGATAAATAAAGACATTTAGAAAGAACTAATCTGCTTCTATCAGCTTTTGTGCATGCTCCGCTTCAGAGGTCACAGAGTAACATGTTCTGAATCACAATCCAGGGCTCAGAGGATTTGTACAGGGTCAGTTACACAGCCACCATTGACCAACGTGCCCGCAGTATCAGGAACGACCGATCACGAATCCACGCCACTATCCTTTTTTCGCCTCCAGTCACCAGGCGAGGAGTCGGATTCTGAGAGCGTACACGATCGCTCCCTGTTCTGTAGATAACTGCGCAGACCCGCCCCAGAGACGACACGATGTCATTCGCACAGCTAGGAGAAACCCTTGTCACAACAGAGGAGACGAAGACTGAAAATGAGTTCAGTCCACTTTTCCACACAGCGGGCAACTCGAGGCGTTCCCGACGGGATCGTAATCTATCCGTGGGTACCCATTACCCCATGTGCAACCCCCCTTGATTCACCCAGAGATGTATAACTGCACCCTAGCAGCGCGAGGACTCAAGCCACACGACCGTGCATGGGAGATTGCACCGAACACAGAGCGGGCGGGATCACTGCTAATTAGAACATGACATAAAGGATTGTCACGCAGAGCAACGGTTAGCATCCGGCGATTTGATGCTAGCGTCTGACACGGGGAAGGGAAAGGCCACTGGTGTACTCGAGCCCGCGCTAGATACACAGCTTTTTTGCGTTACATCATTAGACTTGGATCAGCTTAATCACCACAGGAAAGATAAAGATGCGCGAGCAGAATAGTGTGAGCATGTACCAACAGTTTCTCAGCGAACTGAATTATGGGGCCCGGGACGCACTAGAATATGAATACACAGTTAAGGCTAATAATAAAGCACGATGATGATATATCTGTACAAATTGACAGCCAGTAAAAATATATTTTTCCTTTTATATGTATATTAATATATTATGTATTGATTTAGTATTTGAGGGACTTTTATATTTTTAATTATATTATTGAATATTTTTCAACATTTACTAATCGGGTGTGTATTTGACAAAATGTTAAAAATCATATATTTAAAAATAAAAACTACAAATTTTGGGTATATTACATATTTTAATGATCGATTTAACACGACTAATTGATATATATTAAAATCTATCTTTAAAAAAAAAGAAACATATTATTAAAAGTAGGTACATACTTTTTTACGTTTTTTATTAGATTTGTATTTTATTTTAACATTTATCATACTTATCCAAAATATATAAACATAAATGAAATACTTATTTCAAATATATATATAAAATACAATCAAATCTATACCAAAGGAATAATCCTAACTGCAATGTAAAAACTATAAATCTCCATAGACTGCAGTTTAGCACTTATATTGACACAAATCCTCTTACAGGTGGACCAGTGTAAATATGAGCCCTTGATATGAATTTATGGGGCGCATCTGTACAAAACCCCACTGCACAGTTTATGAGCTAATTATGCAAACACTAAATAAAATTGCACCACTATGAAAGGTCATCCTCTCACTTATGACTCGGTCGCTCATCATTCGGTGCCCTGCATCAGTTACGCTGAGCTGCCGCCATCAGATCTTCATCTGCAAGAAGCATTGAGGCATAAAAAACAGCAGGTTTGACTGGAGGTTTGTTACACACACTCGTGGGGCCGAAGCTAAAATTGTTTGACTGGATCTTAAGGAATCTTTAAGCTGGCCTGAGTTTCCCTTGAATGCTCCGCTTTGTCGTAGTCACTCTGGTGTGTTGGCCCAGAAAACCCTCATTCTACTTCCTTGCTCTCGTATTTTTCTCTTTCTAGGCGTCTGTATGCGAACATGTGTATGAGAGATCTGGCATAGTCTTGTCAGAATTTTTTGGAGTAGGAATAAACCATGCCTGATCATAAAGAGATTACATCTTTTGATCAGAAACAATTACTGTCAGACTGAATCTTAAATACAGTTTTAAAGCACAACACTGTATATTTTCAAATGAATAAGAAGTCTCAATTGAAATATGGCTTACCGTCCAAACACACACACACAGTGTTGTACGGGACCCATGGGTGTCATTATTGGGAGAGAAAAAGGGTATCTAGGACAAAATTCAATACAAATTGATAAAAATGCTGAGGGAATACATTGTGTGTCATTTATCTAGCACTGCTAGTAAAAGGCGCGTATGTGGACTGGAGGACGAGAGGCAAAATCAATCTGTATTGTTAATTTCTGAGAGCCGTTATAGCTACAGGACATTCATAATACTGGCATGTTGTGCTACTCATTGAGGATCACAAACAAGATTCGAGCCAGTATTTCAGTTGAGGTTCACCGAGCTCTAAATCCATCTTCAGTTTCTTCCTTATGTCCCGTCTTGAGAGTATCATACGGATAATGTATCATCACAAGATATTCCGCTGTAAAAAAAAGAGCTTTTAAAGTGATAGTTCACATAAAAATAATAATTTAATTAATGCATTTAAGCAGACACTTTTATCCAAAGCAACTTACAGTGCATTTAGGCTATTCATCTTTTACCAGTATGTATGTTCTCTGGGAATTGAACCCACAACCTTTTGCATTGCTAACGCAATGCTCTACAATGAGACCAAAGGATGTAGTTTTTGTGGTCACTATCGTATGGCTTCAGTCTTCATTCATTGCCATTATATATAACACTGTTTTGGAATGACATGAGGTTGAGTAAATGACTGAATTTTGTTTTTGGATGGACTTTCCCTTTAAAAAAGAGAATAATCAGTGTCAGGACTTCAAATAATAGGTTGTGGCATTATAATAGTAAAATGGGTTATAATCAGAGTTTTTTGGGCTAGTGAGTGAGAAAGTGGAAAGAGAGAAAAAGAGTGGAGTATACTGTTCTTACAGGATCAATGCATGTGTGTGAATATCTACAAGCAGCTAAAACACTCACATAACACCAACATTGAGCATACAAGGTCAAAAAGAGAGAGAGAAAACTCTGAGAGTGAGAAGTTTCGGGTAACGCTATGTAGGTCCCTCGTGCAGACAGGATAGAGGGAACTGCTGTCACCGACACAATTTTACAGTATATAGCTGACCACAGAGTACTTTAGAACACCAAGGCTGTACTTTTTGTTTGATCAAAAACACAATGTGAAATATTATTACAATTTTAAATAACTGTTTTCTGTTTGAATATATTGTAAAATGTAATTTATTCCTGTGATGCAAAGCTGAATTTTCAGTGTCACATGATCCTTCAGAAATCATTCTTATATGCTGATTTGATGCTGAAGAAATATTTTTCATTATAATCTATGTTGAAAACAGCTGTACTGCTAAATGTTTTTGTGGAAACCATGATGCTTCTTTTTTCAGGATTCTTTGATGAATAGAAAGATCAAAAGCACAGCATTTATTTGAAATAGAAATATTTATCAGAATCAGAATCTGAAAGAGCTTTATTGCCAGGTATGTTTACACTTACAAGGAATTTGTTATGGTGACAGAAGCTTCCACAGCACAAACAGAATGACAGTGACAAGACACTTTTTTAAAAAATAGACTAAGTTATAGGAAATAGCAATATACAACAAAGTGTTGAAGAAAAACAATATACAAAATAGACAATAGATGTGTGTGTACAGGTGTGTTATGTACAAATGCAAGGAAATGTAAATAAGAAGTATGGCGTGTTAAATAAGTACATGTATAAACAGTGTTGTGTATTACATGTCTATTGTAAAGTTAACTGTTCATGAGATGGATTGCCTGAGGGAAGAAACTGTTCTTATGCCTGGCCGTTCTGGTGCTGGAGGTGTTCATGGATCCATGGAGAGAGGGTCAGAATGTGTGTGGGGTGTGAGACTGTGTTTTTCAAAGCAGCAATAGAACTCATTCAAATTGTCGGCCAGTTGTTGATTCTTCAGTTGTTGTCTTTCAGTCATTTCCACACTGAAGCAGGGTCATTGGCTGAAAGCTGGATTCTCAGCTTTTCGGAGTAGTTTCTCTTGGCCTCTCTGATCTCCTTTGTCAGTGTGTTTTTGGCCTGTTTATACAAGACTCTGTAGAAACAGTCACTCTACTAATATTTTCTATTACTAGTAAGTTTCACAAACAATTTCACAAACAAACAGCAAGTAACAGTGAATTAAACATGACATTTTGAGGTAGATTTTTTTTTGTAAAACATTAGAGTCATATGATGTTGCTAAAAAGAACAATATTTTGTGTATATGGTGTAATGAAATGTGTTTATGCGGTTTAAGGTTCAAAAAACACATTATTTTCCACATACTGTACATTATTGTTTCACCTTTCTGAAACGCGTCGATTTTTACAAAGCTAGCAAGGGTTCTGAAAAGCGACGGTGTGCTGGGATTGGACAGCCTATCCAGTGCCAATTGTGATTGGCCGATCCTCAAGCGTGTGACGGAAATGTTACGCCCCTTACCATACTGTGATGCCCTGTCTAGCCGGAGCGCCGAGACAAAAACATTAAAACCCATTATAAACGAGGTATTTGTTGCATCCAGTGGGGACATAATTACAGATTATAACCATGTCTGCATTTGTGGGCAGAGAAATGACAAACAACAAGCGATACTCTACACCGCTCAAAACTTGCGTTTGAATCGTCAGTGGAAAATCTTTTAAATTTATAAAAAACGTACTACAGGCTGTGAGTCAGCCCCGCAGTCGACTCTACCAAGGATCAGGAAACAGTCGTCCATAAAATGTGCAGCACAAATCTGAATATTTGGGTTAAACTGTTTTGTAAATATAACTTAACCACTGATTTCTAGTCGTGTCCTCTTTTGGAAGGCCAAGCAAAGTAGTTTCGCTTCACAACGAAACACAGTGTCACACACACAGCGGACTTGAGTGAGCGGAGGCTGGCGGCCTAGAGTGAGGAACGGCCGGCGGGCTTGAAAACGGCGCGGCCGGCAGATTCGACGAAAGAGCGGCCGGCGGGCTTGCGCCAACCACATGTGACGACCCTGTGGTGGACTCCACTTCGTCCACGTTGAAAGCCGATCCGGTGATCGACAGCGTTAAGTTGTTGTATTTCCTCAGCAACAAGCACGGATCAGCTCCAGGCATGCCGAAGCTGATATCATCCTCTTTTGGAAGACCAAAGAAAGAAATTTCGCTTTTACAACGAAACACAGCGCCTTCACGACATGGCGGCGGTGGAAACAATATTACAGCGAGAATAAAAGTTACGCTTTATTTCTTTGCGTGAACATTTGGGCGTGTTATGCAAATCTTACCACATCAGGACGTAGATATGTGGGGGAGTGTTAGAACGAGCCGTTTTAGGGGGGCGTGACTGACTCTGAACTTTTATAAAGAATAACTCTTAGGATTTGAGACTTTAGTCTTTGCAAAAATTTACAGATCTTCTTTATGCACCAAGAGCTGGTAACACTCCAAAGAAAAAGGACAAACAAATTGAAATCGCACTAATGACCCCTTAATAATCTTTATTACACTTTGAAAAAATAATTTTTCAAGTTGTTACGGTTACTTTTGATCAATTTTAATAAAAGTATTATTTATTTTAAAAATCTTAATGGCCCCAAACTTGGAAACCTTAGTAGATTATAAAATATTGATTGTAAAATGTTGATAAACATACTATAAAACCTATATAACAATACAACCGGATGCAATTAGTTGAATACTACAGTCAAAATAAACACTGAAAGATACCAATAATTATTTAAATGTTTCAACCTGATATCATCGATTTAATTAGTATGTATTTTACGTAAAAGTGTCTAGAAAACGTACATTTTCGTTGTTTTACAGGCACTAAAACGGACAATATTGAGGTATTTTCAGCATTTAAACGTACAATAAATTGACGTATTGACGACACCTAAAAATTAATCCTTATATTGAAATCGCGGCATTAATTTTATTTGTTTTTTGTTGTCATATGAATTAACTTGTTTTCAATTTCATTATTAAATTGTTTACTCGTTTATTTATGAAATTATAACATTTCGTTTTGTTTGATTTCTGCTGCCAGCTCGTTTCCAAAAAATATGACGACATAATATTAAACAAGACTTCACTTTAACCTTAAAATAAATAAAATTTCTGCAATCGTTTAACCTTTACTGTCATATAATGTTTACTTTGATTGTCATAGGCCACAAAAGGCGTTTTCTCCGACATGCTGTGACAATAGAACTATAAAATACACCAAAAACGCAACATAATTGCGAAAAGAAACAATTTTATTAGTGCGCTGTAACCTAAATCGTCCGAATCCATACGACTGCGAGGAACAGACTCAAATCCAAGCCTTTATTCGGCGATCTTCTTCTCCATCCCAGGCAGCGAGTCCAGTGACCGTGAGCAGCAAAGCCCGCGCTGAGCCTGACTGACACGCTCTTTACAGATTCAATTGTTGCTGCTTCAAACGACAGGTTTTACAGCAGTATAATCTAACACTCATTGGCTCTCGCCTGCATTCATCACAGATTGCTACATGCCGTGTTTCTGCTGAGGTGTGTTTGAATGATGCGCGCACGTCTTCCTTCACGAGTTCACGGAGTGGATCAGGAAAATTATCTGGATATTTTCAGCGATTAACAACATAAATTCTGCTTTGCACCTCGCACAAACCTACTGTATTCTGGCAGAGAGGACTGTGACCGCAACTCATCGTCATTTGGATTACTTTTGGTACTGCTTTTGACATTTTTGCAATAAATAAATGATTATAATTGCATTTATCTGTCTGCCATGTTTTTCTTATACTGTACAGAAACAGTTATGTTTAGGTTTAGAGGTAGAAGTGGGATTAGCGACTATAAAAAATATACTTTTAATGCTATATTGTTACTAAATTTTTATTTTCCTGCGTATTTCGGTAATTTGCATTTTATATCCTATATCGCTATAAAATGGGTAGGTTAAGGTTTTGGGGGTAGGTTAAGGGGTCTAAAAATCGAAATTGCGTATTAATAAAATTATAAAAATGCATATTCGCTATAAAATGGGTAGGTTTGGGGGTAGGTTAAGGGGTCTAAAAATCTAAATCGCTTATTGATAAAATGATAAAAATGCATTGATACGAATATCTAAATGATCTAAAAGATACGTAAATATTTTTTTTAAACGTTTTTAGCTAAAATACGTAGCGATTTGTACATTTTAAAATGTTGAAATACATCTAAATTGTACGCTTTAGCATGAATAAAAACTTACAAAAATTTACGTTTTGTGCTTGTAAACATTACCTACTAATACCTACATATAAACAATGAGACCAGGCTGAACAACGGTGACAAGTAAATTTAGACTCACAACACCAAATGACATATAAATGAAATTAATTGCTAAATATTGCTTAAAGATTATATTAACCGTGTATGGAAATACAGTTTAATCTGTTATTAAAATTCATTTAATAGTGTTTTTAAAGTTTAACTATCAATGAGCTTACTTATGGGTATGGTAACGATGATATAAATGTGGTAAACGAGCAGCACAATAAATATCCACTTATTTAATTGCAATTAAATAAAATAAAAAATTAAAAAATATAATAATACAATAATTTACTCGATGGTCAAAAAAAAAAATCTCTAGTAACTTCTGAAACTTCTAAACCCCATGAAGACATTTGTAAAATAAAATTATATATTTTTTATTGATATAGTTCCCTATTGAAGCACTAAGCTTGGCATATGAAAGTACACATCAATGTTTATTTTGTCAATGTCTAGGGGTATACTAGCATACAGATTTACATTTATTTATTTAGCAGACATTTTTATCCAAAACAACGTACAAATGAAGAACACGGATGGCCTCTAACTTAATAGACAGGGACTAAAAGCCACAACACTCCAGTTCTGACCAATTTTGGTTCTTCAAACAATGAAGTGTGCAGTGAGGAGAATTCCACATTAAACTCTATCATTTATCTGCAGGGTTTGATTTCCAGACTAGCGAGTGTCTCTGGTGGTGTGTATGAATACCAAACAAGCCAGTGGCTGTGATGGCAGATGACCCTGTCTGAGCTAGATGGACTCGGAGATCTTAAAGCTCTGTTTGGGCTGCTGACACTGTTGTCCCTGACAAAGCTCCAAGGAGGATAATTAAAACTCAACACGGAACCGTCTCTGACAGCCTAAAATCCTCCCGGACTTTGACGGATCCACAGTGAAAAAACCAATATCTCCAATTACCTTTCCTTGCCCCATCCCCACATCCCTCAGTCAAACAGAGACACCGAGAGAGAGAAATGCATTTCAGTCCGCATCCTTAAAGAGAGAGAAAAAATGAAAATTCTGCATTAATTACTCACCCTCAGTCGTTCTAAACCCGTAAGACCTTCGTTCTTCTTCAGAACAAACATTAAGACATTTCTGATGAAATCCGAGAGCTCTCAGACCCTCCATAGACAGCAAGGGTACTACCACATTCAAAGCCCAGAAAGGTAGTAAGGACATTGTTTAAAATAGTCCATGTGACATCAGTGGTTCAACCGTAATGTTATGAAGCTACGAGAATACTTTTTGTGCGCAAAGAAAACTAAAATAACGACTTTATTCAACAATTCTTCTCTTCCCTGTCACTGTCTGCTGCCATTCAAGACAGAAATTTTGGAGAAAAATAAATAAAAACAAAACATTATACTTCATGTAGAGCTGCTCAAGTGACCTTGTTAATAAAATAAGCCTATGTCTATTAAAACCTTTGTTAGTATGATCACAACAGAACATTCAGATCGTTTTTCGTGCTGCCAATGACCCAGAGAGAGCAAATATCATGTACGAACACCGTCACAAAACGTCTTTACTATGGAAGCATGTCTCCACCATGGGATTAAAATAAATATATAAACAAACAAACAAAAAAAACGTAATTGCGACCTTTTATCTTGCAATTCGGAATTTTCGTCGCAATTCTGAGAAAAAAGTAGACTGAACTTGCAATTCCAAGTTAAATCTCACAATTCCTTCATTATCTCTCAATTCTTTTTGTCGTATCTGCCATGGAATTTATCAAAAAATTATAAAAAGCCAATTGTGACTTTTTTAATATCACAATTCTGACTTTTTCTTACAATTGTGAGTTTATATCTCAATTCCATTTTTTCCTTCAGAATTGCACGTTTTATCTCACAGTTCCGAGTTTATATTTCACAATTATTTATATCATAATTGCAAGTAAAAAAGTCTGCATTGTGAGATAAAAAGTCGCAATTACCTTTTTTATTTTTATTCCATGCTGAAACACAGCAACACAGTTATTTCTGTTACAAAAATGTTTTAGTACGGATATAAACGCTGATGTCTACGGTAGTGATCAAAATACTTGATGCTTCAAATAAAGATTGTCTCATTACACTGTTATGCCAGTAGGTGGAAACAAGTGACTGTTAAAAAAGTATTTGTCATTGAATCATCCATTCAAGAGAATTAAGAAAATGCTAGCTAACAGCTAACAGGCAACGTTCTCAGAACTTTGGCTAACGTTCTGCCGGGGTTCTCTCAACATTTTCCTGAAACATTTTAGTTAGATGTTCATCTAACTTCAAAAAGGTTTTAAAATTATGTTCCCATAAAGTTTTCTCTAATGTTCACATAACCAAGAAAAAGTACCTTTTTTTAACATTTTAAAAACTATGTTTTGAACATTCAGAAATAAAGTTAAAATAATGAGAATGTTAGCAAAATGTTCTTAGAGCGCATTTTTGTTAGCTGGGAACATTTTAGTAAATAACATGTTATTTTGCTTGGTTGTCATGATTCAGATTCGTGGAAGAATCACGATCTCTATTTTAAACAAAAAAATTGTGATTCTCCTTTTTTTCCAGAATCATGCAGCTATAGTATAGATGTCCTTTATATAATTAATTTTATATTGTACATTTTAAAGAGCACTTACAATTAAAACCTCAAGGCCAGTATTGGACATGCACAGTGCAAATTTACCAGAATTCCCTATTGTATCACTGACAGCACACAAGCGATGCATGCATTTGGGCAACATGAAGCCATCTGATGCTTCGTAAACAACTGATTGTCTGTGGTGGCAGAGATCAGGACGGTACACACACATTAACACACACTGGCCCTCTCTTTCCTACCTTGACATTATCAGTTGTGACAGTGCTGTGGAACTATTTGGATGGGGATGTGATACACGGCTCTCCATGCTTATCAAATCTCCCAGAGAGGAGACTATTAACTCAGAGCAAATTGTGCCATGTAGCTTAAAGGGGCTTGTCTGTACCAATATCCCTAATATCTCTATTTGTTGTCGGAGTGTAAAGAAATCTGCTGTGCTCTGTTAAGGTGAGTGATGGAAAAAGCACATTTGGCATGGCTTCTCACCGAGTACTACACACACTCTGTCTCTGTCTGTGTGTGTCTTAAGAAACAATGGAAGCCGTTTCCGCCACGGAATAAAAAATAAATAAAAAAAGGTAATTGTGACTTTATCTCACAATCCTGACTTTTTTGACACAGTTCTAAAATATATAAACTCAGAATAATGAGATATAAACAGGCGCAATTTGGAGAAAAAAAATCTGAATTGTGAGATGCAAACTCAGAATTCTGAAATTATTTCTCACAATTCTGAGTTTATAGCTCAAAATATATCTCGAAATTCTGACTTTCTTTTCTCAGAATTCGGAGTTTATATCTCACAATTCTGACTTGTTTCTCAGAATTGCAAGAAAAAAAGTTGAAATTGTGAGAAAAAAAGTTTGTTTTATTCCGTTGCGGAAATGAGCTTCCATAAGAACCAGATCAAATCATGTTTTTTTATTATTTTCTATAATGTGCACCTGTCTGATCATGTCTGTTAGGGTTCGTATGCATCTCTAATAAATAAATATTCTATATGGCACACTTTCAGATGTTGTGAAAATGTCAAAACCCTGCAGAACATTTTCTACTCCACTTCAGAGTGTTACAGTATTTCCAAATGTTATTGTTTTCTACCTTTGCATGCATTCTCAGCCACCCGTCCTGATAATTGCCATTGGTGTGATTTGTGCACACTTTGGTGAGACACTTTGGTAAGAAAGTGTCTAATAAAGACATTTAAGGATTTTAGGAACTTATCCAACATAGGTGTGCACATTATTTTCCCATCAATTATTGTGCAAACAGAACCGAAATTGGCTCCTTATAGCGTCATCTCTCACAATCTCTTATTGGTTTTGAAAATAAAAAGCCCTTTTCCTGATTGCTCATTGAACACTTGTAGTAACCAGTTGCCTTCTTTCTCTTTACAAACCATTAGTAGACCTGTATGGAATCTGCACACCTTTCCCGCATGGTTTTTGCACTGATTTTGAGGGAAACTCTGCGGAATAGATATAAACATGAAAAAAGATGTTAATCAAAGCAATAATGTAATCAAAAATGTAAACTTGCAAAGTATTTATAGAATTTAAAGAATGATTCTATAGAAATCTGCAGATTTTATATTTTATAAATTCCCCAGAAATAGAGATATTGGCCTAATTACTATAGTTTTTAGTAAACTGAGCAGCAACCTTTAATGTTGGTCATTTCATTGGAAATATCTCATAAATGTCAAGTAATTGACAGAGTTTTGGTTCATTTCAAATCAAACATGATCGGATGTGATGATGTTGGATTTATTAATCAATTTTAACAGTTGCGTTTTGATCAGAAACACAAGAGTTTGCAACTCTTAACTATATTTGAATTTATTTTAGCTTTCAACTAAAAGCATACTGGCCTTTTAAGCAACATCACCAGTGTTGTTATTAACTTTTAAGAATTATTTTTGTTAATTGAAATAATCCTGGATGAAATATAACCATTAGACAAACTTAAACATAAAAAATTTACAAAAATTTTAAACGTTGCTGAAATAAAAATACATTAACGCTAAAGAAAAAAAAAGCATTAATAGAAATGACAAAGGCACATAAGAAATGACTCAAACTTAAACCAAAAATAAAATTAAACTAAAAACATATAAAAGCTATTTCAAAATATTAATACATACCATAATAGTATATAAATAATGCTACAGTAACACTGAATTCCACAAGAGCAAGAGTTTTGTATTAATGCACAATGATGTTCAGATGCTGATATTAAGACCGACAGCACGATTGCAAGTTTGATATTGCTTTTATACAACAGTTAATAGTAATTTACATTTCAGATTCAATATTGCAAGTTACTCTGTTTATTGCTTCACTAGCTTCAATAGATTCAAATGCAGCTAAAGGAGGATATATGATATATCTCATTCATTTCTCTATGTAACATAACAGTCTTTGCTTACATTTTAATTGCATGAGAATTGTTGAAAAAGAAGTCAAAGAGCAGTTATTCTTCCTGGCAGTGACAAGTAAACCAGACTAATAGGGAACATCTCAGCCTGTTTTACCCAATGCCAGACAGAGTTTAGCCATCTGAATTTTTAAAGCACACACGTGTGTTGCAGACAGACAGACAGCCAGCCAGACAGATAGGTGTATGAATGTGTCTAGACTAAAAACACAGATCACAGGCCTTGAGACATTGATGTCCTGGTGGCTTTCTCATTCCATGACTCGTCGCTTTGACATGTCACAAGACATGTCAAATCACAGCCTCGCCATCACAAGCGCTCGTAGCGTATGTCCATCATGGTGGATGTGGGGTCAAACTGGAGCCAAGCTGGCACCACAAACTAAAAATCAGTGCACAAGGCAGCCTTGGGAATAAAGTGAAATTTGGACAGGCTAGACAAGCCAATCAGGGGCCACACAACCCTAATGGGCTCGTGTTCCTATAGTCACCATGACAACACAGAGTCTGACACATTTACAATGACATGATGCTTCAGTTCGGGCTTCTCTGTCAGAAAGGAAGTGACAGAGAGGAAGAGACTCATTGTTCCATCTCTCTTGCTTATCAGGGGAGCTAGTTGTAACTGTGTCATGTTTTAACACAACCAAATCACCCAATTGAGCCAATCATAAGAGTCTAAAATATTCTAGAGCCAGAGGAAATGACATCATGCCAACATAAGAACGTACACAGATGCTTTCACTAGCAACTTCATCTTGAGCTGTGACGTCAAAGGCAGAAGACAGGGAAAAACACTTCCAAAGAGCCATCTGCTATATATTATGAGATATTAGCGATATATGTTGTGAAACATTTGATTTGATTAGAATATACAGAGTTTGCTGCACCGCTTGTCAGAAGTGGCGCTTCCCACTGCTGAATCTTTAGTGCCACGGCAAAAGAAATCATAGGTGTGAATGTGAGTTTGCAGACAGTGTTGAATTTGATGTAATAGAAGACTGTGTACAATGTGGAATGGCAACGGGCTACATGCCTAAACATCATAAAACACGAAAAGTGTATGTTTCTGAACAAATGACTCGGTTCTTTTTAGTGAATCAACATACAGCATGACCAAATGACTCAATTATTCCTGACCAAATGACTCTTATGAGCTGGTTCTTTTTAGTGAATTAAAAACATACAGCACGAACAGTGTAGTCCAAAACCCGAAACGACTGATGTCTATGAGCTGATTCTTTTTAGTGTATCAAAAACATACTGCATGACCAGGGTAATCTGATTCTGCAACAAATGACTCTTATGAATCTATTCTTTTTTTAGTGTAGTCGGAATCCCGCAACGCAACTGGTTGTTTAGTGTATCAAAAACATAAAAGTGCGAGTGAATTATTGATTTAAAAAAAAATCAAGCATATTGTACAAACAACAGGACATATAACCAAACATGTTAGGGGTATATTGAAAGAAAAAAATGTCTTCATATTAAATAATTGTCTAGATCATATCGCTTTTAAGTTTTTACCTTTAAATATTGTTTCCAAATACATTTTAATGTCAATTTTAAATTGTTCAAGCATTTTTTTAAACAATTTGACTTTACAAGTATGAGACTGAACAAATATAGTGATTAAATAAATAAATAAATAAAAAACACCTAGATGTACATACTACAATTATCAGCTTCCATTGGGAAACATTTGATTACATAAAAAATTTGAGAGCGGTTTGAATCAGTGTGATGATTTATTTAATGAACTGAATTGATCAGACCTTTTACTCAACTGAACAACATCTGACTCACTGAACTGAACATTATGAACACCATCTAATGACATAGACAAATTTCCGTGTCAGCAGACCTACTGTTACAGAATCTTCAAGCTGTAAATCCAACTCACCATCTAGTAAAGTAAAGAATATAGAAAGAAAAGGACATGAAGAGCGAGCGTTTGAGGGCAAATAACATCAACACTCCCCCCCAGTTTTCCTTCATTCTTCACTTATCCATGGAAAGATTGAAGTAAAGTCACTGGCCACAGAAGAAGATGAATCAATTGTGACATTTCTGGATGGAACGTTTTGCATTTAATTAGCGTGAGACATGCTGGAGAATGCTGAATTATCTGAAGACATGCCTGTGTAGAGCAGCAGTCAGGTTGTCTGTTAAGACCCTCCGCGATCAGTTATCGGGACGCACTGTCCATTTATTCTGCAGGTTCACTTAATTTCGCTCAACGGTCTCTTGTAAGGTGCCAGACATCAGATACTTAATTATTTGTCTGCTAGCTGAAGCTGCCGGATCTTAGCAAAAGCCTTGATTCTGCTAACAAAATCCACTTTCCATCCTGAACGTCTGATATAGCTGAACCGGTTATCTGGTAGACAAGGCAAAGAGTTAGACAGTGGGAATGAAGTAAAGTCTCTTAGCTTGTTTCAAACACTCTTGTGGTTAGATCGAAAACACCTCTCAAAACCGGCCTGGAACAATATTTGGCACCGAGGATGGATCATTACATGACCCCTCAGGCCTGCGAACAGGGAGCAGTATTGACTTTGCGAGTCCCAATGGCAGTGTATCTTTGCTTGCTCTTCTTTGGTGTATAAGAACTATAGAGTTGGATAATAGGGGATCTGAAGCTTCCTGTAAAGGAGGTTTATTGATCGCGACCGCGGTCTGACCCCTATTTGTCCAGCTGGTATTAAACGCTCCCACCTCTCTATATTTAAAGGTTGATAAAAAAATACATGGACTGTGGCAGTAATGGTTTATATAACAGAACTCAGACGATTAGGCCATCGTTTTAATGTGTGTGTACATAGAACGTCAGTGTCTTTCCCTTCAGACGTATCCTTTGCCCTGTTCATAAAGACATAAAGATGTGGTAAGACAGCAAAGGAGGGAATGATTCGTTGATTCACTGATATCACAGAAAAAGATACTCACCCTGCGTCTCAATGTTCATACTATCCATCCCAAATAGTATGTGAGATTAGAATAAGTGTGTCCCAAAGCATAGTATGTTGAAAAGAGTATGCCAAAAGTCCCCGGATGGTCTACTATTTCAGGTCGATTTTTGAAGTGTGGATCCGTGCACACACTAATGGCTAAAACTGCCCACAATCCATTGCACTTTAGCGAAGGATTCGGTCCAGAACTACAAACACGAATAAAACGCGTTAGAAAAACTATAAACGTGGTGGATGCGCGCGATCGACGGTTAGGTAGAGAGGTTTACAAAAAGGGGGTTGAGTTACTAATAATCAGCATTTAACCTAGTAAAAAAATATTGAGTTATTGTTATCCGTGTTATATTTCATCTGCAACAGCAATGTGAACTTTTATAAACATCCATTTGGTCATTAACTTTTAAATGCATCATTATGCAGAGAGCAGAGTTCTCCACATGAAAGACCCGCTACTGGCAGATCAACGAGCTACTTCTTTTCTCTCCAGTATGGTAGGAAGTTAAATGAAATGAAATGTGGAGGATGTTAACTGTGACAAGATGATTGACAGGCCAGCTTACAGTGACAGGGTGCGTGTAACAGGTGCGACAGAGCGGCCCTTTAAAGATGCAATTGTGTGACATGATAGTATGTCCCAAAGCTTGCCTACTCTTCCACTACACACTCAAAAGTGTGTACTTTTTCTTTACCAAAAGAGTACATACTTTAAGGGCGTAGTATAAGTAGGCACATTGAGAAGCAGGGTCACTGTTCGCCACTTACTGGTTTAATGGTGCAACCATTAAATATAAATTATTTATTTAAAAAATTGTAATTTATTACGAAATGGCGATTTCATATGAGTTTGCATTATGTGATTAATATGGAAACGTATGATTTTTAGAAGAAGAGCAAGCATGAAGGTCCATCAGTGGGGTGTGAACAGATCATACGAAAACATACACATGAGATTGTATGAATTCATAAATATCCAGGTAAATGAAAGTGTATTGCATAAAGGGGGTTATTTTGGACGCAGCCAAACAGTCAGTGAATGAAGCAGTGAACAAATCTCTTTAGTGAACACTGAGATTATTCAAAATCTCTACCACTATTGAAAAAGCCTGGGTGAAGCAAGTCAGTTCAGTTGCCGGATATCTCAGTGATGCCTCTGCCCAGCTATTTATGTAAGCAAGTTATGTTCCAGAAACATTTCAAATGAGCAATAAAATCTGATAACAGTAAGATTCAAAATCGCTATATCTCTATATATTCCTCATCTTCTTAATTAACCATGCATGCATGGCACTGACTGCACAAATTTAGCTTGGCTGACACTTTCAAGTGAGACTGTATGGTAAAGTGCACACTTGTTAAGCAAAGGTTCTCAACTAGGCCAATAGGAAACAAATTGTGTTTATCTTGCCCTGTGAGAGTTCTCTCTCCCTCTGTTGCTTAATCTGAACTGTAGATTCAAACACACACACTTGTTTGGGTTAGCCTTCATGTCCTTAGCTCTTCTTGGTCTCTTGTTTGCATCTCTCTCTTTCTCTCTCTCTCTGTTCATGAGCGGAACTGCACTGAGGGGGTCAATTGCTCTACAGCCAATTTGTTAGCCGTGCATTCCTGACTGTGCTGCCCCTGACTAATACATCACAGCCATGTGGAGCGGTTCACACAGACCACACACACTGCCGTGTCTGAAAGTCACTAGAGTTATCATTTATAAGATCTAAATTTGTTATCTCTCATTTATGGAAAATTATTGTGTCGCTATATGCCATCTATGAACTGGAAAGACAATACAGAATATTCTGTTCATTCAGAATATTCAGTAGAGTATTCAGTTTTCAGTTACAAACTATATTAAGTAAGTATGATATTCTGATCAGTAGCAGGGTTATTGTAATTAAATCCAAAACCAATAAAAACCACTTCTGTTACTTGAAATAAAAAATTGTACTTATTTTATTGTAGCTATATAGTTGCAAAACACCTCTCATTTTCATTTAGTTTAACTTTATAATTATAACTAATTACAAATTTATGAAAAATAGTAGACATTAAAAACAAAAATAATCAAAATGACAAAACCACAACAAAATTACTGAAACTTTAAAATGAAAATGAAAAATTTTAAACTATTCTCAAGTTGACCAAACGTCAAATTTTAAGGCGCCACAAACACTTTATAAATATAAAGTATAATATATAATTATTTTTATAAGTTGAAACACCTTTTTTATATCTTCAATGTAATATCTCAATGATACTAAATTAACGCTGATCTCTAAATATACGCTCAGGTTCCTCCTTCAATGTAAATTTATGGGATTTTTCACACCCTTTATAATCAGCCAGGTGGAATCATAATTTCATTCATTTAGAAAAGTATAGATAACTTCTCCTCAAAAGTTGCGTGATTTGAGTTATCATTCATCAATACAGTATGATGTCAGAAGTGTTGCCCTCTTCAGTATCCCACTGGACATCTGCTCTTTATCTTTCTCAGGCAATGAGAGAGACAGAGCTAACATGCGGTTCTTGAGACAAGGTGGAGATGAAGACAAACTCCAAATGTAGTTTCTATGGTTCTGTTATATGACTATTAATAGAGCAGCAGACTTGAGACAGGACACAGACAGATTAGGGGCTCAGAGTCAGTGGGCACGATGGGTTATGAAACTAGTACAGAACTCAGTCTCCACTGAGAAGCTTGTGTATTTTTCATGTGTCATATGCTGCGGGGATCAATGGGAGTAATTAATAGCCTACATTTTGGTGTGCACACATATACACACGCTTTATAATTGACAAATGTTTTTTGTTGCATCACTTGACACGATCTTTGCTTTCACTGTTGTGATTTTTATATAAAAAGGTGTCTGTTCAACCCCAGACAGACGCAAACCAAAATTAGATTATCTTTGTTTTCCTTTTTTTCCTCCTCTTTATCTTTCTCTATCGTCAGTGCTTCTTCTCCAGCCCTCTGGGCCACAGTGATGAATAAAGATGGCTCATATAAGTTTCGATCACCATGGAAACGCAGCACTCCCAGGGATTTAAGAGAAAGAAGCTGACGCCCAAATCTGTGAGGAATGTTCCGGCACGCTCCAGAGGAGCTCAGTACAGCTATGCCTCTCTCTCTCCTCACTACGCCACACGGAAAAACACACTCTGTAACGCTGCCATGCCGCCAGAGGAAGTGTGCATGTGCTCTTGAGTTTTCTGAGGCGATAGAGGGATGGTGGTTTTTAGAAGAAGATGGAAGTGATGTGCTCTCAGGATAACTGTGGCTTTTAAAGCAGGTACGGAAGAACCGGAAAGGCTTGGAATGCGAGTCTTTCTTTTAAATGCGTTATATTCTACACTTTGTCCACTTTTCCAAGATATGGCCAAGATTTTACATAGAAGTCTTAAAGGTGCAGTAGCAAAAATTATTAATTTAATTGTAAGGGTCAAAGAGAGGGTGGATAAAGTAATGAAAAGCCAAATTATATTTTGTGTCCGCTTAAAACATTTTTAAAAATTGTTTTTTTCAATTAACGTATAATCATAAATAAATTAATAATAATTATTAAAAAAAAAACTTAGCAACATGAAGTGATTTTATATATATTAGATATATATAATCAGCTTATGTATATATATAATAATATTTCACTATATGTTTTACAGTATTATATATATATATATATATATATATATATATATATATATCTAACTGACAATCAAATTAGTGGCCTATAAGAGGAATAAGATATGAGTGTCTCTAGTTACTTTGAAAATGCATGTGATTATCAATATCCTTAATTAGAGGTTTCTCTCTGTCCTGTCTCTCTCTCTCTCGTCCTCCCTCTCCGCTCTCGCTCTCTCTGTGTGTGTGTGTGTGTGTGTGTATGTGTGTATGTGAATTATCTGGTTGATTAGCTCCTTGCACTTTTAATCAAGTCATCAAGACTCTATAATGCTCCTCAAAAAATATTCATTGCTGAATTGAGCATTTGTAATCAATATGTATGAGCGGAAAGAAAAAGTAGGGACTATTGTGTGTGCGCACATTTGTGACAAAGAGGCAGAAAAGACTCTACACAGAAAAGACTCTACACAGACGAACAGAGAAAAAAAACTGTCATAAAAAAATCCTGTTTGTTTTGCCTTAAAAAAAAAAAAACATAAGGAAACTGTAAACTTTTGTCCAGTCTGCAGATCAGTAAGTCCTTCTCTCTGCTCACATCTGTGGATTTACTGTGTGCTGAAAGCAGGAATTCTCAATCTCTTCTCAGCCTGGAGTCTTTGGTCTCATCTCACTCTGAGCCTCTGCGCAGATCCACGGCTTCATGTGCTGTCGGAGTGATATTTCTCTCCACGCTTCTGAGAATCAGACTACCTGTTTTTCTATCCTTCCTTTATTAAATAATACTTTATAGAGTTAGAAAAACCCCTCGGTGTGTCATAAGGAACAGATCTCTACAAACTTCGAGTCAAATATGTGGCCACTGAAACTCTATGTTTGGGAAGTTATACAGTAGAATACTCTCGAGTATTGTAAAAATAAAGATTCATCAGATCGTTTGAGATAGCTATACGAATGCAAGTATCTTAACATAACTCTGTAGGATTTTATACTTTAACCCCTATATACTATTAATGGTAATTCAGTCCTGAAAGATCAGTGCAGAAATAACAACCTTAACAAACTAATATCACTGCAGCACACACACAATAGGTGGAGACAAGTGACTGTTTTTTATGAATGAGTCAATGAGTCATTCATTCAACCTATTAGTTCAAAAATGTTGAGTCACTGTATCATTCACCTAAATGGTTTGTTTAAATAATACAAAATATAAGTAGATATTTTATTATATAGAAAACTTGCCAATTGTCTCATACTCTGGTAAAATGTTTACAAATAAAACCAATGCTTTTAAAGCCCTTTTATTACACTCTTAACAGAACTAAACCTATTAAATAATGTGAGTATTTGGCATCTGTCAGTCATGAGGACACTCATAGCATACTAATAATGAACCACCAGATTAAATATCTGTCATGATTTCACATGCAAACAAATGTACATTAAAAGTTTGTGAAGCATTCTGAATCCTTGTGCAAACAAATGAAACAAAACAACATGCCATGCTCATCTGCTCAAATCCTTAACACCCCTCCCGTTATTTTTTTTTTAGGTTTTAAATTATAAAACAATATATTAAGACAAAAATATTTGGACACTTTGTGGTTGTCAAACATTAGTGGAACAAGTTCATACAGTAATTAATGTAATAAACTATACCTGGTTACTCTGCACACATGTGTGAACTGTGTGAGCTGGAGACTGACATAATTCTTCCTCAATCACCTATATGGACCTGTTAGTTAAAAATAATCAAAAATTAGCTCAGGAAAGTGAAATGAGTACTTTAGTGTATTTAGTGTCTGTTTTATGGCTGTTCAAACAGATGGTCAAGGATCAAAAGAATACACTGATAAAACAAGGAAACCAGCCAGACGGAGGGCAGATGAATTGGAATATCGAAAGATGGAGTTTGCCGGGACATTCTGACTGACACCATTCAAATGGTCTTTCATTTTGATGATGGAATCCAGTCGGTGAGCTCATGATGTGCTTTTATTTTTTACTTTATCACTTTGACATTGTTTTAGTATCAAGGTGAATTGACACACCTTTTCAGTGTATCACTGACAACTCTAAAACATTTCAGTTATCCATCTTTCTGCTCTGTGGAATCTTGTCCAGCCTGTTTCTCATTCACTTCCACAGGGCAAATGGAAACACTGACGGATGTGTGCTGATAACTACTGATATCCCCTGTTATGATAGCCACAAATGCATGAAGTATTTATAAAGCACTGTGCTTGAGCTTTCATACAGTGTCCATCAGATTTATTTATTTTTTCTTTTAAATCAGTTGAGTTGTTTTTAATGTGAATGTATAACTTGAAAAACAGCTTTACTATAGTCCCATCTAAGTGTCCCTAACTCTGGTTTTGGCATGTAAATAAATGATTATAAATAATAAAGTAAATAAAATACATTCTTATATACATTTGTAATATATAATTTATATAGAATAGTATATTTCTAAATAAGTCATTTAAATAATTGTAAGAAATATATTATATATATAATATATCTATCTATATATATATATACTATATATATAGCAATATATATATTTGGCAATATTTACAGTGGTTACGGAAAGTATTCAGACCCCCTTAATTTGTCACTCTTTGTTATATTGCAGCCATTTGCTAAAAATCATTTAAGTTAATTTTTTTTCATCATGAATGTACACACAGCACCCCATATTGACAGAATTAAAACACAGAATTGTTGACATTTTTGGAGATTTATTAAAGAAAAACTGAAATATCACGTGGTTCTAAGTATTCAGACCCTTTGCTGTGACCCTCATATATTTAACTCGGGTGCTGTCCATTTCTTCTGATCATCCTTGAGATGTTTCTACACCTTCATTTGAGTCCAGCTGTGTTTGATTATACTGATTGGACTTTATTAGGAAAGCCACACACCTGTCTATGTAAGATCTTACAGCTCACAGTGCATGTTAGAGCAAATGAGAATCATGAGGTCAAGGAACTGCCTGAAGAGCTCAGAGATAGAATTGTGGCAAGGCACAGATCTGGCCAAAGTTACAAAAAAAATGTCTGCTGCACTTAAGGTTGCTAAGAGCACAGTGGCCTCCATCATCCTTAAATGGAAGACCAGTCCTTTGGGACGACCAGAAAACCTTCCCTGAGCTGGCCGTCCAGCCAAACTGAGCTATCGGGGGAGAATAGCCTTGGTGAGAGAGGTAAAGAAGAAACCAAAGATCACTGTGGCTGAGCTCCAAGAGATGCAGTCGGGAGATGGGAGAAATTTGTAGAAAGTCAACCATCACTGCAGCCCTCCACCAGTCTGGGCTTTATGACAGAGTGGCCCGACGGAAGCCTCCCCTCAGTGCACTACACATGAAAGCCCGCATGGAGTTTGCTTAAAAAAACACCTGAAGGACTCCAAGACTGTGAGAAATAAGATTCTCTGGTTTGATGAGACCAAGATGGAACTTTTTGCCTTAATTCTAAGCGGTATGTGTGGAGAAATCCAGGCACTGCTCATCACCTGTCCAATACAGTCCCAACAGTGAAGCATGGTGGTGGCAGCATCATGCTGTGGGTGTGTTTTTCAGCTGCAGGGACATGACGACTGGTTGCAATCGAGGGAAAGTTGAATGCGGCCAAGTACAGGGATATATTGGACGAAAACCTTCTCCAGAGTGCTCTCAGAGTGGACCTCAGACTGGGCCGAAGGTTTAACCTTCCAACAAGACAATGACCCTAATCACACAGCTAAAATAACGAAGGAGTGGCTTCACAAACACTCTGTGACTGTTCTTGAATGGCCCAGCCAGAGCCCTGACTTAAACCCCAATTGAGCATCTCTGGAGAGACCTAAAAAATGGCTGTCCACCAACGTTTACATCAAACCTGACAGAACTGGAGAGGATCTGCAAGGAGGAATGGTAGAGGATCCCCAAATCCAGGTGTGAAGAACTTGTTGCATCTTTCCCAAAAAGGACTCATGGCTGTATTAGATCAAAGGGTGCTTCTACTAAATACTGAGCAAAGGTTCTGAATACTTAGGACCATGTGATATTCAGTTTTTCTTTTTTAATAAATCTGCAAAATTTCAACAATTCTGTGTTTTTCTGTCTATATGGGGTGTTGTGTGTACATTAATGAGGGAAAAAAACTTAACTTAAATGATTTTATCAAAAGGCTGCAATATAACAAAGAGTGAAAAATTTAAGGGGGGTCTGAATACTTTCCCCATAACCCACTGTAGATATATACCAGTAGATTATAATAATTATATATATATATCTATATATATATAGGATATATCTATTAGTGCTGTCCAATGATAAAATTAATAAAAAAATAACATTTTTTTCTGAAATTAATCGTGATTAATCCCACCTAACATTAAGTTTTTAAATATACTTTTATATTGCAATATTTTCACATTCAATCTTCAAATTAATGTAGAAAAAATAAAGACAGCATATTTTTAATATTTGTTTAATGTTTTATGACTGAAGGCGAGTATCACTAATCCTACTAATTTCTAAAAAAAAAAAAAATAGAATTTAGGTTTTTTTCCCCCTCTAATATTTAACCACTGACTATAGCCATTCATCATTACAGTATAATTGAGAGCTATCAATTGTAACATTTATTAGACTTAATAAATTGTAACATTTATTAGACTTAATAAAAGTTATCAAACACTAAATTCTAAAATAAATATAGATGAATCCTTAAAGCTACAAAAGATTTTCTTCTTTTTTTTTTCTTTTGTTCTTTGATTAACAGTCATCACAGCAGCTGTGTTATTAGGTTATTTTGGCTGCTTTTAGAGCTGCCGCTGCTGAACATGACGCGGATCTGACACGCATCCTATTTTCTCACAACTCCTTTACCTTTTCTGACCCACTTCAGGTCTTAAAGTCTCTACTAATGAGCTGATGAGTTGAATCTGGTGTGTTAGATGAGGGAGACAGTGCTGGTGTGCTCCAGGACAGTTTTGAAAACCATTTCTGAGACATGTTCTTAAATGTGACTCATTTAAGTATGCAAGTGATCAACTAAAGTAACTCGCCCTGCAGGACAAGCATCCTCACCCAGGACACAGCTACAAGGGCACTGAATTTGTGGCCTACCTGCCTCAGAACACCACAGGGACCAAGATCCTCCAGCTACTGGAGCAGGCCTTCGAACACAAGCTGCTGTTCACTGTGGCGGCCAATAGCAGCGGTGAATACTGTGTGATGCCTGCAGATATACCCCTCAAGACTCTGGACAGTGGGGGACCTGGAAGGTATATAATAATTATAATTAGAAATATAGCTATGATGAATTCCAAATACTATATCAGATGTCCCACAGATTATTTGAGTCAAATATACGTCACTTTGACTAAAAAAAAAAAAAAATCTGGAAACTATTTACGTATATCAATTTTATACTAAGTAGTAATTTTAACTGTATTTTTTTTCTAACCCCCAATTTTTAAAATTGAAAATAAATATTTTCAAATTCCCTTTATAGAAAGATAAAACATTTGTTTATTTATTATTAAATTATACTACATTCAGATTTGTTCCACTTTTAATAATTTAAATAAATAAATATGTTGTCCTTTAACCATAATGAAAATTAAACAAATATATAATCACATAAATATATTTATAATAAAAAGTATATAAAATAATTCAATTTTACAGATTCAAATGCTCTAGTTTTTTATTTATATTTTAATATAATATTCTACTATAACAGCTAGATATATATCTATTTTTTTCTTTTACAAAGGTTAAGTTAAGTGTTAATTTGTGTTGAAAAACAGTAATGGACAAATAAAAAGGGTTAATAACTAAAATGTGGTGAATGATTTAAAAATCATTATGGTAAACGTTTAGGTTCACATTAAAATTTTGACAGCCCTAAAAATAAATTTTGTAAAACCTTTTTTCTCCCAAATTTTCTGCAGGTACCCCGGAAGTCTGCAGACTCCATTTTAGCTTAGTGCACCTTTTAATGTTAAATAGAAAATTAATATTTTCTACAATTTTCTCTCTCCTGTTGTGTCAGCTTGGGCTATCCAGATCCAACGCACTTGAAATCAGTGAAGAAGAGTCTCAAGGTTAAAGGGATCAAATGAGAGAGGATGGGACGATTTACTTGACTGTTGATCCACCCTCTCACAACCCTGCCTGATCAAAAATGTGGAAATAGATGGTGGCAGAATTAAATGAGTTTGGTCCCACTCTACAGAACAAGGCTGATCAGTTTGAGTTTATGAGGACCTTTATATGCCAGAAACTGAGTTGCAAAGATGCACATGGCGACTTGTGAGATGTAACGCATTTTCTATTAAACAGAGGAGTTCTAGCATGAAGTAACACAGTATTGTATTCACTGCAAGCCACAATGTTTGCTTAAAGTGCTTTTAAATCATTTTAAATTAAAATAACCACTTTCTGGATTTTTTTAAATGAACATCAGTAAATGTTATTAATTCGATATGTATTTAAGATATTATTATAGTTTTTTATTAATATTTTGAATTAGATTTGTGCTTTTGTCATTTTGAATATATATATATATTTTTTTCAGTTTTTCATCTGATACCTATATTTTATTTTTCAGCTTTCCGTTAAAAAAACGATTTTAATTGCTTTAGAAATGAATAAAATAAAGAGGAATTCAACATTAAAGACATACTCTTCCCCACCTGCTCAGTCCGCACCGCCTGCCAGGTGAAGTCAACACATCCTCTGCAATATTTCCTCCGTGCCTGAAATGTGTCTGCACATTGCCAAGTGTGAACTTTCCCAGGCTGACGGTGGCCCTCTGTTCTCCTCAAACTGAATTACACACCAGGCTTCATACTCACAATAAAGAGTAATCGGATTGGCAGGCCCCATTAGAGAGGGCTCCGTCATCTCCAGGGGCGTTCTTAAACCACTTTCTCGTGGACGCTCCGCCAGGAGTCATCCGTCCCGACTGTCAGCCTCCACCATGACTCTGACAGCTATCAAATCTGTTCCTGCCCCATCTTCCTTCAATCTGCGTGGCTCTCTGCTCCTCCGTCACATCCCCCTCTCTCTCCGTTCATGACCCGGAGGAGCCGGGCTCTGTCTGGATGTTTCACAAACCTGCTTGAGACTACCTACCCTATTCATTGAATTATTTAACACTTACTTACTGACTTTAAAAAACGTCCTTATTTCCTTATCTAAGAACACACGGGGCCATTTGTAAACTACATGTGCACGCTTCGTATCATCTGCTTTGCTGTTTTTAGTAAAACAGCTCATTATGCCGCTTGACATTGCAGCATTCCATGTCATATTACTTTAATGTACTGTAGAAATAATAACCACACTGGTTTCTAGCGCAAATAGTTTTACTGTTTTATGCACTTACTGTAAGTTACTGTTTTTCTTCTTTTTTACAGCCTCTAGTTAGCCTATTTACTTATCCACCTTTTTCCAACACCCCATGATGCTTTGCACGAATTACAGTTCAGAATTTCCTTAAGTGGATCAAATCAGTGGAAGGTTTGCTCTATGAATTACATGTTAAATAATATTTCTCTGTGAATCACATGTTAAATAATATGTCTGTATTATGTTTTCTTAAAAATGTTCATTACAGTGATAATATTTCCAACTGATTTCTGTAATTTTGACATAGCCTAACAAATATTGTGTTTACTTGCTTTAGAAACATTCCAGAAGTGAAAAGTGGAACCAATTACATTTTAAAGCATCCGTGAGAAAACAAACCTGGAAAGAGATGTAAGCATTTGGGGAGAAAAATTAGAGATTCATAAGAAATAGTAGGCTAATGCTAATAAGTGCATTCCAGTTAATTATTCATGGCATATAGGCCTTTTTAAGTTAAACTGGGAGAGCAGACCACAAATGTACAGTATGTTGTCGTTTTTCATACTATTACAGCAGAATACAGCTGAAGTCTCGCACATTCACAGAAAATGGCTTACTTCTTCTTTGCAAAATAATCTGGATATCTTAGATGTGAAATTGAGGTGAGTTGAATCATCGGTGACTCCTTCCTTTCCTCCTCGTTAAGCAATACAAAGTTCAAATCGTCATCAAATCGTCATTAGAAATCGTTGGAGTTCTTCTCACGAGGGGAGTGTTCGTGGTGTTTTGCCATGTCTTCCCCACTGGGGGGCTGAGTGTTGGTTTGTGCAGCGGCTGCTTGTGATGAATGAGCTGAGGGCGTGTTTTCATTAGGCTGTTTAATTTGGAGCACAATTAGACTTCATCCTCTTTTAGAAGACAAAGCAGATTCTAAAGTTGTTAATTAAAAGGCCGAGTTGCAGACAGTGAAGATGGATGTGAACGGAGAGAATCCTCTCCAACAACAACAACACTGCGCCCCAAATCAATTCCTCCTCGTCTAACTAGCTGCTGTCCTCTCCCCATCAAAAACTAGTTGGTAATCACTAGTTCCACATTTTGTCTTCTCTGTTCTGATTTGTTTGTTTCATTTTCGTTCCTTGCCTCATCTCCTCCGCTGTTGTCTCCTCTCCTCTCCTCTTTTCTCATCACGTCTCTTTTTATCTCCTCTCTTTCATCTCACTCTTCTCTTCTCTATTTTTTGTTTTTTTCCTCATCTCATCTTTGCTCCTCTAATTTCATCTCATCATGTCTCATTTCCTTTTTCATGCTCTTTCTCATCTTGCCTCCCCTCCTCAGCTGTTGTCTCATATCCTCTCCTCTTTTCTCTCTTCTGTTCTTCTCATGTTTCTTTTCATCCTCTCTTCTTTCTTCTCGTCTCATGTCCTCCCTTTTCTCCTTTTGTTTACTCTGCTCTCATCTCATCTCGCCTCCTCTCTTCTCTTCTCCTCATCTCAGCTGTTCTCCTCTTGACTCATCTCATCTACTTTTTCTGTCCACTCTAACCTCCACACCCAAAGCCGTGTTTAACATGTTATATATTAATGATGACCTCGGGTCTGGTTCAGCTCAGCGCTTTGTTAATTGCGCTGCTCCTGTGGGACATTTAACTAAATCACTTGGCAAATAATAGTACAGCTGCTCATAAAAACAGCGACTCTGAAGTGCACAAAAAGAAAACACAGTTTTCAAAACAGCACGTATCTCATCCGCCGTGACACAGGATGTTTTTTTACAAACCGTCGCGAGAGTCCGTAAGGCCATCAAAACCAAGAAAGCATGCTTTGACGGACACGGCACATCCCATGTGTGTCCGTTTTACAGTCCCTATAAACCTTGCGACAAGGGAAGTGAGAAACAACACAACGTCTCTTCGCTCCAAAGCATCTGTGCGAAATTGGCACCTGCCGCGGTGGCGCGGGGAGTGAATCTTCTGGAGGAAATGGTTTATGAAGTACTAAATCTCGATGTGGAGACGGAGGGAGTGTTTCTAGCCCTTGTCCCTTCATGCTGATGGGACGGACCTGTCCCTTCAGGTTAACGCTGAGATAAAATGAAGGCCTAGGTAAAAGATGACACATTTACGAGGAGGAACGTTCGTAGGAAGGGAAAGAGGAATTACCCATAATTCTTTGCGAATGTATTTAGTGAAGTATCTTTTACAGAAGTAACAATATGAATTTTTGATGATGGATACCGAGTCTAGTCAATGCTAATCGCTCACAAGCTCGACAGAAAGAGCGAGAAGAAAGAACAGTAGATGTGTAGACACATCGCAGATGCAGAGGGAAGAGTGTCTCGGTTTGATTTAAGATGCTGTCGTTCGGTATCCTCTCAGGTACCTGTTGTCTTGCTTTCATAAAGCCAGCAACACAGACACATTCACTCTTTAGCCTTCCAGCTCCATTCATCAGCGCAGAAGGTCCCCGTTCGGCTCTTTTCATCTCAGACGCACTCGCTCAGGCCCTTTGCAAGCACTCTTCTTTACATGGCCAAATCAAAGCAGTCAGAGATCTGCCCCTGCGATAACCTCCAGCCTCTTTGTGCTCTAAGGTTAGTCCCGCTATGTATCCGGCTGCCACACGCAGTCACCGCGAACAGATATCTCACTCTGAGCTGAATGGACCCAGGGTTTCTAAAGAGTCAATGATACATCCCTGTGATAGTGGGGTCTACTTTGTGTCGGTGGCCTTTAGCTGAGACAGATGGAGAGATAGACGTGCTGCTCTCCACTTCTCCATTCTCCAAAGTCACAGTGATTTCAGACAGCTAAAGACGGCAAAATAATGAATTATGCTATTGATAGAATTTTAAACAGCGTGTAAAACACATGTTTGTATTACTAAAAGACTGATTATTTACTATGGATCCAATCTGATTTTTTGGGGGGGAAAAAATTCTTGTCTTGTCAAATAACTGAAATAAAATAAGTTTAAGTATTACAATTAATACAACTAAAACTGAAATAAATTAAAGCTATATAGAAATACAAACAACAAAATAATACAATGGCAAATAGCGGTAACAAAATGTACCTAAAATTATTAATAAAAAATGAAAATATAAAAAGAAAAGAAAATTTGAGTCAATACTGAAAGTAAAGTGAAGAGTAAATAATACAAGATAGCACATGGAATTGAGGATCCGAGACGCGCTGCCAACACACGCGGGATATTAATGCCGGTAACAGGCCACAATATAAAAACTAAAAATAAATCACGATCTAATATAAAAACATTTGAAAGCTACATATGAAAAAAAACTTTGACACTATTTTAAAGTTTGAAAGGTTTAATAGTGTCATATAAACAAATGACATGCAGATAGATGGATATATAGATAAAGATGATAATGATAGAAGATAGATAGATAGATTGGGAAGGTGGGGGTGATGGAGGGGGGGATATAGATAAGACATAGCATAGATAATAGATAAGCTCCTTTACATATTAAGTATCTATCACTGTTTATATTATATTAATTAATTTTTGCAAGTTCAGATTATTAACAACAACTGAGCTGTCGATTCATAACATGACAGGAAACTTGCAAATCAACTACTCTTGTATTAAACATTAAGATGCTTTGACCGATTATATATATATGATGGCGTTTACTACCGAACTTTTTTCATCCCCGAGAAAACTGGCCAAGACTATGTCCTGGTGTGACAGGTCACGCGGTAGACGGAGTAGTCACGACAGGTTCGCCAAAATCACGTACCTGCACTTTGTGTGATTTAATGACCTTTTTGGTACAAATGCGCATTTCTGGTTGACACCGCAGGAATCGAATCTCGCGCATGAGAGTTTGGCCTTCCTTAAATCAATACACCACATTGTACCATCCATCCGTTGAACAACACTCTGAGTGGCTGCCGAACGTGGGGGACATAAGCCCACCCGAAATAAAACCAACAAGAGAAAGCAGCTTTGTAAGGGGGGATGAGCAGCAAGAAAGAATGTGTGAGTCTCACATTTGACTGCTGAAACAACTAACTTTCAACATATTCATTTAACCCTGACGGTTACAAAATTCAGACATGGTGGATTAAACGTATCGCAATGGGTATATATTTAAAAGGTAATATATTAAACATGCCCAAGTTAACGCAGTAGGAGGCTTCGCAAAAGCAACCAACCATAGTTTGCTTTCTGTATGTGACATTTAAGGGCAGATACATCAAAATCAATGACATACGCAAAACATAACTCAACCCGCTTGGCAGACACAAAGTGGTAGAAAAAAATAGTTACAAACAAATCAGAAGATTAACGTAATAGAGTATTCAGATCAAAAAATGAATATTTGCTGAACATTTTCTCACGCCTCCTGACATACACGGAGTGTAGATTGAGCTGGGCTTTACGGTGCACGAACATATGTTGGGGCACGCACATTGCATAACATTAGAGTCACGTTGCTCGACCAAGTGGGTATTAATCTGCAGTGAATGGGTGCCGTCAGAATGAGAGTCCAAACACCTGATAAAAACATCACAATGATCCACACCACTCCAGTCCATCAATGAACATCTTGTGAACTGAAAATCTTTGTGTTTGTAAGAACAGCATCCATCATGTAAAAGTCATTTAACCGTAACCATCACATCTAGCCAAAATACAAGCCTATAATTCATAATAACTCTTCCACCAGAGTCCATCCCCAATTGTCCTCTCATTTTGAAATCCACCAACATATCTGTTTAGAACTTGCTTGTAAACAGTGCTTGATTTGCACATGTTTCTCTCCTAATTCAGATGATCAACTTTTTCACTGGAGAAAGCAATATTATGGATAGAGGAATGTTGGTAACCAAACAGTTCCATATGGAATGGAAGTCAATGGGACCCGCATTTTTATTTATGGGTGGACTATCCCTTGAAGGTCTGTCCATCCCTCTGATCAGCTAAAGATTCAGACTTGTGAAAAATGTGCCATAATGACATCACATCAGTCATCACGACCGTGCAATAAACTCTGATGACTAACTTTGTTTTCCTGCTCCTAAAGGTCACAGTTTCCTCAATCTATGTCCAGCTGGATGCACTGAGAGCTATTCTATGTTACTGTTTTTATTATGTGTCCATGTCACATACAATATTTCTCTCAGGCCAGTGAATCGGTCTTTCATTGGTCTAATGCTGTATGTCTGAAGTTGCATATTTTTCTCTTGGTAATAATGGAGAATTGTAGAGTAGTGTTTGATTATTTGAAGATGGCATCTGTCTGTTTTTATACTGACACAGTGTGTGAGAAAGTAATGAGGGTTGACAAGCTACACTGGCCATCCTCCAACTAAAGGTCACGTCTGGTGGGCTATTGGGTTATTGATAATGAATAATTGATGGTTTTATGTTATGTGTATTCCACCTGTTCACATGAATCATAATGTCTGAGGCAGTCTGTCTGATGTGAGGTTTTATTTCTGAATCTGTACTGACATTATGAAATAATGATTTAATGTAACAACATAAAGAGCATAAATGATTACAAACTAAATGAAGCATAAGTATTTAAATAAAATCAAATGTGATGCACTACACAGGGACTTCTGGCAATGGTTTGGACTGTAAATTATAAGGGGGAAATCAATTTTACATTTTCATTGTATTTGTTAAGGTAACTTACAGTGAACAGTGATTATTGTACATAATCCAGCCAGAACACTCAGATCACAGACTAAGCATCTGTTTTTGGTTCCCAGATCTAGATTGAAATGCAGGGGTGACAGAGCCTTTGCTGTTTCTGGCCCCAAGCTATGGAACAATTTGCCATTGTCTATCAGAACAGCTGCCTGAGTTTAAAAGTCTCTTAAAAACTTTTTTCCCATGCTTTTAATGTTTTGTGACTGTGTTTTTCTAATGATGTGTTTATTTTATTGTGTGATTGGGTCAATGTAATTGTGTACAGCACTTTGGTAAACTAAGGTGATATAATCTCAAAGTTCTTTTCTGAAACATATAAATTGGAAGCCTTGAAGGCAGAATTAACGAACTTGTTCCCTGGAAGAATTTACTTTAATTAGAGTGTTTACTTGCATATCCATAAAGGCATACATAGGTTATCAATCTGTATCCTGTTGGTTAAATTTGTGGTGAGTCGTAAGCATAATTTTTTAAGGACATGTCTCACACGGGCTGGGAGGAGTAAGCATCCCTTGTTTATCAAAATACAGTAAAAACAACATTGTGACAAAAACAAAAAATACTATAGTTACAGATTTAACAAGAACTGATTTTCTAGTTTGAGGCGCAAAATTCAAAATAACAGAATTTTTGTAAATCGAATGCTTATTGTACACCAGGTATAAATGTCTTGACGTTGCGCACAGTTTATGATCTAGTTAACATCCTATGCAAAAAAGTGAAATTTTTAAATTTATTGATCTAAAAAAAATTTGATTTAGTGTATATGCTTGACTTAGTAACCATTGCTAATTGATCTAAGTGATTGGCCCTTTGTGAATGCTCTGGCTTCCTCTGGCCAAATAAAAAAAGCTGAAATGCCTTAAATTTAAAAGATTTTAAATATTTCCTGAACAGAGTGTCTTTTCTGATCAGCGGTTACAGCCATACAGCTGACAGAGTGAAGCGCTAATGGCAGACCTGATGGCAGACCTGAGAACTCTCTTTTATGTCTTAATAAACCTCCCTGCTCTCTTTCTCTCTTTTTCTCGTGCCACCAATGAGAGACAATGGTTTTTCACTCAGGTCCTTGACAGAAAGGGGCTGCCACAGATGATGTCGTTCCTGTCGTGGTCGTGTCTCCGGTAGCAATGAGTGGTGGACGTCACAATAAACCTTCAACCGGGCCGTTGGAGCCGCCAATGCCTTACAGGCGGGGGTCGGCCCACACTCCCCGAGCACAATAACTGTCAATGCTGCTCTCCCTCGATCCTCTCTGCCGACATCGCCATTGCTATGGTCTTAACGGGGGTCCCATAAATCTACCTGGCCCTTTTCTCTCAGGTCTGAGTCGAGCCTAAAAAATGACAGTTCCTCAGCACTCGTTTTGATTCTTTATTTCATCTCCTCAGCCGTACTATCCTCCCGATGCTCAGAAACCTGTAGTTACAGCAACTGGATACAGAGGCCGCCGTGAGGTAGGCCTATAGAGCTCGGGGTAGCGAAGAGAGTGATAAATCATAACTCACCTTAGATTGAGCATAGAGAAATGACCGTGGCATAGAAAGAGAGATGAGAAGTGTATAGCAATTGAATGGGTTATGGGGTTATTTGAAGGGCACCGCTGTGGCTTGGTCATTATCAATGTGATTCGTTTGGCTCATTTCTGTATTACATAATACATCACTACATCATGATCGGGGGTTTGGTTTTTGGTCGAGGGTGTGTTTGCAAAGCACTGTAAAAGGAGGGTTATGGTTCTCTCTGTGTCTTTTCATTAACGGACCATGGGAGCGAGTGAAAGTAGAACATCATTGGATGGTCCCGGGGCATAGCCTTATAAAGTCTCATGAGACGATACTTACGAGGCATCATCTTGTGCAGGTGTGGGTGAGTGTTTTGTAACACACATGAAGACATACATCACTGCCGAACTGAGAGTATTCGTCATGGTAAATGTAGCTATGTTCATAACAGAACAGAATTCTGTGTTCTAAAACGCGTTTTTTTACAAGATTGGAATGAGGTGGGGGGCAAATAAGCAACATTACGGGTAAAAATGGTAGCGCGAGCTTGATATTCCTTATTTAGTTCCTTGTTAACTCAAAATGCTGCAATGTCATTCTGACGTTGTTAAAGAACAAAAGTAAAGATGGCATTATTCACAGAGGTTATTACTGAAAATTGAACTTTTAAATTATTATTTATGGTAACTTGTAGTGGTTATATTTTGATTTATTTATTTATTGACTGTCAGCACATACTGTAAGTTGCAATAAATAACATCACCATAGCAATTGTAGTGGCTATATAAATATAATGAATTGAATATTTATTTCAAAAATATAATAAAATACAAAAACATAAATGATATTAAATAAATACAATCGTTTAAATAGTATTATATACTAATTAATACGTATAATAAATTTAAATAATAAATATAATTACAATAACAATTATATAAATTTTCGACTTATTAGTAATCTATTTTATATCTTTTGGACAATTAATAAAATCTTCATATTAATCACTTTATAAAATCCTTAAAAAAACATCCCTCAGAGCTATGAGAGTAAACTGATGCTCGGATTCGAATTTAATTTCATCATGAATGGATGCATTAGCTTAGTTTTCTTGTGGAATTATCATAGTAATAGTAATCCCTTTCCTGTATTGGCAATTTCAAGGGCAAGAAAAAGACAAGAAAAACCGTTTGGAATTCACCCCAGGTAAACTCAATTTGATTGACCATAACCACCATTCTCAATCACTCAAACCCCCCCCACAAACGAGAACCCACAAAGACCCCAACCACACTCTCTCATCTCGTCACGTCACAAACACTTTGTGTTTCCATGTTTTATGGGGACATTTCACAGACATAATGGTTTTATGCTGTAAAACGTATGTGCTACCATGCCGACCCTACCCCTAAACCTACACCTAAACCTACCCCTCACAGGAACCTTTGTGCATTTTACTTTCTCAAAAAAACTCATTCGGTATGATTTATAAGCGTGATGTTTCCTCATGGGACCTCAAAAGTCCCGACCAAGGTCAAAAATTACTAGTGAGAATTCTATCCTTGGGGGACATTTGGTCCCATAGAAGAAAATAGGACGGATCAATAACCAGGTACCAGAAACAACACACACCACACCAGTAAAAATGTTGACACAAGAAGATATCATCTCACGTATCCCACTGGTGATGTGACAAAGCAAACTGGAAGGAAGTAGATGAAGGATGACCTGAGGATACATGAGCTAAACTGAGAGACAGGTCTAAAAACACCCATTCGACATAGCGTTCACTTAAATATTAGTACGTTCGGTAACATAATAAGCTCAACACTAAGAATTCATTGGCTTGTTGTAAAGCAAGTTTGAAGAGAACCAGAGACAACCAGGATTGGTTGTCAACATACCATCAATGATCCCCCCTAGCATTTGTTGAACATCACAGGTCGTATGGTTAGGGTTATTTCATTCACTTAAATGCACACGAAGGTCTGTCCCGCCGCAAATAGATGCTCATTTTCAGACTGTTTACTATCTGGTTACTGTATCCTGAAAACATATTTATCATATACGGCTGCTGTTCGTTGTTTGGGAGCCATGGTATAGATATCCCCATGTGCGACTGCAAACAGAAAGTTCTTAGGGGCGAGAGCTCTTTAAAGTTCGCTGAGTTTGTGTTGACGATCAGCTCACTATGTATTTAAACTGACACCACTGTTGGAAAGTTGTGGTTGGCTTTTGCATTCTTTTTAGCAATGGCAGTACATGTTTTGTAAGTACAAATTCATGACAGCACGCCATTTGTACATCCACTTCCAATACACACCTACAAGAAGGACACTTCTCACTTTACTCCACCCACATCCCATGAATTAAACATCACCGCAGAGAAAGCGCTCATCAAACAGATAAAAACACATATTAAGAGGTCCTAAGTTCCATCTCTCACATGGGCGGGCGTTAATCACAGCCATTACTACAATCCCTGAGAATCGTCCTGCGATTTCTCTGTCTCTCCTTCGTCGTCATTACTTGAGCATGTCAGAACACAGCATACAAATATCTCATCACTCCGCCCTCTTCACAACCAAGTGCTAAGAACCAAAAGTTTTTTTTTTTTTTTTTTAACGCCCTCCACAAGGGAATTGTGAGACATGATGTGTCTTTAATTCATCGGTCAACCTGGGAAAAATAAAAGAGCACGAGAGCTAAAATGTTTTCTACATAGCAGGGTGCTATGATAGACATGATTCTGTCTCAGGGCCATGCAAGACAGGTAGTGGGTGAATTATTATGTAACTTCCCCTCGCTCCTCATGCACTGCCCAAATGAAAATTCATTGGGGATTGACCGTAATTTCCATTAATAATGACAAGCGTGTGAGAATCTACAAAGGAAAATACGAAACACAGGCAAACTACCAGACCTAAAAGAAGCAAACACCACATAAGGTGAGACTGGATCGGCTTACTAAAACAGTGGCGGGGACAGAGCGACCAATGTAAATGAGACAAAGAATCTAACCTGGAAGGCGTGAATTCCGTAAAGAAGCAGAAACACTCTAAAGGTAGAATAAAAGGTAAAGACCAAATTTATTAACATAGATGGATCACACTCATAGCAGTTACGTACCATGGAAGCCTGAACACAAGAATGGGCACTGTACGCAAAGATACCTCAAGACTACTTTACATAAAATGATATTACTGACGGAGTGCAACACGAGAATATATTACTGTGGTCCTTATGACACATCTATAAATACAACACATAACATGATTCTGTTTAAACTAATGAATAACGCAATAAAGTCAGTGAGTAAACTAATAGAACACAACAATGTTGATTAGAACACATATTAGAGACTGATTATACACATGCGTTGACAACAAGAAACTTTAAACATCTGGAGTGATAGTAAAAGTTGAATAACTATATCCTTCAAGTTGTATACAACGGAAAAACCCAACCATATTTTGTTCACATTGTTTCCAACTTACCTTAGATTCTGAAAGCCAATTTCAATGCAAAAATAAATAAATAATAAATATATTTTTAAATCATAGCACCTTGCGCAACTCATAATTAGGAAACTCAGAAAACACAAACGGTCGTTTCGTTAAATAATTATGAGATAAAGTAAAATTATGACATACCAAGTTGCAATTATGAGATAAAAGCCAAATTTATGAGTTAAAAAGTCAAAATGCTGACCCATTTCTGTAACACAAGAAAAAATATCATGCTTTAGTAAATTATAATTATGAAATAAAAAGTCATAATTATGAGATGAAGTAGAACTATGACATGCTAGGTCAGAATTATGACATACAAAGTAGAAATTATGACAAAAAAGTCCAAATTAAAATAAAGTAAATGTTTTAGTCATAATTATGACTTCATCTCAATTTTGATGCATTTTCTCATAATTATGATTCAGTATCTCATAGTCAAATTTTTATGTCTTAATTATAACTTTGTATCTCACAATTTTGACTTTTTATCTTAATACCTCATAATTTCAAATGTATGTGTCAATTATTACTTTGTATCTCATAATTTTTTTTATCTAATAATTATGACATTATATGTAATATTTACGATTTACCACAGTATGTTCTTTTTTCTTATGTGCCGGAAATGGGTTTCCATATGATACAGTCTACAAAATGGAAATAAATAAATGTGCAAAATAAAATGAAACAAAACTAAATAAAATAAAAATGTTTAAAAAAAATAGTTGCATCAATATCACATGAGCAAGAACAATAGTGAATGGTCAGCACATTTTTTTATTTGACAAGATAAAGAAAAAGTACACCCACTTATCTTTGGTGCAACAGATTAATGGTCTCCATTCTGAGTTCACACATCCCAATCAGAAAACATGTTGAGTTTTTCCCACTGATTTTCACTTGTGAGAAGAGGACAAGATCGGTGATGACAGGCCTAGTGAGAGGGAAGAGATGTCAAAGGGGCGCTGGTGACAGGCCTAATGCTGTCAGGTAGCGCTCACTCCCCCTATGTGCCCTCGGGATAGGTACGCTGCTCCATGATGCTAGTAGAATTTAATCTGTGCTGATAGTATAACGACATCTGCACGTCTGATTGTGCAGGAGAGATTTTTAGATGATGGTATTATAAAGTGTAACTAGGAGAAGGCCAATTTGGAGGGCAAAAGTGGTGTGGTAAAGAAGAGGGGTGATATTCACCATGTCACATGAAAAGAACCTCACCAGCACCAATAACAAAACTCATAGGTGTGCCTCAGGTGCAACTTCAATGTCTTTGAATCCTACCTGGGTAACAAGTCGTAACTAGATAGCTGGAAAGATTCACTCACTTCAGCCTGTACTCTCTGCACTGGGATGCCACAAGGTTCAGTGCTTGGACCCCTACAGCATTGCACTGTCACAAAGTCACTGACTGGAAATATAGATATAAATTTAAATGCAAAATTACTGTTATATACATTTTAATTATGCAGATTTTTTTTTTATCTTTGAATAGTTTTTAATAAGTTTTTAATGGGATTTTGTGTACTGTTAGCATTTTGATACTCTTTTGGTTGGAACAATTCTTTAAACTGCAGTTTGAAAGATTCAGACTGAATCACAAACTAAATCAGATTGTTTTGTTCAATTCAATGAACAGAATCGACTCAAAAGTGTGAATCAGATACCTCTGAGACAGAATTCTCACCAGCTGGCAGAAAATACACACGGCGTGTGATTTTATTACTCCAATGTTGTCAGGGAAAATCTAGCGTTGTAGTGTTTGTCAGTGCTACAGTGGCATCCAGTCAATAAAATAGATGAAATCCACGATTGAATAACTAACGATAGACTGCCATTGACACCCAATGTAAATAAGAAAACAATCTGACAGCAGACAGAAAGGTGAGCTTGTCACAAGGTGTATTTAAGGAGACGACCTGTTTGTCCTTGAGAACCTGCACCACTCAACGTGATTTATTGTGCGATACTGTTGTGCTTTTCAATATTGTTCAAAAGCAAGGCACTGATTACCTTTCTGAGTTCCTCTGTGGTCTCCTGTCAGCCCTTCGCTCACCACCCCTGCAGGCTAAGGCCTCTTTAATTGGTTTTGAAAGGATTGTGCACCCTTTCATCAATGATATACTTCGTAATGTTGACGACTGGAGTGCTGAAATTCAACTAACTCTGTTCTGAGAGAGATTCAAAATGCTCCCAGTCTGGAGAAATGACAGAGATAACATTCAATAAATAAAATTAAGCTAGCTTCAATGAAATGTTAATTTGAGCTAAAAATGTCTCACAAATCCATTGTTTTCCCTAATTTTATATCTCTTGTTTACAGGCATCGCATTGTCTACTCTGGCGCAGATCAACAGATTCTGCAGTCTTATAAAAGGTTTGTGTGGGTTCCAGTGTGACATTATTTAATACTGTGTCTCTCAGTCTACAGTAATGGTTCAGTAAATGTGAAAAATCTCTGCAATATTCTGCGCTGTAATGGAGTACCTTTGTTCTTTCAGCTACTTAAACTTCTCACACCTGAGAGGGACCATTTCAGTCTTTCACTCAAGAGACTGTCCAATCTCTTCCATGCACTCTCATCACTGGAGTTTAACCTCATATTTAACCTTTGGTTAACCCCAATATTGAATATATGGCTTACATCTTTGACCTCCAGTATGTTTGTGGGATGTCACAGCGTTTTAATTAATAATAAAAATAAATAACCAAAAATAATACTAGCTTGAGAAAATAAAAATAAACATGTCAAAAAAATAAAAAAGGTGTATACCTTAAAAAAAGGTTAAGTAAAATATTAGTTATGATAGGGAAGAAAATGAAAACTGTTAAAAATGCAATATTAATTAATTAAATTAACTTTTAGATATTTATCTAATCAAAATGTTGCACCGACTGTACTAAAAAAAAAACACTTTACAAAAACTACTGGTGACAAAGCGCTACTGCAGCAGACTGAGAGACTGATGGCATCAGGCAGAAGGACTTCAGTTATGAGTGTAAGACATCCATGATGGATGGCTGCACCCACCAGAGCATATTGCTGCCCTTAGAGAGAAAATGTCCATGCAGAACACTGAGCCTAACACCACTGAGAACTGCTATATTTGTCTCCAAACAATGTGCATATGAAATGTCACCCTCATCCATATTGAATGAGGAGGAAAATACAGAGCAGGAGCACAAAACTCAAGCAAAGAATAAAACAAATACTTTTTTTTAGTTACACAATAGCAACAACTTAAGAACTATATCTTTGATTTTTGAACTATTCAGTTCTATGCCATAAATACATAATGGAAGACAGCTTAAAAAACACCTTGATAAGTGCAGTTTCTTTTTGTGTATTTCCTTAATGAAATATTATATCCTAATGAAATATTACATATTAAAGCTTTTGCCACTGCTAGAGGGCGGGACATTCTCCTTAGAGCATCAGCAGAGGGAAAAATATAACTTTGGGATTGTTAAAATTTTAAAATGTCTTTGTAAGAAAATCTTGTGCTCACCTAGGCTGCATTTAAATACAGTAAAACTGTAATATTGTGAAAAATTATTACAATTTAAAATAGCCATTTTCTATTTTAATATATGATCCTGCAGATATCATTCTAATATGCCGGTTTGCTTCTCAAGAAACACTTATTATTATCACATATTAAAAAAAATGTGATGCTTAATATTTTTGTGGAAACGGTCATACATTTTTTTTTCAGGATTGTTTAATGAATATTAAGTTCAGAAGAAGATGAGTGTTTCTTTGAAATAAAAATAATGCAAAAGTCTTCACTCACAGTAAATTTGAAATCCGGAAAACAACACCATGAGAGTTAATTTCAACACTTTGAAAGTGTATATATGAGAACCACCCACAAAGTGTTAATTTAACACTTTCAAAAGTGTTGCATCATGCAACACCAACACAGTGTTAAAATATGAACACTAAGAGAGTGAAATATTAACACCGATGCAGATAAAAACAACACTGTTACAGAGCTGGGTGCAGCTTTGTAGGAAACACTGGCAGAGTTAAAATTCTACACTATTCCGGTGTTGACTTGACACTTTGGAAAAATGGAAATCACAATATACTCAACTTTATAAGAGTCAAAAGTTACAGCATCCTGGTGTTGATAGAACACCTTTTTGGGAGTTACTTTCTTATTATGGTTCTGCATTACCTACTAAAAAACAAACAAACTGTAAAATAAACTAGAAATTCACTATGAAGAAAACGTCACTCTGTTACGGTTTCAAAACTTTATTTCAGCACAGAGCAAGAAACCATAATGCCATGACATTATTACAGATAACAGTCCACAACAATGTAAAAAAGACTGTCATTGCCATAGGACATTTGTAAATCAAATGGCTTGTAGTACATCAATTCCTCAGGTTTTTTTAGTACAAGACTGTGCTCTTGTTCAACAAACTCTGATTCCATAGACGATGACAAAAAATAAATTCAATCCTTAATAAAAATGTGAACAATCTTTACAAAAACAGGTGCATCATCAACAAACTCTAAGCAAACAACAAGAACACTGCGATACTCAGTACCATGACACTTTACCCACGGTGTGACCATTACCTCGCTAGAGATATCAATCTGGAGCTGCTCTGAAATAAAATCAGTTTATAAGGTCAGACAACAGTTCATTTGAAACAGGGCCAGACTCAATACCCTTGATAGTACAGGACTCCCAGTGATACGCAATGGCTAGTTGGTGTTTTTTTGCAAGTGATTTGGTCAGGTTTTTGAAATTTTTTTGATTTCTCTTAAAAAACCTGTGTTTTGCCTCATACCTCATTGTCCACACATGAATCAATGGGCCAATTTGTCTGATGCATTCAGGGTAGTGAATCATAAGGTGGTGTTTTGGAATTAGATTCCTAGGATACAAATCCTTGAACAACTGATGATGCTCTTTTATCAGATGCTTCAAAAATATTATCATTCCTTCAGAGATGCAAGGAGAAAAGATAATATTAACAATATGTAAGAGCAGCAACATCAAATGCCAGTGTTTATCTCCCTCTGGGACTACATCTCCAAATATGAGAGGAATGTTCTTAATGAGACACAATGTCTGACTTGCATTGAGACCAATGTTGTTTCCTGCTTGTTGAAGGTTGACCTTGGTTGGGCGGTTATTTCTTTCCAAAAAGCCATAGTTGAAGGCATACAATCTTTGAGGAATGGAATCGCCAGAAATTAGATTGCAACTCATATATTCAAAAAGCAGTTTCACTTCATACTGCGCAACTCCCTCCAGGATATCATGCATAATATCCAGCACAAAGTTCTCAGATACATTAAAGTAAATCAAGGTATTGAGTATAGAATTTCTTTTAACACCATAACAGGAGTTTTCATTGGGGTTGTCAGCAAGATACTTGTAATGCTCCTCATTTAGATTTCTATTACGCAATATCACCCGTGGATCATCCTCACTAAATACTTCCTGTGCTAACACCTTGTCAGTGAGACAGAGTCTGGAGTAATGTTTTGCAGAAAAAGATTCAACATAACCAAGAATACTATTTAGACCTAGGTTATCACCCGTAATTTGCGCAATAGTACCAAAGATGGACACCGTCATTCCCTTGTGCTCAAGTACTTTCACATCATCAACCAATGGGGCAAGTACTTTGTCGATGCCATACTTTTTTCCATCTTCAGATTGGAACAAAGAAATTAGATGTATGTTCATTAAGGAAGAGTTAATGTGTGCTGGCAGGTTACGAAGTACAAAATATAAACAGCCAAGTTTATGAATCCCTGCTTTAGATCCTAATGGGTTTGCGGTTTCAAAATCATCATAGTAAATTTGGATTTGAAGTGCATTGCTGTGGATGGAGTACAAAGGATGTTTTTTGTAATACTGTCCATCACAAAAATCTCGATACATGTCACTTTGCCGTTTCTCTTGGATAAGATTACACACATTATCATTCCATTAAAAGAAGCTTAGAGTCTTCATAAAAAATAAAAAAAAAAAGAGGGATATATATGAAAGTGTCATTAACTGTTGTCTGTTCATACATTCCAGAGATTTTATTTCTTCTTGAATCGTATCTGACACCTAAGTGTATTTCAATAGGTTCAACAACCCCCCATTTCTCACTGAAATATTTTCTCCATTTTGTATCGGTATTAAAATCAGAGAATGGATTATTAAAACTATTAAAAACTTCTTCAGCTGAACTTCTACTTGTGCTGTCAACAGGCACAACATTTAAAGTGTTTTCCCTTAAACTTGTATGGAAATCATTAACAAAATCCTTCATGCTTTCAACAACTGACATAATTACACTGTTTGCAACACCGTTACCCTGTAATTTGGCTATTATTGATGCACACCTTTCCCTCGAACTATCCCTTGAAACAGAAGAACATTCATGCAAACTCGCATCATTATCTGATCTTTGCTCTTTGTCAGACACAACAAGTGACACGGTTTCATTGAGATCTGGAGCTTGTTGATTTTGTAGAGATACAATTCCACTGCTTGATGCCACACCCCTAAATGAAATGTACTAGTTAAATGTTTTCTAAAAAAAAAAAAAAAAAAAACCGCTGCATAACCTTTTAATTGCATGGAACAACCATCCTGATTCACAAACCAGATGCAAATTTCTTAGCCAGGTATATAAACCATGTACAAGTTTTAGGTGCCGAATTAATTTAGCTATTGTAGCAAACACTGATTTGCAGATGTAGCATCTAAACATCATTCAAAAACTTAGCTCTGAGCTCCTTTACTCTTGGGCTCTCACTTGTGGTGCCAACATCAATTCTGTACACTGTAGTCTGGAGAAAAGTGTACAAATTTTTGAGTGGAGGATCATAACTGAGGCTGAAAACAAAATGAACCTTGAAGAGTTCATCAATGGCTGCCAGTGAAGAGGATTCTTGACAGGGGATGAGCTTTTTATCCACCACAATGAAGTAGTGACTGATGGCTTCCTTGCTGCTCCCTGAGGCAAGAATGTATGGCTGACGATTCTCTTCCAGCTCAAGGTGTTCCTGGATACTCCGACATGCCTAAATGGGGGGAAAAAAATTAAGTCTATCAATAATAATGATAAATGAATAAATACAGCTTTATCAGTTAACATTTATTTTAGACTTTTTAGTTTATTTGCACATCGTAAAGACCGGGAAACACTCCAAAACAAAACAGGCCATGCACCGAACAACTGTTAATTTCAGTTTAGATTTAGATCAGATTTAGATTAATTTGATCAACTTACTATATTAACATTTTACAGTTTATCTAATAGTGAAATATAAGATGAAGAAATTACTGAATCAATTCAAAGTGTAACGCTTATAGCCCTTGTATTTTGGCACCAGTGTACCAGTTACCTACTTTGTGAAACACCACCAGATGGTCAATAGCCTGTGAAATACTGATCCTTTGGATTTTCTTTCTTCCTGAAGCCTGGGGTGATAGGAGATGCAAAAGTAGAAGGAAGGATGATACATCACTGTCCCATTCTGAAAAACACAGAACATTGTTAAATGTCTACACAAAAATAAGTTGTGTATAGTATAATTTCACTGCAAAGTCATTGCAAGTTTCACCTGGGGAATCCTGTGCCTCGCTGCTTTCTTTGCTCTGTTTGGCAGATGACAGTAATCTTTTCAGCAGTGGAGTGGAAGTCAAGGTTTCTCCTAGTCTGACAACCTTTGCTTTGAAAACAGTTTGCCACCTTTCCAAAAGTCTGGAAGCCGTTTCTGACCCAAAGAGGAGTGTAAAGTCCTGAAGAATCTGAAGCAGTTTGAAGAAAACACGTAAAGAAATTATAATATATTGACAAGCTAAATGTAGTCAGTTTAAACAACAACCATTTGACAGTTCTCTGAACCTAACATTTAAATTTTTGTAAAAAAGGAAAGAAAAAATCCATACCAATCCTTTAGTGTCCAGGAATCGAGGGAAAACTGAGAGAATGGTGGTGGATCCCTCTGGATCATGGACAAGGCGCTGTCTGTATTCAAACGTTGCCTTCATCTTCTGCATGATGACCTCACGTTCGCTTGTATGATTCATCAAAGAGATGGCCTCTACACTTTGATCATTATCCAGCTGATGTTCTTGGTAACATAGCTGTCTGTCAAGCAATGACCTGCTCCCCTTGGGGGGGGGTTGTGTTAACTTTTCTTCTGTTTTTGGATCATCCTTATTTCCAGGAGGTCTTGTCCCCCCTTTGTACTGTCTTGAGACGCCATGACAAGAATCCAGTGTTTTTTTGGCCATCATAGTAATGTTCCTGTTGAAATGACACAAATTCTAAATTTAACCCTCCATTAAAAATTACAACAGCTTAAGTAGGGCTGCACGATAAATGCCCTATGCGGTATTTACACGCATCTTATCATTTAAGTCCGGTTCAGTATATCAGAGACGGTAAACTCTCATCACCGGCGTGCTTTACGTGAGAGCAACATTTACTAGCACAGAGCCACTTGTTCAGCCATGACAATCTGCGGTGTCTATAACCATGTCATATTTACCCTTAATAACATATATGAGCATATATGGAACCATAGGTTGGGGGCTCATTAAATATCGCATGCGATTTATCGTGCAGCCCTAATCTTAAGACATTTCTAAATGAGCACAAAATATTGAATGTTCTGATCAGTGATAATGACTTACATATCCAGTCCTCGCTTGGGGATCTCTGAGTGAGGGAAACAAGGTGATAATTCCCAAACCATACTTCTGTTTGGCAAGTCGATGTGGGACCCTTCTGAAGAATGGGAAAACTCAAGGTGACTGCGAAGAAAAAAAAATAGCTGATAGGAAGGGTTTAAGACATTTAACTCTAACTGTAACTTTCAGAAAAATACAACAAATTAGAAAGTAGCACCCAACTACATCTATATACTTCACAATCTATATAGCGTCAAAATCACTAACAAACTGAATAATGCAAGACTGAATTATATTTTTATAATTACCCTTCTGTCTCCATCATGTGTGCAACTAAGATGTTCACCATCACTTTCCTCGTGTCATCACTAATTGTCCCTGTATCTTCATACTCTTTAAGCACATTTCCTCCACCTGGTCTTGTCTGTAAAATTTGTTTTATCAGCTATAAAAAGAGGAATATTAACAGATACTATTACGAGAGAAGATAATGCAGTAATTTCTAAATAACCCTTAGAATATGACCGCTAATCTGAAAAAGATCACAATTATACATGGGGGATAGAAAAAAAAAAAAAAAAAAAAAAAAAAAAAAAAAACAACAATACCTTACTGAAATCTGAATATATCTGATGAGTACAAACTCCCGAGTTGTCTGTGTAAGGCTACTGGGCATCACATCTCTAGGCCTGTGATCTTTGTGATGCCTCATCATCATCATCCTTTCTGAATCGTTTTGGACTAAACCAGTCACTCTCTTCACTGCTTTTTGAAGTTAGAGACAATGTATCTGTATCTAAGCTGACTGAAGATTGAGGTGTGGAAGATCCTGTTAAGGTAAAAACTGGGGTTATTAGATGTCATGTTAGTCTTTATTATTACTGCATTTAGAAAACTAATTCTGAGAACTTTTAGTCCAGGACATTGGTTGTTGAAATAGAAAGATTGAATATGAAACTTGCCATTTGCTCATTTGTTACTTTCTTTGAAATACATTTCCCAGCACCTCTGAGAAACAAAAAATAAAAAAAAAAAAAAAAAAAAAGGCGGGGGGGACAAAAAAAAAAAAAAAAAAAAAATAAAAAAAAAAAAAAAAAAAAAAACAAAAAAAAAACAATACACGTGCACCATTACCTACACTATTTAAAATACTGATGCATAAACACATTAAACACTATCAGCATTCATTCATCAATTGGGATACAGATGACATCATTCAGCAACTCCTCTGTTTTCACTCACCAATGTCAGTCAATTCATTTATGACGAAAACCAACCCACTGGTGGTCATTAGATCAGGAAACACGTCTTTATCCACCTCTGTACCAGTTTCATCTGTAACTGTAACTGCAAGGTTGTCTGGAATTGAGAACTTCTCTTTCACTGCAAAAAAATATTTACCAATTTTAGTCCAAGTTTTATTCATAATTTGACATAAGGCTATAAAAACATATAGATTTAATTATTAAGATATTACATATCACTCACCCTCTGCTAGAAATAAATCAAAGCATGCCTCTGAGATTTTTATGAATTTCTTCTGATTCCGAAATTGTGCTTTGACAATCATTGTGATTAAGCATCTGAACTCCTGGCTTGTAGAGGAAGAAACACGTCTTACTGGTTTAGACTCCATTTGAAACAAGATTGTGTAAAAAATAAAAAATAAACATCAAAACTTTCATAATATAAAAACAGCAAAGACACAAATTACATCGAAATAGGGAAACTTTTTATCTGTTATAACCCCTCATTTACAAGACAAAACGCGAACCTTTGAGAAATGATACCATTTTCGTCTCCGTGCAAACTTTCCTCCTCCTGCACTCTAAATAAGCGCGCGCGCGCCTTCATCTATTGTATCCGGAAAGACTGCAATACAGTTTTGCGCTCCGTACAGCGCCCTAATGGTCAAACCTCGTTATTGCCGATACTTATATTAGTTACGTTACATTTGGCCTTTACATAAAAAATATCTGTTGACATTGTCCACTAATCGTTTCAGCACTACGGATACCTGTGCCTTATATCATATTTCTACCCATATTCCACGACTTTGTTAAAACGAACACATTATATACGCTGCTCAAACATTGACATTAAAAACGTATCATTAAGTTACCACAGTTCAAAACCATGACTGTCTCGGAAGCATGGTCAACGATCAGCAGAAATCCAAGCCAAATCTTAAAAACAAAATCTGATCAATCTGTTTTAGACCAATGACCATCTTGATATATACATTTTTAACATTGCTACATTTCTGGTACTTCGCAGCATGCAGAAATTTCACTTGAGTTGCACATCCACAGTTCGCCTATAAAATGGCGCGCGCGCGACTTTAGAGTCGTTCTGAAAAGAACACGATCAGACTTTAGTCAATAAAAATGATTGCTGTGTGCGACATGAGATGACAGACAAAACCACGCATATTCAAAGCTTTAATTTATTAATAAAACGGCATGACAGGCTAAATTTACAAAAATCACACATCAGAGCTCCTTGGCTGTCTTGTTATTCATTATTAGAATTATTTGCGATCGAAAAATAGATAAGACTAGGACAAATTATAAATATTAGAATCAATTTACAGTCTGTATCTGTATTATAACATTAAAATATCAGACTTACCACCACTCTTCCACTGAAGTAAAATGGAGTCCGCATGTGGTCTGTTTCGAACAAAATGAGTCTAATCTGCACGTTAATGGAGGTGTGGCTTGATTAACTCTGAACGAGAGTTAACGTTTGCAACTACCTAAAATGACACCAACTCTTATTTGAAAATGGACACTTCTGGTGTTAGACCCATTCTGTTCAGTGTTGATCCAACACTTTATTTTAACACTTTATTGTAACACTGGAAAATCAACACTGGTAAATTTACTGTGCTGTTACTACTATCGCGATTAATTCAAATCAAATCTTGTTTAATAAAAGTATTAATTTCTTTCAAAAACTCTTATAGTTCTGGTCCATGTTCATAGGAAAAGACTGTACTTTTTAAATGTGTATATCAGTTAAAAGCTTATTTAGTCAAATTTGGGGATATTATAAATGACCTCAAATCTACTAAATATGACTAAAAGCCACACAAGTCGATATAAAAAGTTACAGGATACAAAAAAGTGTGATCATGTTTCAGTGTTAGTACACGGCACAGTTAGCAGATGAGCGCTGGGTGCACAGGAAGTCACTGGTGATCTCTGTGTATCCTGGAGCTTCAGTAAGTCCACTGCCTGCACACAGACAATACACCTCAGAAGCTGGTTTTGTCTTTACATTAGTGTCGTTTCAATCAGATGCAGCCTGCTGTTTTGTCTTTTGACCTATTTTACCTTCTATTAAGTTGTAGAGGTTACAGTAGTTGGTGCCGTGATCTGTGACAGCATACCAGGTCTCTGACACTGACATGGCCTGGGGAACAAGTTTAAATAGGTTATTTGGTCGGTCAAAAGTGATATTCCTATATAAAATTAAGTCACATTTAGTTGATTGTCTGTTTAAACACTAACAGATACATGGCAGTGTGTGAAAAATCCATAGGAGACGAGTCTGAAGTTGATGTCATCAACATATTTCTTTACTGGAGTTGTGTGTTTGGCTGATATGAAGTGCACAGATGCAGACTGCAACTACACAAGAGAGAGAACGTGCAAAATATTAATCTCATTTACATTGATGCATAAACACATCTCTTTATGTCAAAGCACACACCTTGTAGAGACATTTCTCTCCTCCCATGGCACAGGTTGAGACTGTCCTCCACTTTTTAATCTGTGTGACCAGAGCTTCATACACACTCCTGCAAGGGAGACCGAAATACCTGGGAAAAACCAAACACAAGTTCTCAAAGGCCCTATTATAGCTCAACTATATACAAATGCTGCCTTCTAGTGGAAACCGACGCTACTGCACTGACCACTAAAATTAATTTAGTACAGTCAAATTGCCTTTTCCTAAACTCCACATCTACTTTATGTAGTTACATAAAACTATACCATTGTACTAAAAAACTGAACTGTAATTTTCCCCAAAATATCACAAGTTTGTGAGAAAACAATTATAAACAGGCAAAATATAGAAAAAAACTAATTTAAAGTAAATAATTCATAAGAATACTTAGAAATTAAATATATAAAATATCGTATAAACATTATAACCAAATATAAGTAGTTTTATAAAAATAATACTTAAGCAATTGGAAACAAACAAAACAGCTAAAACTCCCAGATTAATGTTTATAAAAATATGTCATAACTTTTTTTTTCTTAAAAAAAAAAGTTATCAAGTCAAACCCTTATAACTGTTTTATAAATAAATCAGTCATGTGTTAGTAGATACTATAGCTTATTAACATTTGAATTCGTTTTTATTTTTATATTTAGTTTTCATTTTAATTTGTTAAAGTTTTAGTAATTTTTTTTTTTTGTCATGTTTATTATTATTTTTGAAACATATCTATATTTTATATAGACATATTAGTTTATTTTAGTACATCAAGATAAAATAACTCAAGGTTAAAGTAAACCAAACAAAACAAAAAAAATGTTTTTTTTAATTATTTTGTTTGATTTCAATTAACAAATGTTTTTCTATTGTTTTTAAATTAAGTTTTACTTACTAGTAATTAAACCCTCTGAACAAATATAAATATATACCCATTTATAAACAAATTTGAACAATACCTCTACTTATATAACTATATAATTATAAATACCCAAATACACAAAATTTTTAATTTTCTATACTGTTTAATCCTATAGCAAATCTATTCTAAAAATTTTCATATCTTGAATGCGCTTTTTTTTTAATTAATTAAAAAAAAAAAGGCACATGAAAGAGTAGCTACTTTACCACTTCGACGTTGCATTGTGCCTGAAAGGTCCAGCAGAGCAGATTCAAATGTTCCTAATGCAACAATACCAATAAAGAGCAAGTTAAAGAAACGCATGATTATTCTTAGTCTCAGCTGCAACTAGTTTAGTCAGAGCTGAAAGTTTTCCAGAGGTCTTTACAGCACAGAAACAGAATCATAGGATGGTCATGAGTGAGGCTGCAAGGGAAATTGACAAATTTAATTAGACCATCAACTGAGTTCTCAAAAAAGAAACAGGCCTACAGGGTGTGTGAATGTTGAGCTCAAAAAGTAGTCTCTAGTCTGAGTGAAGTAAGAACAATTACGTTTTTTAAAGTGAGTTTTTTCAAGTCACTCTTTCCCTGATGTCCTTTCCCCTGAGGACAAAAAAGGACCCACTTTATATTAAGTGGCCTTAACAACTATGCACTTACATTTAAATTAATAATTTGGTACAATGCACTTATTGTGTACATACTGTACATGTTTTTACATTGTACTTATATTTTTAAAAATACCTGCATGTAATTACATCTGTAATTAATTTCTGTAATTTGACCCATCCCTTACACCTTAACCCACCCTTAATCCTACCCATACCACCAAACCTGTCCCTAACCTTACCCATATCCCACCTCAATAGCAGCAAAAGTGTTTTGCAATACAATATGAACACAATAAGTACATTGTACTTAATTTTTGATGTAAGCACATAGTAGTTAAGGCCACTTAATATAAAGTGGGGCCACAAAAAATGACTCATATTCTTAATAGTCCTTTAAAACTGACGATCAGAAACTGAAACAAACATTATAGGGATTTGGGAAACACAACACTGGTGAATTTTTGTAGGACAGTTTGGACAAGACAGATAAGGAAACAGGAAAATTGCTTCAAAACTCTATGGCTTACTTTCATCTGTGGAGCACACACACACAAAATTATGTTTTAAAGAACATTGGACCCAACATTTTTTGTCCATACAATAAGTCAATGGGGTTCAATGTTCCTCAAAATATCTTTAGTTTGAATGATCCATTTAACATCTGCAGATACCACAGGTTTTTAAACATGGTTTAGCAGCCACAAATGCCTCAAACCAAGCTTTACCCCTAAAGAAGTTGTATTTTACCAGTGCACTGCATAAACTGTACGCTAACATCCTCTTCAGCAAGTCATATGATATTCCTCTGACCTCCATGCACACACTCAGCATTACCCGTCCCACAACTTTCAGCATTGTGGTCACGAACAGCATGTTGTACTTTGCAGGCCTGAAGCTGCTGTCTTGACGTTGCACAGAAGCTGAAGAAGAAGAGGAGTAAACAGCAGCGTGAACCCGTCGGAGGACTGGAGGAAAGAGCGAAGATGCTATTTTTGGAGAAATTGACACGTTGTCGTCAGCATGCTCTTCCTGCTGGCTCTCTCTCGGTCCACACTCTTGCCAAAGGACCTTAAGGTATCACAGATTTTGACACAAAGTCAAGCAGTAAATGTCACAGTCTACTTGTATTGTCCCCATATGTGTGTGTGGCTGGTTATATCTTTATCTATCTTTCTATCTATCTATCTATATAGATAGGTAAATATATCTAAATATGGATAAATACTATATTTTATCTATATATTTATATTTTACTATATTTTATTCACTATTCTTTGAACTGAAAATTCATATGTTTAAGATTTTCAATTGAACCTGAACAATGTACTGTCTGATGAGAGTCATTATTTGCAGGTTTTTCCAGTAATCGTTGTAAAGCCCATAGCATGTTTTTTTTAATTAAATGAATTGTTTCAATCCCCTGCAATGTCATTAGCGTTTGGCTGAAAGGGTTTTGTCCCAGTGCATTGCTCTTTCATTGTTCACCTGTGGTGTGCAATTCACTGTGGCCAGAAATGAGAAAACACGCCTAATTGAAAATTTAAAAAAAACATTTAATTTATATTATTAATATTCTTTTATAACACATTGATTTATTTTATACTGGGGTACTTGTCAGAGTTTTTTCTTATAAGGCATTTTATAAAAATGGGCACAAAACTTGTTTATTTCCCCAAATGCAAATTAAATATGTAAATGTTGTTAAATAAGCAATGTTATGAGAGTAGGTTGTGAATTATTGATCACATTATAACAAAAATAAGTTTCATTTTCTGTGGGCTATCACTTGTGCGTATTTAATATTGCATAATTTGCATATCTAACAGGTTTAAACGGCTAAAGAGTATTTTATTTGCATTAATTGTATGTGCATTTTTTAGAAAAAGTTTAAACATGCTTACATTTTTCATTATAACCTACACTTAGTTACCAGCCTAGATCAACCCAGAGGTGTATCCTACTTACTGCAGAGGGCTGTCTTCACAGCAGATCAGAGACATGCTGCAACTTCAACACGTATAAAAGCATAGAAATAGAATAAACAAGAACGGCAACTTATCATGAAGCTTTATGAGCGTCCACGCGCCCCCTAGAGGAAAATAACAGCTATTGTCTAGAAACAGCTGGCGCCCAATGAAAGAGACGCCGACACTGCAAATCAAACGGACAGAGGGCGGGCACACAGTCACCGGTGAGGGACGCACGCATCCCTTCGGTTTGCTCGATGGTGCCTCGGCAGATTCCATTACAGGTAACGTTATAACCTTGAGATGTTTTTCGCAGTTACAAATAAATCGGGTGCGTCATGCTCTATTCTACCATCATAATGCGTAATTTACAGAGCAACCTGCCCCTGATATTATATAAATATATAGATATTGTTTCTGTTCTTCTTTGATGAATAATAAAAAAAAAAAAGATTTATGTACTGTTCTTTCCATATGAGCAAACAATCATATTTGGTCCTCTAACAGGTCACACAAGTAGGGAGCTCCTGGTCGTCGAGAGTTGTCAACATGTCAAGTGACACCATGATTCATTACGAGATATGCCTCAGTAGATTTGATTCCCAATATTCATATGCGATGTCTCAGATGGAACTTTGCTAGTGATTGAGTTGAATACCTGGGTTTAGCTTGTTAAAACGTTGGGGTGTTATGAAATGGAAGACAAATAAACAGGCATCCAACCAACCTGTGGATCTTAATATAGTTGTTTAATTTAATAATAAAGCTATGTTAAATGCAATCTTATTATTATTTATTTAGTTATTACTGCATTATTATTGTTATTATTTAGGGATGTAACGGTATGAAAATTTCTTATCACGGTTATAGTGACCAAAGTTATCAATACTATCACGGTTTTGTTAAAATTAAGATGAAAATGTTCAAAAATTATACAAGACAACCATAATCACTTCACCAAGTTTTACATTACAAATCACAAACACCAGCGAGTGAAAATGAGTGTTTTGTTATAGTTGCATAACTAGAAAACAATAACATTGCCCGGACATGGAATATTCGGAAAATATATTAAATGACGAAACATGACTGTGAACACCCGCACTGGGTTTCAGTCGTGAATAGGGACATGGTGTCAAGACGTTCTCTAATATAAATGTTCAAACATAACCGACATATATATAAAAGGGGAAACGTATCATGATTGTAACCCAATCACGTTTCAGCTTTTAATAAAAGAAAAGGGTCAACAGTCGAAAATGATAATTGATTAGATAAATGGATGGACATGGTGTATTTATCACGCTCCATAAATAACTACTGATATCCCTTAACTAGTTAAAAGTTTAGAAATCCGACATAAGACGATATTTTAACATCAACCGGGATAGAGAAAGGTCAAAAAAATTTACAATGCAGGTGCAGGCTAATTCGTTCCCCGTTTTCCTATGATCTCACACCTATGTCATTTTTAAGACTAAAACCAAAGATGCTTCATTGTTATCTTAATCAAACATTGATAATAACATAAAACATAAGATCTATGACAAACGAGCTTTAAAACTTTTATTAACAAAACGAATAAGACGAGGCATGGTGTACACCACATGCTGTATTATATATCGACTAATAAATGACAGAATGTTTAGCAAACACTGAGGATCAAATAAATAAAAAAGAGAGCCTCCATAGCATAACGTGAGGTAAACAGCAAAGATAAGCTTTTTCAAAATGAAAACAAAAAGAAAATTAAAACTAAACTGGCTGTCGCTGACAAGACTTGCATGTTTTTTTCCACAAGAATACCAACATGTTCACCTTCTCTGGTTTACTTTACTTAAGCATGAAACCATCCATCGTTTCCTCAATATTTGCGTCATTTTTGCTGCACGCAGCTTCGTGCTCGTGCTGACGTGGCGAGTATAAACCAGGCTCTACATTCTATAAGCGCTGCGCAGTTCAAACGAGTCGCGCGGTTTCGTTATGCTTTCGTTCTTTTCCCGTTTGAATGTTTTCTCACATCAACAGGTAACAATGCATAGCACTTGATGAAGTTTAACCATGTAGGTGGTCCGCGCCAGTGTGGAAACGCACACAAATTTAGTCGCAAGGCCGTCAAAACAAATAATCGCAAATGCTCCCATTTGGTCGGCACACTGGAGCCCTGTGCGAGTACATATTAATACTGTATCCATCAGTTGTTACAAGAATGTGTACGGTAATCGTAATACGGGGGTTGGGTAGGCGGGTGTGCTAGAGGTAACGCGTATGAGCAGAGTGGTGGGTAAGTACGTGACCGCGGGTGGGGTGGGTTGTGGTGGGTGTTTACGTCTGCGGAGTGTGGGTGTCATCGGTCAACGCGCGTGTTAACGTTCGCATCGGACCGTAGGGGGTTATTTTTGTCGGTGTCATTATGTGAATTTAGTTCTGTCGCAGGTGCGGTTTGGGCGGGTGACGTGTGGCGGGGTGTATGAGCAAGGTAGGTCGGCATGGGGGGGGGGTTGCGACAACACCCTTCAAAAAAGATCCTTACTACTAGTAATGGTCGTACCAAGATTAGTAGTTTACGGATTGCGTATTTTTATTACAGTAATGGGTTAAAACATAATCAATCATCAAAATTATTAGATGTCATTCGGATGGTCCAGGACACTGTAATAAAACAAAATTTGGGGGGACAAATCAAGCACTCAGACGAACACTTTCTACAAATAAAAGATTTAAAAAAAAGTGATATTAGAATATAATATATAATATATAATATATAAGAAAATAATAATACTAAATATACATAAATACAGTAACTTAAAATGACAGAGATTTTGAAATCAGTAGTAGTAGAATTAGTTAGTTTGTTGTGAAGAAAATAGGTTTTTTTCCCCCCTCGATTTTGTAGGACACAATATTTCCAGGAAGAGGGATGTGTTGTCCAGATCAGTATTGGGGGGTCATCAATCACCAATAAAATATATTTGTCTTTTTATTTTGGGTTCTTGACAAGTTTAAAGAGATTGTATTTTAACTAAATTTGTATAAAGGAAAGAACAAAAAAAAAAAAAAAACATGCATCTGAGATTATCTTTAACAAAGCATTAATTCCGTTATAGTGTCTTAAGCCTCCATACAGGTGCTCGGAAAAAGGGCTTGAAAATGGACTTAATATCCTCCTTGCTGGGTATCAGCCCCAAGTCCCAGCACCAAGTCCCTGCTTCCTACCATACGGGCTAGAAGAACCGGGTCGCCAAAAGAGGATCCCCCGGCAAACCCCGGTCAGCATCATCGTTCTGGAACTTGCTCCAAAAGCCTGACCCTCCGGGCTCTGACCGCAGTGGTTTTTTCATGTGGTTGGTGGGGAAGCCGACAGCCCCAAGAGAGCAGCCGAATCTGTACCCACAGGGGGGAAGGGGGGGGAAGGAGGGGCAACAAAGAAGGGGAGCCACGTGGTAGATGTGACCCATCATGAGGACGCAGTGGGGAAGGCCAACATCGTGCTACTGGCCATTCGCCGAGAGCACTATTCCTCCCTCTGGGACATCAAGCATTTGCTGGCTGGAAAAATACTGGTGGATGTCAGCAACAACAGAAGTAGAGGAGTGTCCGGACCATGGATCCATCGACCAGAATCAAATGCAGAATACCTAGCGTCCCTATTCCCAGAATCCATTGTGGTCAAAGGCTTCAATGTGATCTCGTCCTGGGCCATGCAGTCAGGCCCCAGAGACTCCAGTCGACAGGTATGTTGTACACAATTCAGTGTACTGCGACAGCCACAACACTCAGGAACGTCTAAATTAAAACACACTGCTCACAATGTTTCTGTTCAGATGTTTTGGCAGAACTTCAGAACAGTCTGTCCAAGGTGTATCTGAGCCCAGACACGATGTCTCGACCTGGACTCAATTTCAGTCCTTATGATCTATACAGTACCAGTGTTATTTAAGTATTATTTCTGTACTATTACAGTATTTATTCATATTCTGCAGTTACTTTTTCATGCATTTGTAATTATTATTATTTTAAATATTTCTGTTCAGCTTTAATTAGTTTATTTCAGTTTTATTTTAAGTAATTTTATTACTAAAAAGTTACTTTTAGTTTTGCTTTATTTTTTCACTTTTAGTTTTATTAATTCTGTTATGTGCTTTTGTAATTTTAATTATTATTTAGCAAAACTAATTCTTTATTGCGGCTTTATTGAGATTTTATTTCCGTTTTATTTTAGTACATTTTGGTACTTAGATTTATTTATAATATTGTAAGTCCTTTAATTTTCAGTTGTTCATTTTTTCAATTTTGTTTTAGTAAGTTCTGTTATATGAATTTTGTAATTTTAATAATTTTTTTAACTATTTCTGTTCAGCTATATTATTTATTTGGAAAAAGAAGGTTCAGTTTTATTTTCACAGAAATAGTTAGACATAAAAAGTATTTTATTTTAGTTAATTGACAAGGCAATATGTCGATACATTTTTGCGTCTTATTTACCTTTTTCACTTTTGCTTACTCATTATTTACCTTTTATTTAACGCAAAATTTTTTCAATGTTGTTTACTAAACAACAGCAGAACTACACGTAATATTGGGTGGATAAGGGCTCTATAACTATTTCAGTATACGGCGAAAAAAATATTTTGAAATAGTTTTAGTTTTACTAAAGAACACATATATAGGCTACTCTGTTTTACTGCTCTATAACTGCAGTATAGGCAAAATAAAATAAAACAAAAATAAAATATTACAGACCCTGCTGCTGTGTTCAACAGTGTGCGAAACGCTGTGGGTCAAAAACAAGTTATAGCCCTCAGTATGCTAATGACACTCCTGAAGTGAATTAGTGTCCACGGAATGAAGATGAGGAGGAGGAAGATGATGATGAGGATTATGTCTTGTCGTATTAGCAGAGACCTCTTCCAGCCAGCAGTAAAAGTAAATGTCTTGCAGTACTTTCTGTGAGCAGCTGGTTTAGAATGATAGACAGATGAGCGGGCGCCCATCTGTGGAGAGCTTCTGTTGAGCTGAAGAGGAAAACGATTTTTTTTTGTTTTTAAAAATTTTTTTTTTTAGAACCCAACAAAAAAGCGGGAAAATTCGTTCCCCCCCCCCCCCCAAAAAAGATCCATTACGCCATAAAGGTCCATAAACCGTGCTTTTTATCTCACAGTCTACAATTGTACAAACCAAATAAACTCAGTGAATTAATTCCACTCTAATTATGGGTTCTAGGAAATTGTTCATACTGTACAAACGATCTGCAATAAATATACAGGGGTAGTGGGTGGATCCCAGTCTGAGTACCACATTAGGAAACTTAGGCATTTAAATCTAATTTTTAACCTGGAATTGGCAAGTGATTTGGTCACGCACACGTATACATCCTCCATAAACTGCTGCTAAGTGGCAATGATAGCATGTTTTGAAAGGAGATTATTGTTGCTGTAAATCTCGTTTCTACAAAGGTTATTAGTTTGCATTAATTTACCCTGTGGACAATCTCGCGACAGCAGCTCCTTGAATTGTCCGTCAGCTTCAGTTTCATCCTGTGCATGGAGCAGCCCTCGTCTCTGCCAAAGAGATCGAGAATATGGCCCTGCATCTCTTCACTGCCTGGAAAGGGTGAGCGCTGGATATCGTATACCACATGTCGCCTTGGGTACCATCTTGCTTTTTCGTGCTGTACTTCCTAATTTGTGCGGACATATTCCATCCTATTAAGATCAGACAGATTTTTTTCTACAAGAGCTCTGGAAATAGTAACAGGACGCTGCCTTTAGTGGCGGCATAATTTGTCTGCTAGCACAACGGAGTGTATTTAGGCAGGACAGCTTGCTGCTAGCGTACCGCTCATCTACGGGACGAAGTACCGGGGACAAAAGCCGTTTCCCGCCCAGGGCTGGGGGGGAGGGACTGGCCTGGAGAGGCCGCAAACCAGCTTGTGGTTCTGTATTGAGTTTCTTCTTTGGGCTGCATTCACATGCCGTAACAGCGTCTGTCCTGTCGCATGAACGCTACAGAGAGATACCTGATGCTCCACATGGCCTAATGCGGCAATGTCTGTGTGGGGTATGTTTCACATCGCGATATCGAGCGCATGGTATGCCCCTGTAGGTGGACCAGAGAAGATGTGTTAATTGTATTTTTTTCCCCCTACCACATTTGGTGGTGCTAATATAATAATTATATAATATTGTTAATAAAAATAACAAACATATATAATAATACATTTAATACATGGAGAATACAAAGATATATAAAATAGAAACTCAATTATCATTGTTAATATTGTATTATTATTATATTATTATATAATAGTACTTTGTTATTAATAATACCATCATTATCTAACACTAATCATAAAAAGTTAATAAATAATTAAATACATAGAGATCAATCATATTAATCAAATAATGTAAATTGGTTATTTATCACATATATCCATAAATAATACGCAGTGAATAATTCATTAATAACAATGATAATAAACATCAGCGATAATCAGTCGATACTAATAATGGCATACCTACATATAGTAATATTATATATATATATATATAATAATATATATATATATATATATAAATAATAGATATATAATAATATAAATACATACTGATACAACAAACACAAATAATATATAAAAATAATAAATATTGTCCAATAAAAAATTATAAAATTACTATATAAATGAATTCTAAATCAATATTACAAATAAAACATATTATTATTTTATTATGGGTATTATCTATAATGTTTTAGCAAATTCAGTTGTTGTAGTTCAGATTTCCAGATTATTTTGGGGATTATATAAGCATTATATCAGCCTATCAGCATCAATAATAAAAATATAATAAGAAAATAATATAATACTAATACTACATGTTTCCCAGTTTTTTTATATTTATGCACCAAAACCTATAAAACTTTCATAAGTGTTCATTTAAAATAATTTTGTGTATGTAAAATAGATTTTTAATATACATTTATATATCTAATACATTTAGTATTTATATTAAAAAAAGAAACTATTAACAGGAATATGGCAATATATAATATGGTAGCATGAATGTAAAATATTTTAATAAAATAAAATAAAAATGAAAATGAAAATATATCCTATAAACAAATCTTATGTTGTCTTTCTCTGTAGGTGCATGCCAACATAGAGAACTCGTGGAATGAAGAGGAAGTTTGGAGAGTGGAGATGTACCTTTCCTTTGGCATCATGGGTTTGGGGCTCCTCTCTCTATTAGCTGTCACTTCCATTCCATCGGTACACAGCGCACTCAACTGGCGAGAGTTTAGCTTTATCCAGGTAAGACAATCTCCATCCTCCAATCTTGCAGCTTCAGTGTTCTATGCTCCTCAGACAAATAAGATGTCAAACAAGTGTCTATATCCTGTCAGTCCACTCTAGGTTACATCGCCCTGCTCATTTCCACGTTCCACGCTCTGCTCTTTGGCTGGCAGCGGGCGTTTCTGGAGGAGTCTTATCGCTTCTACATGCCGCCCAATTTTGTCCTGGCCCTGGTTCTGCCTGTCACGGTGATAATAGGAAAAGTGGTGTTGCTGCTTCCCTGTGTGAGCCAGAAGCTTAAGCGGATCAGGTGTGGATTAGACTCCAGTCAGAGCCGCACCAACCACGAACCAAAAAAACAAGAGGGAAAAAGGAAGAAAAGGAAAAAAATAAAAAAAGAAAAGGAAAGAGGAGAGAAGGGGAAAAGAAAAGGGGGAAGAGAGACCCGCTGCCCATGTTTCACCCGAGAGGGTCACCATCATGTAACTCCACCGCAGTTTTTAATGTCACAGTAACAAACTCTCAGCCTTTTGTTTCTAGATGTATTAATCATACACATAATACCTGGCCAGCATACAGCCCGTCTATAAGTTGACATTTCAGCTGCTTTATTGGACTCAAAGATTTATTTGTAGTTATATAATTCGGTTCCAGTCCTGTTTTCTTTAATTAATAGGAGTTTTGTTAGAACTGCAATGGTCATGTGACCTCATTGACCCACTCAAAGGAGGATGTCATGTGAGTGGATGAATGTTCAAGAGCCTTATTGTACACCAAATCTTATTTATGCACACTCTACTGTTCAAACATTTTGAGTCCATATGATGTTTTAATATTTTTTTATGTTTTATTGCTCACCAAGGCTGCATTTATTTGATTAAAAATACAATAAAAACAGTAAAATAAACTAAAATAACTGTTTTCTATTTGAATATATATTTAAATGTAATTTATTCCTATGATGTAAAGCTGAATTTTCAGCATCATTACTCCAGTCTTCAGTGTCACATGATCCTTCAGAAAATATTCTAATCTGCTGATTTGCTGCTCAAGAAACATTTCTTCTTATTGTTAATGAAAATAGTTGTGCTGCTTAATTTGTGGAAATGTGGATTCATTTTTTCATATGAACATAAAGTTAAAAAGAACAGCATTGATTTGAAACAAAAAACGCTTCAATGTCAATTTTGATCAATTTAATGCATCCTTGGTGAATGCTGAAAAAGATAATAATTTGCATTATCAAAAGGAGGTAAGTATCTTACTGCGGCCAAACTTTTGAACACATATAAACGTGCAGTTTGATTAAATCTCATGCCAAAACTCTGGCTTATGTCTTTAAGTCACCATGAAAAATGGTCTTTTGCAATCTTTCATCAATCTGTACCTTTCTCCGCATAGTAAATATGTAAAGGTTACGGCAAACATCGCACATAACTATAGTTTTTGGGGTAAGAAAAGCATTACCTTTATGATCAAAATGCTCCTAACTTTCATATCCCGGACTCCATTCTGATACAGAAACACCCTCTTTTCTCTATCCAATCATTTCCCAATGGGACTTCCTGAAGTTCTGCCCTGTTTCACTGAAAAATATGTCACAGAAGTTAAATGGGTTGTGAATCTCATGTCATGTTGACCTTAGTTTAATTTAAGCATTTAAGCATTGGATTAATTGCATTCACAACGCTCTGTGAGATTTGATTCATGACATTTGCAGGTTCAAATGACAAAGTCACCGCTAAACATCTCATCCTAACAGAAAGTTATTTTCTGTGAATTGTGCTGAAAACTGTTTTGTGTCACTTGTCTTGTTGCACAGCGCTATCTGCCTTCAGTGTGTTGTTTGGCAGTGTGCACACTCAAAAACGTCCTAATTCCTTCACTTGATGGTTTGGGACGAGTACTAATAAAATTTACCGTATATCTCAGAGATTTTTTTTTTATTTTTTTTATTTTATTTGATATATTTTAGTTGATTTTATCAAATTGTACTTTCTCTTACAAACAAGTACTATGAATCCCATGGTACTACACTCTTAAAAATAAAGGTGCTTCACGATGCCATAGAAGAACCTTTTTGTCTAAATGGTTCCATAAAGAACCTTTAACATCTGAAGAACCCTTCTGTTTCACAAAAGGTTCTTTGTGGTGAAAAAAGGTTCTTCAGATTATAAAAAGGTAAGAAAGAGATGGTTCTTTAAGAACCTTTGACTGAATGGTTCTTTAAAGAACCTTTGACTGATTGGTTCTTCTATGGCATCGCTTGAAGACCCTTTTGAAGCACCTTTATTTTTAAGAGTGTACATCATAAAATCATGGTACTCCAAGTTTGGGGTCCATAGAATGTTTTTGAAATAAGTCTTTTATGCTCACCATGGCTGCATTTATTTGATCATATATACAGGGAAACAAGATACAATTTAAGATAAACATTTTCTATTTGAATATATTTTAAAATTTAAGTTATTCCATTTATTCCTGCTCAAGAAACATTTTATATTCTTATCAATGTTAAAAATAGTTGTTCTGCTTAATATTTTGTGATAATTTTTTTTTAGCATTTTTTGAAGAACAGAAATAAAAAAAAAAGAAATATAATGTTGGGTTTAATGTATCCTTCCTGTCTAAAAGTATTAATTTCTTTCAAAAAATATTGTACTTTTATAAAATACCATTGTAATACTACATTGCATCACTAAACAACAATAGCATTTCCATGATAACATGTCCAAAAATACATTGTAATACCATTTTTAGTATGCACAGAAGATTGAATGTTAACAACAATTCAGAAAACAAAAACATTGCTTTACACAAATAATAGTAATTTTATTTGAACTGTAGTATAATACAAAAACGTACATAGTTCAGAATGTCATGTGGCAAACACAACTGGTCTTCATGTTCACTCAGTTCAAGATATTAACGCTGAAAATCCTACACAAAAGACACAACAGCAAAAAAAAAAAAGTATAATAAAAAGTTTGTATGACATTTTGTCATAAAAGGCATCGAATTATGGTGTCGTCCCACATCAGTCCTGCTGGAATTGTCGTGGGCTCCTAAAATCATTCTGACTTTTCACCTCATAACCTACAGTTTTCACTCCCACACTTTTAGCACCACAATAAACACATTAACCAGCAGATGGTGCACCTCTCCCTCTCAAACAGAGCATTATGGGTAAACTCACCGAGCTGTGGGTGTCTCACCACAAGTTCATCATGAATATAAGAGAGAAAATGTAATCTCTTCATCCCCCAAAATGTTCCGTTTAGATCTCAGCAGGCATATCTGAACCCTTAAAGATCTCCTGAAGCTCTGGACACATAATGATATCAATTAGCGTGACGAGATGAGCAGAGAGTCCGTCTTTATGGCCACAGGACTGCGATGCTGAAGCCCATTAAATCTTTTATTAAGCCATTATCACTGAAGGGAGCCGAAGTGTAGGAAGGTCCTCCAATGTTTCGATGAAATGTCATGAGGGTGTTTGGTTTGGACAGGACCTTGGGCCTCTATAACTGTCACCGCCAAGCATTAACTAGGAAGCTTCCCAAAGACACTTCTCACGCCATGCTGAGATCGTAACAGTCACCATGGTTACAAATGTGCTTCCTACTAAGTTTGAAAGATGGGGAGAGATTAGTCTTAATTACCACTAATGATCAACAAACAAGGAAAAATTGTCTGCCTATTATACTCCCGTACAGGTTATCAGCCCGAACCGTAACGGCCCCACAAACTTACACCTAATTCATGCTGATGTCATCCATCAAAACAGCTGCGTTAATTTCAGGGGAGAGTAAAAACTGCAGTTTAGGAGAGCGTGTGGCCAGCGTGGGCTCGTAAATAAAACACTCTGTGGGGTCTGTGCCCTCATGGTTGCTCTTAATTAAAAGAACACCCCTATTTGGTGGTTCCCTCAGTGGTCTCATGAGAACATTTCCTCTTATTCATAACAACACTTGCCCTCTAAAATGACCTGGTTACTAATCCCAAATAGAGGATATGAATACTGAAAGGAAATAATATCATCGAATGCCGAACCACCGTACTCAAAAGTTTGGGTTTAGAGCAGTTTTTTTTTTTTTTTTTTTTTTCCTTTAAAGAAATTAATACATTTATTCAGCAAGGACACATTAAATTGATTAAAAGTGACAGTAAAAACATTTAAAATGTTACAAATTATTTCTGTTTAAAATAAATTCATTAAAGAATCCTAAAACTTCCCATAGTGTAATATACAGTGGGTACGGAAATATTCAGACCCCCTTAATTTTTCACTCTTTGTTAAGTCGCCATTTGCTAAATCATTTAAGTTATTTTTTTTCCTCATTAATGTAACACACAGCACCCCATATTGACAGAAAAGCACAGAATCGTTGACATTTTTTGCAGATTTATTCAAAAAGAAAACTGAAATATCACATGGTCCTAAGTATTCATTTTTGCTCAGTATTTAGTAGAAGCACCCGTTTGATCTAATACAGCCATGAGTCTTTTTTGGGAAAGATGCAACAAGTTTTTCACACCTGGGTTTGGGGGTCCTCTGCCATTCCTCCTTGCCGATCCTCTCCCGTTCTGTCAGGTTGGATGGTAAACATTAGTGGACAGCCATTTTTAGGTCTCTCCAAAGATGCTCAACTGGGTTTAAGTCAGGGCTCTGGCTGGGCCATTCAAAACAGTCCAATTTTGGATTAGTCTCTAAAGAAGATCTCACTCCTTCGTTATTTTAGCTGTGTGCTTAGGGTTATTGTCTTGTTGGAAGGTAATCCTTCGGCCCAGTCTGAGTTCCTGAGCACTCTGGAGAAGGTTTTTTTCCAGGATATCCCTGTACTTGGCCGCTTCATCTTTCCCTCTATTGCAACCAGTCGTCCTGTCCCTGCAGCTGAAAACACCCCCACAGCATGATGCTGCCACCACCATGCTTCACTGTTTGGGACTGTATTGGACAGGTGATGAGCAGTGTCTGGTTTTCTCCACACATACCGCTTAGATTTAAGGCCAAAAAGTTCTATCTTGGTCTATTCAGACCAGAGAATCTTATTTCTCACATCTTGGAGTCCTTCAGGTGTTTTTTAGCAAACTTGCACTGAGGAGAGGCTTCCATCGGGCCGCTCTGCCATAAAGCCCCGACTGGTGGAGGGCTGCAGTGATGGTTGTCTTTCTACAACTTTCTCCCATCTCCCTGACTGCATCTCTGGAGCTCAGCCACAATTATCTTTGGGTTCTTCTTTACCTCTCACACCAAGGCTCTTCTCCCCCGATAGCTCAGTTTGGCCGGACGGCAGCTCTAGGAAGGGTTCTGGTCGTCCCAGACGTCTTCCATTTAAGGATTTTGGAGGCCACTGTGCTCTTAGGAACCGTAAGTGCAGCAGAATTTTTTGTTTTGTTTTTTTTTTTTTTTTGTACCTTGGCCATCTGTGCTTGCCAGAATTCTGTCTCTGAGCTCTTCAGGCAGTTCCTTGTTCCTTTGACCTCATGATTCTCATTTTCTCTGACATGCACTGTGAGCTGTAAGTCTTATATAGACAGGTGTGTGGCTTACCTAATCAAGTCCAATCAGTATAATCAAAAACAGCTGGACTCAAATGAAGGTGTAGAACCTTCTCAAGGATGATCAGAAGAATGGACAGCAACCTGAGTTAAATATTAGTGTCACAGCAAAGGGTCTGAATACTAGGACCATGTGATATTTCAGTTTTTCTTTTTTTAATAAATCTGCAAAAATGTCAACTATTCTGTTTTTTTCTGTCAATATGGGGTGTTGTGTTTACATTAATGAGGAAAAAAATTAACTAAAATGATTTTAGCAAATGGCCGCAATATAACAAAGAGTGAAAAATTTAAGGGGTCTGAATACTCTCCGTACCCACGGATGAGAGAAGGAGAGAGAAGAGAGAGAGAGATAGAAGAGAGAGAGAGAGAGAAGCGAGAGCACTGGTCTTTTAAATTGTACTAATATTGCACAATATTATTGTTTTTAATATCTTTTTGATCATAATACATATTAATGAAAATTTTTAAATCACAGAGCTCAACCTTAGTTTTGGGTGCGTAGATCAATGAGTAACATCACAATGAGATAAAAGATCATAAGATATATTTGAAAATAAGAGACTTCTTTGAAAAATATTACAAAATTTTAAAGGCTCCAAATAGTAGTGTAAGGAATACACCATTAGAAAAGGAATTAATAAACTTTAATATAGGTCCTTATATACTAAAATTTACACTAGTTCATATTATTATTATCATTATTATTATTATTATTGTGTGACGTTTGAAATCTGTATGACTCAGAATGACTGGAAGCGGTTTTCCGCAGATAGACGCAATTAGTTGTCTTCGGAATACAATCCACAAGTCATGAACTACTTTTATGGTACTTTTTGACCTGTTTAAGGCTTGAAAACCCACTATTTCATATGAAAAAAGAGCAGCGTGAACATTCTTCAAAAGATCTCCTTTTGTGTTTCACATCCTACAGAAAGTCAAGTTTGAAATGACATGAGGGGGAATAAATGATGACAAATGATTTTTTTGGGTGAACTATAAGCAGCTTTTGCAACTATAATCAATGTTCCTCTGTTCTTTGCTCATCCAAACTTCTATCCAATGTGATTAGGGTTTTTGTTGATTTTGGAAGAGCACTGGTTTCAGTGATTCTCGACTGTAGGTGTTGAATAAGTATTCTCTCACTTTTTCATTTTGCCTTCAATCCCTCCCTTTCTCACTCCTTTCGATTGCCTTTTCTACTCCTCTCACTAGAAGACCTGAACGACTCTTCCTCCTCTCACTGATTGCGTAATCTACACTATTCAAATATGAAAATGTCTTCCACTCTGCATGTGTGAGGATCTGCATTGCTGCCTGTGGTTCCTGTGGTACAGTGGTTACTGTTATATGACAAGGAAAAAGTCACACATACTTTGTCTCACTAAAGGAATAGGTCACTCAAAAATGAAAATTTGCTGAAATGTTATTTAGCCTCTTAGGACATCCAACTACAGAGTGTTTTTTCATCAACAGATTTTGAAAATTGAGCATTACTCACTTCTCACAATTGTCCTCTGCAGTGAATGGGTGCCGTCAGAATGAGAGTCCAAACAGCTGATAAAAACACCTTTTGATGTCATCTCATGGATTTTGTTCTTCAAGTCTTCACAAGACTTGAGAATCAACAAACAAAATAAATGATGGACTGGATTTGTGTGGATTATTGTGATGTTTTATTCAGCTGTTTGGACTCTCATTCTGACGGCACCCATTCACTGCAGAACAAGGGGGGGGGGATTCCCTTGGTGAGCAAGTGATGTAATGCTAAATTCCTCCAAATCTGATGAAGAAACAAACTCTGCTACATCTTGGATGGCCTGAGGGCGAGTAATTTTCAGCAAATTTTTTTTTTTTGGTGAACTATTCCTTTAAATGCACTTGCTTGAAAGAATGTAAACCCAAAAATGAAATTTTGGTCATTATTTACTCACCCTCATGTTGTTCCAAACCCTATGATTTTCCTTTTTCTGTGAAACACAATTGGAGATGTCAAGCACAATGTCTTCTCTTCCCTTACAATGCGAGTGAATGTCAACAGATGCTGTCAAGCTGTAAAAACGACAAAAAAGCAGAAGAAAGAAAGTCATACTGGTTTGGAAAGACGTGAAGATGAGTAAATGATGACAGAACTTTCATTTTGGATGAACAATCATTTTAACTTCCTAAAACTGTTCACTTCTACTGTGCAAAAATCTCCTAACATCTGTACGTGGTTTTGTCATCCTGTTTATTTAATCAATCAATCTTTCTTTCTTTTTTCTTTCTTTCTTGAGTTATATATTACACTCTTGAGAGTGTCCTTAAGCCACTCTGTTTTACATTTAACAGCCCTTGTTCTGTTTTAACCTCAAAAGGGGATGGCGTGATGAATATACAAGTGCTGGTCATTCTGACACGGAATGATACACTTATAGAGGCACTTTACTTTCCTCCAGATTAAATGAAAAGAAAATTGCTCCACAATCATTTATGTGCAGAACCATCTTCATTATGAAAGCCACCAGGAAGCCGACATCCAAGTGTTGAATCACTGCCAATAAAACCAATCAGAGCGTAGCTGGGGCCTGAGGCTGCAAAACAGCACAGAGAGAGAGAAAACATTGCAAAACGTCACTTAGAAAACGGTTAGGATTCAGCACAGAGAGGACAAAACGAAACAAATTAGAATCAGAATGGAGCAGACTGGATAGATTAGAACAGATGAGGGTAGAATTGAAAAGAACAGCAGAAGAGAATAGTATAGGGCAGAGAAGAAGAGAACAGAAGAGCAAAATAGAACTCAATAAGATCATTTATAAAATATTACACATGCAGAAACAGAATAAAGTGGAATCGAAAAGACAGCAGAATAGAATAGAATTTAAGTGAATAGAATGGAGCAGAACAGATTGGAATATGTATATATTATATCAGTGCTTCTCAAACTGGTGGTCCATGAAGGATTCCAGGTGCTTTGCAGTAATCACTTGCTGTAAGTAATATTGTGAAATATTATTTCAATTTCAAATAACTTTTATCTATTTTAATATATTTTAAAATGTAATTTATTCCTGTGATGCATTCATTGATTCCCAGAAATCATCCAATTATGCTGATTTACTGCTCAAGAAACATTTATTATTATTATTATTATTATCAATTTTGAAAACAGTGCTGTTTAATATTTTTTGTGGAAACACAATAAATCTCTTTACTGTCACTTCTGAACAACTTAACGGATCCTTGATGAATATAACTATTAATTTCTTTCAAATCTTACTGACCCCACACTGTAACAGAACAGAATAGAATAGAGCACAACAGAATAGAGCAGGGAACAGCAAATGAAGTGCATTGATTAGTCGTTAATAAAGCTGCTACATGGAATCAGATGTAAACTGTAAAGCTCACAGAATGTGTTGAGAGGGGCTTTGCTGGCACTCAGATCTGGGTCTCGTCCAGTGACACGGTGGCGTGGGAGGGACAGCTGTGACGCGCAGCCTGCCGGGGAATGAGTGGGCCTGACTGGACTGCCAGCTTCCCTCATTAAGATTTGATTAAGATTATTGTGCCCTTTCACAGAAAGCAAACAGAATGTTCTTCATTTGCTCTTCCTCCACCCTGTCTTCCTGTCCAGGCTGTTTCTGTTTTCCCTCTTACGTCCATCTGCGAGGATTACATTAAAGAAGGTTAGCATGCTAGTACTGCTTATAGCTCGTGAAAAACATAAAATTACATTTACGTGTATTTATTGAAGACAATGCAATTATGTTTTTGATTAATATCAATTCAGTCTCAGGTAAACACTTCCTCCATCTATATTCTCTTACCCATATAAAAAACAAAAAACAAATAAAACAAAAAACAAAGAATACGAGCGAGAATATGAATATTAACTAAATATACTGTATATCCTACATATTCCTCCGCTTTAAAACTGCTGTTTGCTTTTCTCTGATGTATATGTATGTCTGGTATGTCATGTATGAATATAATATATATATCTATATATATATATATATATTATATATATATATATTATATATCAGTATCTCCCAGAAGTGATAAAGGGGTGTACTCACTTTTGTGGCCAGCGGTTTAGACATAAATGGCTGTGTTGAGTTATTTTGAAGGGAAAGCAAATTTACACTGTTATACTCAGCTGTGCCGTGCATCCACCACTCACTATTAACATTCTGGCAAAGTGTCCTTTCTCTTCACGTGTTCACATGAAGAATAATAAAATCTTTCGCCAAAACTGTGAGCTGCTCTACTCAATTTTGTGAGGATACTTTACATTTACAGGTTACCACTTATATACCACCACCACCCCCACATATAAAGTAATAGAAATAATATGAGCATATATATTTATAATTATGGAAATTATTATTTTTTCCTTATATTCATATTATTATCTTTATTATAGCCCTATACTATTCCTAATATCATTATATGATATCGTAGATATATATGACTAATACAATATGATATAAGGACTTATATACATTACCTTTACACTATTAAGTGTGTGTGTTTTTATATCACTTTCGATTTGCCCTTGGTAAACATGGGCCAGGATGTTCAATAATGCACCCCCCACCCCCCCTCGCCCCCAAAATACAAACAGCATTTGTGATTTTTAAAAATCAGATTAACTGAAGAAATTTGATAATCAGTTATCAAAATCCTAGCCGCAATTATGGTGTTTTTCATAAACTTTGGTAGTCATGGTCAGTTTTTTTGTAAGGACATTAACATGAGACTCATTGATGAAATCACTGCAACAAGAGGGTAACAGACTGCCTGTCCTTCCTCCACGTGTCCCAGCAGTGACAGGATCGATATCCACACGTGCAATTAGTTTTCCACATAAGGCTGTGACAGACAGAGATAACCCCTGCATAAATCACGCGGCTGCAGTGTGCCTTTCATCAACACTCTCCGGCCAATCGATCACCTGCAAGGGTAGGTTACGCCCCGCCACCCCGTCATACAATCAGAATCCAGCTCTCTGAGACGAACAGGTTGGTCTGCCTGACGACCCGGCCCCATGCTTCTGTTCAACTAAAGAGGCACATTCAGGTCAGCCAAAGAACAATGTATGTATCTTTAAAACAACTCAAAAGCAATGAAATATAACTTCCCCTATTTATTTAGCCACAAACCGGATGAGATATCCTCCAATGTGTTGTGTTTGAGAAGGAATGAGATATTTCAGGGATCTTGAACCTGAGAACTAAGCTGACAGAAACACAGTCCTGCAGGCCTGGAATGTGCTTGATATGTTGCCACAGAGATAAGAAGGGCATGTTGTGTTTCTCATTGAGTGAAAGACTAGCTTGACTCTCATTTGACATATGGAGGCCGGAAAATGGAGACTGCATATGGGATTGATGGGAAATTGTAAATACAACTTGGGTCTTTATAGAAGGCAAGATAAGAGATTGTGGCAAGAGAAATGCTGCATGTAATATATCGCAGCTCGCAGGACTGAGTGCCATTTAGAAGTGAATGAAGAGAGTGAGTGGATTGCTGAATATGAATCAGATTTGAATCGATTTAGCAAACAGAATTTCAGGAAGTAGAATTATATGTTACAAATTTAAAATTGAACATGATTAATAATAAATTTTGTAATGCCACCTATGTATGTATATTATTAATCATGTTAATATATACAAACACTTTACAATAAAATATGTATTAATGTGTAAGATATAAGGATCATTCTTCCTTATAGTACAGCAATATATTATAATATATTGTGTAGCCACAAAAAAATACAATAAAATGGCACTGTACTTTTAATAGCAATATACCATACATCATTTGTGATATGATTTTGGCAAGTCCATCAAACAAGTGTATCCTGTAGTAGTTTTGCCTGCTAGTGCACCAAAGTGACCTGGTGACCCTCCAATAAAAAAATAATCGCTGTGGAGATGTCTTTATAAATTTTAATTTAGTAAAATCTTCTCCTTTAGTTCCAAATTAAATTCCACTTCAGCATCTTGTTGGATTTCACATTCCATTCATGAAATTAGATGGAGCCATTCTTAAATTCTGACAGGCCCTCGTTAGTAGTTTCTGGGTAAAATTATCCATCAAATCTTGGTTGAAATCATTTTTTTTGGAAAAAGCAGGGAGGAAACCGTAGCAGATGGGATCAGACCAGGCAAAAACCCTATTTGATGCTGCTCTCACACTAGCCAAGGCACTCATGAGCTCTTTCAGTCTCACAGATGATCTCCAATGCCACTAGTACTTTACAAGACCCACTGATTAACTTATCAGGCCCATGTCTTCATGAATCACATCACCCGGGACTTTAAACTGGAACCATCTATCAAAAATAATAAGCTTTCATCTCTTCATCTGACAGCGCTGCTTTTGGCTTATCGCTGAACCAGATGGAAGATCCTTTCAACCGAGCACATCGGCATGTCTTTCTGCCTAACTTCAAACCGTTTCAACTCATCTTACTCCTGAGAATCTGGGATTTCTTTCCCACGCACTAAGATGCTCCTGTCGCACTTCCGTTGTTCATGTACTGTTTCCCCAGATCATTTTACAGTCAAACCACTGAAATCCTGCCACCGTCGGCCCACACAAAGAGCAAATCCAGCCTTATACTCCAGTCCAGATCATTGACCTGCTCATTTATGTACCTCTCTCAGTGCTTATGGTGGTAATAGCCCTGAATAAAGAATGCCAACTATTCTTTAAAAATAGTAAGTGGAACTGAAGGTTTTATGTTGATAAGTGACATCCAGTTATTATCAGTGGTGCTATTAAGACATATAAAAATATTAAATAATTTTCATTATATATAATTGAAATATAAATATAATTAAAATATAAATAACAGATGGAAAAATAGAAATGTTAATGTTAAACTAAAATAAAATAATAAAAAAAAATTATATAAATATAAAAATTAAAGCTAGTTCAAAATGTGTCAATGTAATATAGGTATATAAGTAATACTAAAATACCAATGCTATCATCTTCAAACATTCAAATTTCAAATTATTATTTTTTGTGTAAAAATGGCTGTTGTGCATAGCACATTTTTTAGGTCATGCTGGTATTTAATGCATTCAGAAAACAGTATGCATACTACAGCATATATTGCAGGAACAGTAAGAATAGTATGGTAGATTTTGAACATAACCTATGATCAGAATGCCATACAACTTGTACTTGTGCGTTTTGCAGTATGTTTCTTTTGCAAAGTATACCAAGTTTCAGTGTTTTTGCCATAGTAGTATGCAGCACATTGCACACACACAGTAGCCTAAAATTGTATCCCACAATGCAATGCGCTTCCATTTCCTGTGTGATGAATGCACCTGAAGTAATGGCACCCGATTTTAAACATCTCTTTCTCTGAACTTGTAATAAAATATGATTACTTGATGCCACTTGCTAAATTGAACATGCAAAGGGAATTAAATGATGTGGCAATATATAGCTGTGGCAGGAGGGGCGTGGTTCAGCGAGGTCTGCATCGGGAGAGAGAGGCAGGAGACGAGCGGTGCGTAAGTAGGTCAAGTGCAAATGATAAACACCTATGTCTCGTTTCAGTAATTGGTGTGGAGAGAACAGATAAAAGGGGCCACCTGGAGCATGGAAGGCAGAGAGAGACTGACTGGGAACGCGAGCCACCTGGGGAGACGGGTGTAGATACACGGAAGCAAGTTGTGTTCTGTTTGTTATGAGTTATTGACTGCGAATCTGACAGCGCTGAGTGAGCGCCGTATTGTGTGCAGTGCCCAAAGACATTTAAATAAAGCTCGCGTCCCAGCAAGCCAACCCTGCCTTCTTCCTTCCACCCTCCTGAACCTTTGTTACACTGGTGCCGAAACCCGGGAAGGAAGAAGAACGCCGTCAACATAATGCAGTCCCCCCCCCCAGGATCGCCATCAATGCGGAGGTTATCCCAATCGCTCGCGGGTCTTCACCAGGGCACATTATCGCGCTGTGGGCTGAGGCCCCACGATAAGGGAGGGCGGTTCCATGCCTCCTCCAAGACCAGCAGGAGACCGCGAGCTGTTCCGGAGCGGATTGACCGAGTTCGGGTCGGATGGGGGACCGACATATGCCCCATGCGCCACCCCCCCATGTGCCTTCCAAAGATGGGCCCCCCCAGGACGACCCGGAGGTTTCCTGGACCGTTTTGAGAGAGGTCGGCAGAGGTGGGTCCCGAGGAGGAATCGGCCAGTGCGGCTCATCCCCTGCTGTTCGGGGACAGCGCCAGGTGGCCGCCAAACAGCCTGCAGTCCAGACTCCTGGTATACCAAGACCCCTCAAGCGCGCCATCCTCCAGCGGGTCGGCCGGAGCCCTGAGCAACATCGCCAGCGCTTCAGGTCGCTGGACCTCGGAGAGTGTGGCCGACTCTTCGTGATGGCGCAACAGCTCCGGGATGCCTGCTGCAGATGGCTGATGGCCGACACGAGCGACGTCTAGGAAATCATCGATCGAGTGGTACTGGAGCAGTTTGTGGCGTGGCTGCCGAGGAAGACTGCCCAGTGGGTACAGTGCCACCGCCCGACGTTGCTGAACCAGGCCATCCAACTGGCGGGGGACCAGATGGTGGCGTGCCCCGGGGTCGGTGAACCCCTGCCATCTGTCTCTCTCTCTCCCTGCCCCTGTGTCCACTCCCTCTAAACCTGTCCCTTTCCCCAAGTCCTGAGGAAGTCTTCCCCCCCGGGGCCCCACTTCGCTGGAGGGGTGGTCCAGGGACGGAGCCCTCAGCCACACCGAGGGCGCTGCCCAGAGGGTCAGGTCCGGCTGGCGGCAGTCCGGCCGCAGCTCCCGTTCCGCCGCTCTCTCCACACCAAATCCTTGACCTACTTCCTGCCGCTAGGGTGGCGGGGAGGCCTGGGCCTGCTGCCGTTGCGGGGACCCAGGTCATTTTATTGAGCGGTGTCCAAGGATGGAGGTGGGGACGCTGGTCCGGGTCCCGGACGCCCCGCAGGCTGCCCCCGATCAAGCTGGCCTGTACCAGATACCCGTGAGTATTAAGGGGGGTACATATCAGGCTTTGGTGGATTCTGGATGCAACCAAACCTCAATGCATCAAAGCCTGATTCAAACCGGAGGCATGGGATAGAGCGCATGGTTAAGGGTTGGGGTGCACGCCATGGGGGAGTGGTGAACTACCACTTAATGCGGTGGCTATCAATTTCGGGACAAAAAGATAGATAGAGGTGGCGGTTAGCCCGCACCTCAGGCATCCGCTAATTTTGGGGACAAATTGTGGAAGGAAGGTTAGTACCAAAAAGTGTCCTATGCTGAGGAGGGTTTGGTCAGAATACACTGATAAGACAGGCTGGTTATCGCTAACTGTTTATTGTGATTGTGAGAGTCTCTCTGGAATGGACAGCAAACATTAGCATCCATCTAAAGTTTATCTCTCAGTGACAGAGCAAAAGAATCATCCTCCCTTTGTGTGCCATGTGCTGCTTGATACGATTGGAACACATCCGCATAGTTAGATGGGACATAAACTCCTGTGTGAGCAGAATAGTCTAGCTAGCATCGATCTCCAGCGAGAGTCTGGTGTCTGAGCAGTTGCTCTATCGAGAAGAAGAGCAGCGGTGCATCCCATTTGAGAACATCACACACTGCCGGACAGCAGGAGATTTATAGCCCAATCGCTCCGCTGATTCATGTATCCTGCTGCTTTCCTTCACCTCTGCTTAAATCTGCCATCGACCCTCCAATCAGGGCTGAAAATGCAAAGCATGATGGGTTATCATTTAGTGGGGATTGTATCTGACAGGAGAGAGGGATGTGCAGGTTTACTAAAAGAGCAGTTACGTTTGTATTTTCTCTGCAGACTTTCCAGGCCAGACAATGTTGGGTGAAATGCTGTATTACTGTATGTGCGGAAAATGTTATGCATTGCAAAGCTTTTAAAAGATCTGCCAATAACCCTGATGGATTTCGAAGTTTAGATGCTGAATGCACCACAAATGCTGGGGAACTAAAAGAACTTAAATGAGCATTTCAAAGAACAATTTCCAAACTTAAGTAAAATGAACTGCCATCTAATAAAAATGCCTTTAAGTCCTGCAGTTCTTCCGATGTGGAATTCGGTTCATATTCCAAATCCAAGTTACATTAACTCATCATGCATATGTTTTAATGCATTACAAACATATATGTTCTGAAAATTGCTGTTTGTTGAATTCTGCTGATGTAAAAAAAAAAAATAAGATAACATTATCTAGCTGGATAATATAAAATATGCTTTGTTGAAATAGCAGGAGAGACTTATGTAGATATTATAGAGGGAATCTCATTTACATATAAATGCGATAATATGCATACATAAAATTAAATAATGATGTTAAATTATTAAAGTCTATTTATAAATTATTAAACATTTTAAATCATTACAATTACAAATTATTTCAATGTATTGCTATTATATACTATGAAAATGTTGTTTATACATACGCATATTAAACAATTATATGATTTGTAATTTAACTAAAGTTATATAAACTAAAAGTACTACTTTTTGAAAAAATGTAAACTTGTATATTTTGTTATAAAGATTATTTAAATGACATTTAAATCCATATTTTGTTTTTAAATTAAAAATATGTTTGTTTATACACACACACACACACATATATTTATATATATGACATGGTTATAATAAATATACACACCGTATTTTACATGCAATACTTAAAATATTGATAGAATAAATACTTATGTATATATGCTTATTAGGGTGTGGCATTAAACATGTAGCAAAATGGCAATGTCTGACACCACTAGAATCAATTGTAAATCGAGTCTCCCGTGAAGAGCACTATTGGTGTTCCTGCATTTGCAGAATGTTCCAAATCATTTACTTACGAGGTTCACTTATGAGAACCTTCTGCCTGTGTCAGTAGTAGACAGCGAGGCACCTCACTAGGCTTTGGAAGAGATCTGCAGTGTGTGCGTGTTTCATGCATGTTCGTGTTTGTAGCATATGGCAGCACAACACAGTTCAGTAGAGCAAAGAATCAGGGCATATTAATTCACAAAACATACAGCAACACTGAACACCGAAACAAGACCCAGCAGGACCAGCAGCAGACCTCAACACAGCTCAACTGATAGGAACAGTCAAAGTACAGAACAACATATACAGGTGCATCTCAATAAATTAGAATGTCGTGGAAAAGTTCATTTATTTCAGTAATTCAACTCAAATTGTGAAACTCATGTATTAAAATAAATTCAATGCACACAGACTGAAGTAGTTAAGTCTTTGGTTCTTTTAATTGTGATGATTGGCTTCACATTTCACAAAAACCACCAATTCACTATCTCAACAAAATAGAATACTTCATAAGACCAATAAAAAAACATTTTTAGTGAATTGTTGGCCTTCTGGAAAGTATGTTCATTTACTGTACATGTACTCAATACTTGATAGGGGCTCCTTTAGCTTTAATTACTGCATCAGTGCGGCGTGGCAATCAGCCTGTGGCACTGCTGAGGCGGTATGGAAGCCCAGGTTTCTTTGACAGTGGCCTTCAGATCATCTGCATTTTTGGTCTCTTGTTTCTAATTTTCCTCCTGACAATACCCCATAGATTCTCTATGAAGTTCAGGTCTGGTGAGTTTGCTGGCCAGTCAAGCACACCAACCCCATGGTCATTTAACCAACTTTTGGTGCGTTTGACAGTGTGGGCAGGTGCCAAATCCTGCATGAAAATGAAATCAGCATCTTCAAAAATCTGGTCAGCAGAAGGAAGCATGAAGTGCTCCAAATTTTTTGGTAAACGGGTGCAGTGACGTTGGTTTTCAAAAAACACAATGGACCAAACACCAGCAGATGACATTGCAATCCAAATCATCACAGACTGTGGAAACTAAACACTGGACTTCAAGCAACTTGGACCTTCCTCCAGACTCTAGTACCTTGGTTTCCAAATTAAATACAAAAATTGCTCTCATCTGAAAAAAGGACTTTGGACCACTCGGCAACAGTCAAGTTCTTCTTCTCCTCAGCCCAGGTAAGAAGCCTCTGACGTTTTCTGTGGTTCAGGAGTGACTTAACAAAAGGAATACGACAACTGTAGCCAAATTCCTTGACAAGTCTGTGTGTGGTGGCTCTTGATGCCTTGACCCAGCCTCAGTCCATTCCTTGTGAAAATCACTCAAATTCTTGAATCGATTTTGACAATCCTCATAAGGCTGCGGTTCTCCCGGTTGGTTGTGCATCTTTTTCTTCCACACTTTTTCCTTCCATCAACTTTGTTAACATGCTTGGATACAGCACTCTGTGAACAGCAGCTTCTTTGACAATGAATGTTTGTGGCTTACCCTCCTTGTGAAGGGTGTCAAGATTGTCTTCTGGACAACTGTCAGATCAGCGTCTTCCCCATGATTGTGTAGCCTATAGTGAACCAAACTGAGAGACCATTTAAAGGCTCAGGAAACTTTTGCAGGTGTTTTGAGTTGATTAGTTGATTGGCATGTCACCATATTCTAATTTTTTTAGATAGTGAATTGGTGGGTTTTTGTTGTTCAATGTGAGCCAAAATCATCACAATTAAAAGAAACCAAAGACTTAAACTACTTCAGTCTGTGTGCATTGAATTGATATAATACACGAAGTTTCACAATTTGAGTTGAATACTGAAATAAATGAACTTTCCACGACATTCTAATTTATTAAGATTGACTGACTCTCAAATAAAACCAGCGCAAAACTTATCACAAATTTGGAGAAAATGCAGTACCAGAATATAAAAGAAAGTGAATCAGAGAAAAACTGACAAATTAATGGGGTATACATTATTATAAAATATATGTTAATATAATCTTTCAGAAAAAAGTACTCCTCCCTCCATTTGCACAATTTTTTTTAAGTTGTTGTAACCAAAGGCACACAGAATATATGATATTAAACCATTGCTGTATGTCTACTTTAATATTTTAAATATATTCCTTTTAATTGAATAAGAATATTAAAGTATATATAATAAGGCAATAGAAATATTGCATTATGATTAACTGCAATTATTCATATAAACCATAGTGCGTCAATCGATTATCACGATTAATCGCACAAAATAAAGTTTGTGTACATAATATATGTGGTGTACGTGTACAAAAAAAAAAATTTTTTTTATCTTTGTATATATTAAAATACCACACGTTTATATAGTTAAGAAATAATTTTAATATATATTGATTTATATAAATATAAATCATATCAAGTTGAAATATACAATGTAAAATTTCTTACATTTTCTCAGAGATGTGTGTGTATTTATATATACATATAAATATACACAGTAAACACACATGCTATGTAATCACAAACTTTTATTTCGGATGCGATTAATCACGATTAATCGATTTGACAAGCACTAATAAAAATATTGAATATGTGGAAAATATACAGAATTATACATTAGAATTTAAAAGATTTAACTAAATACATTTAAAAAAATTTAATTCATTATTTTTTTAGTGGCTAACCCATGTATCTCTGGCGTTAGAAAGGGGATTTTCACCGAGAAAGAGGATACAGTTCAGTCTTGATTTATCTTTTAGCTTCCTCTCTATATTCAGTGCAGCTCTGAAATAGCAGTTCCTTTCTGGCCCGTACACTGAGCGCACCATCCCAAAAACGGTCAAAACTGGCACTGGAAATGTGTTGTTTGGTTCTTTTGCTGGCACTGATGAAAAATATCACAGTCATATAAGGAGACTTGGACTGTGTGTTGTTGGGAAGCATGGAAATAAAGACCCAGCAAGCACCATCTGTGTTTTCAATGTGAATCATTCACAGTTCTGTATGACATACTTTTGAACAGCACAATAGAGGCCAAACGTTCCGATATCAGGGCGTCCTAAAACTGCCAGAAATGGTGATGAATTGCCACATTGTGAACTTCTGCAAAGGAAGGGTCAAAAGTCAGTGTGAATGAGCAATGATGCTTATAAATGACAATAACAACAGCTTTACCGGTCAAAATGTTGTTATACAAACTCCCTCCAAATATTTCTGGGAAAATCGGAAATGAAAATAAAATTTGTAATTGTGATTTAAAATGATTTTGGTCGTAATAAACAAAGATAGAAGGTATATAAACCCTCTAAATGAAGAGTAAAATATGTTAATTAGATGCATAATTGGTGCATTTTCCATACTGCATAGCAAATATCTTGCATCCAAACGATGGATGGATGGATAGGATTGAAAAATGGATGATGTGATGGATGAATGTCTAACTGACCAGTCAGGTTAACATGCATGCTTTATATATATATATATATATACTGTATATACTGAACAAAATTATAAATGTAACACTTTTGTTTTTGCCCCCGTTTTTCTTGAGCTGAACTCAAAGATCTAAGATTTTCTATGTACACAAAAGGCCTATTACTCTCAAATATTGTTCACAAATCTGTATAAATCTGTATTAGTGAGCACTTCTCATTTGCCGAGATAACCCATCCACCTCACAGGTGTGGCATATCAAGATGATTAGACAGTCAGATCTGGTGTGGGGGGGGAAACCCCACCATTTGCCTCACGCAGTGCAACACATCTCTTTTGCATAGAGTTGATCAGGTTGTTGATGGTGGCCTGTGGAATGTTGGTCCACTCCTCTTCAATGACTGTGCGAATTTGCTGGATATTGGCAGGAACTGGAACACGCTGTCCCAGACATTCTTGATGGGTGACATGTCCAGTGAGTATGCTGGCCATACAAGAACTTTTCATGTTTTCAGCTTCCAGGAATTGTGTAAAGATCCTTCCAACATGGGCCCGTGCATTATCATGCCGCAACATGAGGTGATGGTCGTGGATGAAAGGCACAACAATGGGCCTCAGGATCTCACCACGGTATCTCTGTGCATTCAAAATGACATCAATAAAATGCACCTGTGTTCATTGCCCATAACATACGCCTGCCCATACCATAAAACCACCGCCACCATGGGCCACTCGATCAACAACGTTGACATCAGCAAACCACTCACCCACACGATGCCATACACGCTGTCTGCCATCTGCCCTGTACAGTGAAACCGGGATTCATTCGTGAAGAGAACACCTCTCCAGAGTGCCAGATGCCATCGAATGTGAGCATTTGCCACTCAAGTCGGTTACGACGATGAAATGCAGTCAGGTCGAGACCCCGATGAAGACAACGAGCATGCAGATGAGCTTCCCCGAGACGGTTTCTGACAGTTTGTGCAGAACTTCTTTGGTTATGCAAACCAATTGTTGCAGCACCTGTCCGGGTGACTGGTTTCAGACGATCTTGGAGGTGAAGATGCTAGATGTGGAGGTTCTGGGCTGGTGTGGTTACACGTGGTCTGCGGTTGTGAGGACGGTTAGATGTACTGCCAAATTCTCTAAAACGCCTTTGGAGAAGGCTTATGGTAGAAAAATGAACATTCAATTCACAGGCAACAGCTCTAGTGGACATTCCTGCAGTCAGCATGCCATTTGCACGCTCCCTCAAAACTTGCGACACCTGTGGCATTGTGCTGTGTAATAAAACTGCAAATTTTAGAGTGGCTTTTTATTGTGGCCAGTCTAAGGCACACCTGTGCAATAATCATGCTGTCTAATCAGCATCTTGATATGCCACACCTGTGAGGTGGATGGATTATCACGGCAAAGGAGAAGTGCTCACTACCACAGCTGCACATTTCCTACCTTGTTTGTAAATGAAATTCATCTCCAATCCTTCTATCGTTTCAGGTTTATCCATTATTCGAATGCAAGAAAATATAGCTGGTTTTCCAAGTAAAAACCGCCAAATAACGTTTACACGTAGTTACGTTATACGTAATATTCAGAGGGAGGTGGGGGATTACCCCGGACTATATGTCTCTGCATCTGCTAAAGGTTTTTTATTTATTTTTTTATTCCCAGTGAATTGGAGTTAAAACTCCCACCCAGGTGACACTACTCCAATAACAGACAGACAGACCATACAAAATACCAAAAAATATTTAAAATATTGCAAAGTAACGTTGCAACATGGCAAACAACAATAAAATCAGAGGACTTTAACGGTTAGCCTAAGCGACCCGAGCATAGGCAAAAACACAGGACATGTAAGTTATGGTAACAGGTAATGACAAAATGCTGATAGGTTCGTCTTTTCCTGATGTTTTTTATGATTAACATTTTATATAGGCCACGTTTTAAAACTTTTTTTTTTAAATTACCCATTAGGCATGTTGACATAAGGCCATGGCCCTATCTGCACATACATAGTTGTCTATGACCACAATTGTGTTTTTTTTTTTTTTTTTTTTTTTTTTGTTTTTTTTTTTTTTTTTTTTTTTTTTTTTTTTTTCTTTTTTTTTTTTTTTTTTTTTTTTTTTTTTTTTTAAGAGAGATATGTTTTCAGTGGACTTTTAAAATTTGCTTTGCTTGAGAAAACAAAAAAATACAGTTAGTGTTTTTTTCTTTTGATTTAGCCGAGTTGGTTTTGCATCAAACACAATATGATTTTCGGCAATCGAGATCTGACAGCAACAGCGCATTTTTCAGCTTGGGCGAGAGCTTCGTGGACTGCTTACCTCGCACATGAAATCAGCCGCAGACCAGCAAACCAATGAAAACGTGCTACAATCCTGATGAGTCACAGAAACAGAGCAGAGACGAGAAAGCTGCAGAGAATCCGCTCGCCCGGAAGCAACCGTAACTGATGTAGATTTGCAGAAAATTACTGCCGTTTGGCTACTAAATCATTTTACGTACTTATAATTATATATGAATTATCCCATGAACTTATTCTCTCAAATGGCCTGGGTATGCAGAGCATTCGCAGCTTATATGGACAGAACACCACTGATATATATTAATCTCTAGAAACACTCCAAAAAACTGTCCACCCTCAGGACAGTTTAGTGCTCTCTCCATTAGCAGAGACATGCACCAAAAGACACAGACATCATCATATCTCTGTGGTTAAAACAGATTTCTCTTTACACACACAGACAGCATAATCACACCAGACACACAGGCAAGTTTCCCCTTCATCATTCACAATCGTTCTTCTCCTCCCTCGTGTTCCGTCTGTCTGAGAGAAAGGCTGACTTTAGAAAACCACTCTCATTAAATTACCTGGCAAAGCTTAATGATCAGTGTTTATATTGCAAATGACTGGGTTGTTTTAGTTTGAGATATATTCCTTCCTCTCTATTTTTATTTTAAGATATCTCACTACCTCCGTTCTCTTTATTTCAGGATATATCACACTCTCTCTCTTTATTTCTGGATAAAAATATGCATCCTTTTTCTGTTGCACTCTATTATTGATAATGTAATGGTGTGAGTTCTTCTGTCTAGTTTGAAAGCACAGAGAGCAGAGAATCCTGACTCTCTTAGTCTTGTGTAGTCTGGCTTTTGAGTACCGGCTGAAAGTCTGGTTCAGTTTGATGCTTATTCTGGCCACAAACTGCATGATGTGCTTGATATGTTAAACCAACAAAAATTGTTTTTTTGTTTTATTCTGTTTAGAGGTTAAATTAACTTCAAAAAATTCATCCAATATGGCAGACAAAGTGAGAAAAATTTCATAAATTATTATATTATAGTAATAGTTTATAAACAAATCTACCATGCACATCTCAAATTTAGCATGGGCAGAATTAACAAAGTAACCCAGCAGAAAGCCGGCCTTTGAAAATATGCTTTAAAATATTTAATAAAAAAAAACTGTGACCCTGGACCACAAAACCAGTCTTAAGTGTCAATTTGCTAAGTGTCAAAAAATGAGATATAGCTTTCCATTGATGTATGGGTTGTTAGGATAGGACAATATTTGGCCGAGATACAACTATTTGAAAATCTGGAATCTGAGGGTGCAAAAAAATCTAAATATTGAGAAAATCGCCTTTAAAGTTGTCCAATTGAAGTTTCTAGCAATGCATATGACTAAGCAAAAATGAAGTTTTGATATATTGACGGTAGGAAATTTACAAAATATATTCATGGAACATGATCGTTACTTAATATTCTAATGATTTTTGGCATAAAAACAAAATCGATAATTTTGACCCATACAAAATATTTTTGGCTATTGCTACAAATAAACAGCGACTTAAGACTTTGTAAAGAATTTGGCTCCAGGCTCACATACCGCAAATATTCTAAATAAATAATCTAAGATATATAATTATAGATAAACAATAATTGAGGAAACTGTAATAATATTTTGTTAATACACACCACACACCAACACCACACACACACAAAGATATAACAGTTGGCAGTTATAATGAAAAATATTAAATTTAAAAAGTTAATTGAAAAAGTACTTAAAATCATAATTTATTTATTTTACATTTTATATATTTTTATTTAATTGTAGTTGAATGAAATAGAATTGAATTGGATATAACCTGATCTGCATCATATTATATGATTTATAATTAAATTAAAAAATACATTTCATTCAATACTGGAAAATACTGATATAAAAAATAATGTGGTTAAATGTTGATTAAATATTTATAAACTGCATTGCACTAATAAGCAATATATATTACTTATATTAGTGCAACATAGTTTTATTTTGGCAACATGGTTACATTGCACTGACACTAATTGTGAGTCGAATCACCCCAAGTAGAATACTACTGTTGCTTATTGTGTGTAGACTGTTTCTAATCAGTCAGCTACCATAGAAGATATCTGCCTATGTAGGCGGTGAGACAGCTTACTAATTTTGGGAGCAAAGCTTATGCCTCTCTAAACCCATAAATCACAGTTCTTAGCACATATAACGCAGCAGCATCCTTAAGTCTTCAACAAAACACATTTGGCAAAAAGACAAGAGCGAGCCACAAGTTAATTTCTTCCCTTTTGTTTTTCTGCTCGGTTACTTTGTTTGTTCTGTCCCTGCTAATTTGAGAGGTGCGCGGTGTGTGTGTTTATCACAAGTACTGGTTGACTGTGTAAGTTGGCACTTACTGTCTCCTCAGTGTGTGTTTTACAGGCTATTGGTAGAGTACACTCTCTGGATACTGGCATCCTCGGGTCCTCTGTCCCACTAACTACATCACACCCTCCCGCCTGCATGGAGATGCAGTGTTTGTATTCCCCAGCGATGGTGTGGGAGCCGTCCCCACATCATGGAGCACAGTCACATTTAGAAACGCCTCTCTCTCTCTCCCCATCGTCCCACCCACATTCACTCAGAGCCGTGTGAAAAAAGCAAAAGGTCAATGTGCAAGCCATCTTTACACGGCTGAGTGTTACACAGTCCTGTTTCACATTTCAGCACAGCTGCTCACCTGGAAAATGGACAAACTGAACAAGATTCTGCCATTCATTGTCACAAATACAAAATCTACTATAAATAGCAGCCATACAGCTAAACAAAATGTGAGGAAAACCTACAACCACAATGCTAAGGTGTTGAGGGTGGTTGTAAGGGTGTTGCTATGTAGTTGTTAAGCTGTTTTGAGTAGATGCCAGGGTGTTGCTATGCGTTTGATTTCTGGGGTGCTTTTCCCAAAATCAACTATGATCGCAATTTTCGTCATTCATCAGAGTTCATCAGAACTTGCAAGTTGCGACCATAGTTGCTTTTGGGAAACGACCACAGGGCAGTTGTCAGGGTGTTGCTAAGATATCAGGTCATTGTCAGGGAATGCTATGCAGCTGCTAAGGTGTTGTGGGTAGTTGTTAGGGTGTTGCTATGTGACTGCTAAGGTGTTGCTGTTGCTAAGGTGTTGTGGGTGGTTGTCAGGGTCTTACTATGTGGTTGCTAGGGTGTTCTAGGTGGTTGTCAGGTTGTTACTATGCAGTTACTAAGGTGTTCTGTATTGTTATTAAAGCGTTGTGGTGGTTGTCAGGGTGATGCTACAGTATGCAGTTGCTAAGGTGCTCTGGACAGTTTTTAGGGTGTTGCTATTGGTTGCTAAGGTGTTCTAGGTGGTTGTCAGGTTGTTACTATGCAGTTGCTAAGGTGTTCTGGATTGTTATTAATGTGTTGTGGTGGTTGTCATGGTGATGCTACAGTATGTAGTTGCTAAGATGCTTTGGACAGTTTTTAGGGTGTTGCTATTGGTTGCGAAGGTGTTCTAGGTATTCCTATGAAGTTGCTAAGGTGTTTTAGGTGGGACTGCGTGGCTTAGGACGCACTGATTAGGGGGGAAAAATCTATTTGGTATTATTATTTTAAAAATTGTGATTGCAATAAAAAAACAAAGGCTAGCTGCTTGTTTGTACTCAAAATTGGCCCAAACTTTTGTGATATCCACAATAGGGACTATAATAATAATAATTATTATAGTAGTTTATTATTATTATTATGATAATGGTGTTTTGGTATTTTAACAAATGATTGTTATTGTTATTATTATTTATGATTATATATTATAAAAATATTTATACAGAAATATCCATGTGAAGTGTTTTACTGTAAATTAAAAAAGTGTTTAAGCAGCCAGAGTTATTTTGTGCAAGAGCCAGAAAGAAAATGAAATTATAATATCTTACACAGTTGTCAAAAATCTATCATCATTAGCTTATTTCAATATTTATTCATCTGATCAGCTTGCCTAATTTAATCTTATATATCACTGGCATCATTTCTGTTTCAAAGGTTGATTAATGATCACTAACTCAATCAAAATTAATTGTAATTGTTTAATAGCAATGTTCCTCTCCTGTTTCTCTGCATGAGCTTATTTATTTTTTCATGGATGACTGTGGGATTTTATTGGAGTGCTGTTATTTCTCATGAGCAGAATGACTGAAGCATGCTGATATTTGAGTCTTATTGCTGCCTCAGTGTTTATGTTTGATGATTTGCGTCATTTACTGATGACTTTGGTTCCAGGCAATCAGCAGGGGATTCAGGATAACAGACCTTTAGCCCAGTGAGTCACAGCCACAGTTCCCTGCGATGCTGATCACATCAGCTCTGAGGTGCAGTGTTAGAGAGATGAATCAGCCGCTGTCGCTCTAACACATGAGAAGAGGTGCTGATAGAAGAGCTGAGGTGAGGGAGCAAGCTAGCTGTCAATCACTAGATGAGCAATTTGACCTCATCTCTATTTCTGATACTGCGTAAAAACAAACAAACATTTGTCATGCGCTCACAGGTAGCTTTCAAAAGTTTGATTGACAACTGAGATTGATTGCGTGAGTGACATTGAGAAACAAATTGAACTGTTTCCATCTCTGTCAGAAGGAGATATGATAAAGGAAGTGACATTGAGAAACAAATTGAACTGTTTCCATCTCTGTCAGAAGGAGATATGATAAAGGAGCCACGTAGATGTATATCGAGTGCATGCTGGGGGATTTATGATTGGCAATTAAGGTCAATAGAAGGAAAATTTCAGCTCTGAGATAATTTGCTGGTAAACTGCCACCGCTATGTCTGTGTTTATGGAAAAGGCCATGCTGAATAATCATCTTGATGGGTGCAATACCTTGCTGAACAGACAACTAAATTAAATGAATGTAAGACAATGATTAGGGATGCACAATATTACATTTGTCATATTATTAATTTAGGTTACATTTCAAGTCATCTAACACTGATTAATGTAATCTTTAGAAAATCACAAAATAAAGATACATTTTTCATGGGCATTATAATGATAGGGTGACTAAATTTACTCTAATCAGTTAAAACGTTTCTTACATTTTTTAATTAAATAAGCATAAATGGAAATACATTACAACAGATACTACAAGTGAATAAAATAAATAAATGCAGCAAAGGAAAATTTTAAATTAGGTTAAATAGCATAAAGACAGTTTAACAAATACTACAATAAATAAATAAATGTGCAATGGGGAAATATATTTAAATCAGGCTAAATGGCATAAAGGCAGTGAAATAGACTACAATCAATCAATAATGAAAATAATGTTGAAAAAAATTTATTGTCCTAAAAATAGGCATCATTTCACTTTCTTCCGTTTGATTTTGGGCTGAAATGTGACGTGGAAAAGTTTTTGTCAGGTTTTGAGACATTCACCTGTGAGTTAGTTATGCATGTCATTGAGGCAGGCTGATTTATTCTAGTGGTGAAATTTCCGGTGCCTCATTAAAGCAGAAGGGTCAGTCTTGTGTCATCGCCCTAACAACCATAGTCATGCTGATATTTGGAAATATTGATGCAGTAAAGGTCAGAGTTGGCTGACAATATAGCAGGGAGAGATTCCTCTCTGTTATGCCTTAAGGGTTTGATCATGCTTATTTCAGGACAAACAATCACAGGAAAGATGATATTTCATCCCATTTCATGTTTGACAGAAGGGCCCAGAAGTGACCTCATCCAGATACAGATGCATGATGACTCATCTGTTTATCAGAACTGATGTCAGGTCTGCTTCTCTGATCCTCGGCTAATAAGTGCAGATGTGTTTCTTTTGCTTTACTAGCCTGAAACCACTGGGGACTCAATGACCAAAAAAACAACAACAAAAAACAAGAGGATGGATCAAACAAGGAGATTCAGTTGAAAACTACATGTTCTACTCTTCACCACGCTGCTCAAAATTTAACACAGAACCAACACGAGCTTCCGGCTTGTTTCCGTTATTGAATAAAAAATTAAAAAGGTAACTGTGACATTTACATGTTTACATATAACAATTCAGACTTTTTTTCCCAGAATTGAGTGATATCACCGTCTCATTGTAAGAAATGGTCAACTATCGCGCTGATTTTTTCCCCCTCATAATTCTTACTTTATAGCTCGCAATTGTGAGTTTATATAAACTCACACAGAATTAAAAAAATATATATTTATTCCGTGACAAAAACAAGCTTTCACAGAACCGTGAAAATAAAAAAATATATACATTTTTTATTGGAATATTATTCCAATATTATTCTTGATCATTAAAAATACTAAACAAGAATACAAAGAATACAATACCGTTCAGAAGTATTTTTTTTTAAAGACATTAATACTTTTATTCTGCAAGAATGCATTAAATTAATCAAAATTGACAGTAAAGACATTTAAAATATTACAAAAGATTCTATTTCAAATAAATGTTGTTCTTTTTAACTTCCTATTCATCAAAGAATCCTGAAAAAAAAAAATTACGGTTTCCACAAAAATATGAAGCACTACAACTATTTTCAACAATGATAATAATAAAAATTGTTTCTTGAGCAGCAAATCAGCATATTAGAATGATTTCTGTAGGATCATGTGACTCTGAAGACTGGAGCAATGATGCTGAAAATTCAGCTTTGCATCACAGGAATAAATTACATTTTACAATATATACTAGAAAACAGTTATTTTAAATAGTAACAATATTTCACAATATTGCTGTTTTTACTGTATGTTTGATTAAATAGATGCAGCTTTCGTGAGCATAAAATAAGTCTTTCAAAAATGGCCTCAAATTTGGATTGGTAGTGTATACTTTTTTTAATACTCCATTTTAGTATATTCTATAATTTTTTTCTTTGGTCTTCACTACTTTATATGCTTTATAAGAGCAATCATGACTCAAAAGATGATGTTCTGCCGGTTCATCTCTGTTATGCTACGAGCAGAAGAGATTCTGACCTCACGATGTGCCGTTTTCTTTTGATTGATGGCTGTATTAAGAGCGTCACTGCTGCTTTGCTAATGGAACATCACATCTTAAGAGCCATTTCTTTACCATCAGTCCCACCGCCCATCTCTCTTTCCCTCTATCTATCTTTCATCCAGCTCTCATCTATTATGCTCCTCCTTCATCATGTTTCCCGCCACCTATCAGCCGTTTACATTAAAATACTCAAAGAGGCATGTGTGCCATGCCCTTTGTGGACGAAATAGAGGCAGAAGTAGATGGGGTATCATGGCCCAGAATGTGCCGCCTGGCTGGAGATGCTTATTCCCAGAATCTGGAGTGAATTTTTGTGAGGGAATAATTCCTCTCACAGATGATGGGCTCATTTTCATCAGCAGTCAGCAACAGCATTGTTTTGACAGCTTTGGGCGGGAGATTATTCCACACCACACAAGCAGCACCTAATCTGGGAAATCAGGCAACAACAGCATTTGGCCGAGATACAACTATTTGAAAATCTGGAATCTGAGGGTGCAAAAAAATCCAAATATTGAGAAAATCGCCTTTAAAGTTGCCCAAAGGAAGTTCTTAGCAATGCATATTACTAATCAAAAAATAAGTTTTAATATATTTACAGCTGGAAATTTACAAAATATCTTCATGGAACATGATCTTTACTTAATATCCTAATGATTTTTGGCATAAAAGAAAAATCTATCATTTTGACCCATACAATGTATTTTTGGCTATTGCTAGAAATATACCCCAGCGACTTAAGACTGGTTTTGTGGTCCAGGGTCACATATATAAACTGTATGCTAATATTTCACTATCCCACAATGCAATGCACTTGACTTGACCTATTATTTCCACTGTATATTTTCGATGACACAAAATTGGATTAAAAGTGTAAAATAACATTTATTTCCATGTTGGTAACTCGGCTACTGCAGCACTACAATAAGCATTATACAATTCTGCATACTTTTTTATAATTGTATACCACATACTATTTATTTGCGAGATATCTTTTATACAGTATATACCGCACAGTAAGCAGTATGCAAGAAGTACATTACATTCCAAACACAGCCACACACACACACACACACAAACACACCCACGCAGGTTGTTTTTGTGAAAAGTGGGGACATCCAATAGGCGTAATGGTTTTTATACGGTACAGACCGTATATTCTATTGCCCTACACCAACCCTACCCCTAAACCTACCCCTTACAGGAAACTTTGTGCTATTTCAGATTTTCAATACACTCCATTCTGTGTGATTTATATGTTTTGAAATGTGGGGACATGGGGTAATGTCCTGAAAAGTCACCTTCTCCTTGTAATACCTATGTCATACCTTTGTCATTATACAAATGTATGTCCTCATTTGTCACAAAAACGCACACACACACACACACACACACACACTTTTAACTAAGTCAATCATTTAAAATCCCAGACACAATGCCGTTAGAGACATTTGCTCTTTTGCCAGAGGGGGGGGGGGGGGGGGGGGGGGGGTGTGGCCAATTGATGAGTGTCAGCAAGTTGAGTCTTATATTCTAATGCAAGTGTTGCTGCAGGGCTCATAAATTAGACTCAAGCCTGAAGCCATGCAGGCGAGCCAACTTCATTTGCAAAGTGCAGGTGATAAAGATAGACACACGCAGACTCCTGAGCTTGCCGTTTCCAACTTTTTACTTTATCCCTCTCAGACACGCACATACACACACACACACACACCACACTTAACAGAACGGCACAGCCCCCTTGAAGAACACATTTCTGTGCATTAAATAAGCAACAGCAGACATTAACCAATATTTTCATCTCCATGACCTCAGCAGTAATCTTATTTCTCTTAACCTCTGCTACAACTTAATGTGGACTTGTTTTTAACTGTCATTGTTTTTCTGCAAAACTCTACAATCTTACTGCATTCTTACGCTTCTCTTTCCAGATATATAGCATTCCTTTCACCTGTTTATTTTTGTTTGTATAATACGAAAATAAATATACATTTCCTTAAAGGAAAAGTTCACCCAAAAATATAAAAGTTTGTTGAAAATGTACTCACCTTCAGGTCATCTAAGACATAGATGGGTTTGTTTCTTCATCAGAACAAATTTGAGGAATTTTGCATTACATCACTTGCTCACCAATGATCCTCTGCAGTGAATGGGTGCCGTCAGAATGAGAGTCTGAACATCTGATAAAACCATCACAATAATCCACGCGACTCCATCCATCAATTAATGTCTTGTGAAGTGAAAATCTGTGTGTTTGTGAGAAACAAATCCATCAAGACGTTTTTTTAACTTCCAACCGTTGCTTCCTCCATATTGCTTTCTCCACTGAAAAAGTCGTCGCATCTGAATCAGGAGAGAATTTGCACAGATCAAGCACATAGAAAACATTTCTAAAAAGAAAAACCGTTCTAAACAATGTTGTCGGGATGTGAGAGGACAACAGGGATGGCTTTTTAAGTTGATAAAGCGTTTATGATTGGTGTTAAGTTAAAAACAACCTTAAAGGGTTACTCCACCCCAAAATTAAATTTTTGTCATTAATCACTTACCCCCATGTAGTTTCAAACCTGTAAAAGCTTCGTTCGTCTTTGGAACACGATTTAAGATATTTTTGATTAAATCTGAGGACTCTCTGACCCTCCCATAGACAGCAAGGTAACTACTACATTCAAGGTCCAGAAAAGTACCAAAATGATCAACAAAGTAGTCCTTGTCACATCAGTGGTTCAACTGTAAAGTTAACGAAGCTACGAGAATAGTTTTTTGTGCGCAAAGAAATCCAAAATACGACTTATCCCCAATTTTCGTCTCTACTGCGTCACTTTGGACGCGTGTTCACGACAGTATCATGATGCGAGCGTGAGGGGGCACTGACCCAGATCTGGCGTAATTACATCATCACGCCGGAGCTGGGTCAGCGCTGGCGCCACCACACACTCGCGTCATGATACTGTTGTGAACGCTCTTCCACAGTCTCCACAAGCGAAATTGTTGAATGAAGTCTTTATTTTTGTTTTCTTTGCGCAAAAAAAAAGTATTCTCGTAGCTTCATAACTCACACCTTTCACTTCACAAGACTAATTGAAGGACTTCTCATTCTGACGGCACCCATTCACCTACCTCGGATACTGGTGATCATATTCCTCCAAATCTATTACGGCGAAGACACAAACTCTTTAAGGCTTTTTGTTAACTCAAAATACGTAAATACATTTTTTTAACTGGTTTTTACAACATTTTAAAACAATTTTCTGCAACAGCCTAACTGCAACCAAAACAACATTGAGAAATGCTAGAGGAATTTTGTGCTTGCTTGAGTTTGACTAGTTTATTTTCCACTGATAAATGTTGTGATCCTTTATCCCTTTATTATCAGTCTTGCAAAAACCACACACATACACACAGGAAAACATTTCAAATTACACTCACAGTGAGTGCAAAAGCTGTGCCACTGTTTTGTGAATGTATTCCTTAGTGTTTGTTTAAAATGTCTAGAATTATTCCTGTATGTGGAGCATTTTATTTTTTCTGTACCACAAGTGATTTTTACACAGCCAAAACAAGAGAGCAGGAAAAGACAGAGACAGATATTGAGAGTGAGCGCTGGTTTAGAAGGCGAGTCTGGCATTATTCTAGTTGAGCGATAGAGACACACTGGGCACTGCATCATTCCCACAGAGCATTCTGGATAATTTACTGCTTTTGTATCCATGCGTTTAAGGCCGTTTTGTTGGTTTCAGTTTTGATTTATGTCTTCAGCTTTTGGCCTTTTAGCAGCTGAGAATGAATTAAAGTTTGATTTGCATACATTTGCTGTTAATTTTCTGCTCATTAAAGCTTTTGTCTGAGTGCCTGTGTGTTATCACACTCATACATAAATACAATTGCTGGAATCTCTCTAAAGCTGGTATCAGTCCCACAGCACCGTCAGACCCTTTTACCTCTAAGATTAAACGCTTATGTAAGACTCCATAAATAATTTGATGCTAAATTTGATATACTATATATAAATGGGTCAGAAGAGTCTTAAGGAAAAATCAATAGAAAATACAAACCTCATTCATCTCATCTCATTCACAAACACACACACTTTTTTAAAAACCATAATATTAACTATTTAATCTCCTTATCTGTGCCTCCAGTCATGCCTGTGGCTTGATCATATACTGTTTTAAGTTTTAAATAAGTATTAATTGTAATTGTGGATTATAAAAAACTAAAATACTTATTATGTAATAAGCACAAAAATACATTTAAGGAGTAAACTAGTAATGCAATAGAAACAAACACATTTTTATTTTATTTTATTATGTTAGGGATATAAGTTGGAAACATAGCAACAAAAAGAAGCATTTAACTAAATATTACTGATAAATAAAATAAAACAGAAAAGAAAAAAAGACCACTTACATGAATCAGTGAATCATTTTCTGAAAATGTTAATTTACCATCCGAACAAGATGATTAACAAAATGAATATGTAAAATCCATTTAGGACAAACTAATTCTTACTATGAACTTGAACTACTGCAACATATATGAGAAGAGACAGCATTTTAGCGGAGTGCATTTCATTATTCAGTTCGCTCGGCTATAAAGTTGTTCGAGCAATGCAATGTAACATCAAGACAATGAGGTAACATTTTATTACGTAGCACCACTTTTTTGGTAGAAAAGGATGCTGGCTAGTGTCATTGGTTATTTGCTGCCCAACACTGATTTTTCATCTGTGTAAAATGACAGTTATGATTGATCATTATGACGATTTCTTTTTTTTTTTGTGGTTCTATGACCTACCAAAAGTCAACAAAAGAATCTGAGCTGAGGTTTTACTCACCACTGCTTGACATTACACTAGTGGCCTCAGATTGATGCTCAGTTTCAAAGGTCACTGGAATCACTATTAGGTTTTGACTTTTGGACATCTTGTTTGAAGTATTACCTTGCCTCAGATGCAAGTGCGTGTGGATGTTTGTGTGTGAATGCATGTTTGCTGACTCTTTGGAAAGACACAGATTATGTTTTCTCACCTCCATTGGGCAACAAACCGGTACTGACCAAGCAGACCAGATGGATGGCACTGCGTGAGCATTTCGTCTTTAACTCTGAGCTCATAACACACACACTCTCACTGTTCCATTGGTTTCTTCTTTTGGTGCATGTCTGTTGACTAAAATGACAATGAATGCAGGAGTGAGGACTCAATGCTTTCTGTCTCTTATAATCTATAAACAGTGTTGTGAATTAACTAAAAGTACTGTGGCAGTTTTAATAATTCTTAAACTCTTCATCAGTAGTGTGGACATAGATAATCTTCAAAATACTTTAACTTTTCCTCTAACAATCTAATTTTCTAATGAGTAGTGGTTGAACATAACCAAACACTGTTTTTAATGTCACATCTTATTTCATACTCTGCCTTGCTGAAAACTGAGGCAATAATTAAATGTGTAGCAATTACTCTAATGCATCCTTGGTTTAAACTGTCCACTCTCTCATATGTAGCACTGGTCTGATTCATTCAAGTGAATCTGTTAGTTTGGACAGTACAAAAAAGGGATTAATTCACAGATTCCCCGGCTGTTCATAATCATGTTTTTGACTCATTTAGGGTGTTTTCAAGTTTAATTCTGTCTCCCTATTGGAGATTTTTAAACGAACAAACTCTAAAGAAAAAGTAGATTAATTTAATTCTGTGAAATTATGAATATACACTACCATTCAAATGTATTACAAAAACTAACAGGTAACCAGTGTAATGACTTTAACACAAGTGTAATATGACCTCACTTTTTGGCTTTTGTCAATATTTGAGCAGCAGTATTTTGGATTAGTTGTAGTTAATTAATTGCATTCTTTGGTAGACCTGAAAGGAGGGCATTCCAATAGTCATGCTGCTAGTTATAAATGCATGCATTAATTTTTCTGTATTGCTCTGAGAGAAAAGGCCTTATTTTAGCAATGTTTTTCAGATGATAGAATGCAGTTTTTGTAATATTACATACATGAGCTTTAAAGTTAAAATCCGAATCAAAGACAACTCCTATGTTTGTTTTGCCACTTGGCACTATTGTCTTGGATGCTTTTTTTTAAGAACAGGATCATTAGGAGACACGGCTACATGCAACTGTGTGTCGTCAGCATAACTATGAAAAGAGATATCATGCCTCCTGATGATGTGACCGAGAGGTAAGAAATAGAGATTATAAAGCAGTGGTCCTAAAACTGATCCCTGAGGAACCCCACTTGATACCTTGTAATGTTCAGACAAGATATTATTAATAGTCACCCGTCTCCACTGATATTCCTTTGAGCATGGTTTTGAGCAAGAGCCCGTTGAGCATCTCACAACCGAAGCTGTGGCTTTGGAAATCAGTAGTGGTGAGAGTTCCTCGGCCAGCATACCCACACACAGCTCTTGAACTGGAAGAGCTGATGCAAGGACTGCCGAGTTTTGTACACCCGTGCCAGCGGATCCAATCAGTGCAGTCAAATTAAAAGTATCTTGATTTTTGAAGTCTCATTTAAAACGGCGCTTAGCTCAGTCATCCGTCATAGCTTCATATGCATTTCAATAAGCTTTCCTTGCAATTCTTTAATCCTATCACATTCAGAACAAATCAAGTTTTCCTCAAAATCATCTGCTCTTGTAACATCTCACAAGGTACATCTCACAAACTTCATATTTTTGAGCCCTCTTATCCTCGGCTGTAGGTTGCTTTGATTCTTTCTCTGCAGTAGTTTATTTCATTGTTGCTTATTCGGCGTGTTCTGCCATCTTGAAAAAAGTCTCTGATGCTCACCAAGGCTCCATTTTTTAAATAAAAAATACAGTAAAAACCAGAAAAAAATTAGACATGGAAGACAAAAAAAAAAAAAAAAGAAAAAGAATATATTTATAATTTTTCTGAAATATTATTACAAATTAAAATAACTGCTTTCTGTTTGAATATATTGTAAAATGTAATTTATTCCTGTGATGACAATGTTGACTTTTCAGCATAAGTGTCACATGACCCTTCAGAAATAATTTTAATATGCTGATTTGGTGCTCAAGAAACATTTCTTATTATCAGTGATGAAAACAGTTGTGCTGCTTAACATTTTTGCTGGATGCATTTTCTTTGTTGGACAGAAAGTTCAAAAGAAAAACATCTATTTAAAATAGTAATATTTTGTAACAATATAGATTTTTACTGTCACTTTTGATCAATTTAATGCATCTTTGCTGAATTGATTTTATATATCAATTTATTTTAAAAAAGGAAGAAATTAAAAACTTAAAAAATCTTGACCCAAAACTAATATCGAACATGGTGTAACACTGACTGTAGTTGAACAATTTTTACATTATTACTATCCTGGCAGGCTCCAAAGTTGCTTTCCCAAGCCTGTAAAAATGACGACAAGAACATACTCGCTTCCATCTACTCAGATTAACAGTAGCTGAACAAGGACACTGCATCTGCCTAACTCCAATAATAGATAATATAAAATAAACTTTTGAAAAACAAGCAGAGAAAGCTACTGTGCATGTCAAAGCAGCTGGGACTAAATTTAATCAGAGTGACTGACACAGAAATGCTTAGTTCTTTCCCTCACTGTATGAACATTGATTATAGGTTAAAGACAATTAAAGTAATGGAGAAAAAAAAACGAGGATGCTGCCAAAGAGAGTCTTGGCTCGGCTGTCCGTTAGAAATGGCGAGTGAGAGGTCTGATTTAGAGACCTTGACCGTCTTACAGGAACAAACCCTTAATGCAGCGTCTCTGGATGATATTCAGAGAGAGAGTCTGAGCACAGAGAAACCAGTGCCAAGCCAAAACATTTTAGCTAAAAGGCATTAAAACAAACCAAGTGTAACTTGGTGCAATGTTCCTGAAGTAATAAAGGTATCATTTATACAAAACAAAGTACACTGTTGCTGTGCCTTTCACTGGTTAGAAGAAAAGCTTTTCATCAATATGCTAATGTATGGAAACCTTATTAAATTGTGAAGATTGTGACAATGTTTTTAATCACAGAAAGAAATCTGTGAGTATCTGAAAAGGAAACCTAAATGTACATTATTTATTGTTTTAATGGCAGTTACGCCACACAATAAAGCAAGACGTTATTCATCACAGCTGTTTATGTCTTAACCATCCATGACGTCTTGGTGTCTTATTGCTGTCGCCCACATAGCTCTATATTAAACTGTTATTTTTATATACTATATTATAACTCATCTCATCATAACTGATCTATATTAAAACTGTTTGGCTATGAGAAAAGTTTGGGAATGTGGCTTGAAAATTGACTATAGTAAAGTTGTATAAAGCAAATAGACATCACTGGTTTATGGCAAATAAAATAAAAATATTTTATTCTAAAACTAGTTATAATCATTTTTAATACATTGCACTAATTTTCTAAATACTATTATACAAATATATATAAATACTAATTATAAAAAATATATTTTACTATTTTTTTTAAATAGTGAAAATATTTTTATACAAAGTAACATTTTATAAAGTAATATTTATTTCTGATGTCATGTTTTATAATGTTAATTTTTTTTACTAAAGTATAGAATAATAAATTATAAATAAATGTTGTGTGAACCTTTATAGCCTACTGACAGCAAAATGGATAATTCACCTCAGATCTTGAAAATAAATTAAAGCAAAGATGATCGTTAAAACTGTGGACTCACTGCGAACCAACGAGTGTATTCCATGACAAAGATGTTATCAGTCACTCAGTATATGTACATTTAATGATGTTAAAAAGCTTTCATATTTATTAAGTAGATTATAAACGTATCTATTTTGTTGCAAGAGCAGTGCGCTTCCACAGAGAGCCCACACACGCTTCTGATTGGCTGTGATATTTGATTGATTATGTCGCGTTGCGGTCATCACATGTAGTTAGGACACAGTGTCAGAAAAAGCGTTAGAGGCCTGCATTGTTCATAAGTTGAGGTTAGTAGTTTGCAGGGTATCAAAAGCTCTTGATAAAGAAATTATGCTCTGGTTTACATGTGACAGGTCAAACTAGATGGTAGACACGGTTAAAGGCTGTAGTTGGGTCATCTTCCCTAAACATGCTTCTCCTCTCCTTATCAATAACAGCCAGTGAATCAGAAATGTGGTCAGCATACTCAAATCGAATTCAATGATGCAGCACCTCCCGCTACTGTCGTTGACTCACAATGTGGTATACAGCAAAGTAAAATATAATTGAATTCCTCCAGGACCAGAGCTGCTCAATGAGTATCAAACAGAATGCCCTGTGGTTTATCTGGAGCTGTGTGTAAATACTCTTCTGATAGTGGTTCATTTTGATACAACTGAGTACATGCTGCAATGTGGTTTTCTATCCACAATTCAGATCAAATTTGGCACAAACCAAAAGCATGTGGTCAAACTTTTCCTTTCTTCCACCTCTCACATTTCTTTAACTCCATCCCTCCGTTTGCCCATTGTGTAAATAAACCCAATATCAAGCAGGGCTGATTGACTTCCTGCTCAGTCTGGTTCCACCCAGCCCCGCTCTGCACGTGAAATAAATTAGATTCCTCCTGTCAGGGCTACTGGTCCCAACAGAACCAGAGAGAACCACCCTCTCCAGGTTGGAGAAGTTTACTGACATGACTTTCAGCAGGTCTAAATGGAGCCTGTGTGCCGTATCCCTGAGAACATAAAACCCTCATGCAAATCTCAACAGTGTGATGGATTGAAAAGGGTTTGAATGAGATCTGTGTGGCTGGACATGATGTTGCAATGTTTGTGTGGACCTTGTGCATGGATAGTACAGGTTTTGACGATGTGGAACAGAGGAGAGTGTGTCTGTTGTGATGCCACACAAGGATATCAGTCATGATGTTTGTGCAGCAAGAGTGCCCATGGGGGTTGTTGAACTCAAACCTTGACTATGTGAAAAAACAGCATGATAAACAAAAGAGAGAGAGAGAGAGAGACAGAGAGAGAGAGTGTGTGAGCTATTAGGGTGACCGTGATTTCACCAAGTACAACATGTTCCTGCATCAACATTCCTATCAACCAATCAGAATTGAGGGATAACTTTTCAGGAAATTTCTAGGCTTACAATCAGGGTTAGGTGCTTCTACACCCTTGCTAATCAGCTATCATTTCACACTGTTTTTAGGAATAAATTATGGGTAGGTTTAGATTTAGGTGTAGGGATTGGGTTAAGTCTATATTTTTGGACAGTAATGTTGATCCAGGAACATGTCTTACTTGGCAAAATCACGACGACCGTGCTACTAGAAGACAAACATGCATCTGTTCTAGCCAAATCACTAGTTAATCACACCTACGGAGCAGTACTCGGCAGTACTTACCACACATTTTTACAAGATCAGATGCTTGTCAGTTGTGCTCAGGATCTGCAAATCATTCGCTATCGTCCTCAGTCATCTCTCATTACTCTGTTTATGTGGTAAGTGAAATGTTATGTACTGTAATGTAACAGGCTAACCATGTCCCTTTCTGGGCCCCTTTGAATGCGTTATTGTTTACCCTCCCTTCCCTTTCCGCATCCTTCGAACACGGATTCAGCACCATTAAGCAGTGTTGCCAAGTCTGCGGTTTTCCCGTGGAAATGGGCTACTTTAACACTGTTGCCGCGGTTTGTTTTTCATGTCCGCAGGTTGAAGCGACCCCAAAAAATTGATATTTATCCCCTAAAATGCGAATTTTACTACCAGTGGACCCGCAAAAACGTCTCTGTTTACTTATGTAACCATGGTTCCCTGAGTAGGGACCGAGACACTGCGTCCTCTAGGGGTCGCTATGGGGAACGCCTCGTCATTGAAAAAACACCAACTCGTTGGCCGGCGACAGCCATGACGTCCTTACCGGTTCGACTACAGTATAAATCGGTGCCGGGAGCTACAAAACCAAAAAATCCCATTCACTCCTTCGTCTGAAGCTTGCGTCCGCAGCATTGCAAGAAACCTAGAGGACGCAGTGTCTCTTTCCCTACTCAGGGAACCATGGTTACGTAAGTAACCCGAGACGTTCCCTTTCATGGGAACTTCGAACTGCGTTCCTCTAGGGGTCGCTATGGGGAACGGTATACCGACGCCACCATGCTGAGGGGAGTGCAAGCCAGAACCATGGCGAGCACTATGTACCAACTCTACCATATTGCTATGGGATTTGCCCCTGGGACGTTAGACGGCTGTCCGTGACTTTATTCCCTATGGCCAAAGGCCTAGGTTACATACCCCAAAATACTTACCTGTTATGGCCAGACTCCTGGGCCCGGGGTAGAGCTCAAGGCTTGGAATCAGAAACAGATTCCTTTAAGGGAATACGACCTAGAATCATACTAGTCTTGGCCTTTCACACAGGGGCTACAGAATGCATGTGGGTTTTTGGAAAAAAAAACGGGGGGAACTTCTGAAAGTGAATAAAAGTGAAAAGTGAAGTGACATGTTTCCCACGTATTGTGGACCCATCCTCAGAATTATTGCTCTGCCCTTGTACCCCGCCAAAGTGCACACACCAGCAGTGAATCACACAGCAACCGTGACACACCCCGGAGCAGTGGGCAGCCAGTTTCTGCTGCAGCGCCCGGGGAGAATTTGGTGGTTTTGGTGCCTTGCTCCAAGGCACCTCATCGTGGTATTGAAAGGTGTAGAGAGCGCTTACATTCACGTGCCCCACCTACAATCCCTGCCGGTGGGCAGACTCGAACCCACAACCTTTGGGTTTGAGTCCGACTCTCTAACCCAATAGGCACGACTCCCCGTTCTCAACATATTCTCAAACAGATCCTTAGTCAGCAATACCCTTTAGTAGGTTATCCAAGGATACAAAGGCGGAGTGTTGCCCAAGGCAGAACCGGGGTTTGAAACCACTCAAAAAGAGCACGAAGTCATGCGCGTAGCTCTTACCATACAGGATATTAGAAAAGTGGGCAAAGCATAACGTACACACTTACCACTTATGTGGGGATTTTAGAAAGTGGGCAAAGCATAACGTGCACTCTTACCACTTATGTGGATTTTAGAAATTGGGCAAAGCATAACGTGCACACACTTTAATACCGTTCTAGGGGTTCTCGTGGCGCCCTGAAAAAGGGCAGCCTATAGATAAAAATAGCGTATCCCCAGACGCTATATCTACGGCTATGATGCTGGAGTGGCTAGCAGTAAATCTTTAGTTGAGGGAGCAAACATCCAGCTCTCAATGAGAGGGAGCTCAACCTACAGTATGTTCCCATGGTGGAACAGCTAGCATTTATTCAGCTGAGGGAGCAACACACTCAATTTTCAAACCGAGACGGGGCTCGACCTGCAGCCTGTTCCAACTGGAACAGCTAGTCAATAGTTTACTTAGCTTGGGGGCAAACAGGCCTAGTGTCTCAGTCGGAAGGGTGCTCGGCCTCCGCATGTTTCCAATGCAGGAAATGCTACATAGTTTACCAATAAAGGCAGTGAGGAGCACAAAACCACCAAGCTCTCAACGGAGGGGGTGCAAAAATGCGCCTGCAGCATGATTTAACCAAATCAGAGGGGTAAATCATACTAACTGCAGGTTTAGCCAAGCCTCCACCCACATACCATGGTAACGAAAACAAAAACCTTTTGATAAAAGGGGAGCATTGTCTCAAGACTACCACGAGGACAGCCCATGGAGCGAGGAATCCAACTCCTCAGAGAGGGTTAACGCTCGAAAGAAACATCATACTCACATTAACCCTCTATGGTGAGGGGGGTGGTGCTTCAAGAGGATATCCTGGTGATCGTGAAAACCCCTCAGGGCGACCCAGATACAATATGCCAGTCAGGGTAGCATGAAAGCGTAACCCCAGCCCATACGTCCAGGAAATTTTTTGCAGTGACACCGGGGACCTGATAATCACAAAAACTCCAGCAGAAGCCTGTGTTATGGCCGCATGAACCAGGAAGTATGAAACCGAAACCTTACCTACCTTCTGGACATATCTCGACGAGTAAAATAAACACTGCAAGTCGAGCACCCATTTTCTGAACCCAGCAGCAGGGGTGCCCACCGAGGACCTACCCTAAAAAAAGGGACAGAAACACACAGGTCCAGGAAAACACTGCAAAGAAAGCTAGCAGAATGGTTATACACACAACCACCAGCTCATTAGCACATACATATATTTATATACATATATTAGACATGGATCGTACTCACCCACAATGGTTCCTGCGTCGGAGCTCTGTCCGAGAAGCCTCTAGACCGGACCGTCAGTAAGATGGTCACTATGAAGCCATAGAGCCAACCAAACATCATAGGTCCAGAAGTAGACTGTTATGCAGGAATCTCCACCTACCCGGTCAGGTGGAGATATGGTTGTTACAGGGGAATTAGGAAGGGGAAGAAAGGGTAGATGTTACACCCCCTGAGGGAAAGAGTGGCTACCTAAGTATTACTCTGATCCGGACAAAAGCGCTGACGCCTTGTCTGTATCACATCCCTCTGTCCTCCTACCTCCCTTCGACCCACGGTACTTCCTACCCCTACCCGCAGGCGGAGGAGCGCGAGTCGCGACACTAGCCTTCTGTGCCCATCTCTGATTTTCAGACCGAGATGGGCCAGGACCCCTTTGTTGTTCGGGCTGAGACCTGGACCTTCGTGGAATTAAGGTTTTGAAGGCCGCTGAGCGCGCTTTCGCCTCCCTGAACTTTTTGACGACCGTCTCAACGGATGTACCAAAAAGTTCAGAGGGTGAAACCGGGGAATCGAGAAGAAAACCCCTTTCTTTCTTCCCAATGTCTGCCAGGTTTACCCACAGCTGCCTCTATAAATATCCGTTACTAACATCGCCGCCATAGATCTGCCCATGGCAGAGGCTGCCTGCTTAGTAGCACGAAGAGCAAGATACGTGGTGCGGCGTAACTCAGCCATCTCGTCAGAAGAAAGGCCCTCGCCTTTATCCAGGTCTTTCAGCATATCAGCCTGATACGCCTGGAGCACCGCCATCGTGTGCAATAAGCGACAGCCTGACCTGCTGCTGCGTAGGCCTTGCCATTCATTTTAAGTAGCTTGAAGACATGGATGGCAAGGGAGGAGTTTTTTGATAGATTCCTCTCCATGAGAGCTAGCTAGCTAGCGTCTCTCTACAGGGGCTGTCCTTCTCTCATGCCGTTTTCCCCCGCGCACACGCCTCGATCTTCGCAGATAACGGTATGCGGAAAACCGAAGGATGCGTGAGGAAAACGGCTTCTTCCATTCCTTCTCGATCTCATTATGGAGATCATGAAGGAAAGGAAGGCTCACCTGAGCTGTAGGGTTATGGCCAGAAAGATAACGTTCGTCGTGACGACCTCGCGACGCCACTTCCTTAGTGCGCTTCCATGGCAAGTCAAGTCTTGCTGTGGCGCGATCCATAACCTCTAAGAGCTTGTCATATGCAGGGCAGGAGGATTGAGAATGCTCAGCCTCAGCTTCTTCGCTCCCTTCATCCATTTCCTTCTCTTCCTGGGCTGAACCCAGCAGAGAACTGGCCCCTGAATCAGATGTGTAAAGTGGGCTGTCTCTCACCCCCCCCCGATGAGTGCGAGAAGGAAAGGCCCCTCTCGAGAAAATCCACACTCATGGCCAGGTACAAGGCCCACCTTAATCCCCACGAGCTCATTCCCTCCTTCCTCCGCAGCGGCGGTCCTGAACCGCGGGAAGCATCTTGCATAGCCCCTCTTTAGTGAAAAGAATAACAGACACACGAGAACGGAGCTTTTCATACAATGAAAAACTCACAAACTTGCAATGCACGCAGATTGCCCCCTCGATGACATCGCGTGCGTGCTCCTCGCCCAACAAACAACACATAGATCGTGTGTGTCATCTGGTGTCAAATAGCGCTGACACTGATGCACACACCTTCTAAATGCTCTACTCGTGCTCGCCATAATAAATAGATTATCTCTTAATTTTTTCCTTGGAATGCACGCTCAAACAGAACAGTCAATGAAGACGACAGAGAAATGATGTTAGCCACGGGACCGATTTTACTTTTATTCGCCCCTTGTGGGGGGGGGGGTGGGGGGTTGGGGGTGGGGGGGGGTGGGGGGGGGTGTGGGGGGTTATGACGTCATGGCTTTCGCCGGCCAACGAGTTGGTGTGTTTTCAATGTATGCTTCAGACACGGGACACAATGAGGCGTTCCCCATAGCGAACCCTAGAGGAAGCAGTTCGAAGTTCCACGAAAGGGAAACAATGCTTATCCCCCGAATGAGTTTTTATCTGAGCCCCCTCGAACGCGATTGTCTAGTTTTTAGGTAGCAATTAGTGTGTTTTGTGTGAAAACCTGGCAACCTCTGCCTCTAACCCAGTCGGGGGTGTTTGTGGTCCGCACAGAGCTCTTATTTGACATCGTCCCAAGTTACTATAACCGTTATATGCTACACAAGTCCTTTTTTATGCCAGGCAAGTCTACAGTGTGCACGTGAAACAATGTGTTCTTCTGTTGTCTTTGACAGCTTTTAGGTGCGTTATTGGCAGCGCCACCCTCTGCTTACATGAACGTGTCACCACCGCATCAGCATGGAAAACATGGGGACATTTTTTAAGACAATAATCGCACAACCTATTCGATATTCTATCATTAAATCAACTAATCGAATATTCGAAAATAGTGACCCATCCCTATCTATATCCTGTATATATTATCTACCTGTATCTCTCTCTCTCTCACTCTTCTCTCTCTCTCTCGTCTCCTCTATATTATATTATTACAATTGTTTAGAAAAATAAACTGTCTATGAACAACTATAATAATTTGTTTAAAAATAAATATTAAAGTCTAAAAATAATAAAAATATTACTTTTAAAATATAAGGTGTCACTATAAAAATCTCTAATCCCCTAAAATAAAATAATGTTTGACCCTCAGAAACAAACTACACTACTTTGACTATCCTAATACATTCTGAAATATTAGTAATTCAATTATATATTATTTTATTGATATATAAAGAAAACATTTAATTTACTGGCAGTTTTTGGTTTTGTAATTGTTTATTTTTCCCATTTAGATGCTATAATTGATTATTTGTAGCATAATTATTTGATATTTTTTGGAGTGTGCTAGAATACATTTACATGATTCAAAGTTCAAAAAACATTTTTTTATTATCCTGTAAATTGCTGTCACACCTCTTTTCACTGTCTGTCTAAAACACTCAAGTTTAGCCTCTTGTCTCTTTAAAGCCTAGGCTACCTTATGAAAAGAGTCTGCTCTGATTGATCAGCTTGCCAGGTTTGTTGAGATCACTTATGCAGTTTTTTTTAAGTGCAGGCCAAAGCAGCCAGTAAGCGGTCAGTATGCATATGTGTAATATGTAGACTTAGCTAAGTCGCGGAAATAAATGCAGGACTACAAACAAGGCGTTTCAGTCAAGTGTTTTGCGCTGGAAAGAGTAACTCCCTTTTTTTGTTGTAGGCTTTGAGCTTTGTAACTTTGCAGATTGCATGGACAAACAGTGGGCATATTTACACAATAGTGTATATTACACACTAAAGGAAAGGTGAAATCAAAAAAGCATAATAGGTGTAATTATAATACAATCATGCCAACAAAAGTACTAGACAATTGAGCAAAAAGGATGAAGGTGTAATGGAAGCCTAGTCACAGAAAAAAATAAATAAACGCTGAAATTGGATGCAACAAAGGGAGAATTTTGAGAGAAACAGCCAGAACATCACCAGCCATTGATCACATAGAGAAGAAGGGGTAAATATGCCAGCTATCTCCTGTGAGAGAGAGAGAGAGAGAGAGATTACCAATTTATAGAGAGATCTTTGGCTGATAGAAATTGAGGCAGATGAAATGAAAGAGGACAGCTAGAGGCTGAGATGAAGAGACGGTCAGTACAAAAACGATGATACCAGAGGAGAAGATGAGTGTGAAGAGCTCATAGACAAGACATAAAAGGATGAGGATACCAAAGGGAGAGAAAATGGAAGGCTGGATAAAAAGAGAGTATAGGTGTGGAGTAAAGCCAAGGAAATCCTCCTCACACATGAAGGTGTGCAAAAGAGAGAGCTGGAGCAACATTGCAGACATCAAAATTATAAAATACAAAAATAAAAAATTAAAAAAAAAAAAAAAAATTTTAGATCTTTAGTACACATTTTGCTTCCCTACTTTTGAAAAGCTTCACACACACACACACACACGCGCAGAGGTAAACACATCCAGAGAGGCTCTTGTGGGAAATGCACTACATTAGGCATTTGGCCAATGTGCGCAGAAAACTATTAAATAATGTGCTTAAATAATGTACTTACGAAAAATGCATTTACGTGGCACTGAACCCTGACAAAACAATCCACTGCCAACTAAAGCTGTACACATGAAAGAGAGGCTCTTTTATTACTGCTAAAAACGTCAGAATTATTCTTAGGCTTCAAATGAACTCAGCTGTGAAGTGTGGTTTCACACACTGGAAATGAGCTATACTCTTAACATTAACATGAAATACAATAAAATACAAATATTAGATGAAAAACTTCAAACTTAAATGTAAACAACTAAATGAAATAAAATTACTAAGACTAAAGTTACGATGTAAAAAAAAAACAAAAAATACAACAATAAAAATTAGAAAATAAATTAAAACTGAACATAAAAATGTAAGCAATTCAGTATAAATAATACAATTATATAAATAATACTAAAATAACACTGATCTAAAATATTTAATATCAGCTAAATGCAAAAGACCTTCTCTGACTAAAGGAACACAGTGAAATATCATAACTCATGTTAGCTTGTCATAAGCTTTTTCTTTTTCTAAATCCCAACATAACGGAACATTAAACAAAATGTCTAATGCTTTTTCCCATCTCAATTAAAAATACATAAATAACATTTCAACATTTACTGTCTTCGTCTGGAAATCCTTTCTTGTTCAAACAAAAAACTTTTTTTTGTCATTTAAATCGATTAAATTATTACAAAAATTCAAACATTATGCTGCATTACCTCATTTATATATATAAAAAAAATGCTGCAAGCAGCAAAAGCTCATGTGAGTGAACAATGAGCTCTATTAAACACACACAAACACGAACACAAGTGTAAAACCCCGTTCACAGCAAGAACGATAACTATAAAGATAACGATATTAGCATCCACAACAGCGAACGATATCGTATGTTTATTCTAAGGGTTAATTCTCGAGCTCGTTACAGCAGGATTGATTCTGATTGGGTGTCAATGTTTGTATCGTTCATCAGCTGGAAAAAAAATCGTTTTGTAAGTTATTCCAATAACATCGTTTCTCTGTGCCTTTATCGTTATAGTTGTGGTGTGGACTCTGCTATTCTTTAATATTGAGAACGATTTTTAGAACTATGTCTTTATCGTTATCTTTATAGTTATCGTCTTTGGTGTAAATGGGCCTTAAATGTGATAATATGCATATTAAGAATACGTTCACGAAATATGGACATGGACCACCTTGTGTATAGATGTGGTCCGATCAGAAGGGGTCAGCTAAAGGTCTGTGTTTCAGCTGGCGTTAGAAACACATGGAGCTCTATATGCACCAGTTCTGCTCTGACAAATGGCCAGGACTGGGTTTCAGATCTCATGTTCCTCTTAAGAAAACAACACACGGTCCTTCTGTTGCTCATTAAACTCTTGATGTCATCGGGATTGTTATACTAGCCAGTCCTCCTGTGTTCTATTTGCTCCATTTCCTGTGCAGGTTTACACCGTGTCCTGACCAGATGTGACGTGATAAACCAACAAGCGCATCCACTACATTGTGCTGAGGGTCATAGGGTGAAATATCACTTGGACAAAATTGTTCTCCACATAGACAATAAATACATAAATAAAAACATTCAAAATTTTGTAAAATTTCATGAAAGTTTTTGAAAGACGTCTCTTATGCTCACAAGGGTTGCATTTATTTGATTAAAAATACCGTAAAAGCAATAGGCGGTAAATGTCCATAATTTATAATTGAACTATATTTAAAAAAATATATATAATTTATTCCTGTGATGCAAAGCTGAATTTTCAGCATAATTACAGTTGTCTTCAGTGTCACATGATCCTTCAGAAATCATTCTAGCATGCTGATTTGCTGCTTAAGAAACATTTCTTATTATTATCAATGTTATAAACAGTTGTGCTGCTTAATATTTGTGGAAACCATTTTTTTTACTCTTAGATGAATAGAAAGTTCAGAAGACCAACATACAACATACAAACAGATATATTTTGTAACATTATAAATGTCTTTTCTGTCACTTTTGATTGATTTAATCAATCCTTGCTGAAAAATTATAAATTTCTTAAAAGAAAAAAATTGACCCCGCAAATCTTGCACCCACTAATTAACAATTGGTTTTTAAACTTGAGTGACCTCTATGACCTTATTTCATCTGTGGAAATTAAAAGAAGTGCTTTTAAAATGTGTTGTGTACGAAACAGTTACCCATTACTCCATTGATGCTAACGGGGAACACACCACACCTCCACGGATACCCTGTCCTGATAAAGTAAAAAACATAAAGGCAAACAAAAAATACAACGGTCAATGGGAACTGAAATTGTTTGGTTACCAACATTCCTCAAAATATATATTAAAAAAATGGTCTAGAGACATGTTTTAAAAATTTTTTTTTTTATTTAAACTACTTTTAACGTAAGCGCCACTTTTTTGAACGCTGTGTCATATGCAAGCCACGAAAAGATGCAAAATACGTTAAACGTTAGCAAAATGGTCCAACTTGTCTCTCTAGTTCATGTTTACATTAAAAACAATTGAAAAGCAGCAAGAAATGCAAAGAAGTGTTCTGTGTTAATTTCAGTTAAATGAAAATTGAAACTATAAAAAATTGTAACTAAAACCAACAGTCCAAGATTGAAAACTAATGGGAACTAAACTAAACTGAAAGTAGGTCATTGTTTTTTAATGTATATGCATGCAAATGAAATTTAAGAGTCTTGGAACGAAGCGCATTGTACAGACCAATAGTGCATTTTGGAGCTCAATAGCACCCTATTCATTTTCACTCTATGGAAAAAAACTCAAATAAATTTGAATGGGTTTGGAACACAATGAGTGTAAATAATTGATGGCAGAACTGTGGCTTTAATCAGGAAGACGCAGAGTCTCATTGGAACTGTACAGTGTTGATCCAGTAACAGCTGACCTTGTGAACCCTACAGCACTGACCAAAAGCTCCCCAGTTCCGCCTGACATTCTGTGACAGCAAACATCAGCCCTCAGGAGGAAATGAAAACTTCCTCTCAAGGGACACCCCTGCTGGGACTGGACGTCTGTGGGATTCCTAGAATACAGGGCAAAGGTGGAGGAAACATGCCAGCTGAGATTTCCTCAGAGCCAACAGGGGGAGCTGTGCTGGGGGTACGTGCAGTTAAATTGATTCCAGCCTTGAAAAGCAAAGGAAATGCCATTCCTTATGCTAGATCCTTTTGTCTGGGTAAAACATCCTATACTGTTGTTCTGTCTGAAGTTTTAAACTGAAACACCTGCCAGAGGCCCCTTCGGACCGAGTGTCTGCTTTCACTATAAGTTTTTCTTCCAAAGTAATTAGAGAAAGCCTTTTGGCCTGTGCTGAAAAATAAGTAGGCCTAAGTTTAAAAAATAACTGTAGAACTGGGGTATTGTTCAGCAGAAATGCTCTTGTTTTCCTGATAGAGGATAATAGCTATATCGGAAGGAAGCCAGAATATCTTTTGCTCTGCTGATGGTGTGTGTCCTGGCTCAGGGAAATGAGATTCCAGAAGATACAACCTGGTTCCTCCACAAACGCTGTTGTGTTTGCGACCTCAAGCTGGCCAGATCCTTCATAACCTTTTCATTGAAGATGGTGGGGGTTGATTTCCATCCTGTTCGTGCTTAGCGTTGCATGTCAGTGAAAACCAAAAAAGCGTTCACGCAGCGTCCATTGCCTTTGAGATGTTTCCTTCTGCATTCCACTGTTGGGTGCCTTTGGAATTTATGCCTCAACCTCCTGTTCGCCCCAGTCGCCCACAGATACATACATACACATGCACACATAGACTAATGAAACACGCGTGACAAAATACTCCATACGTTCTATAAACATGCTCTCAGCACTTTCTCAAAAAAACATTTCCAGCTGTAAAATCACATGCGCAAGTCAACATTCCTCTCCACAGGTGGACTCCTTTCTTCTGAAGTAAAACTACTCATTTTTTGTCAATATCTACTCAGCCTCAGGTTTTATCTCTAATCTTCTAAAGCTATATGTAACTTCTATGGCTGTACGATTAATTGAAATAAAACAGAAATTGTGATATGGCTTAGTGGCTCATGTGTGTCAATCAACCTTATTTCTATCTTTAGATATCATATATAAACACACACACACATTCAATATACAAACATACAAATACACATTTTTGGTCAAATCTTTTTTGTTTTTATCCCATTATAAAAATCACACTTGTCGTGCAATCGTGAAATCGTGCAGCTCTAATAACTTCCAAGAAAAAAAAGCAACATAGAAGTATCATAAATGCTGTCCATTTGTAAACAAATCATCATCTGAGTTGGATCTTTTCAATGAATCAGGTTATTGAGTTCACAAAACCATTCCAAGTGATTTATTAACAAACCAGACTGGTGCGAGCTCAACTCTGTGAGCTCTGATCGGAACGGCAACTTAAAAGTTTGTTCTGTTTGTCACACAAAGCTACTTATCTACTTATGATACTTTTATGGTGCTTCTGCACAGTTTTTGAATCTTAAAAATGCCCATTACCATTCGCTGTAATTGCATGTAAAAGAGCGACTAATACATTATTCATAATTTCTAAATTTGTCTTGCACAGAAAGAAAACCATATGGATTTGGAAAAGCATGAGGGTGAGTAAATAATGACAAAAAATTTCATTTTTAGGTGAACTATTCCTTTAAGTCACAGTGATGTAGAAATGTTCTTAATTCTATTTATTATCATGCAGAGTCTTGCCAGGAGCTACAGATGGTCGGAGAGTGATAGAAAGAGGTGGAGAGGATCAAGGAGTGGGAGGAGAGCTGTTGGCAGACAAGAGACAGAGTTCAGCCGTTGATGAAAGATCGAGATGGATCGATTCGGACTAAAGTCCCAGGACTGGGCAGATGCCAGCACTCAGAAACGTCTACGAAAGACTTTAACAAATGATTCCTGATGGACTTTTGCCTTCCATTTAGGTCGATTAGCTGCAATGATGTGCTTGTACATTTTAGCTTACAGTTAAATCAGGTTATTAGCGCTAACTATAGCATACTGAGTCCGAAATTAACAGTACCATATTAACAGAGTAAATACTGTATGTGCAATCACTTCATGTACAGCTAGTTTTATAGAAGGCTTCCGAAGTCTTGCAAACACAGAATTCTCTGCTGCTCCAAAAGGAAGAACAAGGGAAGAACAAGGCTAATCTGTTCCATTCCAGGAATGTAGTGTTTAGAGATGGATATTACATGTTCAGCACTCCTGATGGAGTCTATCCAAACTGCCTTTGACTCTGAGCCCAGCTGTCTACCGGCACAAACCCTACTGGCTTCATTGAAAGCTGATGACTGATCACTAGCAGTCAATAACCTAGTGCAGACGGGACTGAATGGGCTCTTTTAATCTGCCGTAAAAGTATCTAGTAATCGAGTTCCCAATCCAGCATTGATCATTGCATGAAAATGCTAACTCTACGTCTGCTCTTGTCTGGGGGACTTTATTGCAGTATTATTGGTCATTCTGATAAATTAATCTATTGGGAAGCAGCCAAGACTCCCTGTTAAGCATCCACAGTCGATGAGTGTCCCACTATTGACCTTTTTTGAAGTATATGGCTTTGGGATAAAAGTGACCATCCATTCCACCAGGGTTACTTGAAATAAAATCTAATTAATTTAAATAAAATATATTTTTAAAAAACTAAACGTAACTTACTAAAAGTATGTACGAATGTAAGTAAAAGGCAAAGTGAATAATAATAATAACAATAAACAGACATAAAAAGCAATTAAAACATTAAAACAAAGTAACAAACTATTAAAAACATTATTGTTGATTGAAATAAAGTTGAAATTAAATAAATAAATAAAATAGAGTGTGTGATAGAGAGATGAAAATGATAAATGATTAATTAATAATTAAATTATTAATTTATTAACTGAATTTAAGTTGAAGCAGAAACATTATTAATTGGAAATAAAAAATTAAAAGGAAATAAATTAAACCTAAAATAGTAATATTAAAAAATAAACTAATAACAATGACTAAAATACACACAACAAAATTCCAAAAATTTTAAATAAAAAACAAATGGTGAAAAATAAAAAACCAATAAAAAATATTAAAGGGGTCATATAATGTTGCTAAAAAGAACATTATTTTGTGTATTTGGTGTAATGAAATGTGTTTATGCGGTTTAAGGTTAAAAAAACACATTATTTTCCACATACTGTACATTATTGTTTCTCCTCTATGCCCCGACTTTCTGAAACATGTCAATTTTTACAAAGCTCATCGGTCTGAAAAGTGAGGTGTGCTCTGATTGGCCAGTTATCCAGTGCGTTGTAATTGGCTGAATACCTCAAGCGTGTGACAGAAATGTTATGCCCCTTACCATACTGTGATGCCGTGTCCCGGAGCGGCGATACAAAAACATTAAAACCCAATATAAACAAGGCATTTGTTGCATCCAGTGGGGACATAATTACGGATTATAATGACTTATACTGTTTTTTTTACGTGTTGCGTTGCATCGCGCCGCGCCGCATAAACAATGCATTTTTTGTGATCGGAGAAATGACAAACAACAAGCGCTACTCTACACTGCTCAAAACTCGCGTTTGAATCATCAGTGGCAAATCCTTTAAATATGAAACGTAACGTTACTTACAGTCTGTGAGTCAGAACAGCCGGCATTGTATTCTACTCTCCCAGGATCAGGAAACGGTCCTCCATAAAATGTGCTGCACACTTCTGGATATTTGGGTTGAACTGTTCTTGAACAGTTTTGTAAATACAACTTAACTACTGATTTGTTGTTGTGTCCTCTTTTGGAAGGCCAAAACAAAGTATTTTCGCTTTCGCAGCGAAACACACAGCGTCTTCACACATGGCGGCGGCGGTGGCAGCAACAATAGTTACGCCTTCTTTCTTTGCGTGAACATTTGGGCGTCATTATGCAAATCCTCCCACACAGTGACCTAGACATGTGGGGGGATTTTTAAAAAAAACGAGGTGTATTAGGAGGACGTGGACCAGTCTTAACTTTTATAAAGAATATCTCTTTGGGTTTGAGACTTTAGTCTTTGCAACTTCATGGATCTTATCTATCAGCTTGTAAAACTCCAAAGAGAAAGAAAAAATTTAAAATCGCATCATATGACTCCTTTAATAAAAAATATAATAATATCTATATATATAAAACTGCATTTCGTACTTCATAATCTCATGTTGCGGTCTTTATTTGGCTACTGTATCATAACACAAAATGAGTGTTCAACATACTTTGTGCATACTATGTAGCAGGTATGCATGCTGGCGCAAACAATGGCAAAGTCATGGGTTCAACTCCCAGAGAGCACACGTGCAAAATGCATACTCTGAATGCCCGGTAATGGCTTTGGATAAAAGCATCAACTAAATGGAAGCCTTGCGGATTGCAAAAGCTGATTCCAAATCATCAGTTCTTATTCTGCTGGATCTATCTGCTGCTTTTGACACTGTCAATCATCAGATCCTCCTGTCTGCCCTCTCTTCACTGGGCATCACAGGGATTCCACTTCACTGTTTTGAATCCTATCTCACTGGTAGGTCTTTCAGGGTGGCTTGGGGAGGGGAGGTATCCAAAGCACATCAACTTGTCACTGGGGTTCCTCAGGGATCAGTTATTGGACCCCTCCTCTTCTCCATATACACAGCATCACTGGGTCCCATCATACAGGCACATGGCTTCTCCTACCATTGCTATGCTGATGACACACAGCTCTTTCTTTCATTTCAACCAGATGATCCAACGGTAGCTGCACGGATCTCAGGCTGCCTGGCGGACATCTCGGCATGGATGAAAGAATATCACCTACAGCTCAACCTGGCAAAGACTGAGCTTCTTGTCTTCCCTGCCACTCCAACTCTACAGTATGATTTCTCCATCTAGCTAGGTTCTTCTACAATTAACCCATCAACTTCGGTCAGAAATCTTGGTGTAATCTTTGATGACCAGCTGACCTTCAAAGACCACATTGCAAAGACTGCTCGATCTTGCAGGTTTGCATTGCACAACATCAGAAAGATCAGGCCCTTTCTAACGGAGAATGCTGCACAACTTCTTGTCCAGGCCTTTGTCATTTCTAGGCTGGACTATTGCAATTCTCTTCTGGCTGGACTTCCATCAAGCGCAATCAAACCTCTACAAATGATTCAGAATGCAACGGTACGACTGGTTTTCAACGAGCCCAAAAGAGCCCATGTTACACCTCTCTTTATCTCCTTGCACTGGCTACCTGTTGCAGCTCACATCAAGTTCAAGACATTGATGCTTGCATATAGAACAGCCACAGGCTCAGCACCCGCCTACTTCCACTCACTACTACGAATCTACATCCCCTCCAGAAGTCTGAGATCCGCTAGTGAGCGACGCCTCGTGGTACCATTGAGAGGCTCAAAATCACTTTCCAGAAGATTCTCGTTCACCACTCCTGGCTGGTGGAACGATCTTCCCACCCCTATCCGGAATGCTGAATCCCTGACAATTTTCAAGCGACAGCTGAAAACTTATCTCTTTCGAAGCTACTTGACTTCATCATCATCATCATAAAAAAATAAAAACTCTCTCTTTATTTATTCCTTCTCTTTCTAGCTTGTACTTATTTGAACAATGTCTAGAAACTTGGTATTACAAGCACTTCCTGTATCTGTTTGCCTCTTTAAGAAGAATCGCTTTATGTATCCCCCAATTGTAAGTCGCTTTGGATAAAAGCGTCTGCAAAATGACTAAATGTAAATGTAAATGACAAATTAGCAATAAGCGTCTACAAAAACACCTGAGCACGCCGTTAACTTCACCTTATTTGCTAAGTCATCGTGTAAAACAGCACTAATTATTCATCTGTTGACCGTAAATGGGCCAAGTACACACGGGCGGGGTTTAAACAAGAAGAACCACTGCAACATCTTGTAAGGTCTTGCTTCATTAGGAGGTATAATATGTGCTAATGAGAAAGCAACACATGTAGGTCTGCTCTGTCATAAATCACAGACCAAACCTTTGATTCAAACAGATTAATGGTGCTATATGGAGCAAATGATTCAAGACAGTAGCATTTGTGAATGTTTTGTGCCCTCTTTCGAGTTGTGTGTACGAACTGAAAAAAAAATTAAGATTTTATTCGTTCTTATTAATGATGGAGTTGGGAAAACATACAGCGCAGTGTAGTCCAATTCACGAGCAATGACTCTAATGAGTCGGCTCAATAAATCGTTCAAAACTCGAAAAAATACAGGAATTGCTGGATTTAATCATTTAAAGAACGCATTCAGTCAGAGAGGTTACTGAATCAATTGAATCTGACTCAAGTATTTAAATTTTTCTGGCAGGCTATGAAAATGAATACTGTCAAACCTATACGATTTACTAATTAATAACGCAATCTCCGATCACGAACACCCCAGATATCTCAAGGTAACAGAACTCTATAGCTACAAGCTATAATCATAATGAACACTAATACATGAGTGGAGAGTTACTCACCTGTACGAAGAGGAACCCCATTATCCACTCTCTCATTAAGTCAAACGTTTATTCATATCCACATCTGTTGGACTCACTTATTTAGATCATTCATTAATTTACAGATTTCATTTAGTCTAAATCTTAAAGTTTCACTTGTTTGTTTTCACCGCAAACAGTCTTGATGCGCTAAAGTTGATATTGAAAGCTGATTAAGCTTGAACGGTTAACTCTGACGAATGATTGGTTATATTTAGGGCTGTCACAATAACTAATTTTTTGCTGTCGATATATTGCACCAAAATTAATTGCGATCAATTATATTATTGCCATTTTAAGACCATTTTATGCCCCTGATTAATGACAGTATGACAATATAGCATAACAATCCAAGTACACTCTTTCAAAGAACAAAGAATGTTTTATTCTTAAGAATATTTAGACATTGGAATCGGAATGTGAAAAAATATATCCTGAGTAAATAAAAATAATAAATAATAAATTAGTGATGCAACAATACCATTTTTTTTTTGGAACCAATCCGATCCGATCCTGAAAATTCGGAGTATCGGTCAACAGATACCGATCCGATCCGATACCAGCACATTATTTTAAATCAATGTAGAATTAATGTACTTTTGTGTATTGACATGATCGTCACTTCTTTTGTGTGTTAAACACAATCTACCAAATATAGACAACTTCATTTTAATGAAAAATAACAAATAAAAAAATATATAATCATAATCTATGAAAATAATACTATTAGAAGGAGGGAAATGTAACTTGTACCTTTTCAGTCGCATTTTGGACATAAGCAAACAATGTTGCGTCATTTGAATGTCCATTCTGATTGGTCAGATTTGTAAATACGAGGAACCTTTATGCTGTCAGTCTCCACTCTATCGTGCAATGAAAAAAAAAACTCACCTGAAAGAAATGAAAGGAAATGTTTTAAAAATGTTGTTTATTGTTAGTTCATGATACATAATATGTATTAAATAAGGTTAACCAAATGAATGCTATTGTAAAGTTTTGCCATTTATTTATCGATTACGTTTCATTGTAATGTACATGACTGTTCTAATAAATAATTTAAAACATATAATCACTTTTTTTGTTAATTTAATCATTTTGTTAATTTAAATAAATAACTTCAACTTAATGAAAATGTAAAATGTTGCTTTGACAACTAACTGAAATCAATTTAATGAAGCACTATTAATATTGATAAAAAATCATAATAGTATTCAAATAATACTAAAACAACACTGGTACATTGTGATATACCTATATTGTTATCGGCCAACAGTTTTAAAGACTAGGCTTTTGTGATATTAATTGTTTCTTATGTTGCCCACCCATAGTTTTACTCTATCATTCAAAGTAGGACTACAAACAATTTTTTTATAATCTCTCTTATCTCATGCGTACATACACTCTAAAAAATGCTGGGTTAAATATAACCCAGCGCTGGGTTAAAAAGGGACAAACCCAGCTTTTGGGTTGTTTTGACCCAGCGGTTGGGTTCAGTAAAGGGAATCCAAATAAACTCCACATTTAGCAGGCAGGGCCAGCAAATCACATACTTGCGTGATGCCACATGACATCCACCAATGGCACACAGCACTAGCTATCCAGATGAGCAGCCTTGAGAGGAAACCACTAATATTTCTCTTTCATCCTCCCCACCTGCTCAAGTAATTCTCTTTATGCTTTACACCAGACCACAACACCTGACACTTTCACCATCTTACTACTCACTTGCAAACACTGAAAATCTCCTTTAAGCCACCTTTACTTCACTCTTGGTAAAACAAAAAAATAATACATATGAAGAAAACACTCACTTGTGAAATGTTCACCATATTTTTCCCAGCTCAGTGTGTTGGCATGCCTGCTTTCAGAGGGTATATGCATTTATTTCCCTCTATCAGACCAGCACTGCAGGCAATGGTTTAAGATTTCTTTTTTTATTGCAAATTGAGTCAGCATCCATAAACCTTCACATCCTCTCAGAGCAAAACACCAACAGGATAGTCAGGGTATTTTTATTAATGATGAAAGATTGTGCAGCACTTACTGTCTCTGCAGAAATTGCCAGGGGTGCAGGACAGTAACTGCTCGATTAAATGGTTGTGTTTTCATGGACGCATCTAAGCTTTATGATCACCAGAGCACCATCTCGTTTCCTTAACGGATATGAGAAGAGCTTTCAGGTTTGTGGTGCAGAAATAAGAGCCTGGATAAATCGAAAGTAAGACAAAAAATATAAAAAGACATTAGGCAAAAGTAAACTTTTTGACGCCTTATTCATCGTTATCTTTCAACACAACACTTCCTAAAAAGAGTATTCTAGTCAAAGCCTTATTTTAGCCACATTTCAGCTCTCCTCATCTTTTTATATAATAAAATTAATAATTCACCCAATTCTGTCATCATTTACTCCCCCTGAAGTTGTTTCAAACCTGTATGAGTTTCTTTCTTCTGTTGAACACAAAAGAAGATGTTTTGAAGAATGTTTTGAACTAAACATTTGCCGGTAGCCATTGACTCCTATAGTGTATATATATTTTTTCCATACTATGGAAGTCAGTGGTTACCAGCACCTGTTTGGTTATCAACATTCTTCAAAATATCTTCTTGAACTGTCCCTTTAAGTATATTCAGCTCTGTTGAAACCTATAAGTCTGCTACATTTTAAACCAAACCAAAATAGTGAGCAAATGAAACGTGCTTCATCTGCCTTGGTTTGAATTTGTGGGGAGTAATTCACATCGAAGCGTCTTTTACAACCAACGCATTAGCACTCCAGGGCATCAGTGTGATTATCTCTCAGTTTCATAAACCATTTCTCTAAACTCATAGTTTTTATTGTGTGCTTATTACTTTTAAGACAAATGCACTTCTTTGTTTTTACCAAGGGAACACGAGTCCTGCTTCAGACGATGGCTTTTCAACGGCCCTTTGAAGAAGTGATCATACATGTGTTCATTTCTTCAGCAACAGACAGTATTTGTAACATCAGTTTCAGCTAAAGCCGTGTGGTCCATCAGGTTACGATTCTGTTCTGATTTTGGAGTTTTGTAAAACAAAAGAAACTTTGCGAAGTCACCTTATTTCTTTTTCTTTCACTACAGCTGAGACTTTGATCCTCCAATGGTCATACTTCGCTGAATGACAGGGCGGAACATTGAGCTAAAGGTGCCCAGCTGTATTTACCCAAATATCCCTGTTCTCAATCTTTTTGGGCTGAGCCGAACTGTCAGTGCTAATTTTTGGGCCATGTTTGTTTAGGTTTTTCTGAGGTTTGTGTGGTGTATCTCAGGTGTGTATGTGTGCTAGCTGAACTCTTTTGCTGTGTGGTAAGCCAGCCCGCTGCGAAAAGCACTGGCATTGATGCTTCCAAATCCTGCCAATTCCACTGGGCACCAAACCAGCTCCAGAGCCCATTACAGATGCAGCGGAGTCAGTCTGACCCCTCCTATTTTGCCCCACCCACAGAAGACAGTAAGCTGCTTTGCTGCCTACAGACTATAGGAAACATAACAGCATGCTTACTGAAATGGATCCTCATAAGTAACTGATTTGCAATACTTTAATTAAGGGGGTTTCAAACTGAGGTCCGCCTCTAGCAAATACTAGTGGGTCCTCGAAAAAAAAATAGAGAGAAAAAATACAAACAAACAAATCACGGTATATAATATATAATCTATCTCTTATACATTATAAGTGGGAACAAAAGTATTTAGCAGCCCCAATGTGCAAGTTCCCACTTAAAAAAGATGAGAGGGCCTGTAATTTTCATCATAGGTATCCTCAACTATGAGAGACAAAATGAGAATCACAGTAAATCACATTGTAGGATTTTTAAAGATTTAATTGGTAAATTCCTCTGTAAAATACGTATTTGGTCACCTACAAACAAGCAAGATTTCTGGCTCTCACAGACCTGTAACAACTTCTTTAAGATGCTCCTCTGTCCTCCACTGGTTACCTTTATTAATGGCATCTGTTTGAACTTGTTGTCAGTATAAAAGACATCTGTCCACAACCTCAAACAGTCACACTCCAAACTCCACTATGGCCAAGACCAAAGAGCTGTCAAAGGACACCAGAAACAAAATTGTAGACCTGCACCAGGCTGGGAAGACTGAATCTGCAATAGGTAAGCAGCTTGGTGTGAAGAAATAAACTGTGGGAGCAATTATTAGAAAATAAAAGACATACAAGACCACTGATAATCTCCCTCTATCTGGGGCTCCACGCAAGATCTCACCCTGTGGGGTCAAAATCACAAGAACTGTGAGCAAAAATCACAGAACCACACAGGGGGACCTAGTGAAAGACCTGCAGAGAGCTGGGACCAAAGTAACAAAGGCTACCATCAGTAACACACTGCGCCGCCAGGGACTCAAATCCTGCAGTGCCAGACGTGTCCCCCTGCTTAAGCCAGTACATGTCCAGGCCCGTCTGAAGTTTGCTAGAGAGCATTTGGATGATCCAGAAGAGGATTGGGAGAATGTCATATGGTCAGATGAAACCAAAATATAACTTTTTGGTAAAAACTCAACTTGTCGTTTGGAGGAGAAAGAATGCTGAGTTGGATCCAAAGAACACCATACCTACTGTGAAGCATGGGGGTGAAACATCATGCTTTGGGGCTGTTTTTCTGCAAAGGGACCAGGACGAATGATCCGTGTAAACGAAAGAATGAATGGGGCCATGTATCGTGAGATTTTGAGTGAAAACCTCCTTCCGTCAGCAAGGGCATTGAAGATGAAACGTGGCTGGGTCTTTCAGCATGACAATGATCCCAAACACTCCGACCGGGCAACGAACGAGTAGCTTCGTAAGAAGCATTTCAAGGTCCTGGAGTGGCCTAGCCAGTCTCCAGATCTCAACCCCATAGAAAATCTTTGGAGGGAGTTGAGAATCTGTGTTGCCCAGCGACAGCCCCTAAACATTACTGCTCTAGAGGAGATCTGCATGGAGGAATGGGCCAAAATACCAGTAACAGTGTGTGAAAACCTTGTGAAGACTTACAGAAAACGTTTGACCTCTGTCATTGCCAACAAAGGGTATATAACAAAGTATTGAGATGAAATTTTGTTATTGACCAAATACTTATTTTCCACCATAATTTGCAAATAAAATCCTACAATCCTACAATGTGATTTTCTGGATATTTCTTCTCATTTTGTCTCTCATAGTTGAGGTATACGTATGATGAAAATTACAGGCCTCTCTCATCTTTTTAAGTGGGAGAACTTGCACAATTGGTGGCTGACTAAATACTTTTTTGCCCCACTGTACAATAAAAAATGGTAAATTACATTAAATTTATTATGCTTTCTAATCTGGTCAGAAATCCTGAATCTGAATCACAAAAGTCACCAAGTTTCATTCCACTGGGGGAAAAATAAATAAATAAAAAATCTGTCTAAAATTACCAAAGATCACCAGAGGGTCAATAGTATAATTAATAAGCAATAACTTCTGACTGTCTGAATATCTAGAGATTTAGTGTTACTAACATTGCCAATTTTGGTACATCTATGGATTATTTAATCTTCAAAAGCACTAGCTTTATACTTGTTAAACAACTTGGTTTCCAGGAAGAATAATATAAAAAATACATTACATTTATTTGTGGAAATTGTGTAAAACCAGCCAATCAGATTGTAACTGGTAATTTGAGACAGAACCTGCCATTTTTGTGTTGGGTATGCATCAGATGGTCAGGTAAAGGAATGTGGGTGGTCCATAGGTGTGCCGTCTGAGGCTGAGACTAGCCAAACATTGACCCCCTTTGTTGCATCGGCCAGCAAAACATGAACAAAAAGTAACACTCCCTCATATATTCTCCTCATATTTTATACCTTCATACACTCCTACACGTTCACAAAATTTGCTCGGATCACTCTGAGTCAGGCTGACCTTTAACCCTACAATACTGTTTAAAAATGTATTTAGTTGTAATGAAAAAAAAAAACCACCCCCCCCAAAAAAAAAAAAAAAAAAAAAAAAAAAAAAAAAAATAAAAATTGTTGTTGTTTTTCCAGAGACACCTCTCTCCTGCCAGGCACAAGAAGGACTGAGTTTTCCTTGTGTGGTTTTAAAGGGTTTGTGCTGAACTAAAACTCCATCTGGACAGCAAAAATCAGTGTGGGTGGAGCTTTTAGCATGAGATATGTTAGGAGAGCGTGATCGGATAGATCGTATTTACGAGTTGAACGCACATGAACACCACCACCAGTAGTTAACGAGGGGGAAACTCGAAATTCTTTAAGTCCCGAGTTCCGAGTTGGGGGGTATAAATAGAAACAAGGCGGGAATCGATGTGAAGAAACCGTCTGTAGGTGACGAGTTAAATTTTGTTCTAAATGATAGTTAGTTGTCCCTAAACTTAAATTGGGCATGTATGTACGCAGCTAGTGAATGAAATCCAAGTAAACAAAATGCAAATTTTGCACTATAGGAAATCTTTTGATTTGCCATGGTGCATTAGCTAACCAGTTTTGTAATCTCTGTATTATCATTTGTTGATGCTGAAATCAGTTATACTGGGATTGCGGATAAAAATATATAAAAAACGCAAAACCACACCTGATGCAATTTCTTTGCTCTTCCTTTTCTATAAGCAGAGTTAACAGACCCTGTTGTATTTCTTGTAATTTATTTAAAGAAGGTACACCGCCATCTTGTGCCGACTAAACTGACTTGAACGCACCTGACGTGGTAATTACGACTTGTCAACTCATAAGTACGGACGTCCCAGGAGGACTTGAACGCAGCATGAGTACAGACTGCAGTGGGAGTAGATGTGTGCCATTTCAGATTAATTTCTGAGTAATACTTAGACATCTGATAGCACACACTCATATACTACAACAACAACAATAACAGAAAGAAGTGGCATAATCGCACTTCCAAAATCAGCATTATGTCTCATGGGAAGACTTGAAAAGTGGAGCAAAACAAACAGTAAACAAACAAAGAATGGAGATGAACTGAAAAACTAATTTAAGGATTTTGATTGCTTAACCATTCCATTAATGATTCTTCTGGTACTTTAAAGGAATTAATAATATTTAATATTTATGTATGTATACTCTACTAAACAAATAAAAATGTGAAAACATCATTTACATTTACAAATTCCAACAGACAAAATGCATAATGTTCTCAAATGAACAATGAGTCATTTCACTACAACATTGTGTCATTGTAAACGACATTGTTTGATTCCTGAAAAATAACTGTCTCATAAAAGAGTCATTCGTTCAAGAATCTTTTAGGCAACACTGGTCATGCTGTATGTTTTTGATTCATTAAAAAGAACCGTCTTATAACAGTTCTTCGTTCAGAAATCGGACTACACTGGTCGTTTTTAATTCACTAAAAAGAATGGTCTCATTAGAGTCATTAGGTCAGGAATTAGATTACACAAGCTGCGGTGAATCTTGTTGATTCACTAAAAAGAACCGTCTCATAAGAGTCATTCATACGGTAATAGAACTACATTGGTCACGCTGTATGTTTTGAATCACTATAAGAGCTGTCTTAGAAGAGTCATTCGTTGGTGAATCATTTGGGCTACACTGGTCACGCTGTATGTTTTGATACACTAAAAAGAACCATCACATAAGAGTCATTAGGTAGGAAATCAGATTACTCTAGCTGAGCTGAATGTTTCTGATTTACTAAAAAGAACCATTCCATAAGAGTATTTTGCTAGGTAATCAGACTATTGATCTGTTTGTTTTGTATCACTATAAGAACCATCTTAGAAGAGTCATTTGTTCAGGAATCATTTAGACTACCGGTTGCACTGAATGTTTCTGATTCACTGAAAAGAATCGCCTCATAGGAGTCATTCCTTCGGCTATTGGACTACACTGGTCATGCTGTATGGTTTTGATTCACTAAGAAGAACTGTTTCAGAAGAGTTATTTGCTGGGAATCAGACTACATGCTTGATTGTAGAGTAGGGATGGGCGATACAACTTATTTTGTTTTCGATACGATATTTTTCAAGGCAGTATCGTCGATATCGATACCGATACGATACTTCTGAACTAAACTTTTAAATGATGAAATGTACTAAATTAAGAGTAAAATGGGTAATGATAACCACTTAACTGTTTAAAACACATTTTAACATTCAATACGCCTTAATTGCAAATTATTAGGTTATATTTTTGTTTACACATGGTTCAAATGTGTTTTTTGTTTACACATGATTCAAATCTACAAATACTACAGTTGAACTATGGTCACTTTAGTAAAACCATGGTTCATTATCATAAAGGACTGCCAGTGACAGGCTGTTACATCCATAAAATGCAACCTTTTTGTTCTGACACAGTGTATGATTTCTATTAATATTACAGAATAGAACATGATCTATATTATCTTTCAACGTTCAATTTAAATAAATGTAATTGTACAAACTATGTATACGATTTCAATTTGTTTATTGTGAAATAACTAAAACATATGTTTTTTTCTGTTCTCTGATAAGCATTGTTCAGGGCTGCTGTTCCCAAAAGCTTTAATGCTTTCTTATGATATCTTTTGGGAAACGCAGTCCTGTTTGAATGCACTTTTAGAAGTGAGGTTCTGTCTTGCAAACATTTGCGTGTGTTCAGATGAGCAGGAAAATAGTTCCATCCTACACAATTACTTGCGAACAAAGGTTATTCGTCCAATTCAATGCATTTGTACGCATTATTATTATTATTTTAAATAAACAAAATCACTGGTAAATAAAACACACCTTAGTATCGATATTTTTAGTTTGAGTATCATTTTTGATACTCAACAAACATATCAATTTTTAGTTGTCATTTTTGGTTATAATAGGGTAACTCAAGGCTAGTTATCACACTTTTTACTCCAGTGAAGCAAAAAGTGAGGCAATCATGGGGAATGTTTTCACAATGAAACCTGTGAATTGAAACATCACATCATTGCATCATTGTTTTGCCCAACAAATATTGTTATTAATAAACGGAATAAATGTCCAACATTTAAAGCGTGAGATCATGAAGCCCCTCCACATGAGAGAGCTACCGTCTACCGTCATTGTGTTGAATCTCTTTATTAAAATTCTCGTGTGACATTGTGTTCCAGGATTTGTAGTTATATTATTGTTGTTGTAATCATCACCAAACAGATATGGTATTAAACAGTCCTGCACTCTGGAAATCTCCAGCAGAGACAGGTTTGCCTCTTGAATCCCATATAATCCTGCAACCTGCCTGTGTTTATGTAAGAGAGCTGAAATACCTCCTCAAATATCTTCCTCTTGTGCGCACACGGGAACCAGCATCCCTCAGGTCGCATGGCTCAGTCATGCTGCTTCCAGGCCGTAATCAGCCTCTCAGAGATGTGAAATGTGACAAGAGCCCAAACGATTCCATTTCTCATGGGAGAAAGACGACCTGGATGTAGTAGCAGGTCTTTCTTGGTGTCTGTGGTCTTTCGGGACAAAACAAAGTTAGGAAGATATGTGATACCATGAAGACATGAACAAACTGACATCAAATGACAATAAGAACCCATAGAAAATGATTTCTCCTCTAGGGATTTTCAAACTTTTTGATGCCACAGACCCTCAAAAAAAAGAAAGAAAAAAGATAGATAGATAGATACTGTAGATATATACTGCTAAAATATTATAAATATGTCTAAAAAAATATTTTCTACCCACCATTAAATACTTTCAGATGTATAAACCAGAGAGGAAACAAAAATAAAAATATTACCTGTCAACAGACTTAAATGAAACCAGTTTTAAGAAAGCAAAACTAAACTGAAATAAAATTTAAAAAAAATTAAAAATTTAATAATAAAATTAAACAATGATAAATGTAATTTGATAAATAAAGGACAAGTTCAAATGTATCAAATTAGACATTTTGCTTATATATTTATTATAATTAGTTTGTTGTATATTCCAGGCATTTCAAATCTGCAGTCAAAAGTCATATATATCACAATATATTATATTACAAATATTTCTCATCAAGATCTTAAGACCAAATTATCTGAGCTTTATTTTATAGGAATTTTACAGGAATTGTGTCACATATGTCTCAACTAAATCTAAAGTCAACATAAGATGCTTAACAAACTAATAATACAAGAGCATATAGATAGATAGATAGATAGATAGATAGATAGATAGATAGATAGATAGATAGATAGATAGATAGATAGATAGAGATAGATAGATAGACAGACAGATAAACTCATAAAACCAGAATATGTCAACCTGATACTTTTTTTGGTAACACTTTACTTGAAGGGGTGTGCATAAGACTGACATGACACCTTCATAATCATGACATGACACATGTCATGAATATGAAGGATGTTTTATGCATGTTTATGACAACTGTCATTAAGTGTCATTCGCTCAGTAATGTCATTTTTAATGCAAATATGACATTATTTGACCTAACCCTAACCTAACCCTACCCCTACCCTTACCCCTAACCATAGACCATAACAAAGACATCTCAAACAATGTCATATTTGCATTAAAAATTACAAAACTGAGCGAATGACACTTAATGACAGTTGTCATAAACATGCATAAAAAAACCTTCATATTCATGACATGTGTCATGTCATGATTATGTAGGTGTCATGTCATGATTATGAAGATTATGAAAGTATTTGATTAAATCCATTATTATTGATCAGCTAGGACTGATTCCACAAACACGTGGGTCAGACTGTCCATCACACCTTCTCTGCCTTGATTTCCTCTATGACGTTAATGTATAATCACATCGGCTGCCATTAAATGGTGACTTGTGATTTACAAGACGGGGTATTTCAGTTCAGTGTGCATATAGTTGTAATGTAACAAGCTCACTCCACTTATAAAAGCCTGAATCTGCAAACATTGCCAGGCTATTAAATCTGCAGACCATATTTAATCTCTAATCACTCAGCAATTTAGTGGAAAAGGCCAAATCATTTTAACACTTCAAAGGTTGCACTAAGTATTTTTTCCACTTCCAACAGTAAATAAAAAACCGGAACGACACCATCAGCAGAAAAAACCGATTAGTTACGTGGTTTTAATGTTCGTTATGTCAGAATTTATTCGGCAAATTCGTTTTCATCTCACACTATTCGCATTACCTTCGCAAAACCACCTCAAGCGAGCATAAAAACGTTTTTGTGAATTAAGGGATTTTTTTCCCCGAAATTAGACATTTCCATTACTCGTTTCTGATGCGATACTTCAAAATGCGCATAAAAACACAGATATTACACACTACAAGTTATGTACATTTGCAAACTGAGCCTGTTGTAATTGTTGCGGCTACAAACTTGGACTTGAATCAATTTAAAATGCTTTCATTCCAATCCAATAATCAACAATAAAGTTCACTGGCATTCTAGAACTGGCTGAGAAGTGTACTTTATCTTTTGTCTAACATGGACAGAGTCATTCCCCTGGGCCACAGCGGGAAAAAATGTGTCATCCTGTGTCCTGTTTTCAACGGCTCTGATTACGCATTTAACATTTCGAATGATGGCACGCACTTGATATTTTGGCCAAACCCACCCTGGCACTTCCTGCTGGGCCCTGACAGGCCCGGGGACAATGCGTCTCATTACCCTCACTTACCCCAGCAGGAGGCCATCTTCCCCCCTCACAGATGGTTCAGGAACCTGGACGACGTCCATAAACACCAGAACGACCGAGTCAGTGTCAGTTTCCGGAACTCTGGCCATCCGTCTTTTGACGTCTGCGGTCATGACAACAAACCATGCTCTCACACTGACACATGCATAGCGACACATGGATACATGCCGCACAAACACAACTGATGACAGACACCCTATAGACTGCAGTTGATTTTATTATTTTTTGGACGGATGTCATGTGCGACCACGCTTGCATGTTTAATCACATTATGTAAATATCGTGTTTGCCGTGCTATTGTGCACATGGTATTTTTATGCTCCATCTGTCCTCTAGAGTCGTCCCATCACCACAGCTGGACTTAAAACCAGACTTTAATGGAAAAAAACAGACATAGTTTCATTAAAACCAGGCAATTTAAATCAGAGGCTGTATTGTGATTTTAAGGGGGGCATTATCGGTACACTGATGTTTGAGGCACCCGTAGTGGAGCCGTAAGCGAGTTCTGGCTTTCTTAAGCATCTGTAAGGTCTGACCTCAATCTGACCCTGTGGTCTGACTGTAATTTATAACTGTCAGCGAGTCTGTGCCGCTGAAGGATCTGCATAAGGCTCTGTCGAAATTACATGCTTCTAAACGTAAACCTGCCTGTCATCATTAAAAAATTAAATAAAAAAAACAGGTTTTGGTGCTGCTTCATACTGTACTTAGGCTTAGGGATTCTTCAAAACTCCAAAGCCAAATGTTAAACTTTAACATATAAATAGTCTCTCACATTTGTGAATAGCAACTCAAATCATCTGGCTTGTAGAGAACAGGTGTGCTATTATTTAGACCTATGATATTTGCCTAGAAGATGATAAAACAGAAGAAAAAATAGCATTTCATGGAATACAAACCATCCACAACTCCCTAGGATCCCTAAAGCTCTACAAAAGAAGAAATACTAATAATAATAATAATCATTTATTTATGTATGCATGAATATATTAATGACTGTGTGTGTGTGTGTGTGTGTGTGTGTGTGTGTGTGTGCGTATATATATTACACAGCCATATAAATTGAAGACTTTTATTGAGTACAGTAAGTTATGTAATTATATAATTATACATTTAGCATATGTTTATATAATTATAGTTTATACAAAACTTTTAATTATTTACGTTTTATTAATATTATAAAATAAATATCATATTAGACTGATTCTGAAGGATCAGGACATGATGAGGAGTAATGATGCTGTAAAGTTCAGGCTTGGCATCACTGGAATAAATACATTAACATATATACAATAAAAAAAACATTTTTAAATGGAATAATATGTCACCATATTATTTACTTAATTATTCTACAAAAGTAGGACTAGAGTATCAGTGTATATAATTATAATAATCTATATAATAAATTATAATAATTGTTATTATTATTACAATATATTTGAACATAAAAAAAATTATAATGATCATATAATATTTGTATTATCATTAAAACTATCATTTAACATTTAACCCTGTTCCCTGAACTGTACACAAACTCCAATTAAAAATAAATAAATAAGCACTTTGTTTTTATGCATGATGCTAATGGCAGGAGATGCTGTACAAACAGCAAGATGCAGAATAGATTGCAGGTCAGTGATATGATTTATGTTCAATGATATGGACATAAAGCAAACAACAACATATATGCTGACACTGTTTAATGTCTACAGCTCTAGTAGAAATCTGTTTTTGTTTTCTTTCATAGATGCCTCTAAGAAAATGCAGTGCAAATGGAAATGATAAGAGATCTACTGAGGAGCAAAAGCTGGAAAGAAGGAGAGGGAAAAGAAGAATAGGATGGCGAGAGAGGGAGAAAGTGATGCGTGATGGGTCGCCAGGAGAAATGGCCAAATGCTTAACCCACAAATGTGAAGCCTGAATCTGTTCAAAGCATTTTTGGCTGGTCTCTAAAGGAAGCAGAAGGAACGTTTTAAACCAGGCAGCCAAAGAGGAGCTTTCTGAAAGGGGGGAGCAGATGCAGTTACAACATTAGAAGTGATATTGAGAGGGAAAGTTATATGGGACAGACAGCAGTACCCAGTGCTGGAAGAGAGGAACCACAAAGTATTCTATCTCTCACTGAGAAGTACAATGTAAGGGAGCCAGAGTGACTACAAATAGAACCAGCAAAAAGAGAATGAGAGATAGACAGAGAAAGAGAAAGAGGCACAGATGGTTGCTGAAATGTGTGAGTGCTCTAGTTTAGGATGTCATCATTATTACGTGTCAACGATAAATGCCAGAATTGAAATTATGGCACCTGCTTATTTCTCCAACACAACTGCCCAGCAAGCATAAAACATTTCAACAGCTTTGCATTTTGGTTGTAGTTATAGTACAGTAGGTAACATTGCAGAACATTTTTAAAACATTCTATAAACACGGCTAAATTTAAACATAACTAAAACAAGTGAAGAAACATTGTGAAAATAGCTACCTGGTCATATTTCCTTAAGTGGTTTTAAAATGTCAGTGTAACAAGTTCTTACTATGAAAACAAAAACAGACTAAACGGCAACGTTTGTGAGATGTTCTATTTACAGTAGGCTGTAAATAACATAATACAACCAGGTCACATTAAAACATTATGTGTCTCTGTCAGTGTTGTTGATGTTAACTAAAAATAAAACTACAATTAAAAACCACTGTTGTTTTCATTAATTGAAATAGCTGAAATAGCTAATGGTTAGAGAGTCTGACTTGCAACCCAAAGGTTGTGGGTTCGAGTCTCAGGTCCGAAAGGAATTGTCAGTTAGGGGAGTCAATAATCAGCGCTCTCTCTTCCACCTTCAATACCATGATGAGGGGAGACCCTTGAGCAAGGCACCGGACCCTCAGTTGCTCCTTGGGTGCCACAGCAAAAAAAATGGTTGTGTGTGTGTGTGTGTGTGTGTGTGTGTGTGTGTGTGCGCGCACTTGGATGGGTGAAATGCAGAGCACATATTCTGAGTATGGGACACAATACTTGGCCACATGTCACCTTCACTTCACTGAAATAAAACAAAATCTAAATGTTAAAACAAAATATAAATAACTAAAACATGTAGCTAAAATAAAAGTTTAAGTATACTAAAATTACTAAAGCTAAAATAGAAAAAATGAAAATATATTTAACGGAATGTTTTAAATAGAAATATTTAAAGAATAATAAAATGAGAAAAGCATATAAGAAATCTAAAAGAAGCTATTCAAAAATATTAATAAATGTAGAAAAGTATATAATTGTTCTTAACCATAACACAGAGTCTTCAAAATAAACACAAAATTAAAAAGTAATAATAATAAAAATATATTGATTAGTTAAAAAACGTAATACATCTACGTACTATAAACTGTAATAAAACAAGTTAAAGTTGAGGTACTAAAATAACTCAAACTAAAATAAAAATAAATTAAAGCTTAATTGTTTCAAAAACTGATAAAAATGATGAAAGTACATAAGAAAATTACCAAAACAAATAAAAACTGAAAATATAAAATAAAACTTAATTCAAAATATGAATAAATGCTATAATAGTATAATACTAAAATTACAGTCTGTCAAAATTAATAAATAAAAAATAAAAAAACATTAAATTTGACCTAATAATAAAATATATTTATGTTAGAAAACTTAAAACAATCGTAATGATTAGGTGCTATATAATATTAATAATTTTTACATATAACTTTATTACAAAACATTATGACAACCTTTTAACAACTTAAAAGAAATGTTTATACAACATTGTTGTGCTTGCTGGGAGTTTCTCAGTTTACCTCAAAGGATCTTTTGTATGACCGCGTCATATTCATCTTCACTGGCTGATCTCGTCACTCATGTGGCTGAAATGGGACAGATACATAGATCCATTTGGCAGAGATTTGAAAACAGAGCAATCATCTACTGCAAATCAAAAGCAGCACGAAAACATAATTCTGACCATTTTTAACCCAAATACATGCTGTTTTTGTGCTTCTGCTTTTCAAATTAAAATGCTAAGGTGTTATGAGTATTTGCCATTTTTAGCGTTTTTTAATATCACGCCTTTCTCAATAAGCTGCATGATTTGAAGTGGCACTTGACTTAGCAAGCACTTGTATGTTTTGGTGGACAGCTGTTATTGGTCAGTGGAAACCCTCCATCTTTGCTGCAATTTGCGGCCCTGTGCAAATTGAAACCTCATCAGATGGCCGTGGCCGTACCCTGCTGCTCTGATTTTTTTCATCACTTTTGCCTCTAAGTAGAGAATTGATCTGCGACATTTAATCTGATTTTCTTTTCTTTTTCGGCTTTGATGTGCATGTTCACTCTGAGATGGAGATGGGCATGTTTTGTGCTCATATATTTGGACTCCTCCCTGTATGAGAGAAACACACACTTTGCACTTTTGTAAGAGTGTTAATAAAGTGTGTCAGGCAAATAATAAATGCAATGCAAGCAACGTTTTTGCAGTTCGGTTGGAATTATGCGTTCAGAAGGCGACGTTGAATGACAACTGGAAACAAACAAACATACAGCTGGGAAGACTCTGATGTATATAAAAGTGAGAAAATTGCAATGTCCCATGGTTTTATACAGTAAGAGAACACGAGCGAGGACCTCATTGGACACTTGCACGGTACACTTATTATAAGGCATCCAAGGCGTAAGTAAAAAAGAACAAATATAATAATATATTTGTATATTAAAACTAAAATAAAAAAAAAATGTAATTTTACTAAATATTAACAAACTATTGTACTGAAATATATAGTATCTTTTAAAGAACATATAACATGAAACAAGTTGGTTCTAGTACAAAAGAACAGAAGACTGAATCCAAAGATTAAGGGGTTATAAAATTACATAGTGTATTAGATAATAGTTAAAGACAGTTATCTATAGGCACACACTATTATATATTAATAATATTTATATGAGTAGGGTTAATTTATATGTCATATAATAATACTTTATTATGTACATTATACACACAAATTAAAAGCAACAAAAGAACAAACAAATCTAAACAGTATGTATTGATTTTTTTTTATTAGTTTGTGTGTGTGTGTGTATATATATAATCAAATTCTATATATGTTATATATACTAAAACATTATGTTGGTAGATTTTAGAATTTAGTAATATAAATAGGTTATATAAAATGTAATAAAGGCAAGAAAACATACATGAATTATTGTAGTTATTATTATTATTATTATAGTACAGTAGCTGTTTATGTACTCCAGTTTGGTCTCTGATGTAGGATTCCGTGACGTTGCTCTCGGTGGGTTCTCCGCTGAGGTGGGATTCAGCGCGCGTGCGCAGAGGGGAGAGGTATGGTTGAAAACTCGAAGTCCATCGCGCTCAGCAGAAGAGGAGCAGCACAACTAAATGTGACTTATCTGAGCATCATCATCATCATCACATCTGCGCCTCCGGGAGACAAAGAAGAGACGAACTCTGAAAGCGCAAACAACGCGACCAGAGCCCCCCGGAGTGATATGATATCATTATTATTATATCTCTCGACGTGACGACTGTTTGTCTGCCTCTAATGTTTCCAACCCACTGAGACCAGGGGGATTTATTCCTTCTTTTGTTCTTTGCTTTTTTATTGACTTATTAATAAAAGCAGCCAAAACGAATAAATACGGGTCATTATGGTTTTGTTAACACTGCATAATAGAAGAGGGTTGAATTGCTTGTGCGCGCAGTTCTTGCTGTGGATTTTATGTGCTGTGGACGGTGAGGAGCAGCAGTTCAGTGTGGAGGTAAGAGATCCACAGAAGAGATGATGTTGATGTCACTCACATCTCTGAATACACGCATAACTGCGCTGGATTGAGCCATGTTGCATGCAAACTATTAATGCAGTTTGCCGATTCAAGCTTTGCACGTCTCGTCTCTCTATAACTCAACAAATGAAAGTTGATCAAATGACAACAATGCTACAGAATGCAGATGTATGGCTTGCATTGTTATTTCTGAGACTTGGTGTATGTTCAATATTATAGATGACTACAAGATCGAAGGTTTATGATTTATAAAGCAACTTGTTAATGAAATAAATGTTAAAAATGCTAATGTATCACCCAAGATGCAAGGGATCACAGTCTAAATTAGTGTTCAAGTTACAGTGCAGTTGCTTAGTAAATAAAAATCAGCGTGCAACTTATGTTATGAGGCTAATCGTACACTTTTGTGAATATTATCACTATTGTAATGCATTAGGCTGTATTTACTCAGAACATGTTGTTGCTACTTAAATCTATAGCTAATTAATTCAAAAACGTAGTGAAGTGCTTGTTTAGTTGCACCCATGACTTATTATTATGTGGCACAATAAGAGTTGCTTCAGAGGAAAGATGACTTTAGTCTTCTATAATTCTGGTCCAAAAAGCTTGCATGCTCTCATATCCTGCTGTTTTGGACACGCACGCACACACACACACACACACACAGGTTTACATTTGTGAAAAGTGGGGATAGGCGTAGGCGTAATGGTTTTTATACGTACAGCCGATATTCATTGGCCCGACAACACCCTACATCTAAACCTACCCCTCACAGGAAACTGCTGTTGCTATTTCAGATTTTCAATACTCTCCATTCTGTGTGATTTATAAGCGTTTTGAAAAGTGGGGACATGGGGTAATGTCCTAAAAAATGTCACCTTCTCCTTGTAATACCTATGTCATACCTTTGTCATTATACAAATTTATGTCCTCATTTGTCACAAAAACACACACACACACACACACACACACACCACCACAGACACACTGAGGTTTGTTTGTTGGCACAAATTCGGAGTCACCAAAGGGTGGAATAATAATCCACCGACATGACTTGATATCGAGCCAGTAAACAAAGAAGTCACCTGTCATTACAGCTAATATTGTACAGTAAACATGCTGTTACAGTTCAGATTTTTCAGTTTTTATTCAGAAATGCGAATGGCATTCATGCAAAGCAGCCAAGAAAGCTTTGGCCTTCTAAACGTGCCCAACATCTAAAAGTCCGCTGGGAATTTTACAGTCGGGTCGAAGTAGATCAATGAGACAGCTGTTGGTGTGGTTTGGATAGTGAAGTGTGTCAGGACAAAGTTTTTCGCATTCAAGCGCTGGACGGTGTTGCCTGAGGCAGACCGCCTGTTCTGAACTGGACAGTGTGTCAGGATGCCCTTATGTCTTTAGGGAGCCTAAAATATGCTTGGCAAAGCTAATATAGCTTGAGACGCTTTACCTTTCAGTCCTGGACAAGTTAGTCTTTGCGGTTTTCTCGGAAGAAGGCCTATGTTTAGACCCCTTTGAGATTTGAGGCTCGCTCAGACAGAGCAATTCTTGCCATTTTACGTACTGTGTACTTTAAAGTCCCCAATCACCATGTATTTAAGCATCCCATTGTATAAATTAGTATTTTGAGATAACTCAATGAGAAGCAAAAAAACACAGTGCGAATACAGTAGTATATGAATCTATCAACGGGGATTCGTCTTAGTATAAATAAAGGGGTCTTTTCCGGAATTGGTTCAGAAGAAAACTTTAACATCCATTGGAAACTTTCCATTCCACAAAAAGGATACGGAAAAGGGTTCTTTCAGATTTATTAAAATGGTTCTTATACTACAATCTTAAGTAAACCATTTTTATGTTCCTCACAAGCCCTTTTAGTGAACAGTTCTTAAGAGAACCATTTTTTTCTTAGTGAAGATTTAATAATCTAAACAACCGTTTACACTATAAAGAACATTTTGTAAATTGGATAGGTTCTATGAATGTTAAATGTTCTTTGTGGAACCATAGATGCCAGCAAAGAATGTTTATTTTTAAGTGTACACTGTTAAAAACAAAAGCTTCCAAAAAACTGACTTTCACAGCGATGCTACAGAAGAATCATTTTTGGCTCTCCAAAGAACCTTTCAGTGAACAGCTCCTAAAAGAACCATTTTGAGGCATTTCAAATAATCTGAAGAAACTTTTTGCCACATAAGAACCAATGCAATGGAAAGTTTCCACGGATGTTAAAGGTTATTCATGTAGCCATACAGTATGCCGATAAAGAACCTTTATTTTTAAGAGTGAAAGAAAGGTATCACTGGAATTCGCAGATGAAACCAAAGGACAAGTTCATCAAAATGAAAATTCGGTAATCATTTAATCATTAAAACCTATAGACTGTACACAAAATTTGCCAATACAATGAAAGCCAATGGTGCAATGTTTTTGAACCTCAACATTCTTCAAAATATCTTACTTGAAGTCATACAAGTTTGGAACTACATGAGGGCAAGCAAACGATGGCAGAACTTTGATTTTAGGTGAACTGTCCCTTTAAGAAAGCCTTGTTTGAATCTACATTCAATCTGCCAGGGTAAAAGAGCATCGAGGAGACAGACAGAATGCATTTTCCACTTGTCTGATGTTATAAAAGGACACTGATGTAAAACATTGAAGTTTATTGGTGCGGTTTGGCTTATAGGCTGCTGGTGTGGCAGTGGCAGAGGGTTATATTGGTAGCTTCCTGTGCACACAAATACATTGGCTTTAAAGGGATAAGACTAGTCTCTGTCTTTCTAAATGACAGATCTGTAGTTTAACCTAAAGCTGTCCAGGTTTTGATGGCGATGCCATTATGACCGTCTCTGTTGGGCTGAGGTCAGGAGCTGATTGGTTACTGGGCGACAGCATTACCTCAATTCCCTGCCTTCCTTGCAGTTCCACATGATTAACACTGTTTTACCAGACACATTAAACTGTTCAAACGTACAGTGTACACACTCTCAGTACAGTAGACACGGTCTCTCTCTCTTGCTCGCTTTCTATCTCTCTGTGTGTGTGTGTTTTGGAGAGAGACATTATTAATAGTGTGTGACAGACAGATAAAAGAGGGATTTAACTAGTGTGCGGTGAAGGCAGTGAGGTGTGTTAAAAAAGAAACCATTGACAATCTATTTGGTCTTTCAGAAAGCCAAATTATTAAAAGCTGACAATGGACATGTAATCTTTTCTTGGCAGTTCTCACGCTCTCCATACATATTGCTCTCTGGAGGTCTTTACAAGGCTTTCAGTTGAAGAATGGCCTCCCAGAACCAGCTGAGGAATTATCTCCCGGGGACACAACTGATTTATTTTTTAATTAATAAGTAAGATTTATTAAATGGAAAAAGTTGTATTTATATAAATCGTTTGGATTATGGAGGCGTTATTTCATTCATTGTATAGATTCAAGTCATCATGTCTTGTGAAAACGCATGCAGCAAGCTGTAAAATAGCAACAGAGCTGTCAGTCTACAAAAAACGTCACTGTGAACAGATAAAGCTCTGTCACACCTCTCCAACAAAGGCATATTCTCTCCAGAATGACATGTTTGAATGATGTTTGTCACTTCGTATAACATGATGTGTGTGTGAATAGGAGTCAGATGGAGTTCAGCCTCTGTCTTTCTGTTGCAGGCCCTTTTCTTTTTGCTAATGTTATGTTAAAACAAAAGCGAATGTTATTTTTACCGACATGGCTACACTGATGCACCCCCAAAATACACATGAATACACTGGAATTAAGAATTAAAATACAGTAAAATATAATATGAAATAACAGTTTCCAAACTGTCATGTGCTAAATAATATTGTTATATAATATATATATAAATATAACTAGTGTGCGGCGAAATTTTGTGTATATGTAACATTTAAACTATTTCAATTATTAAAAATCTGTAGCATCACATACCTATAAACTACAATATTTACCTACAAACATTTCATTATGCCGCGAAAAACACTGTGCTGAGACTTTAATGAACATTTTTGAGTAATTGATAACGCAAATTAATTACTAAATCAGAGTTGAATTGATTGATATAAATGGCCAGTTTGAACTGATTCAGACAAATTGAACAAAATATGATGCTACTTCGAAAAATCTATTTCAAAGATATAGACTTAAAAGCTCTCATACTTAAGAGTCATAACAAAAGGAAGGATCGTCATCTCAAATATGTCATAAACAATTCATATATTGCCCAGCCCTAATTGTATGCCAGTGTTTTGGGGTTGAAAAATACTTTGTGAGACTTCCATGAACACTTTTCAGTGATGATGCAAATGAATCACTGAATCCGAGTTAATAGATTCATATAAATGGATAGTTTGAACTGATTCATGTAGATGAATTGAATAGCAACTCTGATGCTACTTTGAAAAATTGGCACGATTAAAACTGTTCTAAAGTTATCATACCTGACGATCCTTCCTTGACTCTAATCTCAAATATTTTGTAACTATTCATTATATTGCCCAGGCCTTAATGTACACCAGCATTTTAGGGTTGATCAAATTTACTAATTTAAATGGACCATTTGAACTGATTCATGCAAATGAATTGAAACAAATCGGACTAATATAATACTAATACTAATACTCAAATATTTCAAATATATTCAAAATATCACCCAGCTTTAATTGTATGCCAGTGTTTTGGGTTGAATGGGTCATATTAGGCCTATATTTAGCTAATCTGTTCTGAGTACCAGGTGCAAAATCACATTATTCAGAGCCGCGCTTTGGGTTTTGTCACACTCTTACAAGCCACTTGCACATATAATACACACATATTCTCTCACGCTCAGCTCTCAATGCAACACATAGCTTCAAAGAGAAAATGCAACGCACATCCCATCCCATTAGCCCTTCGCTTGAACTTATATGTGTACTAGAGGCAGTGAGGTTGCATCCTGCTGAGCGTAGAGTCCGTGACGGCCCAACTGAATGGGTTCAGTTCTGTCTTTCTTACTGCCCGACACGATTCGATCACAAGAACCCTTTGAAGAATGGAGCCATTTGACGAGGTCGGTTTTGTTCCTAAGTACAACATTAAAGTTTCTTTTGGCAGCTCATGAATGAACAGAAGTTCAAATGTTTATTAGAATGTCCTTTCGTCTTTCCATCTGTGTGTTTATGCTTTTGCAGTGTTTCTGAGTGCTGCTTTCTGTCTTGAGGCCTACTGAGGACATGAGCAGATTGTTGACCTTTCATCGGCTCTTATTTCTTAACGGTTGTTGCAATTATGCACAACGTCATCCTATGCGTTTGCATGTTTGTGCAATCTTCAAAGCATGCATGCGTTCTTTCCATACATTGTGTCATCGTATGCATTTCCAGGCGAGATTGTAGTGCTCTGCGCTTCATGTAGCATGTTGCGTCCACACATGGTCTCTCTGATGTCAGTTTGGCTCTTTACGGCGAGCAGATTTTCACCGTGGAGGGGACGACACATCCGTCTGTTTATCTGTCCTGCGAGAACCGAGTGCACCAGCAAAAACGCGTGGTTCTGTCTGTATGCAATGTCTATTTCTAGCTTTCTTTCTCTCCGGATGATATTTTCTTTCTTTTTTGTCTCACTCGCGCCGTCTCTTGCTGTTTTGCTTGGTGCAATGTTTTAGTGTGCCGAAAGAGACTGTTGCTCTTCAATCTTTAATGGCACGGGTGATTGCTGTTGATCAACAGACGCACATGACACTATCGGCTCTCTTGATATCGTTGGGGTTTTCTATTGATACCGTAGGGACCTGGAAAAATGTCCTTGCAGCTCAATCCAGTGACGACTTGATGCCAAGCTCACTTCTACATGGCACAGACACTGACTATAATGTAAAAAAAAATGCAATTTCGCCATAACCTGACATTAAAGTCATGAAAATGACTTTTGTTGGTGTAACCTAAGGTTGTCAGGTTGATTCAGTCACATTAAGTCTTATTTTTGACTTGAAATTAATCAAAATCTTTCAAAATCAAAGAAAAAACCACAATGTTTACGTCTAAATCATGTTTCATTCATCTTCTAAAAAATTGAAACACAAGATGTTTCACACCAAATTGGATTAAAACATAATAAACAACAATTTAGGATACCATAAGATTTGTTGCATACTTCCCATATAAAATATTAGGATGTATACAGTACATACTGAGCAATATGCATTATGCTAGTACTCCATTCTGAATGCACAAAGCTCTCTCTGGAGGGAATGAACTGTGAATGAATGAAAATGTTTTGTTTGGAACTAGGTTGAGAGGTTAAAAGCATGCTAGATCCGTTAGAGAACTGTGACATTCTCTGACATTTGGCCAAAACAGTCGGCAGCGGCTGATAGAGGGCATGAGACGGAGGGGGTAGCCATGGAGATCCCATGTGCGATATGATGGTTTGGTATGTGTCCGGATTAATAATTTAGTGCGTGTGAAAACCGATACCAGAGAGCAATAGCCTTTGCCCACACACACTTACACTCACTTAAGCACAAGTGACGCAAGAGATCCCATGTGGCTGGTGTCACAGCTCAGCTAAAACAGACAGCAGTTAAGCACCATTGTGTGAAAAGGTCAGTTTTTAATATAAGCTAAGCTATGTGCTTAGAAACACACACATATATTATATACGTATATATAGAGGCAGCAAAACGGTTATGACAACTCAAATTGCATGCTGGGATCAAGGTTAAATTGCATATTAAAATGCGTGAGTCTTGTAACGCTTTCCAAACTAGCCGTAATGATCAGTTCTAATATTCTGGAAAAAAGTTAAGAGTTCTAGCTTCACTTGGAATTGCTAAAATAGTGACTGTTTTCAAACAGGTTTCCTTGTCTGTCATTGGTAAAACAAAAAGATAGCCCCGCCCCAAATGCACACTATTGTTGAGCAAGTGTTGCTGTTGCTGGGCATGTCGAGATTCTTAAACAAACAATGTTTTGAAAGCACCACAGATCCAAACGTTTACACTTTTAGCTTTTTAACATAAAAAAAAAACTTCTTAAGATGCACAAAGGAAAAACAAGATGGAATCTGAAGTTATGCTTGACTAGCCAAACTCAACAGTCACTTATTTATCTGTGATCTATACATCTGCACGTGTTGCCATGGTCACATCTTCTCTCTGAGGGTGTTTTATTGCTAAGGAAGCATTCGGATGGCCTTTAGGGTTCAGCTTTGATGTTACTATGAGGCTAATTAGGCCTTGTTTGCCTTATTAGCTAGTGATCCATGAAGCACATCAGCTCTGAAAGTTCACTGGAGTGGTTCAGAAATCAGAGTGCAGCATCAGGTCCGCCACGGCCTAAATCATATCATGTGTGATGTTGGTTGACCTTTTTGGAGTTCAACAATGGCTATGTTCCAGTGTGGTTATTTTATAACTGTTGTTTTATAACTAAAACTAAAACTATTACAAATTAAAAGTTTGTGTAAAATAAAAAAAATTTGAAATTAAAATATTTTATTTTCTAAATATAAATTGAGATTAAAACTAAACAAAAATTTCAAACTATGATTGGCAATAACTGAAATAGTAATACACTTACAAAACCCAAAAATTAAAATACAAATTATTAGATAAATATAAATATAAAAAATAACAAAAGGCTCAAAAGGACAAACAAAGACTAAAATAAAAAACATAATTAAATCCCAATTTAAAGTATTAATAAATGCTATAATTGTATAAATAATACTAAAATAATATCCCTCTTGTGTCAACACAGAGTAGTATTACCTATAAACTAAAAAATTGCGCAGTATATACTATGTAGTATTTAAAAAAAAACTTTGAAGGAATATTGTTCATTCTGACAAAATGAAACATTTGCAAGCAATGTATAATCACATATATTATTGTATTATATTATAGTAGATATTCTGCTATAGTGACCAATATTTTTGAAGCTATACTACAAAATAGGAATTTCTGGCATAATTTTCCTGAATATTAGTCATATGACATTTACGGCTCATGTGACTGGCTCATGAAAAATGTGCCTATGAGGAAGAAGACAGCAAGCAGCTCACATACTTCCAGAAAATAAACAAAGAAGCAACAGTTAGCTAACAGTTTTCAGCAAATAATAATAATAAGGAATGAACGGGTTGGGAGACTAAATGGTTAAATATATGGGTTTGTAACTTAAAATTTGTAGCCCAAATTGTCTTTCAGCAAGACACTTGAATAAAAAAAAAGTACAGTAAAGTGCTTTTGACAACAGCATCTGCCAACCAAGTAAATAAATGTCAATCTCAAAAATATACAAAATACACCTATAGGCCCAAAGCACTTTGTTCATTTGGCATGCAATCCACATCCAAGGAGCCAATGTATCTTGTATCCAGGTTGTGGTTTTTAATGGCCCCAATTTTCTTGAAGCTGCACCAAACATGCTAAGTGTTCCCAAATCCAAAAGCACCTCAGAACACTCTCTCTCCCTCTAGAGGTCCCCTGGGGTAACTTCAGTCCTCACAAAACCTCTTCCCTGTCTTAAAGACACACTCACGTAGAATAGATACGGCCAAAAGTCATACACCTTCCCACATCACTGAATAATCCATAGCTCAGAGAAGGGCCGTTTCTAGTCATAGGCGAGCTAGGCGGTCGCCAAGGGCGCCACCAGCTGAAGGGGCGCCAATGAGCGCACGTACTGGCACTTTTAGCAGGGTTGTGATAAAGAGTGGCACGGTCACCCTGAAATATGACTGCCGCTCCCACTGGATCCCCCAACATTATTGGGCTAGAGTACTGTCAATCTGACGTTGCCTGTATGCCACTAGATCAGAGTGCTGTCAATTGCTGCCTGATTGTTGCATGCAAAGTTTACATTTGGAGAGCTCAACAACGCCATTAGATCAGTGGGATCTGTCAGTGCTTTGGCAAGGTAACACTTTTTTTTGCCATGCAATAAAGCTAAATAAAGCTAATTTAAAATATTGGTACAGTAAATAAAGTGCACAAAATCAGTATTTTGTTTAGGCAGTATTTGTGGCACATTTGTCCAAATATTTGTGGCAAGAGTTCCAAAAGGTGTGCGTTTTTGCACAAATGCATTGTTAAAGGATCAGCGTGTAATATTCCCATATAAGCTTTAACATCCAATTAAAAATATTTGTATAGTAAAATTCACTAATTCACGAGATCAATACATCCTTTAATAGACCGCTTTGTTGAGTTAAATGCATCCCTATGGAGGTGTCGAAATGCTGAATCAATTAAATCACTTCCAACAGGCTTAATGGGAGCAGCTTCATAGAGGGCAGAGCATCGTTATTTAAAGGGGACGTTACCGAGTAGCAAATGATTAAGTAGCTGCACTGGTTACTTTTAATGCCACTGATAAAGCTTTTATATGTAGTTTGGTGTAACAAAGGGCTTTTATTGACTGAAATAATAATGCAATAACTAACACTTTAAATCAATGTTTCAAGAAAAAACAACAAAAAAATTGAACAAAAAACAGATAAAGACCAAAAAGTAGCCATTGATATATATCTACAAATATGTAATAGCTATAGTATCTAGACAAATGAAAATTTTAAAAATTAATTATGGGTGATTTATATGTAAATCTATGTTCAATATATAGTTACTAGGGATTGGTACTAGGCTATACAGGCATCTAGTGGCAACACAATGATATAACAGATAATAAATTGTGCAAAATGTTCATCTTAACAGTCAATTTACAAATAATACATTCAGATTTGTGGAACTCAATGCACTGAATCTCCAAAAATTAGTGTCGTTACTATGACGACCAATTTGAATGTGACAAGCAAGGGCTGTCTATATATCTAATATATTATATAATATATAGATAATAAATATATATATATATATATATAATCTATATATATATACTCATATAATTCGGGGGGGATTTCGCCTTGGGAGTCAAATTGGCTAGAAACGGCCATGCTCAAAGGACACTTTTATGCTAATGTTTCTACTTAAATAACATGAATTTATCTGTCTTTGCTGTATTAAATCTGTTTCTGCTCTGATATGATGTGATTGACAGAGAGAACATTGACCTGCTGTTTGGAGCTCAGCTGTCTATCATGAGCAGATAAAAGAAAGCATATATCACAGGAAAGCTGAAAAGAATAAGAGTTTAGACACACGAGAACACACGGATTGAACCTAAAGATCCAAACGCCTGGCTTATTCTTCTCTTACCTCTTTACAGAGGTTTCTTCTTCCTCGCTAAATATATTGGAAGTTTAGATGCCAGCTAGTATACTATAAATCTCATATTGAGGCATGAGAGCGGTGCAGTTCATCTTGGGATGCCTGAAAAAGCTGATGGCTCATAAGAAGATAAAATAATTATGATTAATCACATGAATTCCGACCAGTCTACAAAGCATAATGCAAAAGGGATTCTGTCGAAATTTGTAAATAAAATTATATAATAATGTAAATAAAAAATTAATTAATTATTAAATAAAATAAATAAATTGAATTGCATTAAATTCAGCTTTAAACATATATTATTATTATTATTATAATAATAATATGCAATTTTCTCTCATTTTTTCTCTGAAAACATACTTCAGAAAGCAGAATGCAAAAATAATTCTGACTGTCTAAATCTGAAAAATAAATCAATTAATCATTAAATATTAAACTTTAAACATGCATGTATTATTAATAATAATAATACACAATTTTTCTCTAATCTTGTCTGTGGCCACCACAAGGGTCGAGAACATAATGTCTACCCAAATTAGCTATTTAGCCATTGTTTACAAGTTCAGTGGTTTGTAATTTCTGTTCCACTATTGGAACTAAACAGAATTGCAAAAATAATGATTTCAACAAAGTTTCCATTGGTTTGGACAAACAAATAATCTCACTACACTGGTTAAGCCAATGTTGTTTTTGCTAAACCAATCACGCCTTTCAAACAAACAGATTGCAATTCTATTTGCTCCCATTAGTGGCACAGTATGGGAGTGCTTCACTTTTAAGTTTACTGGTTTAAATAATACAGCATGTCTAAAACCTTGCCAATTCTTAACGCAATAACGCACCATACCTCCTACAGATTAAGTTGAGGTTCACTGTGTTTGTTTATACTCATGGTTTTTGCCAGGATTTGAGGTCTTTTGCAACCTCTGGGGTTTGGTTGAGGTTTTGAAACAAAGCTTGAAAAAAGTTTGTCATTCTTCTTTCTGGAAAAATGTCCCTCAGCACCCTAAACAAATAGAGGAATGTGAAGTGTCGGGCGTAGACACTGGGCAGCAGTAACTGCATTAAACTGTGCAATCAAATAATAGCACATCTGCACAATGCCGCCTACAAAAACGTGACACATTTGCTGCTCTGGTTTGGTTTCCTCACTCACTTCAGGTCTGTGCATTATGCAACACCTCATCACATATGTGTCTGTAAACCCAAACCACCATAGATCCCCTTGGATCCCATTCCAACATCAAATTAGGTTACGGTTTATATTCATGAAGTCTGACTTTCAGTGCCAAACACCTGTGCCAGTTAAAAGCATGAATCCTGTGCAGGGGAAAACATCTGAAGATAACAGATCAGTGTTTAGCTAACAGCATGCTGTGAGTGAGTGCAAATACAGGATATGTTAGCACAGTGTTACACTTTCCTGACCAGACGTGCCATCAGCTGGGGTGAAGGTCAACCAGTAAGAATTCTGTGAGGCAATTCTGAATTAAATCGCCTAGTTGGCAGGTTTATATGTGTTATACATATTTTAGCTGACCCTAAATCAGATATTGCTCTTTCATAGCTCAGTAAATCTAATTGAGTTCTTCATTCAATTATAGACATTATACTAAAATTAATTTATAGAGAGAAAAAAGAGAAACAAATGAGACATTGCTGACATGCAGTAAGATTTAACACTATGAAATGAATGTGAATAGCAGATTTAATCATTTGGTCTTGGAAAAATTTGATGAGAAATGGTAATTCATCATTTGAATCTTGACGTTTGATGCAGACTTTGTATCGAATGTGAGCACAGTTTGAGACATTGTTGAGATCTTTTTTGAAACTCTAGACACGTTTTCTTGTTCCGAGTGTTGTTATGGTTAACTAAAACTAAAAATATTAAAAAGCGTTTTTGAAACAAAATAAAAAATGTAATAAAAATAAATAAAATAAGAAATAAATCGATAAAATGTAATGAATAATAATATAGATACACCTAACCGTTAAGGTTCATGTCACGCTACTGTGTATTACATTTCTTTTAAAATGCATGAATGTCGAACCAAGAACCCCCCACCGTGAACGCAGTAGGGGAAGTAACTAAAACAATGAAGCTGTTTAGCTACTTCGATTTTACCTCATTGCTGAGAGAGATAATGTAGCGATCTAGTATCCATTCTATACTATCTTATTAATAAAAGTCGCGGGGCAGCACCGACAATAAGTTTCTGTGTGCGTGCAGCGCAATCTGCAATCTCCAACCTCTCTCCCTCTTCATGTGAATGTTAGCGAAAGTTCTAAGAATGTTCCCTTTAGCAGGAATAACACGATCGAAGAAGTTGAAATTTATCATGTAAAATCTTTGATACTTTTCAATCCCAGCATTATTAATTGTACAGAGCAACTAAAATGACCGTCAACAGCCAATCGAAATTCAGCAGTTTATAAAGTCAAGCTCAAAGAAGCTGAAAATTGACTCCAAACAACTGTATCTACAGGACCTTTTCTTTCGAATGTGTCTGTTTTGGTCATGTGCCCTTGGACCCAAATAATTGCAACTTTCAGATTTTTTTTTTTTTTTTCTTGTGGTTTTGGGGAGTTTTTGTGAGACTCACACCCCAATATCTTTTTAAGTTCAAGATGAGCTGAATGTACAGCAGTGATCTGACCTCTGTTTGTGTGAGTTCTGTGTGTTTATGCAGTGGACTTCTCTTTAACACAGCCAGTGACTTTAGAAAAGGGCACATTAGGACAGGGATGTTCTTATAGCTAGAGGAGAGATGATGATTCACACACACACACACACACAATACTCACACACACACACACACACATACTCACTCACAGTGTTATGATGAGTGTTGTAGAGTTGTGATGCATTTGGCTGTTGGCTGAAGGCAGCAGATGGGTCAGCAGAGGATGCGTGTAAGCACCTCCTACTGCTTCTCTCCAGCATTAATGAGAAAACCACTTCAAAACAAACTCAACCTTCTTTTTAATCTGCTAATGGCAGGAACGGTAGCAGCGGCTGTGGTTCTACAGAAAACTCTGTCATGATGAGTTAATTTAGCTATAGAGAATGTCTGGTTGTGTAGATTTTTAAACTGGGCTTATTAGAAGTTTTTCTCCCAATTTCATATGCATTGAAAGATAGAATGAGTTATTTTAACTATGTTAAGAAAAAATTATAATTCAATTATAATAAATTATACATTTAACATTATAAGTGTTTTTCTGTGTTCAATTGAATATAAATTGTTATAAACTTATATTAAAAATTAAATTATAGATATGTATATATATATATATATCTATGTATATATACAGGATACAATATTAGATAATCATATTTATCGCTGGCATATTTCCGTAAGTTGTTAATACCAATTACATTTTCCTTGTAAATAAATACTTATTTATAGTAAATAATATATATGAAAAGTTATTAACGTAACAAAACATTAAACATATAATTTATATTTATCACATATGTCTAAATTGTTAACTACACAAGCACGCAACAGATCAATTCATATTCGAGGTAAAAAGAAACTGACTATTTTTGCGGTTTTTGTGATATTTAAAAAGTAATTACAAATGACAATTCACTTATCTATCCATTATATTATAGATACATATAAAACATATACTTTTTTGACTGTGTCGATATATATATATATAAATATATATAGATTATATCTATTACACAATTGAGACTGAATTTTATCATTATTAAAAAACATAAAGAGTCGTGTCACAGCCGGTGTGCATGGAACTCAGCATAAGAATGAAAATGTTGGCTGCATCTACTTATACTTAAATGCTTAAAGATATTAATAACATATATTCCCGCAGAAGTAACGTGTAGTGATTAAGCAAAAGCCTCTCTCTCTCTCAGGCTTGGCTGCAGAGGTATGGCTACCTCCCTCTCACAGACCCCAGAATGTCCGTCTTGCGGTCAGAACAGACCATGCATTCTGCTATCGCTGCCATGCAGCGTCTCTACGGCCTTAACATCACCGGTGAACTGGATAAGAACACCATTGAGTGAGTAGCAGTTACACTCTCACACGGTCACTCGCTCCAATATCGACTGATTCTGGGTCAGAAGTTTAACATGATGTTGTTCTTCTCAGAGACTCTTTAACATCACTGACTGTGCACAACAAAATACCCATAAGTGCCCTCCTGTTGCAAAGACCAACAAAGAGGGTTGCTAGCATGTTTAGTTCCCAATCATGGGGAGTCTGTACCGGTTCTGGCACTAACAATGCCAAGGTCACGGGTTCAGTTCCCAGGGAATTGAACCCATGACCTAATATAGACCTATTAGACCTTAGTCAGGGTCATATTTCATTTTTTTGACAGAAATGAAAATGAAGCTGTGAGGGATAGAAGTACAGTGCGTTCAATGGACTGCACTGTTTTTTTTAACTACATATCGATTGTTAATTTTTAGGATAAAAACTTTCATAAGTCAAAAACTCCATTAAAAACAGTTTTGAATGTCGTGAGTTGTGAAAATTATGTGATCTAGGACCTCTATACAATGTGTGCCATTTTGTAAAATCTATCCCTCGCAGCCTTGTTTTCATCTGTATTAAATTCAGTATGGCATCTAACCTGACTAAGATTTATATCTTGAATACACGTCCCTTTGGGGTTAAAAAATCGCGGAAATGTAGTGGGCATGTAAAAATTGTAACATGCTAGAATCTCCTAAACCAACCTTTCAGATTCATAAGGTTACTGGTTTAGAATCACCTGAGTTTAATTTCAGAATAGCCTTTGACAACTGCTCAAATCTAAAAGCACATATTAAAATGATATCTAGCATACGGAATCTTGATGTACAGCATGAGTGTCCAACCACACTCTTACAATAAAGGTCTTATTGGCATCTATACTTCCATGAAGAACTTTTAACATCCATGGCATATTTCCATTCCAGAAAGATTCTTTATAGTGGAGAAAAGTGCTTTAGATTTTTTAAATGTTCTTACAACACAAAAGTTTTTTATTTCAGGAACTGATCTCTGAAGGGTTCTTTGGGGAACCAAAAATGTTTCTTCTATGGCAGGGTGGCTAACGTCGGTGCCCTGGAGAGCCCGAGATCCCTGCGGTTTTGCTTCAACCCTAATGAAACACACCTGAACAAGCTAATCAAGGTCTGAACGGTTACTAGGAAGCTACAGGCAGGTGAGTTTTAATTAGGGTTAGAGCTGAACTCTGCAGGGCTGCGGCTCTCCAGGACTGGAGTTCGCCACCCCTGTTCTATGGCAAAAACAGACTCTTGGAACCCTTGGGTACTCAACCCTTTCTGATAAGGGCTGCTTGCAAAAGGTTGGGAAACACTGATGTACAACATCTGACCGCTAGGATCATGGTGATGTCGTAATTCTTATGTGATCTTTTTCTTTCTTTTTTGCTTCGGCATAGTGATATCACCATAAGGTGAGGCTGATTTTTCTCTTGTGATTTGTTTCTTGCCAAACTTGTCTCTGCTTCTCTTTCTCTGTGTGAACTCTGATTGAAGGGGATTGAGAGGGGCCAGTTTTATGAATACAGTAACCATAGTATCATATTAGTTGATTAATTGGCTGATATTTGGCCTCTCTAGATATTCGTCTTGGCATCTGCCATTGAAAAACATGGTGGTCCTAGTACTGCTAAATGCTCAAGTTAATAAATATATTTCATGAGGTTGACATGATGTAAACTTTATATTTTGGAAACCTCATGGAATTTGTGATGTTTTTCCTGAATGCTAATCAATCTATGAAAATTGTTGTTTTGTGTAGCTCAGACAGGCTGGGCTGTATGTCACAAGTGTGGAGTAATGCAATATTAATGAATCTACTTCTTTTTCTCTCTCAGCTGGATGAAGAAGCCACGATGTGGGGTGCCAGACCAGTTCGGCGGTGCCTTGAAATTTAGCGTCCGAAAAAGACGTTACGCTCTCACAGGGCAGAAATGGCAACATAAACATATCACGTACAGGTGAGTTACAAAAACACACTTGAAATGCATTTATTGTTCATGCATTTCTGTGAGATTTCTGTCAAAAAAAACTAAAAATTGTCTTGTTTTCCGGTAAAAATATGTAAACATCCTCACAACAAGATGGCTTGTTAGAAGCAAAATCGCATAAGATACTAAGACTTGATGTTAAGACTTGACTTTTACTTTTCTTTTAAGCATAAATCTAACATAATTTTGTGAGGTTTATGCTTAAATCAAGAAAAAACTTTTTTGCCAGTGGGGTAAGAATGACGCCACTCAAGTTCAATATAGTTTCTACTAAAACACAGTTTTAGGATATTTTATACAATTTTGTTTCTCAAGTATAAATGTGTCTTGTTTTAAAGGGGTCATATGATGTTGCTAAAAAGAACATTATGTTGTGTATTTGGTGTAATGCATGTGTTTATGATGTGTTAAAAGTTTTTTATTTTTGGCGTTTTTAAAGATTCAACAAACGGACTTATTTTCCACATGATGGTACATTTTGTTTGCTGTCCTCTAGCCCCGATTTTAAAGCTCATCGTTCTGAAAAGCGAGGTGTAAGCTGATTGGCCAGCTATCCAGTGCATTGTGATTGGCCGAATGCCTCAAGTGTGTGTGACGGAAATGTTACGTCCCTTGCCATACTGTGATGCCGTGTCCCAGCACGATGAGACAAAACCAAAAACCCATTAAAAACAAGGCATTTGTTGCATCCAGCGGGGACATAACTACTGATTATAATGACTCATACTGTCTTTTAACACCCACAGCGTAGTGCTTTGTCTATCCCGCCCGTAGACATACCTGTCTGCATTTGCCTGCTACTGATACACCTTCTCCAACGCATCACGTTTTGAGTCCGTCGTGGCAACGTTCTTTAAATATAAAAAACATTACTTGCAGTCTGTGAGTCAGAAGCGCCAGACGGTCCTTGCAAAGTTGGATCAGCCCCACTTTATAGAAACAGCCTTTGTGCCAGGCATTGTAGGGCTCACTCTCCCAGTTCAGAAACAGTTCCATCTCCAAAATGGCGCTGTCACATCGTCTATTATGGGGTCTGAACGGTTCTGGGAACAGTGGTTACATACAACTACCCACTGTTTCTTGTGTGGGTGCCTCGTTGGAAACCAAAAAACAAGATAGTTTCTCTTGCCTTCCGGCACGAACCCACAGCGTCACAACACGACACGGTGGAGCCTTGAGTGGAGTGGAGCCGGAGGGCTTTGCGTGCACCCATGGAACCGACCCCGGGGCTGGACTCCGCTTTCATCCATGTGAAGCCGATCGGCGATGCCACAGCGCTAAGGGTTGATCTTTTCCCTTCAGTGACCAGCACGGATCAGTTCTCGGGCATGCAGAGTGGATCTCGTCCTCGTGTTTGGGGAAGGTCCACAATAGTTTCGCGTTCACAACGACACACACACGTCTCCCCGACATGGAAAGGAAGTTGATGGCTGCGGGAGGCAACAACATACTACGCGACAATAAAGTTACGCCTTCTTTCTTTTCATGAACATTTGGGCCGCATTATGCTAATATTCCCACACTGTGACGTAGACATGTGGGGGCGTGTTTAAATGAGGTGTTTTAGGAGGGCATGGACCAGTCTTAACTTTTATAAAGAATATCTCTTTGGTTTTGCGACTTTAGTCTTTGCAACTTCAGGGAGCTTATCTATGCACAATCAGCTTGTAAAACTCCAAGAAAAAGGAAAATTTTAATTGCATCATATGACCCCTTTAAGGATGTTTGAATATGTTTACTGGAAGACGACACTAATACTGATTAAGAAAATGATTTTTCCAGTGCCAGCAGCAGTGCTGAGATAATTAGGCTGTCAGATTCTTCTCCCTCTCCTCACCAAATCCCTTCACTTGTCCTAAATCACTCCGTCCAACATTCTCATCTCTTCCTCTGTCCCAGCTGGCCTCTTTCCCTCTGTCTTTACAAACCTTTATTGGAACGACTTGATTAAAAGATCTAGTTGCTCTAAATTATTCAAGCCAAATTATTATCCAAATTATTTAAACTATGCATAGGATAATATATATAGAATATATTAGTACTACCATTCACAGTGTTTGTCATGGTTTTTACAAATGATCTCTGTGCTCACCAAGGGCCATGCATTTATTTGGGTAAAAATGCCTGAAAACACGTATATTGTGAAATAATATAATTTAAAATTTCTTATTTCTACTTGAATATTATTCCTGTATGCAAAGCTGAATTTTCAGTTTCAGTGTCACATGATTCTTCAGAAATCATCTAATATGCCGATTTGCTGCTCAAGAAGCTTTCCTGAAAAACAAAATTTTGGGCATAGCACACATCTTTTTTTTTCCCGAGCCCACCGACTTGGTACCATAATGATTAATTGTTCCTTATTGTTCAGTGACGTGCTGGTTGTGTATTGTTGTGACTGGGACTATAGTATCCATATGGCTCTACTCGTAACATCGGCTCAACTCGTATTTCCACAGCTTATGTATGTAACACCTATATTCAAATATAACTACTAATTACATTTGCCTCAAAATAATCTTCCTGACAGTATTGTGTCGGTGGGTTTTTGTGTCAGAAAAAGTGCCCCAAAACTCCTACCACTGTAGAACATAAGTAGAAGTTTATCCACCTATAGAAACTTAGTCCCACATCAGAAGGCTTTAGACAGCTGAACAGCTCAAATAACAAACATTCTTACTGAATAATTCATGTAAGTGCTTTAACAAAAAAATAAAATAATAAGCTTCACATTTCTGCTTTTAAACTCTCCAGCCCGCTCTTATTATGAGTGTGTTAATGTACAGTAAAAAGTGTTTTTGCAAGTTGATGGACAAGACAAAATTACAAAAGACCATTGTACCAGCAACTTTTGATATTATATAAGTCAAACAATATGGCCTACTAAGAGAGAGAGAGAGAGCTTATGATTATGTAATGGAATGGTGGCTTTAGGCAGGACTGTGTATGTATGTGTGTGTGTGTGTGTGTGTGTGCGTGCGCGTGTGTGTGTGTGTCTAGCCAGGCTGAGCAGATGGGTAGGCAGATGTTCCCCTCAGCACTCCCTGCTCTCTGTCTTGATCCAGACTGTACCATCCCCCAACCCTGGATCATACCATGAGAACACACACACACACACACACACACACACATACAGAGGCCTCTCCTCATTCTTATGCTTTAACAAGCACAAATAGCATCACTGTATGTGTGTGTGTTAGTCTGGGCTAATTGAGTTGGTCTCAGAGCAGTCTGGGTTCTCATAACCACTGACACACACACATTCATTCACGTTACTGACATAGTTTCAATATTGCCAGCAAAAGACTTGAAAGAACAAAGCGAGGCGTTGTGTATTCAGTGACTCTTTTGTGTGAGCCCTTGTGTTTACATGGGTTTAGACGGTGTAATACCACAATTTTAATACCACAGGGGGCAGTCATGGCCTAATTGTTAGAGGGTCAGACTTGTAACCTGAAGTCAAAGTGTTTTGGAGTCTCAGCAAGCCGCAGGATTGTTGTGGGGGGAGGGAATGACCAGTACTCTCTTCCACCTTCAGTAATGCTCAGGGTTCAGTACGAGCTCTGTGGAAAGAGTTTGTGGCATAATGTGATTATCTCAGAAAATATTCCTTGGCCTGCTCTTTTGTTAAGTTGTCTTTGGATAAAAACGCGCTACTGCATAAATGTTAAGTATCATTTCCTGTTTCATTAAAGAACCCACTGGTTCATTGGAATAAACGAGGCCACATATTTTTTAAAAGGGTATAGATTTTTCAATTGGAGTCTATTCTAGTAAATTCTTTAACATTTTATATAAAAATGTAATATAATAAAAACTCTTAAATACACACAAATTTATGTTAAAAACACACGAGTTACAAAAACACAGTAGTTAGATATTCTGTTACAGGTACCATGTGGGGGAAATAAATGCTGTTTATATGAGATCTGTGTAATATTCCAGCGTAATATACGTACCTAACTGCTGTCTATGCGCTAATTAAGAAAATGGGGAAAAACAAAACCCAACCTAAATTAAAAACAGAAACATCCACGTCACTGCTCGGAGCATACTTGTATCGTAATACAACGCCAATTTCTTACTCTTCCTGCCTGCTTTTAAATGCTCTCGTGTGCAGATAAACATGGTGGATTTGGGTGGTGCTGCTCAGATCAGGCGTCTCTGCTAATACGGCGGTGTCCGTCAACAGTCGTGGGCGGGGCCTGTAAAATGTGACATCACATTTTATAGATTCTGCGAACTGCTTGTTCTAAGACACTGCTTATGATTTATGTGGATAAAAAAAAAAAAGGAACGGGGATTCTATCTTATAGTGTGGTTGTGACCATACACTGCCAACACACGTTATAGTTTCCACCCAACATGTAAAAGTGACGTTTTGCATAATAGTGCCCTTTAACGTGGTTAGATTGTGGAAACGATTTATACTGGCTCTGGTCATCAACCAAGTGCTTTCTGACATCCAGATTTGATGCAAATTTATGCTTCTTTTCTCAGTGATTTTTTTAACTGAATCAATTCTGTATGTCGCAGATGAGTAACACGGCAGGAAGATTTGTAAAACACCTCACACAGCTCTAACAAGCAGCCTTCACAGCAGCTGAGCTGAAAATCTAAGCCTAAAGAGGAAAATAAATATCTGAAGTTCAAAGACAGGATTATGATTTCTGGGAAGTACAGCTGAGAAAGACAAGAAAAATACATGAACAGTGGAAGCCAGATGTTGATCTAATAGTTTGCGCTCACAGACAGAACAACTGTATGTGGATGATATCCAAATCCCATGCTGCACCACCTGGAGGGAATGAGAGAGAGAAATAGAAATAGAGAGCTTAGGTTTCCGTGAGATATTATGTCTTGTAAATATTTTAAGAGGCGCAGCTTTAATATAGTTTAAATTCCTCTGCACATTTGAGAAAACAGCTGCTACTGAGTTGATTGAGAGTTTTGGTTAATACACTATTGACACAAGCACTATGTTGTATAAAGTACCTGATAATCATACTTACTGTAAGTACCTGTATAAGAAAAGATACCCTCATGAAGGTACCTCAAGTAAAAGTTAAAGTAACCCATGGGAAACAGTCAGAAGGTTTACTACAGTAATTGATATTTGCATGTACTTACTGTAGGCATCAGAGTCTGTGGAAGAATATGAGTAAGAAAGTGAATCAGAAAGTTGACAAGTTGCTTTGGTTTCAGAATGGTTTGTGAATGAATCGTTCAGATAAACTGTAAACCAGTAAACGATTTAATCAAACTGCCTCAATAGAATGATTTATTCACAACTGTATTGTTTCATAAATGTTGTCAAGTGAAAGTATAAATCAATAAATACATTAACACTCAATTGAGGTTTATTGGGGAAACTAACATGAAGCAATGCTTTATATTTTTAGTAGCGAAACAGTAGCTTGGTAGTTTTCATAATAGTGCAGCTTTTAACTTTCATATAAGTTTTAGCAATTTTCTCATGTGATTTTGTCATTTTTGTTTTTTTCAATATTTCTGTTTAGCCTTATTTTTAGCTTTAGTAATTTTAGTACATCCACTTAAACTTATTTTATTTCAGTTAGTTGCCGATACAGCATTTTTAATTTTCAATAAAGTTTTTTACGTTTTTGTATTTTGTTCAATTTCCGAAAACAATTTTAGTACTTTTAGTTTTAGTTAACAATAACAACTCTGCAAATGAAGCACGGAGAATCTGATTTATTCCAGTGAATCGGTTCATTTGGATGGTTCATGCATATTAAGCTGTTCAAAAAGAAAATTTTCACTGATTTGAGACTCTGCAAGTACTTACATGTTAATTTCAATAGATTTTGCCCCTTTAAGTTGTGGCTAGATGGCGTGCAGTGCAACTAGATTACTTTTTCAAAACATTGCTTGACTGTTTTTAACTAACTACTTTAATATGAGTAGCTTGTAGCCTGGTTAAGGTATTGTATAGTGTACAAGTAGCTTCTTCAACACTGACCAACCCAATTACTACTTCAAGTAGATTCCATAGAATACAGCGCTCGAAGTTGCCGTCCTTGCACCGTTTACCACCGCAGTCTGAGGCAAGACAATTTGGTTTGCTAAAGAGAAACAGTGTGCTTAAAAAACATTTAAATCATATCATACATATCCTTAAAAAAATATGCCCACATCAGGCGGCATTTGTAGTGTAGTGAGCTGTTGGCAATCCTCGATGAGAAAATAAACCCTGCTTCACCTGTAACACCTCCAGCAGAGGAGCAGGAGAAGCAGCGGTTCCCCCTAATTTACTCTCTGTTTCTCTTTCTTTCTGCAAGATTTCATGGAGTGAGATACACTCGCTCTGTTCTAAAACCCAGTGCGCTGCCTCTGTAGACAGCATATTAAGTCATTCTCGAAGTGAAAACTGTTCCAAAAAGCCAGCGATATTAAGTTGCCTTATAAGATGCATTTTGGTCATATTCTAATGCAGCCATGCAGTGTTATTTCATTATTTACATTTTTTATAGTTTTTTATTAATATTTTGAACTAGTTTTTATTTTTATATTTTCTGTTTACATTTTAATTTTAGTTAGAGGTTATCATTTGCTGTGCTTTTTTTTGGCCCCATTTCTTACTGTTTTGATATTCTTTTTAGCCTTTTTTTTTTCAGTTTAGCAATTGTAGTAATTCCAATTCTATTTTTTATTATATTAAATATATTTATTTCCTCATTTTATTTTATTTTATTTTATTCAGCTGCCATTTCAAATTGTTGGTAGTTTTTCTTCTAATTTTACTTCAGTTTTATTTAAATGAACAAAAACCATTGGTAACACTTTACTTGAAGGGGTGTGCATGACACCTTCATAATCATGACATGAAACATGTCATGAATATGAAGGAGGTTTAATGCATGTTTATGACAACTGTCATTAAGTATCATTCGCTCAGTTATGTAATTTGATAATGCGCATATGACATTTTAACCTAACCCACCCCTACCCGTACCCCTCCCATACGCCCTAACCCATAGCCATAACAAAGCAATCTCAACATTCCCTTGCATTAAAAATGCATAACTGAGCGCATGACACTTAATGACAGTTGTCATAAACATGCATAAAAAACCTTCATATTCATATATATATATTAGTTTAATTCAACACCAAAATCACTGATCAAAAATAATTCAATTAAAAATATTTGTTTAATAATACTAATTTAATAATTTAATGAAGGATCGTTCTTAGCATCATGTGACCAGCAAAACGCTATTGAAGTCAGCTTCCTGTGCGTGTCATATTTTATGTGCACCAATAATCTTTTTAGTTCATATGAGTTATTTATTTGATCATTGTATGTAAAATACACACTTTCTGATTGTCATCTTATCCTCTTTCCAGTATAAAAAATGTCACGCCTAAGGTGGGAGCGGAGGAGACCCACAACGCCATTCGCCGGGCGTTCGATGTGTGGCAGAACGTCACGCCGCTGCGTTTCGAGGCAGTGCCCTATAGCGACCTGGAGCGCAACAAGAAAGATGTGGATATTACTATCATTTTCGCCTCAGGTTTCCACGGCGATAGCTCCCCCTTCGATGGAGAAGGGGGTTTCCTTGCACATGCCTACTTTCCCGGTCCGGGGATTGGAGGAGACACACACTTCGATTCGGATGAGCCCTGGACTCTGGGGAACCCTAACCATGACGGTACGTAAACCTGGTTATTGGTGGCTAATAAACCCAGCTTTATTGGAGAATAAATCTCAGCTCTCTCTCCATTAAAGCAAATAAATTTGTTGTATGAGCCCTGCTTTTCTGAACTGCTCTAGAAAATGATGGAGTCTTACATGTTTATGTATATGTACTTGGTCAATTTCAGCTTAAATTCCTTTAAATTTAAAGCAATTGACATTTTGAGAGGGGAACTGGTTCTATGGAACTTTTGTATCAAGTAAACTAGATATTCAACAGCATAACTATATTTTGCAAGGTTTTCTGTCTGTGAAATAATCAGAATTTATTACCTATGGATAGCTAATATCCATAATTTGAGTTTTTCCATGCTGACCTATTATTGTTGTTGCACTGATTTCAGATTTACCCATCCCTAAACCGCGTGTACAAACAAAAACAAACCGTGGTCTCTTTACATACCGGTCAGATGTCTCTTCCAGAACGAGCTGCAGTGTGGCTCAGACGTCTGTCTCTGCAAGACCAGCTTGTCTCTGTCCAGTGTTGCCAGATCTCTAGAAAAAATAAGAAACTCAGTCTGACAAACAAAGCCCAATGTACTCAGCTCAGCAAAATATGCCAAAATAAGCATTTGTGTGGCTTGACTGTGTTAATTGTTAAATGGGATAAGAACTGGGGTCGAAATCTAACAAGCCTAAATATTGTAAGCAGCTGTAAATAAGCCCAAAAACTGCAACCTGTGACTTTACGAAAAAACACACACATGTAAAAGTCGTTTAAAATATGCACATTGCAACACTGCTTCTGACACCAAGTGTTCTGAATTAAAAGATATTATTTGCACAGAATATATGGTGTTGGGGCGGAGCCATGGTGCGGTCAATCATTCTGCAATTGTAGCCATTAGTTCAGATGTGTCAGTTTAACCAATGTAACCAATTTCTCAAGTGGACTATTAAAGTACAACAGTGTTGCCACATGCACTCAACATGCAATATCACACACAGTTCTGAAGCTTTACTATTTAAGATCACATCACCAAACCTGTTTCACAACTTAAAGTCTTTGCAAGCATTTATATAAAAACCTGCTACTTACAAACTTTATCACTTGAGTAAAAAAAAAAAAGGGTTGAAATATTTCAAATGGCATCATACTGTGAGATATAAAGATGAAACAAGAACCAAGTCTCAATTAAGAAATATTAAGTCACCTTTTTGAGATATAAATATTGTGAGATATAAAGTTGCAACTGTGAGATATAAAATCACATTAGAAAATACAAAATATTTAGTTATGATATAAAAGTCACAATTGTTAGATTTTGTTAGATTTTGACATAAAATATCAGTTTAAAATATAAAATATTTTGTTGTGATTTTACAAAATGCAATTGTGAAATATTAAGTCAGATTTAAGAGATATTAAGTCTCATTTTGAGATATAAAAATACTGTGAGATAATACATTTGCAGTTGTAAGATATAGTCACATTTTAAAATATGAAATATTTTGTTGTGATTTTAAAATATGCAATTGTGAGATATAGTCCGATTCAGAAGTCAGATTCTACAATATAAAACATCATTCATGAGATATAAAGCCACAATTACGAAAAAATACAGTAGCAATTTTATTTATTTTTACTTTGAGGCAGAAAAGCTTCCATACTTCTATATTGTCTCCTTCAAATCTAACTGCCCTCTTATTCTCCATGTCCCCTGCACTCATTCCTAGCTATCAATTTTCTATATTTTCTACACTTGCCATCCTGCTTTTATAGGTAGCCTTTAGGTATCTGTCTCTCTCATTCACCACATTTCAAATTGTTGCCATTTCTGCCATCTATCATATAATAGGCGTACTTGCATACACTCACAAACACCCACAAAGCACACAGTCTACAGGAGACAACACTTCTGCGCCTCTGTCAAATCATTCCCTTGCCTGTTGCCAGGGAGGTGGCGATCGGTTGCCCGGCACAGTTGTTATGTTTACTTTGTTGATGTGCAGCGAGGGATTACAGTTCTCAGAAGCCTCACGTGGGCCGACACTTCCACTCGCTGGTTGTGGACATCCTCTCTACCTCTCCTCTGTCTAACGCTGTTTGTCGTGATTTCAGACTGTAATTATGTCGCCAGTGTTAAAGCAGTAATGCTGGGATGTCTGGTAGTATAAAATAAGGAGTACCCGTCTGCACAAAGATGTCTTATCTGGGTAGGGGGACAAATTACACAGAAAAATGCGATTTTCTCTCTCTCTCTCTTTTTTACTTTTATCACCCTGCTTGGTTTCAGAAACAGACACAGAACATTACGGCTGGGCTGTGTGTGTTTGTGTGTGTTTGTGCGTGTGTGTGTGTGTGTGTGTGTGTGTGTGTGTTGAGTGGAGAGCATTAGACCGCACAGCGGAAACACTCTCCTCGCTCTTCTAGGCTGAGAGAGAGAGAAAGTAGAAGATGTCTGGGACGATAAAGTTGAAATACACAGAATAGGGCTAGAAAACAATTTGTTTACTTGCAAAACCACAGCTGTACTTTAGTTCGGTACTGGTGAATAGTGATCTGTGTATCTTCTTTCCTTCGCTATGGGACTATCGTGGTGAATGTTTAACCAAAGGTTGGAGTTCAACCACCTTTAAGTTTAGATGCGATGGCCCTTTAGCCTGTGTAGTAATGCCACAGCTACATTCTGCAGTCAAGCATCTTTTGATGACCATTCAAAAATTAGTTTTACACATCCAAAGTTAAGTGCCACTATTATTATTGCTTACATTTGAATCCTAACTCAGGATTTTTTTCAAACTTTTTAACGCTAAAGACCCCCAAATATTATTATCCCCCTTCCTGAAATATAAAAACATCTACATTAGTAAAAGACATTGAGAAAAATTTATATTTTTCTAATATTAATAAATATTCAGTGTGACATTTAGCATATTTTTCTTTATATTGTCATATTAAAGCAATTGTTAGAAATATTCTATCAATTAATTATTAATGTAATTATAATAGATATGAAATATTTGCTTTTTTGAATATATATATAGATGATATGTGGAACCCTGTTCAGTTCAATTCAATGGTTACCATTTGCCACTTTACATAAGTTAATTTTCTGGCATTTTCTGACTCTCAAATTTATGAACCTAATCTGGATAATATGTTACATGATTAATGAATACTAAATTAATAACATCATGCAGATTTCTAAATAGAGAGCGTTGCAGGTTATTATTATCAATTACATTTTTTTTCAAGGTGATATTGGACTTTTATCAACGCACATATGCTACGATTCAGATGTGTGCGGCACTATATTGTTCTATTTAAAATATTTATTTAAAAATAAATAAAACTGACACTGTTAACATGATAATTGACATCCCAAAAAAATTAAAAAAAAATTTTTACGTAATAGACAGCATAGATCCCAGACCCTAGTTTGAAAACCCCTGCCCTGTCATCAAGATTTGCTAAATCTTGTTTTACACAAATTCAGATCTGCCTTCAGCAAACAAGAACTTTTATGAAACAAGAAAACCTGTAATATTTCCAGCTACTCATACAGGCACCATACCTGCATATTACACTCTTGAAAAGATAAGAATGTTTTGTTTTTCACCAAAATCTGGTCCACCAAAATCTCCCAGGGAGGGGTGAATGCAGGCGAACATGGTTTCCGACAGATTTGGAAGGTTTTTGCGCTCTAAAGTTGATGCGATATCATTGGCTCAGTGGAAAATATGGAACATTCATGTGGCTGCACTCATGCAGGAAATTAAAATTCCAGAGTGATATTTTCTCTCCCTCACCCAAATCAGGGTGAGACGGGGTTTGCCGGGTTAGAAAAACAATCGAGAGTGAGGAATGCCCTTAATGTTTTGTGAATCCGGAGACATACTTAAATAATTGAAGAATTTCACCTACATTTCTGATGAACACATTTAGTCACACATGGGGGCGTGTGTACAAGAGCAGGCCGAAATCGCGGCTTGTGTCAGAGCATGGCGGCTAGTAAATGCAAAGGAACATATTGCGCTCCCATCAGTCATTGGTACGCTAGGCACAGAGAGAGAGGTGTGTGTGTGTGTGTGTGTGTGTGTGTGTGTGTGCATGTTTATGTGGTTTATGAGGACACAAATTTGTATAATAACATGGGTATGACATAGGTATTACAACGAGAAGGTGTTTTATGAGGACATTTTCAGTGTCCCCGTCATTCAAAAGGCGTATAAATAATTCAGAATGAGTTTTTTTTTTGAAAATCTAAAAATTCTGAAAGTTTCCTGTGAGGGGTAGGTTTTGGGGTAGGTTTGGTGTAGGGCAATAGAATATACAGTATGTACAGTATAAAAACCATTACGCCTAGGAGAGTCCATAAACCATAAACAACCGTGTGTGTGTTTGTGTGTTGTGTGTGTGGTGTGTGTGTCGGCTTAGCGTGTGTGTGTGTGTGTGGTAGGATATGGATAAAGATGTGCAAACTAAGCCTATTTTAGAATCTCCACATCCGTGGGTTCGCTTGTTGACTGCCTAACTCACAGCGAAAGCTTAAATGATAATCGTAGATAGATAGATATAGTAAGATAGATATATATAGATAGATAGAAGATAGATGTATAGATGATAAGTCTGAAGATTAGAATCCTTTTAAAATATGTATCAGGGTTTTCACAAAAAATATTATGCAAGAGTTGCATCCCATATTTTCAACATGTTGAGCAGCAAATCAGCATTAGAATGATTTCTGAAAGATGCTGACACTGAAGACTGATGTTGAAAATTCAGCTTTTTAACATATTATTTCACAATAATCCAGATTTTTTTTGTTTTTTTCCATAAAACAAATCAAAGCTCAAAATAAATGCAAAGGCATAAGACCTACATAAATTTTACACGCTCCAACTTTTGAATGCTGGTGGTGTTATTATATATAAAAAAAACATATAGATAGAATCAACATAATCAACACTATGGTGGCAGTAAAAAAAATAAATCAACAGATCTTTGCCAAAGATTCACAATCCAATCAAATCCTGATGAATGCAACACATTATAGAAGTTAAATGCAAATGCGGTTTTATGTTATCTTGAAACTGCTTCTTTCACGTTGTCAGAATTACTGTAATTATGAGATGACAACTCTGAGAGCTGTTCACGTCCTCAGACTCAGAAATTATTCATTTCTATGGCAACTCTTACAACGGCTAAACAGATGCATGTGTGGCTTTGTTCCTAATGACATCAAAACGTAATCACTCTATTAATTCACTTCTAAAATGTGGATAAATAAACAAAGTACATCAGATAATATTGACTAGAGAAATCAGTTGGGAACGCAACATGTCATGTGACCGGTCTGTGATGTCATCACATACTCAGACAATCTTAAACGGCAGCTAAAGAGACTAGACTACACACATAATATAATGCAGTATATGGCAGAATTAGCATTTATGAATAACCAATGACTGTACTGTATGTGATCCATGTCCTGTATGTGTAAGGAGAGCGTCTCACGCTGATACACACCAGGCCTGCTCTCAAAATAGGCTCTCACCCACCAACTGGAGCATTAGCATTCCATGTGGGTAGCAGCAGCACCTTCCGCCGACACAGCCTGCCTCTCTCTCTCCATCTCTCACTTTGTCCCTCTCTTTCCATTCAAAATTTGCCTCACACAGCATTGTGAGTAAAGCTTGGATAACTCGACGTGTGTGTGTGTGTGTGTTTAAATACTGTCTTTAATCTCTCCTCTCTCTTGCGAGTGTCTGTCTCAAAGCCACTTCCTCTGGATTCAGTACCAGCGTGTTTTATTCATACCTTGTTAGCTTTCTAAACTCAAAGGAGTCTTGAAACGCTGCCTTAGATAAGGCAGTTTTACAGCAGCTTATTTGAATTTAGTGCAAATTGAGCTCAGAAATGTGGATTCTCATTAAGCTGTACTGGAAATACTGCTTATGTAAATTGACGGTAACAAAAAAGGCTGTGACAGATGGAAGTAAAGACCATTCAATAGGTTGTCTAGGTCAAAATTGTACATCTGTTCACTTAGAAAAGTAACTGCACATCTGTATTCAACAAGCTACATGTTTTGAGGTAACATTCGTGTCTGTAGAGCAAAAAAGTGGAATGAGTTGGCAAGCAAAGTTTAATAGGGTTAGAAGCAGGGCTGTGTGATTTGAGGAAAAAATCTAATAGCAATTTTACTTCTAAAAATTGTGATTGCAATAAAAAAAACCTGTTGCTGTTGCAAATATTTGACCAATATTTTCGTTTATTTATCAACTATAATAATAATATAATATAATTATTATATAATATAATATAAGTATTATTAGAATAACTATATAGGCATAATTGCTATGCTCCTAAAAATTAAGCAAGAAATTATTATATTTTAACATTTCCACTGACTAAATAATTTAGTAAATATGTATTTAAGAAAGAAAACTAATATTAATAAATAAAATAGTAAATAATATGAATAAGCAATACAATTTAATATAAAATAGTAGATTAATAATGCAAATATGCATTCCTACTATTCATGACGTATTAGTATTTATTTGCATTTTAAATGTTAAAAATGCAGGACCCTTCCATTATAGCATTTCTTCTCTACAATGTTAGGAACCCCATTCATTTAATAAGCATTCTCTTACAATGTTTTGCAAAATTGCACTTATTAATTAACTGAAACCTTTGCGATGGGATAATCAACTATTGCGATTTCAGTTTGCCCTTCCCCCTATAACAAATCAATTTTTTTTATTAATTTTTTTTACATCTTTAACTATGAGCAAGCATAATATTCTAAAATAGCACTGCGTTTTTAAGATGGTTTGTGTTCAAGGTCAGCATATTTATTGGTCAGGATAGAGATCTGAATTTGAATTTATTTGAAATGAAACAGGGGAAAGCAGCGGCTTATAGAGCCAAAGTAAAGGGCCGTCCGTTCCGTCGTTAAGTCTAGACGTTGGTGAGAGCTGCTGAACAAGAGGAAAGGGAAGCCTGTGAACAAGAGATGGAAGAGAGAGGGGGTTAGGAAAGAGGAAAAGAGAGGGGAGTTTTTGTGGCGTTTTCAAAGATGAAGAGGGAAAAGAGGCTGGACGAAAGAGAGATGGGAGAGAGAAAGAGAGAGAGATGGCCCCAGAGCAAGCTGTTAGCCTAGAGGCGGGCTCCACAATGCTTCATCTGTTCATGGGCACCGGCTCATTTCTTCACACCCAAGAATGAACCTGAACCTGATCTCTCCTGGAATCAGCCACGGGTAACAGAAGAACTGGCAGGAATCTGAGTACTGAGCGCTCTCTCTCCGTCTCTCTCGCTCCCTCGTTCTCCATTCCTGATCCAATTACTCAGCGATGGCCTTCTCGAAGGTCTAATTCTTACTCTCTAAATCTAACAAAAGCCCTCGGTGTGTATCAACTTTCCCATTGTTTTAATCACCACTCATGTAGAAAATGACGACCTAATAAATGTTTCTCATCCATAAGTATAATTAGGCATTCAGAGGGATTCGTCTGATTTGCCGTTCAACTGCGTCTGTGCTTTATGAGAGTGTGTGGACTGTGGATTTATGAGATGGGGATCGATCGCTAACGTAGGCCTACTGTTCCCTCCTCTCTCATCCTACTGTTTTTAGGGTTTATAGGGCCTAGCAATTACATCCTTATGTTTTGTTATGGTTTAAATCACAACATAAGGATTTTTCCATATGTTAGCAGGGTGTTGTTTTGTGGTTTGTGTTCTTTTGTTTCTAGAGACCTGTGTTTTTTTTTTTGGGGGTTTGCGGAGTACAGAATCAGCAAGGGTTTGTTTGTGAGGTGCGATAGATAAGCAAGTTTTATAGCCAATGTTTTAAGTGAGGGTTTTTGCGATTAGCAACTAGCAATGTTTTTTTAAGTGAGGGTGTTGGTAGCAAAACGAAGGATTTGGTTTTTAGTTGGTAGCAGAGAATGGAGAAATAGCATAAGCTGGTGAGGAGAGAATCGGAGAAAGATAGCAGAGAAGAGAATGAATTTAGAAAGAAGAATAGGTAATTAGCATTTTTATTACAGAGAGGCATAGATAGCCATCTAATTTAAGCTGTGTTTTATTAAGGTTGAGATAATGAGAAAAAGACGAATCGGAGAATGAGACAATAGCAGTTTTTTAGCTGGGTCTATTTGTAGGGTTGTACGCAGGGTGTAATGTTGTAATTGTAAGTGTCCTGTTAAGGTAATGTTTTTGTATAATGACTCCCTGTTGAAAAAAACAACAGCATAGCATTGAGCATACATATTCATAATATGCTGGTTAGGACTTTAGGTGTGTTTGAAGCTGGGTGACTGATGGTTTATGCTGTCCTTTGCTGGTTTATGCTGTCCTTTGCTGGTTTAAGCTGTCCTTTGCTGGTTTAAGCTGTCCTTTGCTGGTTTAAGCTGTCCTTTGCTGGTTTAAGCTGGTCCCTTTGCTGGTTTATGCTGGTCATGTACTGGCAAAGGACCAGCATAAACCAGCAAAAAAAAGGACCAGCATAAACCGCAAATAGGACAGCTCATAAACCAAGCAAAAGGACCAGCATAAACCAGCAAAGGACCAGCTTAAAACCAGCAAAGGACCAGCATAAAAAAGCAAAGGACCAGCATAAACCAGCAAAAAAACAGCATAAACCAGCAAAGGACCATCTTAAACCAGCAAAAGGACCAGCTTAAACCAGCAAAAGGACCCGCATAAACCAAGCAAAAAGGACCAGGCGTTACCAGCTTATAAACCAGCAGCAATAGAAGACAACCAGCATATAAAAACCAGCAAGCAAAAGAAACAGCATAAACCAGCTCCCAGCCCCCAGCTCGTCAAAACAACCTAACCAGGGCATAATTATGCGGTTTTTTTTCAACAGGTTGTGTTATAGAGGTGTTGTAAAGAAGAGACAAAGAAGAGCATGTTTGTATATAAAGAAGAGAAATAGATCAATAGAGTGGTGAGAGCATTGAAATGATGCATGATTGATGTGTGAACAGTTTCGGTTAGAATGGAACAGGTATTTTTATTAGAGGTAGGTATTCGTTTATGAGAGGTATATCATGAATGAGGGTATGTCAGTGTTGAAAAAAAGCTTTCAAAAGTTTGCGCGAGAGCGGAGAATGTGCGGCATTCGTTATGATTTAGTGATGCCAAGCTAGTATTACGCCAAACGTTACAGTTAAAACATTAGGTATTTGAAGAAGCTAATACAGGTATCAATTAGTCAAATTTCATACTTTATTGCGCAGAAACGAAACTATTTAGCAACATTTTCAGCAGACAGAGTCGGTAGGTTCAGGTGTGAGAAATGAGAGGATTGTCTGTGCGAATGAGAAGTGTGAGAAATGAGACTCTTTGTTGTTAATAGCACACCTGCAAAACAAATACTAGCACTGCAACTGCAAAGCTAAGTTTAGTGTTGCTATTGTGTTTTTTTTGTGCATTATTGTTTGCGTGTCAGTCAGTGGAACACCTTTATGGTTACGGACTGTTTTCAATTCAGTCGTTTCTCAATTCCATTATTCAGGTGTAAATTATTTTCCACATAGCTGCTAAAGTAGCACGTAGCGAGCATTGCTGAATGGTACTTGCTACTTTTCTCAGCACTGGTCAGAATGGACCAATTATAGTCTGGGGGGAAAACAAACAAACGAGAGTCCTGCACTTGTCTATGCCAGTGATTCTTAACCTGACAAAGCTGCTTGTTTTCAAACTTGTTTTAATATAAAATTGGAGTTTTGATAAATGTGATTAACCACTATTAATTTTGTGTTGTTCTTTAATTAAAAACAACACTTTTTGAGGTGGAAAAAATATTAAAATTTTTATGATTATATATATTATGTTTGATTATTTTAATATATTAATATATTAAATGTTGTTTAGTCATCTTGAGGACCCCCAGTAGGCCCAGCAAACAAAAATACAGTACGTTATAGGTAGATTTTGCTACTGCTATTGTTCCTATTTATTTGAAAACGTTTTCTCTAAACATACAAAAAGCCAGTTTTTTTAAGTGGTTATGCAAAGTTTAAGGGAACATTACAGTTGATCATTTTACCATAAGAACATTTGTTCATAACTTTGAGTGAACTGTAGGTGTGTCCCAGTTTGCATACTTATGCACTATTGTATGTCGTTGTCCTTTTTTGTAGATAAATTGTGTGGAGCAGTAGAGTATCCGAGTAGTGTTGGTCGAGTAGGGTTCACACTGAACATTCCCAAATAGCAAAAGGGGCACTTGTTAAATACCCGGATGATGCACTTACGTTAACCGATTGATGGACGGATAAAGAGAGAGAGTGAGAGAGAATGATGAGAAAAAAAAAAAAACGAAGTGTGGAATGTTGGACACTTCATGCACTCAATAGTCACAGCTTTAATTATGTAGCTGAGGGGAGGGGCTATCACTATACAAGGTTGAGTACATAGTGCTTAAGTACATTGTGTATATTAAGTGTAAGTATAAGTGCATAGTGTATAGTGCATCATGGGATGCAACTCTTGCAAGAGTTGTGAGAATGTTCCCTGTTGGCTGGGCATCTGGTTGAGAACCACTGGTCTACGCCATTTTGCACTATAATTTAGCCTTTCTACAACATGGAAAAATATGTGTCAAAAATACGCCACTTCCTTATGTAGCAGAAAGGCTAAAATTGCTAAAGCCAATAGCAACACATCAAACTGGTCAAACATTCACACCTATGTAACCGTTTCACATGGTTTTGTTCATGATCTCCATGTGATGGTGATGATATAATAGATGCTACCGCAGAAGCTTATTGTGCAGAAATAACCTGTCAGGCCTCGGGGGTTTACGGTTTTCTCTGAAATCCTGTTGACAAGGCCGTAAGTGTGGGCCACCGATAGCTTTACACCAGTGCAGAAAAAGATTTAGCATTGTACTAGTCACGTTATGAAGAGGAAGACAGTATAATGAAGGCAAATGAATGAAATAAGAGTTCTTGCCCTCTTATACCAGTGCTTTCCATCTTTAGTTGAACAGGACGTTTGTCCTCCAGCAGAGAGGAAATTTATCTTTATATATCTGAAAGAGATATATAAAGGGTGTAACGTGACCCGAGGGTATCCTGACTGATGTCTTTGTGTGCATTGAAATGTGTTTAGAAGACGCCTGGTGCCTCCACGTCACAAGTGTACACACACATTCACACGTTCTTGCCTACTGAATTGCTCGCCATTCCCTTGAGAAACACTGAGTGATGTCATATCCTTTGAAGGCTAATGAATCCCTGAAACTTCATCTAGCCGTTTGCTGTTATGAAAATAATTTCCTTGCAGTGCACGTTGCAGAAACGCTTGTCAATCATTCAGTGGTGTGGGATGATCCACTTCGACATTTCCAATCTCGTGTTTAGAATTAAGCAGATGGATCCATCATCTGTAATCAGAGCCCAGGTCTCTGGAGTGTTTGTGTGTGTCTGTGTGTGTGTATATGTATGTGTGTGTGTGTGTGTGTGTGTGTGTCAGGCCGTATGAGTAGGAAGTTCATCTTACTGATTAAAAAGGCATCGCTCATTTTGCTACAAGCGAAACTGACAGAAAGAAGGTGTGTGTGAGAGAAAGAGAGAAAGAGAGAGAGAATACCATAGAGACACATTTTACTAATTCCCTCCTGCATGATGGGACACATGTAAATGAACCAACTGTAGTGTCTCTATCCCACACAAAAATGTACCCTGGTATTATATGGTATGCAATGTTTTTTTTGTTCATTTGCTTACAAAAGTGCACTATGGCAGTACCATTGTACAGAGATTGTATTACTATGGTACTTGGAAACTTGCCTTAATACTGAAATGCATGTAACATGGTTTTTACATGATACTCCAAGGTACTTCCAAGATTATTACCATAGTTATGTTATGGTAAATGTCCAAAAAAATGCCTTTGTGCTTTTTGCAAGCGTTTACCGTGGTAAAATCATAATAATTTAAGTATTTTCGCAGTACCTTAGAGTGCCATGGTATATTAATGTGGAAATAATTCAGTACCATGCTACAATATATATCAATGTACCATAGCATTGCCATGTATTGCCATTGCCACAGTATTACCATGTTTTTGGACAATTACCATGGAAAAACAATGGCATTTATTCAGCACCGTATATCAAAGTACCTGCTATTACCTTGCTTTTTGGACATGGTAATGATTTAGTACAATGGTATATATCAAACTACCATGGTTTTAGGTAAAATCATATTATTCTTTGAAGAACTTTGAAGCTCCATGTAAATACCATTGTATATGAATATTGGGGGGATATTCCACGATTGGGGAAGTCGTGGCCTAATGGTTAAAGAGTCGGACTCGTAACACAAAGGTTGCGAGTTTGAGTCTCAGGTCCGGCAGGAATTGTAGGTAGGGGGAGTGAATGTACAGTGCTCTCTACCACCTTCAATACCACGACTGAGGTGCCCTTGAGCAAGGCACCGAACCCCCAACTGCTCCCCGGGCGCCGCAGCATAAATGGCTGCCCACTGCTCCGGGTGTGTGTTCACGGTGTGTGTGTTCACTGCTGTGTGTGTGCACTAAGGATGGATTAAATGCAGAGCACTAATTCCTAGTATGGTAACCATACTTGGCCACATGTCATGTCACTCACTTATATGGTAATTATTCAGTAAAATAGTATACATCAAGGTACCCTAGCATTATCATACTATTGGCATTAGGAATAGGGTAATCTTAATCAGTCCAGTACCAAGAGAGTACCATGGTAAATATTATAGCACTGTGGTATTACCATGTTTTATTGAGTATTTGGACATCTACATTTTTAGCATGGGTGAAGAAAAGGTTATTCCCAGATTGAGGTCAGTGGACTTGACAAATTGAGCAAAGTCTTTTCATGTCTGTTTCCCATTTTAGTTTCCCATCACTTTGCTTTTATTCTCCTCTTTTTGATCTATGCACTTGCCTTTCAGCTGCCTGCTAATTAATCAGGGTCTTGGGTCTTACGTAAGAGTTGTGATGGTTCAAACACAGCTGTTCTGGATTGAACTGTAGCAGGAGCATCTTGGGAGAACCACAGTGCTGGGCCTGAGCAAGCTGCTGTGTGGTTGATGGATGTTTACACCCTGCCTTAAAGGGACAGTTCACCTGAAAATAAAAATTCTGTCATATAGTCACCCTCAATTTGTTCCAAATTCATAGGACTTTCTATTTTCCGCGGAACACTGTTTCAATTTTGGGTATGTGTTTGTTTTCATTCACTAAACAATAATTGGTTCATAAGAATAGTTTGTTCATTTTGATTCACAAATACTGCTAATGAGTGTAATTTTTTCATTCTGATTCGCAAAAGAAAGAAAGAAAGAAAAAGAAAGAATGGCTTGTACAGATTTTTTTTCATTGGAATCAGTCAACAATGGTTGCACTTTTGATTCACTAAAAAATTAACCGACTCATTTGAACCAGAGTCATTCATTTGGGAACTGAACTATTCTGGGGTGCGTTTCCCAAAGTCATTGTTAGCTAACTATGGTTGCAAGTTCCGTTGAACTCCGTTGGTAACTAAGGAACTTACGACCATAGTAGCTTTTCGGGACAAATGCACACCACAACCCACCTATGGTTCTTGCTCTAATTCTGACCCCCCGCCAGATTATGCACTCCCTAGTATTGGTAGGTTTAGGAGTAGGTGTGGGGGAGGGTTTTTCGGATTAGGGGTGGGGTAGGATAGGAAAAAGGTAGCCCCCTCCCCCCCCCCCCCCCCCCCCCCCTGGCTCTTCTGGCTTTATGGACGCCCCTTATGGGTGCGACCTATTTGGTTAGCTTTACCCCCCCCCTCGCCGTTTTCTTCTAGCCCCTGCTTTAGCTTATGTTATGCAGATTCCCCTCCCTTGTTTCAACCAAGTTCATATAAATAACTTAGGCACCCCCCCCCAGGCTTCTCAAAAATCTCTACCCACCGCACCCGCACGACGAAAATCTGCCACCCCCCCGGCCTATTGTCGCTACTCGAGTCGGGTGGCGCGGTGGCGTTTGGAACAAAGAATCTGCGCTGAAACTACACCACTCAGAATACAGTCTACGAACGCACAACTAACCATGGTATGCAATATGCATGAGAGGGAATGACCTGTCTATATCAACAGCTATCAAGAGTATATATTCGTTCATTCAAAAGGAGAAAAGAAAGTGGATAAAAAGGAAAAGTAAGGAAGAAGGAGGAAGAGAAGAAAACGGAAACAGAGGGGAAAGAGGAAGAAAAGAAGAACCCAGAGAAGGAAAACCGAAACAAGGAGGAATATACGGGGTAGACCGAAGATTTTGAACTATCAGTTATGCTGGATAACTTTCTCATTTTAGTGGCTCATGCGGTGTATGACCAACCAAATCATTTCGCCCTTCCAGCATACCTTGGACCCACCCCAGTCTGCCTCCCGTCGCCCGCGTAAGCACATCCACACAGAACAACTAACACCAACAGCCCATCTGCCCTGTTGTGGCGCCCCTCCTAATTTACTTGCCTCACCCGTTCATCTCTTTCACCCTTTTAAGGGACAGCTACACACCTTGACATAGCCCGCTCGCCCCCCCCCCACCCCCTACCCAAATCGCACAGCACCCCCTCCCACCAGAGGTCTCCCACCATCCTACCACGCCCGTCCCCCCGCGCCGAAACAACGCCCGGATCCACATCCTTTCAGACCTAACTGTTTTTGAAACCTCACCCCGCCCACTGACGTCCCCCCACCCCCCCATAGAACCCCGCGAGTGCCCGACCCCACCCACAAGCCACCCCCACACCCCCCCGGAACGGGGAGGGCAGCAGGAGCACTACACAAAAAACTAGCCCTAGATCCTAGCTTACCGCCCCCTGGCGGCCCCCCCAAAACACACAACTACTCCCCCCCCACCAAACAACCCCAACGACCCAAACCCCCCGAAACTGTCACCAGCCCGCCTTCAGCTACCTGCCTCCCTCAACCTGTCCTCCGCCCTCCTCACCACACCGACCCCTGACCCACACCACCAAACCCATGGACCCCCCCCCCCCAGCGCACCAACACCTGCCGCAGTGCCCTTCTTTTGACGGGTCCAAGCCCATCTCCTAAGACCCCCGCAGCGTATCCAGGACAATCCGCCCTCCAACCCCCGGACAGATCAACACTTTACCCCACCCGCGTCCCACGACCCCTGCTCCCTAACCTGCCTTCTCTACGCCAACTCCGACACTATCGTTGACCTCCCCGTTTCCTCTACTACCACACCTCCTCCCTCCTACTCCACTCGCGGGGACCCAACCCCCCGAACCACACACGACCCCCCATAAATGGGCTACTCAGAGGCCTTGTTTTCTCACACCTAACAAACGTCGGCCCCTGTCTTTGCCACCCCCCTGCCGCAACAACCCAAGCACGATGGCCCACACGCCCCCCAACACCCCGCGGCACCGACGCCAAGTGGTTAACTACGCAGTTCTGAGCGTGCTGTTCGCCCACCCACGAATCCAATGCCACCGATGTGCCACCCTGCTGGTGGTACCCGTCTAAAAGGGACAGTTAACCCAAAAATGACAAACATTTATTTCTACCTTGTTACACCACGTTTAAGTTTGGCCACCCCTACACCCCCTAGCCCTCCGACTGCAGCAAAACACCCCTCAACCAGACCTCCCCGAGCTTCGCCCCCTACCGCATATCTCTCGAATAATCACCAATGACAAGGGCAAACAGCATGGCGGCCTTGTCTTAGATGGATCAACCTTCTGCGTCACGTATTCGGACGCTCCTTATTCAACTTTAGGTCTAGGATTTAGTGTCCCAACCGATTGCGTCCCGACACCTCCCATGACCGTTAACGTGCACCACAGCAAATGCGGCGCCTGAGATTTCTTATGTTGCCAAACTGAAACACCAAGTTTTTGGAGAGGGGGGACTTAAAATATACATAGGATACTTCCCTCTAGTTCACGACCAGACTCACCCACCACGACAAGCACTTCCACGGACTTGCAACATCACCCACTTTCTCTTACTACTCACAAACGTCTCTTCCTAGATCTCGTGCTAGAACCCACTCCCCGCCACACCGGGTCACCCATCAAACATACATTTTATCATACGCGGGTGCTGCCTCCGAATCAACCAACCTCCCCACATATCTCAAAACCGTTTGGTTTCCGACACAGAAACCAGACACCCCGCCCCACCCTAAACCCAAACCCCGACCCACACCAGTCATTTCATCTCGATAACAGAACCTGTAACTCGCCTCGCGTGTGTGTGTGCAAGACTTAAGCCACTTTTGTTTGGTCAATTGCGAGCTTTAACACTTGCACGTTCGACCAACACCATCATTTGAGCGCCCGTTCTACCTTGCAGCCCCCCCACAGCCCCTACGCCATCAAGAAAGTTTAACATAAAACACAAGTTGACCGAATAGCAGCATAACAAGAGGACAAAACAGAATAGCAAGAGAGATGGAGTGAGTCACAACTGAAGGAGAAGAGAAAAGACAGATGTCTGTCTGTAGCTGCTGATGTGGCCGTCATGGGCATTCTGTCCTCTGCGTTCCTCATTTACTGTTGCATAACATCTGTCTTACTTTGGTGTTTGGACTGTTTTCTGGTCTGTGGTGTAAAGTCCCACTCCTAACCATCACGGGACGAGCAGGGTGGGGTTTTCCATTTGTGCACAGAGGGAAGATGCACTGCGTGGATGTTTGATGTGAGGGTGTGTAGTGACAGGGTTCATACTTTAATGAATCCTAGCAGTAGCTGTGGTTACTCTGGATGAGTTATTCTGGAGTGGAAACAGAGATGGATAACAATTACGCACACAAACAACCACATGCACACAGGCAGACAGCAACTTTGATTTTGACATAACATTATGCACTCTGACACATTTGCTGTAAATTTAGTGGATTTTTTTTTCTTTTTGTGCTCATGTGTGAGCTAGCACTGACTGGGTACATACAGTGGGTACGGAAAGTATTCAGACCCCCTTAAATTTTTCACTCGTTATATTGCAGCCATTTGCTAAAACCAATTAAGTAAATTTTTTCCCTCATTAATGTACACACAGCAACCCATATTGACAGAAAAACACAGAAATTGTTGACATTTTGCAGATTTATAAAAAAAGAAAAACCTGAAATATCACATGGTCCTAAGTATTCAGACCCTTTGCTCAGTATTTAGTAGAAGCACCCTTTTGATCTAATACAGCCATGAGTCTTTTTGGGAAAGATGCAACAAGTTTTTCACACCTGGATTTGGGGATCCTCTGCCATTCCTCCTTGCAGATCCTCTTTAGTTCTGTCAGGTTGGATGGTAAACGGTGGTGGAAAGCCATTTTTAGGTCTCTCCAGAGATGCTCAATTGGGTTTAAGTCCGGGCTCTAGCTGGGCCATCAAGTACAGTCACAGAGTTGTTGTGAAGACACTCCTTCGTTATTTTAGCTGTGTGCTTAGGGTCATTGTCTTGTGGAAGGTAAACCTTCGGCCCAGTCTGAGGTCCTGAGCACACTGGAGAAGGTTTTCGTCCAGGATATCCCCTATACTTGGCCACATTCATCTTTCCCTCGATTGCAACCCGTCGTCCTGTCCCTGCAGCTGAAAAAACACCCCCACAGCATGATGCTGACACCACCATGCTTCACTGTTGGAACTATATTGGACAGGTGATGAGCAGTGCCTGCTCATACCGCTTAGAATTAAGGCCAAAAAGTTATCATCAGACCAGAGAATCTTATTTCTAACCATCTTGGAGTCCTCCATGCGGGCATTCATGTGTCTTGCACTGAGGAGAGGATTCCGTCGGGCCACTCTGCCATAAAGCCCGACTGGTGGAGGGCTGCAGTGATTGTTGACTTTCTACAACTTTCTCCCATGTCCCGACTGCATCTCTTGAGCTCAGCCACAGTGATATTTGGGTTCTTCTTTACCTCTCTCACCAAGGATCTTCTCCCCGATAGCTCAGTTTGGCTGGACGGCCAGATCTAGGAAGGGTTCTGGTCATCCCAAAGTCTTACATTTAAGGATTATGGAGGCCACTGTGCTCTTCGGAACCTTAAGTGCAGCAGAAATTTTTTTGTAACCTTGGCCAGATCTGTGCCTTGCCACAATTCTGTCTCTGAGCTCTTTCAGGCAGTTCCTTTGACCTCATGATTCATTTGCTCTGACATGCACTGTGAGCTGTAAGGTCTTATATAGAAAGGTGTGTGGCTTTCCTAATCAAGTCAAATCAGTATGATCAAACACAGCTGGACTCAAATGAAGTGTAGAACCATCTCAAGGATGATCAGAAGAAATGAACAGCACCTGAGTTAAATATATGAGTGTCACAGCAAAGGGTCTGAATACTTAGGACCATGTGATATTTCAGTTTTTCTTTTAATAAATCTGCAAAATGCAAACAATTCTGTGTTTTTCTGTCAATATGGGGTGCTGTGTGTACATTAATGAGGAAAAAAAACAAACTGAAAAACTAAAAAAAAATTAAATGATTTTAGCAAATTGCGCAATATAACAAAGAGTGAAAAATTTAAGGGGGTCTGGAATACTTTCCGTACCCCCTGTATATATATACAGTATATATATACATACATACAGTGGATTATCATTATTACCGCTCAGAACAAATTCTGAAATAATACTGTTTAACGTAAACATGAAATGATGTTCTTAAACCATGTTGATTATGTAATCTGTCATGTGAAACAGGATATTCTGCAAGAAGAAAATGTAGATAGTTGATTGGGTCCTGAAAAGAAAGAAAAAAACAGCTCATGAGAATCATTGGTTCGTTTTGATCTAAAAACAGAAATGGCTCATAAGAGTCATTCATTAGGGAATCGATTCCGTGTATCATTCGATCATTCGATCATTCGTTTTTTATTTAATATCGAAAGCAGAAAAATTAGAAAACTGATCCTTTTTCGTTTTTTTCCAAAAAACGAAAAAGAGAATTCAGCTTAAATTTTCGTTTTTCGTTCATGGGTGGAAAAATGAATAAACAGCTTGAATATTCGATTTCTACACGTGGGCGGGAATTAAACGCCCCTTTCTGCTGATTGGTCAGCCGAAGATCAAACCGTGCCATCATCAGTTCTTCTGCAGTATCATGCAGCAGAATAATAGTCCTCCACTGCTGCAGTTGTACGGATTAATAACCCATTTTATCAATTTCATATTTTTCTCATCAAACAGACTAACGAATAGCTCGACACAACTCGTACCGGGCAGAGTCTAGGACAGGTCTTTCTTCTGTGTAGACCAGCGGTTCTTACAGTGATAGGGGGTCCAAGAAATAATTTGCTATAGCCTAAAGTATTTCCAGACTGTAAAGTCGTTTTTTTTTTTAATCATGATACATAGGCCTACTGTGATTTATTCCAAAGTGACTTATATGATGCATTTAATGTAAAATAATCTAAATTAAGCCTTTTAAAAGACGAGTATTCCCTGTGGTTCATGTTTGCGGCATGCACAAGAAAGATGCTCAGCTGATGCAAAGAATAGAATTTATATCTACACAGAAAAAAGCCCTGTCTAGACAATGCCCTGGTACGAGTTGTGTCGAGCTATACATTAGTCTGTTTGATGAGAAAAATACCAAATGTAGTTGCAATAAATGCGTTAAGAATCCATACAACTGCAGCAGTGGAGGACTATTATTTTGCTGCAGAAGAACTGAAGGCGGCACGGTTTGATCTTCGGCTGACCAATCAGCAGAAAGGGGCGTTTAATTCCCGCCCACATGTAGAAATCAAATATTCAAGCTGTTTATTCATTTTTCCACCCATGAACGAAAAACGAACATTTAAGCTGAATTCTCGTTTCTCGTTTTTTGGAAAAAAACGAAAAAAAAACGAAAAAGGAGCCGTTTTCTCAGTTTTCTACTTTCAATATTAAATCAAAAAACGAATGATCGAATGATACACGGATTGAATCGGACTACAAAGGATCAAACTGTATGTTTTTGACTCACTAAAAAGAATCAGCTCATAAGAGTCATTCATTCATTTTGAATCACTAAAAAAGAACCAGCTCATAAGAGTCATTTGTTTATTTTGATTCACTGAAAAAAGAGCCAGTCTATAAAAGTCATTAGTTTGTTTTTGGTTCAATTTGGTAACAAGTACTGGTTCATAAGAATGATTTGTTTGCTTTGAATAAAAAAAAAACAGCTTGTTAGATTTGATCATTTTATAATTGGACTACTGGACAACAATGGTCACTCTGTATGTTTTTAATTCACTAAATAAAGAACCAACTCATGAGGGTCATTTGTTTGCTTTCATTCACCAAATAAATAAAATAAATAAAAATAGAATGCATTTACATTCATTAAGCGACTTTGGATAAAAAGAACCAACTCATAAGAATAATGCATTTGCTTTGATTAACAAAAAATAGCTTACAAGTGTCATTTGTACATTTTGATTCACATAAAAAAAATGGCTTCTAAGAGTTGTTTATTTGGTCTTGGATTGCAGTGGTCGTACTGTGCTTGTTTTTAACTAACAAAAAAAAGAACCAGCTACACTGAAAAATAACTTGCTCATAAGAATCATTTGTTCATTTTGATTCACTAAAAAATGAAATGGCTCGCTAAGAGTTGTTCATTTGGGAATCAGACTACAAAGTTCAGACTGTATGTTTCTGATTCACTAAAACTAATTCCCTCAAATGATTCCCTCAAATGAATTGATTCATAAGAGTCATTGTTTCGGGAATCATACTAAATTGTTCACACAGGATGTTTTTGACTAAAAAGCACCAGCAACTCTAAAAAGCAATAACAGAGAGTATTAATGGCAACTTAACCAAGATGTGGTACTTTTATCTTAATAATTTACAGTGATTTAAAAGATTTTATTTGTGCTGCAGTATAGGTCTCAGTGTTTAATTAGCTTATGTGTGTATTTTGTGTGTACAGGGAACGACCTCTTCCTGGTGGCAGTACATGAACTGGGTCACGCGTTAGGCCTGGAGCACTCTAACGACCCCACTGCCATCATGGCCCCCTTCTACCAGTACATGGACACAGAGAACTTCAGACTGCCACATGATGATCTGCAGGGCATCCAGAAGATCTACGGTAAGATTCACCCAGAACACACTCAATTCACAACGTACTTTTATCAGTTACTACAGTGTAAAAAAGGATTTTTGGAAGTACATAAAACAGATTATTGGAGTAGTTTTTACAATAAAATATTTCAGTCTTTCTACTTAAGAAAATTGTTTAATTTAATGTGTTAAGTTAGTTTCAACCACAGAATGAAATAATAAAAATAGGTAAATGCAACTTTTTATCTCACAATTCTGACTTTTTTTTTGTACATGAAAAATGTACATCTCGCAGTTTAGACTTTTTTTCTCAGAATTTTTGGAATCGGATTTGTGCCTTTAATTTTGAACACAACTTCTCAAAAAACGAATGAAAATCTAAACTGAAAATGAATAAAATATCTTAGGAAAAACTTCGTATTTAAATACACTGCATGCTTTGCTAACTTTGCTAATGCATCTGGGAGTTTTTGTTTACCATTCTGGAACAAATCCCTCATGGGGGCGGGGTTAGCAGTGGTGGGTTCTCATTGGCTGGTGAGTTTTTGATTGATAGCTTCTTGACCTGGAAGTGAAGACATCAATGTTATGTTCTTTACAAGTGTGACTGAGAATCTGTATATAAAAGAAATAAAAAAATCTATGTATTTTTTTTTCAGAATTGTGAGATAAATGTCAGAATTTTGACATATAAACTCAAAGTTGTGAGAAAAAACATCAAGATAAAATATTTGTTTATTTTTTTTATTCCATGGCTAAAACGAGCTTGCATAGTTACATGTCGTTTCTTTGTAATTATTTCTGAAATCTTCTAGTATAATTTTTTTTTTTTTTACAGTGTAACACTGAATATTAAACCTCAGTGTTTAGCTCAAATCAGGACCCCTTAGCAACCACATAGCAACACCCTGGCAACCAAACATGCTTTCCTTATAAAATGTAAAAACCTACTGCATTATTTTTCCCTCTGTTCCTCCACTCCCATCCAGAAAAACACTAAAATGCACGTTCCTGAGATGTTCAGATCCTCTTTCCTGGATTCCATCCAACGTCCGTCCCTTTGGACTTCCTCTTTCCTCCTCCTGACACAGGATGTGACCGCGGAGGGTGGAGATACTCGTACATCTTATGTATCACGCACACATTCCCAACTACGTTCTCTCAATATCCATCACTCTCACCAGAGGAGATCTCCGTTCTGTTGGCCTTGCGTTATGTAACGTGTGAAGGGCTGTAATCCTCGCTCTATTTCAGGAGATTTGATTTCAGACAGTCACTCCTCTCTGTGGTTCTCCAGAGGGCTAATCCTGTCAGGCCGCCCTCCTGCCTGATTCATACTTAAAATCATTCATTATTTTCTCCATTTAGTCACCTATCCTTTCATTCTCACAGAGGATTTCTTGACCTCTCGATCTGCGGGCTCGTAGCGTTCTGTCGGCTCTTCCAAAAATCCCGACGTCTTAGTTCATTGTGCTAACAGCTTGGACTCTTCAGAGCGGGTCAGCCGTCTGCTGTGCTGTTATAATGAGTCCACAGATAATTGAGGTGTATGCTGGACTATAATTGATGCGAGAGCACATGATATTTTTTATATTTTTTTGTAATACCAATGGTCCAGATGAATATTATAAAACCTATTTATTTGATCGATGAGATTATCTAGCTTCTTTTACCTTTATTTTCATAATAACACAAACAAAATAGTATATATAATATAATAAATGTTATATGTAATAAATGTACAATGTATAATTTATAATAAATATACAATATAAATAATTTATAATTTAAATGTAAAATATAATCTTATAAATTTTGTTTTTTTTGACAAAACTTGTTGGATTGCGCATCAAAACTGTAAAAAGTGCTGATATAAACATGTAATCAGTTTTATAAATTGGTATATAACATGATATCCATAAACCGTTAGGGCGAATGAAGCAGTTAGGGTATGAAATATATTACTGGTGAAAAATTGTGATATGACTACGAATAATAAAATAAAATTCAATGTATGAAAAATCTTAAACAATATGATTTTTTTATATATAAGATATAATAATTAATAATAATAATCCCAGTTTTCCATGTAATTATTAAGTTAATTATTTTTATATTCTCTACATTCTTATACAGCGACAACAGAAATTATGACAAATAAACATACCTTGGTAACACTGGGTAAGGTGTATTAATACATTGGAAGTAAAACACAATAAACCATAAAACTGATATAAAGTTAGGCTAAGGAAAAGATATTACTTGGTGACAGAATTGGAGATATTACTGCAGGTATATATAAAATAAAAATATAATTTATGAAAAAGATTTAAATAATATGAAAGATTTTACAATATAAGTAATAATAATAATAATTCGTTCATGTAATTATTTTAATTATTTAATTACTTATTATTATTTATTAGTATTATTATTAATTTAATTAAAAATTATTGAATGATTGATTTTATATTACTTTATAAATGCAACAACAGAAATATGATAAATAAAAACATCTACCAATTGTACAATGGGTTAAGGGCCCCGGGCCCCCCATTTGTACGCAAGGAATTTAGCCTCTAAGGCCCCCTTAGGAGCTTTTATAAAATATAATAAAATAGCATCATGATAAAACACAATATTCTATGATTGAATGTAATTATTCTTAATAATTAATTATTTCAACAATTAAAACAGTACATTAGTTTATTGCCAAGCAAATGGCACATTAATATTGAATTTAGACTCTAAAATGTTATTATGAGATAGGATTTTACCATTTATGAGGAGGTTTCTGGCTACAACCAACCTTAATTGTGATAAAAAAATTTAAAAAAAAATCTCTAGAAACTAGAAAACATTTGGTGTTTTGGCTAACCCTTGTCGGTGTTGATAACCCTTGGACTCTCTCTCTCTCTCTCTCTCTCAAACACACACACTCTCTCTCTCTCTCTCTCTCGCTCTCTCTCTCTTTCTCTCTCTCTCTTCAGGACCTCCCGACAAACTTCCTCAGCCAACGAGACCTCTACCGACGGTCCTACCAGCCCGCTCGCACCCTCCTGTTGATCCACGCAAAAACGACAGGCAGACACGGCCTCCGCGAATACCGACCGGCGACAAACCAATGCACCCGAATGCTAAGCCAGACATCTGTGACGGCAGCTTCAACACGTTAGCCATCCTCAGGAGGGAGATGTTCGTGTTTAAGGTAAGCCAATGAATGAGACATACAGTAACTGTCAGAAATACACAAAACAAACAGATTCATATGTCTTAATTACTATATGAAATAAGCTCATCTTCAACACTGTGTTTAGAGCGCTGGCAGCTTCAGACACACACACACACACACACACACTGCAGGAAGCGTTTCAGCCAGCGTTACGCCTCGCTGTGTGGGTGTTTTCTCTTTGTTCTCTCAGCGCTTGAGCTGAAGCAAATTGACCTATTAGTCAGAGCAATGAGCTTTTCTTTGCTTGCTGAACCTGAGAGCTGCCTTCAATGAATTCTTAACCCTCCAGTGTGATAGTTGAGTGGGCTCAGTAATGTTTGTTTTAAAGAAATTCATAATTTTATTCAGCAAGGACACATTAAATTGGTCAAACGAATCAAAACGAATCAGAACATCGAACAAATGTTGTTGTTTTGAACTTTCGATTCAAAACAAGTCCAATTAATCCTGAAAAAAGGTATCACATTTCAACTTGAATGGTCGGCGATATTTCTTTAGCAGCAAATCAGCGTATTAGAATGATTTCTGAAGGATCATGTGACACTAAAGACTGGAGTATTTATGCAGAAAATTCAGCTTAGCATCACAGGAATAAATTACACTTGAAAATATATTGAAATAGAAAACAGTATTTAAAAATGCAATAATTTCACAATATTCTGTTATGTACTGTATTTACGTATTTTTATCAAATAAATGCAGTCTTGATTGGATTAAAGGTCACATATTTTACACCTTTCTAGATTTTTATTTTAGGTTTTGATGTCCTTAAGAATATATATTTGCAGTGTAAGTACCAAAAACCATCTCAATATATTTTTACAGCTCCTCTCTCAGGAACTCTACTGAGAACAGGTCGATTTTGGCCAGACTAATTAATATTCATGAGCCTCTCTTCTGATTGACTGTTGTGTTCGTGAGTGACGCACGGCCAGTCCAACCACAGGTAACTAGGGTCAGCCGACGTCATAGTGCTAGCTGGAGGCAGCAAAACAAAGGAAACAAAGGGGAAACTGGAGGCGGCCAATTCAAACCAGCGCAGATTCGGCTACATAAGGAGCTTAAAATATCACCTTGTTGTGATGCTGGGTGCCAGAATCGACGTAATACAGCCTGCCACTGCCAGACAAAATACAGCCCACCACTGCCAGACAAAAAACCGACGACAGCTGTGGTTAAACGCGATAAAACGAGCAGACTGGACAGAAACGATCGTCAAAAATGCTCGCGTTTGCAGCGCACACTTATCAGAAAAGGTTCAATAAAGTATTGTCTTTTGTTGTTATGGGTGCATCTACAGATTTCTTGCCATATGTCTATGTTTCTTGAATCTCACGACAGTTGTGTATGAAATAATGTCTGTGGGCATGTGTGTAAAACAACAAACTGATGATTTATAATCATTTGTAATTGTATATACATTGTTGTGATTAATTGTGGCTGGAACAATAATGTAGCTGTAAAAATAGTTGCCTGCTGAAATTGAAATGTATATACATCTTCATCATGACTAGATAGACACGGTGAGTTTGTCTTTACTACACACGTTAGATGTGATCCACCTCATAGTAACAATCATGTCAGATCGTCCATCCTTTGAGTGAAAGTGTAACATTACAGGTCGGTCAATCTGATTTTGTGGTTAAAGTTAACCTTTTCGACATATTTCCGTGTTGTCGTTGCTCAGCAATGGCATGGACGCGGTGTTGTCTGGGGGTTTGGCAAAAGGAGAGTGGGACGGTGGGCGGTGCTTGGGGTGGGGACTGAAGGCGGTGACTGTATAGTTCTGATGTCAACTTTTTACGGAAGTCACAACGGTTCGTGAAAAATCACAGCTACTTTATGCAGGCTGTGTGCATTTTACTGTGGACTGAAACTTATATGGTAGTTAAATAGCCCCTAGACCTCAGTTATCATGAAAAAAGCCAGGAAATTTCAGTTTGACAATTATGGGAACTTTAGAGACTTCTTTCAAAAATACTGAAACTAAATAAAAAATATTGAAATATTCTTACCAGCCAATGGTAAATAAATATGATAAATATTATTATTTAAACATTTTTAAGTAAAATGAACAATTTTTGAATTATTTTTAATCTATATATACTACAATATAAATAAAATATAATGTGTGAAAAAAATTTATGAATAATATGCCTTTTATATTAATATAAGATTTTTAATAATACATCTTTTTACATTTCTTTAGATCTCATACTGAGAACATGCTGAGAACATCATTAGGTTTTCAGAGAGGTGATGACTCCAAAATCCATGACTGCAAAAATCAAAGTCATAAACTCAAATCAGGAGAAGGATTTACATATCACGAGTGCACCAATGGGGGAAAAAAAGTTGATGAATTGATGTCCACTACAAGGGGTTGCCAAAAGAGGGTTGCTGATGAGAAGGCTTCAACAGATTAACAATATAAACTCCTTTAAAAAAGCTGATTCTCTCTGAAAGTAATGTTTGCTCACTTATGGATATCATATTTCTTCAGATGTATATGAATAAAGACCGGGTCCAGTAGTTGTTATCTGTGTGTGTTTGTGAAGCAGAGCTCACGTCTCTGAAGGCTACGGCACAGATTTACTACAGAAAGTATCTTTTTTTCTGAATCCAAACTCATGCTGACGTGTAGATTTATTCCGCATGAAGGGGGTTTTTGTTGGGCTCTAATCTTGTCACTTGGTCTCCATTCCCAGTTTCACAGCAGACGCCTCTGGGAAAACAAAATCTATCATGAATGCTGTAACATTTCCTCACTTACTCGCTCAGTCGCTCGCTCTCACATGCTGTAAACTGGAGTAGTCTATCATCACAGCTAACACAAACATATTTCTGTGCAGTAAAATGCTCAAAGTCTGCCATCTAAGCTCAGAAGCGTGTCAGATCCTCACATTGGCGGCTCATGGTTGTTGGACGGAAGATGTATGTAACGTGTCTTTATGTAACCAGTGGCCGGTTACATACAGTAGCCTGCTTAAACTAGTCTTACAAGTTAATAATTAATTGTTTTCTATAAATATAAACAGTCAGTTCCCTCCTCCCTCTCTCTCACTCTATAGAAAGTATGTGTGTTTGAAGTGTTGGAGAGTGTGTCTCACTCACTCAACTGACTGGCCGTCTCCTGAGTGCTGCTGTTTGATGCAGTTTAAGTCTGTGCCTGGTGACAGATCTCTTCCGTCCAGTCCTGTGAGGAGAGTTTCACAGTCTGGTGAGGGATCTGTAGACTGTGAAATAGTGAGAGGCAGAGGGATAGAGGCCGATCTCCCAGCAGCAAGCTCTCAACCTGCCCAGCACCACACTGCTCACGGTGCTTTCATCTTTCCCATGCATCCCTCCATCCCTCTATCTCTCCGCACACATCCCTGTGTTCAGTACTGGCTGGCTGTTACAGTGTGCATCATTTGAGCAGACTAAACCTCTGAATGGAATCTGTATTCACGTCATCTGAGCTCTCGTAACTTACTGCTTCGTCCTGCCAAATCAAACAAACACATTCAAATATTAGTGAAATCAAATCAAATTACATTGATCATTTCTGACATCTGAATTAATCGATATGTAGCGATATTCCATAAATGAACCAGATTCCTTAAATGATTCCTTAAACAAACCAGACATGACACGGATTTAAGTCTCTCAAGTCTTAAATGGATAAATATATATACACACACACACACACACACACACACATTTATATTTAAACAAGAAATATTACATTTTAAACAACCACATACAGAAGCTTTTATAAGTTCTTTTTTATAAGCTCTTTATATGGCATCACACGAAGTTCTGAAGCTTTGATCCTAATAAGTGAACATCTTGTGCTTCAGTTTCTCTTATCCTACCGCTGCTTCCTGTACTATAACATTATATTTAATATTACACTCCTCTGTGTTACTCAGCTAAATTAGAGATATTTTAAATTGAAGACAGTCCAACTTGTACCCGATAATGGTCTCTCTGAGAGTGACTGTTCCAAAAAATGAGGTACAGATGGTCACATAAGACACTCTTTCTTACAGAACAAAGCAGAATACATTTTTGCTCTGTGACCCATTTTTTAAGGTCCAAAATTCGTGCAACCCCACACAACCACCTTTGTAACAGAAATAGCCTACATTTTAAGGTCTTAATTGTCAAAATGTCAAATGAAACCTTTCCAAGTCTGACTTTGTAGTTGAACTCATCTCTGCTGATTTTTTTTTATATTCGGTAATTTGGTCTGATGCAAAATTAATATATATATATATATATATATATATATATATATATATATAATATATATATATATATAATTATATATATATATAAACAACACACACACATCGATCAAAGGTTTGAATAAAGAAAAAAAAAAGGTTCCAGTGTATAAATACTGTAGTATCGATAAAAATGTGAAATATTATTACAATTTAAAATAACTGTTTTTTATTTTAATATTTTTTTAAATAAAATGTATTCCTGTGATGCAAAGCTGAATCTTTAGCATCATTACTCCAGTGTCCGGTGTCACATAATCAGAAATCATTCTAATATGCTGATTTGCTCAGTTATTATCAATTATTGGTTCTTAAATATTAATAATGATCCTTATTATTAAACCATTTTTATTTGCCAGTTTTAGGATGAGCTTTAATTCAATAAATGAAAACTCATCAGTGTCCCGGAGCCTGATTTAAAGCTGAAGCTATGCTGAGACTGTCATTTCTCACTCATTCAGGCCGGATGGGGCTGAACACAGACACAACAGTGTGTCTTCTCTCAAACACTAATGAAACACAGATGAATGTGGTGCATCTAGAGACCAGGCGTTTACTAGTAGATCACTGTTGTGTGCGTGGGCTTCCCTGTGATTACAGAGTGCCAGTCAAATGTGTTTGTCTTTCTCTGGTTTTGGGATAGAAGAGGCTGGTAAGAGAAGGACGAGAAAGAGGAGTGTGTATAAAACAGCCACAATACTGGAGTGTTGTCTTTGCATTGTTATGCAGTCGCTAAAGTGTTCTGAGTGGTTGTTAGTATGTTGCTATGCGGTTGCTAGGTGGCTGTTCACAGGACCTGATCAAATTTAAGTGAGTATGGGACAAGTTATACACCAAAGTTAATTCTACTGTACGAGTATTACTGATATCTGACTTAGCAAACGCCACTAGTAAACAAAAAGCCTGTGCTCTGTTTGATACATTTTGAGCTACAGTGAGGAACAAGAGGAATCAAAGTAGTGGTGCAAAATCTGAAGAATGACATCTCTATAATTGAGTACAAAATACTGTCAGCGAGGAGCAGGCTGAAGAAGTGTCATCTGAGCGCCTTACTGCAGGATAAAATGAAAGACGCCTTCAGTTTTAGAGATTCTGATGGTCAAATTGCATTCCTCAATTTGCTGCATAAAATTAGTCAGAAGCAAATGTGAATGTGTGCTTGAAGAATAATGGGGTTGTCACCTTTGAGCCATATGTTATGCTCAAACTTGCTGTTAAATTGCATTCTGAGAGATTCAGTCCTGGTGAAACAGACGTATGGTGCACAGCAAAGTATCTCGGAACTGCATATAACAAATTGTGGTTCTGGATGCTGATTGGTCAATATCACGTTCCGCTCTGGTGCACTACACAATACTTGTTTATCCATTTTATATTAAAATATATAAATATTAACATATTTTAATAATAATTGCGTAAATCAATGTAAATAGATATATTTGAAATTAGATATATGAATTACATAACCTATTATTTAAATTAGACATGCCAAATTGAGAACTATGCTTGAGATCTCATTAAACTTTTTTGACATTAAGTTATTTTACACCCACAAATATATTATTAATGTACAAAATCATATTAGGACTCATTTCTATAGTCATTCACAAAACACACGTTATAGTATTTAATAAGACAATTATTAATATTATATTATTATTGTTGTTGGTTGTGTTGATGTGAATGAATTATTTATTAAAAAAAATATTATGTTTTTAAAACATTATGTTTTAATATCTTAATACTAAATGTTAGTTTAGTAGTTGCTATGCGGTTGATAGGGGGCTACTCACAGGGACACGATCAAAGTATTGTGACGGAGTAGGGAAGTTATACACCAAAGTTAATGCTAATGTACAAGTATTACGCTATCTTAGCAAAACACCACTAGTAAAACAAAAGCCTGTGCTAATTTATACAAATATATAAATATTTATTTATATTTTTAAAAATATATTTATTTTGTAAATATATAATATATTAAAGATTTTCAATTATTGACTATATATTATTAATTATTTCATATATCTCATTTAATTTATATAAATGCTATTATAATGCCATTAAAAATTGTTGAAAATATGGAGATCCATTTTCATTACACATTGCAAAAAAATTATTGCAAATTTTATGTTCAGCATCTGGAAAAAAAATGTCATACCGGGTTGGATGTGAATAGAGATTAAATATTCCATTATAATTTCTATTTTTAAATTATATTAAAATGAAAATTAATATTTAAATTTTTTACTGTATATTATTACGTGTATATTAATTTTTATTATTTAAATGATTATACATAATATTATATCCTATTTCAAATGTTACATACACACATATGAGATCCATTTTTTTACTGCAATGCAAAAATGTTGTACTTTATGCTCAACGGAAAAAGAAAAAGGTCCTACAGGTTCGGAACGAATGGACATAAAGCTTGGCAGAAAATGTTACTCGTTTATCCAGTTTATGAGGCGACAGGCTTGATTTGCCATCATCCTCTCCAGCAGCACAAGAATGATAAAAGCACACAGATAAACATCACTTACACACCTAATGTGCATCCTTTGCTCTTCATTACGACTAAAAAGCCTCCTGGGTCTGCTGGGAACTGTGAAATATGAAATTGCCCACAGTGTCTGTTATAAATCTTTTTATTTATTATTTATGGACTCGTAAGAGCTTCCCAGGAGGGAACAATTGTTACGGAGTTATGACGGACATATTGTCTGTTTTGCCACTAACGTTTAAACAAGCTTTGGAGCATCAAAGCAGTGGCATCAAAGCTGTAGATGTGTGACGTGGGATTTTCCAGAGCTGGAAAAGCAGAGCAGCTGTGGCAGAACGGCTGTAGGTAAAGGCCAGGATGCCACAACTCAAACTATATTCCCATTTGGGTTTGAGTTATTTATAAAATACACTTTTTTGTCCTATGAAAATGACTTGTAAACAACAGAAAAGCTGCTGTTTACAAGACTAAACTTCTAAAGCCTTGTATTGACCACTCTGTGCTCCAAAAAACAATGCGCAAAGCCTTACGAAATATGTCTGAAATGTTCCATACAGCTAATGTTTCTTTGTTTTTTCTCTTCCAATCATGTTCTCTCTGTGAAGGACCACTGGTTTTGGAGGGTCAGAGATAACACTGTGATGCCCGGTTACCCCATGCTCATCAATGTCTTCTGGAGGGGTCTGCCACCCAAGATCGACGCCGTCTATGAGAACAGCAAGGGCAAATTTGTTTTCTTCAAAGGTAAGATTTCTACACATCAGATCAACGTCCTTCAGCACAATTTGTTTACAAGCGTCACAGGTGAGTTAGTGAGGGAACAGCGTCAAGATGAGACTTTCTAAAGAGAGGTCAACTGCTGTAGGGCTCTCACGGGTTTATCTGCACGGCTTTACTGGAGCGGAGGGGAGTTTGCCTCTAAATATAACACCATTAGGAGTTCATCTAGTGACTGTAAGAACATGCATGTGTGTGAGAGCGTCTATGATGGTGAATCTCACAAAACCTGTCAAGAACATGAGTCATATTTACACACAATCGAAAGGAAATAGGCATGTACAAATGTTGCAATATTTAATATGATCAATAAATTAAAAGGATTAATAAATTATGTATGACAACAATAATAAAATAATAATTAGCCTAAATGATAATAATTTATATTGCTAATATATTGCTAATATTATTAAAATAAACACAATTATATAAATATAATAATTAATTATTTAGGAATGTATATAATAAATTCTTAGTAGTATGCGTATTCTATGGCTTCATGAATAAATAATCTTAAATCAAATAAAACAATAAAATAAGGTATTATTAATACGACAACTGCAAAATTGTATGTAAAAATGTAATCTATTTAAATAATAATAATATATACATATATATATTACAATTTTATAATCTATATATAGAAATGTAAATAATATTTACATTAAATTATTATATGATTTAAATAATATTATTTGAAATGACATACAAATATGAGACCAGTTCTCATTACTGTAATGCACACAAAAATTTTCAAATATTTTAAAAGTATACTTATATATTTATACGTAAATATTTAGACTTCAATATTTTAAGGTATAATTATAATTCTTTATTTAACACATTTATTTAACACATTGTGATTTATGGACTTAATGAGGTGACAAGCAAATGAAATTAGGCTTTCACATTTTTTTATGTAAAAAAAAAATATATATATATGTACATTCATACTGCATGTGTAACAGTAAATTTCAGTATAATCATGTAAAAGGCCAGAATATATAGAGCTGTATTATTCCCATGGGGGGAGAAAGAGAGCGTGTGTGTGTGAGAGAGTGAGTTGAAAATCGCTAAAGAGGAAAAGAAGAGACTCGGCCAAATGAGATGATAACACATACGCAAGCAAACACACAAACATACACATACACCTACACAAACACAGCAGTTTTCCACACATTGTTCGTCCTCGACAACTAGATGGTCTCCCATGTTTAGAGAGCCTAATGAACCTTTTTAGCCCACCATGCCTGTCATCTTATTCATTGGCCTGCACACCTCACATCTCCAGTATCAGATCAGAGAGCAGGAGGAACGAGGGATATATTTGAATTATGGATGGATGGAAAAATTACCAGTTGTTTCCATGTATCGGTGTGTGATTGTGTGCACTTTGTGCATCAACTTTGTCTCATATTGTTCCTCAAAAATTCCTATAATGGTTGGCATATTTAAAATAATATATATTAATAATATAATAATGTATAGACATTAAGGTATAAAAAAGAATAATTTAATGTGAAATGTAATTAAATACATAAGTCATATTTATATATAATATTACTGTATATAATAAAATTATATTATGAAGTAAAATTAGAAATGATGTACTATGCGGTAGTTTTAATAATGAGTTTAGCTTATTTTTAATCATATAATATAAGATTAATTTATATACATAATATATTATCAAAATAAATTTATTATTAAGTTCATGAACAAAATATGCTAAAATTAATGTAATTTTTATAAATAGTAATATATGCTAAATAATAATAGAAATATATATTATATAAAATACAAACTGAATAAAATATAACTCGCAGAGACGGGGTTTTCGATGAGAATTTTTTTGAAATCACACTGAGGTCATTATGATTAAGCTTATAAACTCATCACATTTGTGATTTTCTTCCCGTGGGTTCGTAAACAGTGTGTGTGGTCCATGTGGAAGCAAATAAACACATTTCTCACGCTCATTGCCAGAAGAAAGCAGCGCAGAGTGAGGATCGCTTACACTGACCTCTGAGCAGTTAAGTAGGTCAGAAAGCATGGCCAGATCTGGACGTTTAAATGTGTTGCTCTGGATAACGCTGACATCCAGCCAACATTTACAATAAAACCATCCTGCAATTTCACTTTCTCAAACATACTCGCACAATCACTGACAAAACACAGACATGAATAAGCAAACACGCATACTAGGCTCCAGGGGTCTGCAGTGATCTCTCTTGCACTCTCCGGCCCCTGCGTTTCGCACAGAGAGACGCTTGACCCCACTGAGAGGGCCATGAGAAAGACCCAGGTGACGTGACAGGCATTTCCTCCTCCAGAGGAAAAATGACGGACCTGTCCTCCTCTGACCCCTCGGACTCCAAACAAACCATGACAGCCCTTAACCCGGCCCGCTGTGGACATGTTTCCTGGCCAGAGGGTCAGTGCTGCCACCACTGCTCTCCTCCCTCCTCCACAAGCGCCTCTAAAGCACACTGACATTTTAAAGTGAAGGCATTAACATGTCAGGTCTGAGTAACGGTGGCAGACGCACGGCCAAAGGTCTGCTCAAGGTAATTAAAGGCAAACAGGAAGTGCCTGAACTGTGAAATTGAATGTTTGGTTTTGCTGAAACAGACATTTATCTGGAAATGATGTAAATATTGAGGATTCCGTGTCAATAACCTCAGTGATTATCAGTTATTCAGCACAAACATGAAATATGATTATGGTTATCTTTACAAAGTTTTTCTATTGGAGAATGTACATTTCAGGGGACTAGGGCTCCATATATATATATATATATATATAATATAGTAGTATGTAGTGTGTGTGTTTTGTGTTATGTTCATTAAATATATATAATATTTTTGTGTGCATGTACATGTCCATTTTCCATTAAGAACATTAATTAATTATAATAATTTAATCCATTACTGCACTGCAAATAAAATAATAATACAATTCAAAACTGTATTTAATATTATGGTATAATTTGTCTACTGCTTTTAATTTAAAATAAAGAAATCAAATTAAATCATTTGTAATATATAGAATTAAATTTAAAATAAAAGTACATTTTATGTAGCTATAATAATGTATTTACGTAATAGATACTTTTTTAAATAATATTGAACTTAATGGCTGTATTTTACATCTATCTGATTTTACTGTATAAGTCGATCATAAGAATAATTGTTATTATTTATAGTATGATTAGTATATTATTATTTATATAACTGAAAAGTATTGATATAGAAGTACTGCCTTTAATTTAAATTTAGAGAGGAAAAAAGCCAAATGATGAAGGGTTACTGTAATGTTCTCAATAGACTATATATGTTTTTATTTTTTTATTGATAATGTAACACGTATTATGTATTTGCTTGTTAAATGGCTTAAAATGTTTTTTAGTGATTTTTATAACCAACATTTCAAACAAACAGCCATTATGCTTCATAAAGTATGCAACAAAATACAGTACAATCAATCAAGGCTTATTTTCCTCACTGTTATTCACTAAATGAGCACCAAGGAAAAACAATATAAAAGCATTTTTGTCAACACTCTTATACTCAGATGTCACAGAAAGAAATTGTGACACAGACTTCAGGACATGTAATGGCCAAATAAAAAGCACATTAAAATCATCACAATATATAATCAAAAGCAAAAGCAAACCCCTCAGCGGTATGTGGAGCCACACTTGAACAAATCAGCAAGTCATAAAGAATTTATAGAAACCATGATTTACATTTTCCTTCTTTGACTGAGCAGAATGACTGAACGTTCTCAAAATCTACCCTGGGCTGAATACTGTAATTTCTGATGTTCTTGTGCTTTTTCTAGGCAAGCAGTTCTGGGTGTTCAAGGACACAATGCTACAGCCTGGCTACCCGCAGGACATCTCAATGTTTGGAAACGGCATGCCAACGCAGAGTATAGAGACAGCTGTCTGGTGGGAGGACGTGGCCAAGACCTACTTCTTCAAAGGAGATAGGTATGTGAAAAAGCAAGTGTTCATCTCTCTGTCTCTGGTCTGTGGGGGTGTTGTGTGTGTGTGTTGTGGTGGTTTGTGTGTGTGTGTGGTGTGTGTGGGTGTGTGTGTGTGTGTGGTGTGTGTGTGCGCGTGTACGTGTACGTGCACTCGGCCATGCTGTGTGGAACTCTATGATTATCTATATGCAGGTATTGGAGATATAATGAAGACTTGAAAATGATAGATCCTGGTTATCCCAAGTCCATCACTGTATGGAAGGGTGTTCCTGATTCTCCGCAAGGAGCGTTTGTGGACAAAGCTAACGGTATGCTCCTATATTATATAATATATATATAAACACATGGATGAGAATTTATATAAGTAACATTTTATTTATAATACTATATAATACATTTTTATGATTAAGTTGTGAGATATATAACATTTTTATTTATGAGATGATAGATACATTTATGATATTTTTTTTATATATATTAACATTTTATTTGTTAGATATTAAATTTATGATAATTTTTATATATATTAACATTTTATTTGTGTTATTTATATTATCTATCTTTTTTTTTTTTCTTTATGTCCAGTGTTCATTTCAGACTATAAATATTTTTTAAACCAACCTAAACTGACAAATACTGTACTGTAATATTTGTAATATCATTTATAATTTACTGTAATTTCTTATTATGCAATCTTCCAATCTAGTTTAAATTGTTGGCCATTTTAACAAGGTTTTTATGCCAAACTTGAAAATTCTACTAAAATTGTAATCATTTACTCACCCTCATGTCCTTTCAAACCCTTAAGACTTGCTTTTTTCTATTCGGGATGCTTTTGAACTGAAATGATCTATATGACCCTGTACTATATTCCAAGTCTTTTGAAGTCATACAATAGCTGTGTGTGAGGAACACACCAATATTTAACTTACCTTCTGCTATGGCTTTCAAATTGAATGCATGATAAAACATGAAATATTGTGCACAAATCACATGGACCACTTTTATGGTGACTAAACATTCATTTCAAGCCAACTAAAGGCCCGTTCACACCAAGAACGATAACTATAAAGATAACTATATTAGCATCCACACCAGCGGACGATATCGTCTGTTTATTCCAAGCGCACACTCGTCTGCCGCTTTAAATTCTCGAGCTCGTTATAGCAGGATTGATTCTGATTGGCTGTCAATCTTTTTATCGTGCATCAGCCGGAAAAAATCGTCCTGAAGTGATTTCAACGATATCGTTTCTCTGTGCCTTTATCGTTATAGATGTGGTGTGGACTCTGCTATTCTTTAATATTGAGAGTGATTCTTAGAACTATATCTTTATCATTATCTTTATAGTTATCTTCCTTGGTGTGAACAGACCTTAACTCCTTAATAAGACCATACTTTGGTATTTTAAGTAGGATCTGGCATCTTGTCAGAACCATTGGTTAGTGGTGCTCATGTAGGCAACACAAGTTTGAATCCGGCTTGCAACCTTTCACCATCTTCCCATAATTTCCTGTCGTTTCTCCACTATATTCTGAATAAAAAAAAGCAAAAATGGCAGAAAAATAATTTGGGACCCAATTTGAGGCCAACATAAAAAGCACTTCAGAAAAAGGGAAAAACCAACAAAGACTCGAACATCTACAAAACGTAAATAAAGACTCATTAGCTAACTAATTTAAACTACAAACAGACCATGCAGCATTTGAAAATATATTACGTTTGACTCCAAATCGTTTCTGTCCATTATGAAGCAGTTTAATTCAGCGTCAATCTCATTTACACTGGCCTATTTTCATTCTGCACAAGAACACAGCTCTGAAAGGTTGTGCAGGACGAGTGTGAATGTCTCTGGCAGGAGCTCGCTGGGTGGGGACGTCTTGCATGAGTTCAGTCCGTAGCTGCAAGCGCGCAGGTCGACAGCCACGCATATGCCATCTGTACCCAGCCCCGCTGCCAGGTTTGCCCGTGGACACAGGCGCTCATCTGAGCGTGAAGGGTGGATTGATATTCCAGGGAAATTGTTTGGCTAACCACACTTTGATAGTGATTGTGGGCTTTCTTTCAGCCCTGTCTCTGCACGTTACCCAAAAGGCTTCTGTGGGCGAGACAGAGTCAAGACAATTGACCCTAATTATGTGTCATCATGGCCAGCCGATCATGGGGAGATGGGAAAGGATAGCGTTTTTTTCCTCCGCTCTAGTCAAGTTTTAATGCTGGTATCGATGTTACGATAACCCGTGGTCTTACGATAAGCCTTTCAGATCACACTTTTTAGATCACACTGAGCCCCTCTTCCAGTCTGGAACATTTTTATTTCCAGGATTTAGAATCTTTATTCATCAGATTTAGTGGAGAGCGACAGGAAATTAGCGGGGAGATGTGAGATCAGGATGAATCTCAGACTGGAACTTGCATCACCCACATGTGCACCATGGCTCAATGTGAACAACCCAAATATAGATTACAGGTCTGATGACATTTTGGAGTACAAAAAATTAAATTAAATTAAATTAAAAAAAAATTCTAAATGAAGGGCATCGTATGGTAGCAAAATGAATAGGCTTATCAACTTTAAAGGAAAAGTGAAAATGCTTCGATTTCTCTGTTGCCAGCATCAAAGCCATGTGGCCACATGCAAACCTTACTGATATTTGTGGTGCCAAATTTATTTGTCACTTCGTAGAATTTAAATTTAGCAATGACATACCCTTCAAGATTTGTGTTTTAAAAAAACATATTACATAATACATTTCGTAAATAAATACACTATATTCTAAATATGAAAAATTATTTTTCATAATCTTATTTTTAAAATGTGAAATTATAGAAAAAGATTGTTTAGATATTTAAAAACAAAAATAAATGCTAAAATATGTCAAATTATAAATGAGTATAAACATATATTTGTGATATTTTAAAATATAAAAAAAATATAAAATATAAAAAAATATTAAAATCAGAGCAATTCAGTGTTATTTTAGTACTAATTAAAAATATATTTTTGTATATTTGAATTAGTTTTTGTATTGGATATTTTTGGTTTCATTTGCAATTTAATTAGTTTAGTCATTTTTGTGCATTTTTGTTTTAACATTTTATTTAGTGTTTTATACCTATGTCTACATTTGTTTTTATACTTTTTATTTTATTTTTAAAGTTTAGTACTTAAGTTAAACTAAATGAAATGAGAAATGTTGCCTTGTCAACCTCTGCAGCTGCAAAAAAAAAAAAAAGTTTAATATAATGTCAGATAAAGGTTATAGCTTTTGTTTTAGGTAATAGCCTGAATCAATTAAAATGCTACAAGTGAATTTAGGATTCCCTTATTATAATGTTCAGTAGAAAACGAGTGCTTCACCTTGAGATTTGTTAAAGATTATATTTAAGTGAGCGTTTGATGTCCGCAAATTTAATTAAAAATGTAAAAATAGGTGGAAACTAACATGCACAATTAAATATCCAATATAAATATAAAAACAACTTACAAATGTCTCCCGTGTCAATGCTTTGCAGGTTTCACTTACTTCTACAAGGACAAAGAGTACTGGAAGTTCAACAACCACAGGCTGCGGGTGGAGCCCGGCTACCCTCGCTCCATCCTCAAAGACTTCATGGGATGCGACCTCACGCCCATTGACCCCGACATGCTGCCGACGGAGGACGAGGACGTGGTGATTAAACTGGACAACGAAGCCAGCACGGTCAAAGCCATCGCCATCGTCATTCCCTGCGTCCTGGCGCTCTGCCTGCTGGTGTTGATCTACACCGTCTTTCAGTTCAAGAGGAAGGGGACGCCCCGACACATACTGTACTGTAAACGCTCCATGCAGGAGTGGGTGTGAGTCACACGGCCACAAGACACGGTGGCCTAAACTTGCGGACTTTGGCTCTCGACCTCACTCAAGGAGAACAGCGAGGGCCTTTGCTTTGATTCCCCCCTCCTGGAGACGAGGGGTGCATTACCCTCCAAAACTCCCTTCTCTTGTCCCATTGGCCCCGGTGCACCCGCTGTAGGAGGCTTGCGGGATTGCAAGGATCCCACGGTGCATTGCGCCGTCCAGTGCCACTGTTTGACAAGGAAATCGCTGATTGCTATACCTTTAGGTTTTACAAGTGCACGCTGAAAATTGAAAAAAATTACGAAAATGTTGCGTTTTTTTTTACTTTCCGAATTTTCGCTTGGCTCCAATCTATTTATTTTTTAACAGAAATATTTACGATTCCCTTTAAAGCATCCCAAACCAAATAAAGACTCCAAAGAGGAACTTTTTTCTTCTTTTTACAATTTTTTTATTTTTTTTTCTCCACTCCCTGCTCTAAATATATTGCATATGTAGTGGGGAAAGTTTTGACTGTTGTGGCAGTCTGTCTCAAAAACAGGGGCCAAATTATTCTGCAATATTTTTAATAGCCTTAATTATGGATTGTGTTTGCTTTTGTTTTAGTTTATTTGTTTGTTTTTGAGCACCGCTTTGTTTGTCCTGTCAGAACAGCAGTGCAATATTGCTTTGCTCCCTTTGAGATCGATTTGAGACCTCATTTTCGCCAGGGGCCGCACTGCCGCTGGAACGGGGTGGGACTCCTTAACCTCTGCCTAACATATCAGTCAAAACAGAGGGAAGACCGAGCTACTGCAACAAGGAATACTTCATTGTGTTTTTTTCCGTCCGACGGTAGAATTGCAACAGCAAAGGAAGTGCTTAACCGTTTATCGTGCTTTACGCTCACTCGTTTGGTCGTGTTTACACGGACAGAGATTTGAGAATTTGTCTCTTCCCTTTTTCCAAAAGGTTGCTGTTCAAGACAGAGCATGTCATCTCCTTCGGACTGCCTTTAGGTCTGGATGGAATCCTAGAACCTTCACTTATGAACCAGAACCGCCAGAGCAACTCAGGACAGCGCTTGATTCAAAGTGTATGCAAGCCTTCACATCCAGTCCTGTGTCTTTATTATCAACCGAGAAGAGAATCAAGGATATATCATGTAACGTTTCACTATTGCTTGTGATCAGAACTTTCAGTTGGGTCATGTCTTGCAGTCTGACTTTAGATCAATCCTTTGCATCGAACGGATGTTTGAACATACAGTTATTTGCTTGCATTAGCGTTTTTTTACGTTTGTTTAATTTAAAAAAAATTTGGGGTACATTCGAAATGGTCTTAACCTCAACTTTAAAGTGGTACTTAAAGTGCTAAGCTGTCATCCGGCACGTTTCCTTTAGATGCGAGAAGAAGAAAAAACGTACGTGATCTGAAGGAAACCATATGCGTGTTTTTGGCAAGCAGTGTTTGAATGTGTGTCTGTATTGATGCTAGATTTTTTTTCTTTCTTTTTTCATTGTTTTAAGAAAAAAAGGAAAATATGGGACATTCTTCAAATTCATGTACTTCATGACTCGGTTTGGGACGAACCGTCCTGACAGACTTAATAAATTAATCAGTATATGATTAAAATGCCTTTTAGCGATTTGTTCACATTTACTATACATGCATATTCAATCTGGGAAAATATAAACATCTACTCTTTCAACTAACAGAAATACCATGGTAATACCATAGTATTTTAGTGTGGTAATCGTTTAGTAGTACCACAGAATATATCAAAACACTATGGTATTACCATGGTACTGCTGCAGTACTTTTCTTTCTTTCTTTGACTTACAAAAATGTACCATGTACCACGGTATTTTGGACATTTTTATCATAGTACTACAATGGTATTTGAACATGGTACTATGATACTACTATAGTATTTTGGACATTTTACCATGGTAATACCATGGTATTTTGAACATGGAACCATGGTAATATCATGGTATTTTGGACAAATTACCATGATATTTGAACATGGTACCATGATAATACTGTGGTATTTGAACATGACACCATGGTACTATGAAAACTACTACGGTATTTTAGAAATTGTACCATGTTACTACCATGGTATTGAACATGGTACCATGGTATTTTGGACATTTTACCATGCCATTTGATCATGATACTATGATACTTCTATGGTAATTAGATCATTTTACCATGGGACTGGTATTTTGAACATGGTACCATGATATTACTATGGCATTTACTATTCTGGACATGGTACTACCATGGCATTGAACATTATACCATGGTATCTTGGACATTTTATCATGGTAATACCATGGTATTCTGATTATATACCATTGTATTAAGAACATGTACCATGTTCTTGGAAATACCATGAAGTACCATGTAACTACAATGACACATGAATTCCAGTACCATGGTATATTTCAAAAGTACCATAGTATTCCTCTCTAATGTACCATAGGGTTCTATCCTCTCTCTTTCTTACTGTGTATATGTGTGTATGTACGCATTCGCATGAGTGCATCGGAACGTTTCCCAGAATCCCAGCAGATCAAACAAAAGTCAGCTCAGCTGAGATGAAACAGCAATCATTAAATAATACAGAAAATCGAGTATCATAAAGGTGGTGTGTATCCTGTGGTTATATTTAGCTAGTATGATAAGAATCAGAGCGTAACATATGAGATGGCGTTGGGCAGAGGCATTCAGAACTCGCCAATTGCAAAAGTAAACAGATAGAGCCGGGGCCCATGCTCATTCTGATTGGCTGTCGGAGCGCTGGCATGGCGGATGAGGTCAGGTTGGGCATCCAATTGCCATCTATGTTCCAATTCAAATCTAGCTCAGCAAAATGACTGCGACCATGGTTACTGTGAGCATAACGGCTGAGATGAGAGATTAAAGCATTAAATGATCCGAATTACTGTCTCTGACTGTTTTTCAAACGTTAATCACTCTAAACCGACCAGCAATGTTGTTAATAGGGATGTGCAAAACTACCTATTTTCAAATTCAAGTACTCGGTGGGTCGTCTGAATGACTAGTCGACTAGTTAGGGTCAAACGTAAGGCCGAAAATGTCTGACCGCATGTACACTACCGTTCAAAAGTTTTGGGTTGATAAGATTTTTTTTGTAATGTTTATCACCAAGGCTGCATTTAAATGATAAAAAAATACACTAAAAACAGTATTGTGAAATATTATTACATTTTAAGATTTGTAATTATTTGTTAAAATAATTTCTATTTAAATATATATTAAAATGTAATTTATTCCGGTGATGCAAAGCTGAATTTTCAGCATCATTACTCCAGTCTTCAGTGTCACATGATTCTTCAGAAATCATCTAATATGCTGATTTGGTGCTCAAAAAAAAAAAATCGTACTATTATCAATGTTGAAAACCGTTGTGCTGCTTAAAATAATTTTGTGGCAACGGTGAGATTGTTTTCAGTAATTCGTAAATAAAGGACTCAAAAGAACATCTGTTTGAAACATAAACTTTGTGACATTATCAATGTCTTTAAGCGTCACTTTTGATCAAATTAATAGGGAAGCCACAATAAAAATAAATAAATAAATAAAAACATAATTGCAACTTTTTATTTTTATTCTGAGACAAACTCAGAATTGCAAGAAATTGTGAGATAAAGAGTTGCAATTTTTCACAATTTAGACTTTTTCCTCAAAATTGCAAGAAACAGTCCAAATTATGATATATAAACTCAGAATTGAGAAAAAGTCAGTTGTGAGATAAACAGTTTCAATTACATTTTTTTATTTGATTTTTTTTTTTTTTTGTTCAGTGGTGTAAATAAACTTTTGAATGGTAGTGTAAAATAATACATTCACCTGACTAATTTTCTTAAAAGTGGTGAATTAGTTTTTCGATGGAATCAGTGGTGAAATAAATGCAATTAAAGATGCAACTCCTCAGAAAGAGCATTTTATCATGCTGAAAATTCTAATTAAAACTCAGTGTTCTAAAAATGTTCACTGAGAAGTTGTGTCTCTAAATCTTACTATTTGAACTCATTTTGGATGTGTAGTCGACTAGTTGATCATGCTGTGAGAAAAAAATGTCTCTAAGAAGCTAATCTGTCATTGTGTGTTTGGTGGAAGAACAGTGAGTCTGGTCTCTCGCTGAACGTTTTCTGTCTAAACGACAGAACTTGTGGTGCTAACTGGACCTACACTGGTGAGCGTCATCCTGTAATCTTTTGGTGCTGTTATTATTTTAGACATTATGGATTTACACTTGATTTGATGATGGTCCGTGCAGGAGTAACGTAGTCACGCTCATGTAGCAGTAGTCGTGATGGTGCATGGATTCGTAGTTTAGCGTGTTAAAGGCTCACGTATAGTTCCTGTGTTCTGTCAGGTGTCAAAGGTCGAGCCGCCCATCGGCTACATGTTGGTGCTAGACCCTGATTCATGTTTACAGTTTCTGTAACTTTAGCAAAGATGTGGTTTTCTGTTTGCTTTGCAACATTTATTCTCCAGACTAACGTATCAGTTCCTCCAACTCATTAGCATATTTGCTAATCTCAAGTCATCCTCATTGTCATGTGTATCGTCTTGCCATCCTGATTATGTTAAACGATTCCAAATGAAGGAAGCAAACGAAGTCTGAAAAACATGTTTATACTTTTTCATTCTGTCTGTATCCCTGTATTTGTGATGTATCTGTTGACGATCCATTTCATTGATCAATAAACTCATTTGAACATATTTCCCCTGAGCATTTTTGTGTTCATCAACCTGTACCATCATCTTGTTTCCTCATTTTCAGTCCATTGTGGTTGATTCATTATGGATCATTCCTAGTCCAAACATCATTCAACTACTGCTGCACTTTCAGAGCTGTGCTAACATAAATGGGGAAAAACTAAAACTAAGCTAAAATACATTTGCATGACTCCAAAATTAGGTAAAATAAAAATCCCAAATTAATAATAAAAAGAAAATTGTTCAAATAAATCTTGTTTACTATTAAAATAAAAACTAAATACAGTATGCAGAATCTAGGAAACTAGATTATAGTGTAAACATAACGATAAACGTAACGATAATGTAACAATAATTAAACTAAATAAAAAAAAATTGACAAATAAAATTCAATTCAAAAACTAAATTCAAAACTATAAAAGCTTTATATTAGAACAAAAATATAAGTATAAAACATTTATTTAAAAAACTGCATCAGATTATAAACAGGTTATAGCATAAAACGAACTGTAAAAAAAACTATAAAAACTAATTGACAAATAAAATAGAAATAAAAACTAAATTCACATGAAAACATAAAATATAAGCATAAAACATTTACGCAAAAAATGGTGCAAAAATATTCACACAAATAAAAGAAATATACAGAAACTAGAAAACTAAAACTGATTATAGCATAACTAACTATAACTGAACTAAAATTAAAAAAGTGCATAAAAAATTCAAAACCACAAAATATTTATAGTGCAAAAAAATAAATATACAAAAACTAGAAAACTGGAAAAAAAAAAAAAAGATTACGGTGTAAAAACTAATGATAAACTAAAATAAAAAACAAATGTCAAATAAAATAGAAAACAAAACTAAATTCAGAATTCAAAACTATAAAGCATTTTATATACATTTTATAATGCGTAAAAGTATAAAATCTTTGCACAGAAAATACTTCAATAATATTCAGACACACAAAGAAGTAATACTTCTGAATAAAATAGTGAATAAGAAAATAAGCTTGTCAAGATGTTGCCAAATCATCTCAAAGGCATTTTTATGAAAACGTTCTATTTCGTAATGTAAGCGATGGACTTAAATAGGCTGTCAATATGTTGCTGTAATTACAAAGTCCTTTTAATTAAAGCGCTTAGTGTTCTTTTAAATAAAATTATATATGAGATTTTGCAAACATTGATACATAATGTCTTTATGAGTGTCTCCAGGCAGATGTGCATGGATGCAGCCCAGCTAGGAGCCACAACTGCACTGAGAGCTCATTATCCTCATTAGTCGGACTGCTAAAGTGATTCGAACTGCAGGAAGAAATTAGCTCCATTTCTCGGAATACTGACTTGCCTGTGGGGTTCATTCGAGTCTCCACGCCTTACTGACTTTTCTGAAATATCACAATATCGCTAAGACAGAAACAGCAAACACCCACACACTACCAACAGACAGCATAACCTATAGACTCCATCCACAAACATAACATACAGGCTGTCAAAATAGCATACTTCTGTACTACTCTTACCAAAAAGCTATATTATTTGCACGAGTAATGAACTGCATGACCTACTACTTTTTTCAAAATGTGCAGTACAATAAAAAGATTGATGTGCAGAATACTGCATCCAACAATGCAGTGCAGACAAATTGATCTCTTTAATTTCCTGATAAGTAATAATGTATTCATCATTTGATCTGAGAGCCAAATGTTCAGACATTTTTTGACAAAAAAGGATAAAAATGCAAAATAACCATTTTGAATTATTTCGAATCAGTTCAGCAAAAAGATTTGTTCACTGACACTTTGGACTACTCAATGCGTTAGAAAAGAAATCCTGAATAAACCAGTAACTGATTAGTCCACTCAGAGACTTGTGCAATATTGCATGTGGCCCTGCTAATGATTCTAACCTTTGTTGTAGCTTTAATGATCAGCATTTAACTGGAGGCCTGCAGGCTGGAAACATGTTCTCTGGGAACTAATCAATACACGGCATGGTTCACTTGACTGCGAGACATTAATCAGCGGCACACAGCCAAACACAAACACTATATAACAGAGGTGTTTTTAGTAGACCTACTACATTTAATACCTACGTCAGCTGTTTTTCTAGAGAACAGGGCATGTGTTTCCAAGTACTGGGATTCTTCCTCTATCTGTTTTACACATCCTGCCGCATCCCCTCAGCTCCCACGAGTGATCATTTCTGCCTAATTTAACCTGCCACAGAGACGGTCGCTACTGAAACATTTAGCTTAGAACAGAGAGAGAGAGAGAAAAAAAGAATGATGGTGGAAAAAAGTTAGAATTATAGGGATGAATGTAAGGACAGAACACAAAGTAATAAGAGTTTCAGGAACACTGAGGTGATCTAAAAATGTACTACAAAATCAAGCACCCTTAAGCTGTTTCAAACCCGTATGACCTTCTTTCTTCTACACATAAGGAGAATTTTGAGGAATCTTCACACAGTTCTTTTCCGTCAAGGTTCATATTGACCAAAAAATAAAGTTTTTTGCATCCCCAAAGAACCTTCCAGTGAACAGTTCTTAAAAGAATGATTTTTTTTCTTAGTGTGAAGAAAATTGTTATAATCTAAAGAACTTTTTTTCACTAAAATGAACATTTTGTGCAATGGATGTTAAAGGTTCTTCATGGAATCAATGCCAATAAAAAAAAACATTATTTTTAAACCGTTTGTGCAAAAATAAAGGTTCTTTATTGGCATCTATGGTTCCATGAAGAACCTTTAACATCCATGGAATATTTCCATTCTAGAAAAGGAGATTTTTATATAGTGGTCGGACGGCAGGAACGAAAGGATTCTATTAGAATATTAAACAAGTGGTGCTTACACACGGTAAAAGGAAAAAATGGGTTACCCTGAAATGATTCTTCTGTGGAATTGCTGTAAAAATAAATAAATAACCCTGGAAAGTTTCCATGGATGTTAAAGTTTCTTCACGAAACCATCGATTTACAAATAAAAAAAGCAGTCTATACCACTTCTGCACTATATTCCAAGTGATTCGAAACCATATGAAGCTTTTTGGGAGAAACAGACCAACAACATTTAAAATACTCACTGAAAAACACAGCTTAGAGACAAATATCTGAGTCAGTTTCATCTTCAGCTGATGTTCTCAGCAGGTGTGTTCCTCCTTAATTCCCTGGTGGCTCTGAAACAACTGGGGGTAAAATACACAAAGAGTTCATGTACTTGTGCGTTCATGATCTCTAAACACTTTCTAAACATGTCAGAGGTGTTTTGGAAGTAACTGGGCTGAGTGATCTCCTGTGGTTTCAAACCTGAAGGGAAAAAAATGCTACAAGACAGCTGTTTAGTGTTTTAGGCTCCACTGAATGTGGAAAAACATCAACATCACATTTATCTTTATAATAATCTTCTTTGAAAATTATAGATTTTTTAAACTCAACCAATCAAAAATCAACTGCTGTAGTGTCTAAACAGGCCCTAAACAGGTTAATACATTTCATTTCTAATGCACATTATACCCAGAGCTCTTATCGTATTTCAGATGAATCTCTTAGAAATATAATTTCCTTCACCGAGATTGCAGTGGAATGATAATTAATAACACGGCTGTCTGACAAAGCGCTACGATCTAATTTTCGGGAGATCAGCAGAATGAATGGGAAAACAATTAATAGCACTCAATGGAGTCCGCATTTCCTTTTGTTTGTGGCGGGGTAGAATCAAATTTCTGAATAATTTCACTCTTAAAACAGAGAAGCAACGTAGAAAGCTATTGTAAGCAAATCTCTTCCAAAAACAAGACAACGAGTTTACAAATAACTTTCTTAAAACACAATGTAAGAGAGAAACAAATAGCTTCAAATCCAAAGCTGTTCCATCACCTGTTATTATGTTATACAGTATTAGTAAGAATATTGATAGGGTTTTCAAACTTTTTGATGCAAGGGACTCCCAACTGAGAAAGTGAGAGACAGATATTAAACATTGTATTATAAAGACTAAACATTGTATACAACAACTGTATTGTTGTTTCCAGAATGAAATACAAGGCTTTTATATTGTCATTGTACTAAAACAACCTTCTATCATCTAGGATAGATGTTAAATTAGATGTACAAACCAGAATAAAAAATGTTGTTTTCCAAAATCAAAAATATAAAAATCATTATTTAAAAAAAAAATTGCATTAAAGGAAATGCAAATATTGAATTCATATCTTAATGTAACACACTGATTTGACAGAACTAAAAAAAAAATTTAATAAAAATAATTCAGTCCCATTTTGCACCTCTGGAATGCAGTTAGATAATGTCTAATGCCTTAGATAATGTAAATTTGCATTTATAATTTTTTTTTAAATTTGTATATATTCATACAGTGATCCCTGGCAAGTATTTGGAGATGTAGCTAACGCTTTAGAAATGTCATACCATTATATAGGCTATAACATTTCAAAGCATGTATGATTTTACTGAAGTATATTGTGAAACTTCCTGTTAAATGCTTGTGACACATATTCATAGTAAATGTGGTGAAATCACCTTGACACCACTTAAGTCATTGCAAAAATGGCTCAGATGAGTTCTAGCGTCATTTGTTTGCAGATATGTGTTATCTAACGCAATGGCATTCATGTATTTTCAAGTATTGCTTAAGTGTTCAAATACTTGAATACTCATCGTTGTGTGCTTTATTTATAAGGGTGAAAAGATGGAAAAAAGAAAATTAAATAAAAAGCAGAAAAACATTGTATTTTATGTACAAGGGATTTACTGAAGATGACCCTGGCACTCTTGATGCACAATGCTCTGTGAAGGAGCAATCGCTTCAGAAGTGGCTGTGGTGATACTTTTAAGCATATTAGTTAAATAAGGAGTGTACAGATGACTCAGTGACCTGCAGGGAACAAACAGTACTGACAGTATGTAGACTTTTGTTTAGCTGGTGGTTTTCCTGCAAAGTGGTTACATAAGTTACATTAAACTCACACCAACTCCTTCAGATAAGCCTATAAATATATCTGAGTACTGGATCTGCGTCAACAGACTATGGAAGATTGTTGCCAGTGCCACCATGAAAAAAATAAAATAAAAACAAAATAAAGTCATTGTGACTTTTTATCTCACAATTCTGACTTTTTACTCAGAATTGCAGATTTATATCTTGCAATTGAAAGTTATAAACTTGTAATTGTGAATTGTTATCTCACAATTCTGACTTTCTTAACCTCAATCGCAGGGTTATTATCTCACAATTCTGACTTTTCTTAAAATCAAGTTTATATCACGCAATTCTGAGTTTGTAGCTAATTGCCATTTTGAGAATCAGAAAATAAGCTGCCATGACAGACAGACATCTCAGAAATCATCATTGATTCTTTGCTTCATTGCATGAGTCAAAAACTTGTTTTGCAATTCTGGTAATTATTTAATCATTTGAAATCTACCAGTCAAGGCTCAGACTCGATGCTAATCCATAGCCAGAAATATCCGTACAATTAGAGTCAGGGGAGCTGATACAGGGAGAAGACCTTGGAAGTGACAGCAATTAAAGGACAGAGGGAGAGAGAGAAATGATAGAGATGAAACTATATGAGCAGTTTTAGACCTGTGGGGCACTAGACAGCTGTAACTCCTAATGAGAAAATCTCATTTGAGAGTCATGTGAACTCTTTATTCTTGGAATGTATGGCCATAAAGTAAATATGCAGGGATAAAATATATCACAGTATAAAAGAGAAGAGCGAACAGATGGATAGAATGTTTTTTTGGGACTGTGTACTTTCTTTCTTTTTTAATCTAGCAGTGACACAATGTGTAATAGGAATTAACTATATATATATATAAGATAGTGTTCAAGAGGAAAATGAGAAACAAGAGACCAAAAAATGCAGATGAGCTGAAGGCCACTGTTCAAAGGAACCTGGGCTTCCATCCCACCTCAGGCAGTGCCACAAACTGAGCCCCGCCCGCACGCGCATTGAGGCAGTTAATTAAAGGCAAAAGGAAGCCCCTAACACGTAGTAAGGACAGGTACAGTAAATGAACATACCTGCTAGCAGGCCAAAAATTACTACACGTTATTAGTGGTATATGAAGATTCTAATTTGTTGAGATAGTTAATTGGTGTGTTTTTGTTAAATGTGATCCAAAATCATCACAATTAAAAGAACCAAAGACTAACCAAAGACAACTACTTCAGTCTGTGTGCATTGAATTTATTTAATACACGAGTTTCACAATTTGAGTTGAATTACTGAAATAAATGAACTTTTGCACGACATTCTAATTTATTGAGATGCACCTGTATATACAGGTATATATACATACATATTCAGATACTTTCTGGACACTTCCCAGGGGTTTGTTCAAATCCTTAACCCTAAGTATGAGTAATCGTAATAGTGATTTTCCCAATAGTGCACGGATCATGTACTGTTTACTCCTTGAGTTCACTGTGAATCCTTCAGAGGACCAAGATAAACACTGTATTAGCTGGAATGAGTTTTCTTTAGGATAATGTGATCAGTTAATTGTACCTCTTGTGAGCTCAAGCAAACATTACATCATTGATTTTCAATGACAGCAGGGTGGATCCGGGGCTCAATAGCATCATTTTGATGGTAGGGAGTAATTGTAAATTAGAATGGGACATTATCACGCTAATTTAATGAGACCTGGCCAGCGGTCGTCAGAAATATCTTGTAGTGCTCAAGTAAATTACGTTAATATGTCTACCCGGGCCGCCTGATGTTCAGACGAGCGGCTTGATTTATTTCTAATATGTTTCACAACAGGAGAAAAAGGCAAAATCTCAGTCCAGACTTATTCTTTGGCCGTAGATGTGAGTCAAACTGAAACAGAGTATGCTGATTGGAGCACAGGGGCCGCTGATGAGTTTCTTTTTGTTCTTCCCTGGAAAAATAAATGAGAGCTGGCAGGGGTAAAATGAGGGAGAAATTAAGTCGGCATTTGATTTTCATGCTGTGAAGGTTGCAAAAAGTCATTACCGTTTGACTCATTAAGGCATTTACACCAACCTTAATAATTTTATCTGTGCTGTCTTCAAAATACTTAAATTTAACTAATTACTTCAATCAATCAAAATACTTTAAACTGTGGACAATAACAATTGACTGTTTAAAATTCTATCTAAATTATATGTTTAAAAACAGGAGCTAATAGGGCTGTAATGACAAAAAAATGACAAAAATATTATTGTTGATTATTGCCGTTAATTTCCGACCCTGCCATCTATCCATCCATTTATCCATCCGTCCGTCTATTCATCCATCTGTCCATCTATCTATCTATCTATCTATCTATCTATCTATCTATCTATCTATCTATCTATCTATCTATCCGTCCATCCGACTTATAAACCTTCAAACTTTACAGCTTTTTAAGGTTTTATCAAGGCAACATTTAAAAAGTTTATCTTGACAAACTTTGCTTTTCTTGTTAAAAAATGAGTCATATGGCTGTGAATTACAATCCATTTAAATTTATTTCCTTACATTTAAATTGCAATTCTGCAACTTGTTTGCTACTTCAATCCAAATTCAGCAATTTAATTTAAATATAGCTTGCCTATTTTTAGAACCTGTATTTTCTCCTTTTCCTTTTTCCACTCTGTAGATGATCTCTGATTCTTCTAAATAAACTCATGAGCAATTGCATTACGTAGCTATGACAGACAACTAATTATTTCATGCAAATCAGAGCAGATAATGAACCACGCTAGGTAACGTTTATGGGCACTGAGGAGCTGTGCTCTGATTGGCTGTGGTCTCTGAAGGCTTCTTCATCAGCTGAGTTGACTCCAGGTTGTCTTGTTAATCGGAAATACACTAATTGCAAGTTCTGAGAGGAAGGACGATAAATCAAGAAAGTGTTTCACACACATCAGACACCTGACAAGACAAGAAACGCAACGATCACAGGAAACACATTTTTTCAACTGATTAAGTAAGTGTTTGCTTAACAGCAGATGTGATACGTCAGCATTGTCCTCGACCTTTGCAGCTCCTGTCAGTTCTGATAAATATTAGTAAATTGTGTGTGAGTGTCCTGACATATTTGTCAGTTTGTGGGAAGGCAACATGTCCGAAAAATAAGAATTGACTCATCGCCTCATTAGTCATTGATTAAATATATTAATAGAGTGACAAGCCTGTTTATCACGGTTTGCTGCTTTCTCGTTTTCTGAAGTTCAATCATTATTGATTTACGTGCACATGAAAGCAAAACTTAACAAGAAAATTAATTCATGGACTTATGGGACTGTGCTTTATGAAAGTTTTGCTATGTGTATTTATCAGTCCGTGTGACATGTTTCACTTATATTTATTGTGTTCCTGATTTCAGACTTTTAAATTAGTATATATTTTTATTATATTTAAGATTATAAAAATAAATTTTAGTATTATTGATATAAAAACTCAAACAATTAATAATTAAATAATGATTTAAATAAACATTTATCATAATTTAATAAATATATTAATTTAGTTCTTTATACTTTAAATAATAATGTTGATATCACAGTCATTCAAGGGACTATATTAGATGTAATGACTTCCTGTGCTTTTCCGTGTTTCTACCCGCCTTGCCTTGCCTTGCCTTGTCTTTTGACCTTGGACTGTTTACCTTGTTTTTAATTGTTTGGTGCCTGCCCTGATCATTTCCTGTTATGGGTACCTTGTCTGCCCTGGATTGTACCTGTTTGCTGGTTTTCAACCCTGCCTGTTTTGACCACTCTTTTAAATAAAGCCTCCACTTGGATTCACTACTCCATCTCCGTTGTCATGCCTCCCCTACGTTACAGAATACTGAGCCACACCCGGATCCAGGGGCTTTAGCGAGCGTCCCAGGCTTAACATAGATCCAGCAGCTTTGTGAGTGTTTCCAGACCAGCAAAAATGAATTGAGTAACACAAATCATGTGCCTCCGACAAGGTGATCTCAGTACTGAAGATTATGCAAGTGACTTTATTGAACTGGCACACTTAACTTCCATGGGCACTCTGTTTAATGATATTTTTTTCGTGGTAGCTTTCTGAACTGCTCAGCTCCCTTATGCCACTACATGACCCTAAATGGACTCTAGAGTATTATATTGATCTTGTGTTGCAATTAAGTGGTTCTCAATTTATTGTGGCAGTCATGGAGGAGGAACGCAGTACTCCCACAGTGTCCACCACTTCAGAATCCCATTATATCATGGCCGCCAGCCCAGAGTTTCTCCACAAGATCGCCGCCGTTCCAGAGTCTTGTCCTGTCATGGCCGCCAATCCTGAGTCTCTTCACGTCATGTCGACCATGCCCAGTGCCTCAAGGTCAGTCCCAAGGCATCCGAGACTTGCATCCAGTGTGGAGGATCCACCGCTGGTTTCGGCCAGAGCAGAATCAGCTCCAGAGCAGTACATTCTCTGATCATTTCCCATGGCCAGCTCAAAGCCATGAATCCGCTCCCGAACTGCCCAGTACGCGCATCCTACTTCAGCTCCTCCCGAGGTGGTGGCTTGCGCTGTAGAACCTCCAGAGGCAGCGGCGTCTACGTATGAACTCTCTGCCGGTCCAGCCGCGGTCAAAGAGGCCGCCTGTGAACCCTCTTATTGTCCTGTTTAGATAAGGAAGGCCGTCTCGAGCTCTCACATCCAGCTACGGCCAAAGAGGCTGCCTGTGAACCCTCAGATTGTCCTGTCATGGCCATGGGTACCGTCTGTGAACTCTCTGCCTGTCCAGCCATGGCCAAGGAGGCCGTTTATGAACTCTCTGACTATCCTGTTACAGCCAGGGAGGCCGTTTACGAACTCTCTGAACTGTCTTCCTGTCCTGTTGTGGCCGCGGGGGCCATTGCTGATCTTTCTGTGTTCTTTGTTCCGGTCCCGTCTGATCCGCCTTGGTGGTTCTTTGCACCATCAGCTCCACTGAAATGGTGCTCAGCTCCATCAGCTCCACCCGGGTGTCCCTCTGCTCTACTGTGGGAATCGTCGTACCTGTCTGCTCCACCATGGGGATCTTTGGACCCATCTGCTCCGCCGTGGTGGTCTTCATCTCCATCGTGGTGGTCTTCAGCTCTGCCTGCTCCGCCCTGGTGGTCTTCTGATCTGCCTGCTCCGCCCTGAGGGGCTCTGTCACAATAGCTTGCTGGAGTACCCATGAGCTCCACTAGTGCACACTCTATCCCATGCCCTTGTCACTATTCACCCCGGACTCCATTTCCCAGGTTTCTTCTGCCTAGGAACCAATCCCCCGTTTACAGCTGTTTCATATCAAGAGGACTATAAAAGATGCACACACACTTACTAACATTGCTCAGTATTGCTAGCCTGATGTTTCCCTAGTTCCTGTGTTTTTCTGTGTTTCTACCCATCTTGCCTTGCCTTGTCCTTTTGACCTTGGACTGTTTACCTTGTTTTTGATTGTTTACTGCTTGCCCTGATCATTGCCTGTTTATTGGATTACTCTTTGTCTTGCCCTGGATTGTACCTGTTTGCTGGTTTTCGAAGTAGAAAATAAATTAAATGTATACTTTTCTGCACTACACATATTCAGCAGTGGTTGGGTGTCAGGGCTCATGTTCAAATTGTCTCTCAGCATCTGTAGCCATCACAGTCAGTCATTTTAATGGACACTTGTTGCATGTATAAAAAGGTCTAAATTGCTTCCCCTGAGATGCTGCCAAAGATGGATGATATCACTCTTACCATTATTAATTTCATTCACTGATTTTCCCCATCAGTCAGCTCGCAGGTAATTAGCTTCAAGTCCCATTGAGAGAAAGTGCAAATCAGTTTTTTTTTTAAAAATCAGTTGCAAATGGGACAGCTGTCTGTTTCTGCATGCATATAGACCATCTCACTGACACAAGCGCACAGGAGAAAGTTCCTCATTTCACAGTGAATTTGCCACATCACTGAGAGCTTCAGAGATCAGCAAGACAGCAAGCCAGAAAAGACTGAACAACAATAATAAGAAAGTCTGAGGCCACAAACAGGTCATATGCAGTCATTTACTAACCCACTGCATACTATATAAACTTTACACTACTTAGCAAAATATTTATTTTATCATACTAATATAAAAAACTAAAAACAATAAAAAAATAAATAAGAATTGTACAACTATTTCTTTTCAAACAGCACAAGTTGACCTTATCTTTTTAATATTACCATTAATAATATTGTATTAAAGTAATATTATAGTACAGGACGTGAAATGATAATGATACATTTTAGTTTTTTTGTATATACTAGCATACACACATATGGTGTGTGTGTGTGTGTGTGTGGTGTGTGTAGCGCCATGTATTTCTATACGAAAAATCAAATGTATCATAGATAAAATTATCATGTGATGTCCACATGTTTTTGTTCAAGAAATGATAGTGGCTGTAGCATTTCTATCATAAAGAAGTGGCCAAATATTAAAGATTAAGTGGATGTTTGAATTAAATGTTTGGTCAATATTAAACAAGGCTTTGCTTAGTCCTGTAGGTGTAACAACAGCAATTACCGGGCCTTTGGAACCCTTTGCAGGCATTTGTAAATTGTTTATTTATTTTTTATTACATTATGTATTTTAAGAGTGTTGTTGGTTATTAATTAACCAATCATTATTGCCATATTGTTTTTATATAATACATTTTAAGTCATTTTAAAGGCTATTGTTCACTAGGTTTTGTATTAGGCCTACCACAAATATATAGATAATAAAAAATAAAAATCTAGGCTTCTGAAGACTTCTGTGTGAATTATTATTTGAAGTAGCAAAACCATGGATAATTTGTGGTTACCATGGCTCCAAGAACCATACTTTTTTCATAGTAAACCACGGTAATTTTCGTAAGGGCATGGAAACCTAGAGAGAATATTAAGGCGGAGAATATTAATATGTAATTAGAAATGATACCGACATTAAAACACGTTATTAAAAGTCAACAGCAAAGACGTTTCACAGTATTTGACCGTACATGAAAATGATACACCGTCTAATCTTGGGCTTTAACTTCTTCCTTTGTCGGCGGCCAGACTCCGAGGTCTTTTCAAGCATAGTTTTCCATCAATAGGATCATTGCGCAGCCGCAAAATGAGGTGAGGCAGGACGTGCGAGCGTTTATTTATATTTTATTCAGGTATAGTGTATGTTAATATTAATATCGCACAACGTATTTTTTTTTTTTTTCATGGCAACTGCGTGGTGCCTTATACCGCCAAACTGCGTACTCCGCGTATAGGAGCGGTGGATGGGCCTTATTGATCTGTGAAATAAAGTTCAAGTCAAGTCAAGGTGGCTTAGTGTCAATTCTTCCACATGTAAGCACATACACACAGAGATTGAAATCGTTCCTCTCAGACCCTTGTGCATACAGATATTCCAATACAAAAATACAAAATACAAGAAACAAAAAACTTTTATTTTACAAATTTACAAATAAGGTAAAATGTAAAAAAAAAATATATATGTATATAAAGCACAAGGCATATGGCAGTGCAAAAAAAAAGTGCAAAACAGTAAAGTAAACAACAGTGCAGATATACTGATTGTAGTGCAAAAAAGATGTGTAGCGCAAACGAGTTATCAGGGGGGGGGGGGGACTGGATTAAAGTGACAGTGGTGCTGTATTGGGAGGGGGGGTGGGACGAGTCCGTCAGAGGGGCAGAGTCAGTGGTTTTGGGGGCAAAAAAGAAGGGCAAGGTCTGGAGGGAGTTCAGCTTCCTGACAGCCGGATGGATGAAGCTGTCCTTCAGTCTGCTGGTCCTGGCCTTGAGACTCCGTAGTCTCCTCCCTGATGGCAGCAGACTTAAGAAGCTGTGTGTCGGGTGGGTGGGTTCACCTGCAATGCAGAGGGCTTTGCGGTGAGACGGGTGTTGTAAATGTCCTAAAGGGAGGGGAGCGAGGCACCAACGATCTTTTCAGCTGCTCTCACTATGCGCTGAAGTGTCTTGCGGCAGGACGCGTTGCAGGCGCCATACCACACAGTGATGCAGCTGGTCAGGATGCTCTCGATGGTGCCTCTGTAGAAGGTGCACATGATGGGGGCCGGGGCTCTGGCTCTTCTCAGTTTGTGGAGGAAGTAGAGACGCTGCTGTGCTTTCTTGGCCAGTGCTGCGGTGTTGTCAGTCCAGGAGAGATCCTCTGTGATGTGCACACCCAGGAACTTGGTGCTGCTCACCCTCTCCACAGTCACACCATTGACGGTCAGAGGAGCATGCTGAGTGCGCACTCTCCTGAAGTCAGCAACAATCTCCTTCGTCTTCTCCACATTCAAAAGCAGCGGTTATACTGAGAACATGAACTTTTAGAACGCAAAAACCTGCAAACCCACAGAAAAACACTGTTGTTCTCAAAGAGAATGTTTACTCAGAACAGAAGCAGCAGCAAAAAAAAGGCATGTTTTAGACTAACGGTCAGAGATAGGTTAGAAAAACTAAATGATGCAATAAACTTTACTTATATACTTACTGGTGCAAAAACACTTTAACTCAGGAAGAAAAACTGGAAGAAAAGTGTGCTATAACCCCAGAAACACACAAGCACAAACACATATCTAACAATCCCAGAGCATCATTAAGCTGAAAGAATAAATTGCTGGAATGATTTCTGATCTCTTGACCGAGAAGGAAGGCACTTCAGTTCATGGAAAATTGTATTCTTTATATTATATGTGAAATGTCTACAACAAAAAACTCTATTCTAACTGAATGTAAATCAACTGCATTAGGGGTATTGGGTGAATCTCACAAAAACCTGTCAAAAGTATGTCTGATTCATTTTTCAGGTTTATTGAAAAAAATGAAATAAATATGTATATTGTTTAAAAAATAAAATTAAGCCTATTTTTAGAACAATAATTGTTTTTACAGTGGCAATTTTCATGGGTCAAGCACATATACACAGTAAATAAATTACTGTATGTATATTAATAATCACAACAAGCATTATTCAATACATTATAAATTCTGAATACATTATGATAATATTATCTCTTTGAAAGCGAATGAACAACAGTATAGAAAATGACTGATAAATCAAGAGAAATTCCAGAACTTTACAAAGATACAAACAAAAATAAACACAGTCCTGATAAACAGAGACTACAGGCTGCAACTACGTTTGCTTTGGTCTCTGCAGGCGTTCACAACAGCACTGACGGTCCCCTTGAGAAGCATAATGATAATTCTTCAATAACTCAATCTTCATCAGCTTTACATGAAACTCCCACATGACCCATTTTCCTGTACGCCCGTTCTCCCAACCTCTGGATTCATTATCGGCCCCCACTTACAAACCTTTTGTGTTTCCAAATTTCCTCTAAAATCCCTCCAACACTCCCCTCGCCTCCCTCCACTTCTTTTCCGGCTACAGAAGGAAAGATAACTCAGCTCATGGAAGCAGGACGTTCCCAGTCATGCGCTGTCAGCAGGCCAAAGAGACTGTGTTTGTGTGCACTACAGAAGCAGACAGAACGAACACATCGGCCAAGGCCCAGTTATATTTTCCAAAGGAGATGATTTTGTTTTCCTTTTGTGGCCTCTGAACCATTTTGCTGAGTCAACAGAATGGGAGGATGGACACGGTGGCCGTTGGCTTTAAAGGTTAGGCCCGGTTTGGAAGGTGTTCTTTGGAAATGAGGAGGAAGAGAAAGATGAATAAAGAGAGGGACAAAGAAACAAAGGCGGTGTGGCGTTGTCAGACTGGAAGCGATGAGTCAAGCTGGGAAACGGGTCAAATGTTCCTGCAAATCAAACAAGGGAACTCCAGACTGACGTTCACTTTGACAACCTCACACAGTGCACAGGAAACACATGGATAGTTCTCTCACAGAGATGTAGGTTATAATCAGGGCTGTCCTTAGCTGACGCGGGGCCCGGTGCGAGGTAGGGAGCGGGGCCCCCCTCGGTCCATTCACGATCGGGGGTAGTCTTTTAGAATATCTTGTGGACTGGGAAGGTTATGGGCCAGGGGAACGTTCTTGGGTTCCCAGAGTTGACATCCTCGATCCCACGCTGCTGGAAGCGTTTCACTCCACTCATCCAGATCGCCCTGGACCCCGAGGAAGAGGTAGGCCACCACGACGTCAGGGTTTTCGGCCCTCAGGAGCGGGCCGTGGAGGAGGGGGTACTGTCACAGATCGGCCAGGCTCAGCCACCACCCAATCACAACGAACACCATCACCTGAATACTGATCAAACACACCTGTTGGTAATTGGCAATCTCATCATCACCCATACAAAAGCACACACCTCACTTCACTCTAGTATCCGGTCTCGTTTCTACGAAGTCGACTCTCTCTGTGCTATCTGTGAGATACATTGAAAGACCTACCTGCCTGTTATACTTACCTCCTGTGTTTCCTCCAGTGCAGTGTTTCTCAACCCTGGTCCTGGGCGCCCCCCAGCACTGCACATTTTGTGCGTCTCCCTAATCAAACACACCTGATTCAACTCATTAGCTCATTAAAAGAAGCTCCAGGACCTGAAATGGGTGTGTGTCAGAAAAGGGAGACATACAAAATGTGCAGTGTTGGGGGCGCTGAAGACCAGGGTTGAGAAACACTGCTCCAGTGTGTTCTCCTGTGTTCCATTCCCTAGTTAATTCCAGTTATCATCTCCGTGGATTCTCTGTATACTCAACATCTGAGGTGTGTGCTGTCCTCTGTCTCCCTTCCACGATCTCCTGCGAAAACCAGATACTGTGTTATATTCCTCAACTTCCCAAAGAACTGCTACATTGACTTTAAAACTCACCTGCCATTACCTTCAGCATCATTTGCTGAAAATAAACTACCCTTGTGTTTTCTAATCCTCTTTGTGAGTCTCCTTTCGTAACAATTAGTAACAAATAAATCATTCAAAAACATAACCAACCTTTTTCTCCGGGATGGGATTGCATGTCCCATTCAGAGAGCACACTGAAGGTGGTGGAGGGGTTCTGATGAAGGAAAGTGGACTTGGTTCAGTATGACACAAGCTCTGCTCCAAAACTTAGTAAGTTGCCTCGTTGTTTACTGACGGCCTTCTAAGACAACATTGTAACATCTATTTAGTATTCAGTGCACATTTGCATCCTGTAAGTGTCTCAAAGGTTTCTCAGAATGTGCTTGATATGAAAATTACATAGCTTAAATGTGATTGATGAGGGAAAATGACAACATGACAGATGTTCTGATAAACATTAGAACGTGTCACTTTGTTATACAGCGACACAAATGCCAACTAATGCATATTTAAAACCTCAGTGAACCCTGAGGGCTTTTCTGTCTCTCAGGCAGGCAGATGCCTCAATGGCGCAGTCCATATGTGAGGTGGACAACTGAACTCTTTACTCAAAACAATGGAGGTATCAATCATTTTGAACAAGTCTACAATATTCAGCAACACCTGCTGACCTTAAGATGGAGAAATTAAAGCTCTGGGTTATTGCCGCTCTGACATTCGTGAGGTGCCTTATTTAAAGCAATAGTTTAACCAAAATGAAAATTTACTGAAAATGTACTCACCCTCAGGCCATCCAAGATCTAAATTTAGTGGAGTTTGTTTCTTCATCAAAAAAAATTTGGATAATTTTAGCATTACATCACTTGCTCACCAATGGATCCTCTGCAGTGAATGGGTGCCGTCAGAATGAGAGTTCAAACAGCTAATAAAAACATCACATTAATCCACAAGTAATCCACGCAGCTCCAGTCCATTAATTAATGTCTTGTGAAGCAAAGACAAAACTGTGCATTTATAAGAAACAAATCTATAATTAAGGCATAACTTTAAACCATCACTGCAGGCCAAAATATGAGTCCATAATCTATAATAATAATGCTTCATCCAGTGAAAATGTCCATCCCTTGTTGTCCTCTCACATCAAAACCCACCAACATAATTGTTTAGAACTTTTCTGGACTGTTCTTTGTAATGTGCTTGATCTGTGCATATTTCTCACCTGATTCAGACAAGACAAACTTTTCACTGGAGAAAGCAATATTATGGATTATGGACTTGTATTTTAGCTGGAAGAAACTATTTAAAGTTAAAATGTCTTGATGGATTTGTTTATTATGCAGCGTTTCGCTTCTCAATACATTAATTGATGGACTGAAGTCTTGTGGATTATTGTGATGTTTTTTATCAGCTGTTTGGACTCTTATTCTGACGGCACCCATTCACTGCTGAAAATTCATTGGTGAGCAAGTGATGCTAAATTTCTTCAAATCTGTTTCCATCTCATCTATATCTTGTATTGCCTGAGTAAATTTTTAGCTAAATTTCATTTTTGGGTGAACTATTCCTCTAATGTGACTGTATAGGCTGTTTTGATTCAGCATCTCCAACAGCCTGATGCGTCACAAAGAGTAGCAAGGTATGAGTCTAAAGGAGTCAGGATGGTTTACAGCAGGTGCTGTTTTTGTTTATGTGGGATTCATACAGTAGTCATATCATGACAGGTTGGAAATACATGACCACATCGAGCACATGTAAAAAAAAAAATCACCCTGTAGATGCACTACATTAACTTTCCTTTGTTAAGCAAGTGTGAGAGAAAGCGAGAGAAGGTAGAAAAAGTGGCAAAGTAAAGACAGATATGGATGAAACTCAGCATGGTGCAAAGAACACAACATCATGCATTTAATTTCACGTCTTCCCTTCTTGATAAATGTCTCTCGCATACATTTGTCTCTTAAAGAGGGCGTAATGTTGTGGAACAAACCATCACTGGCAGGCAGCACAAAATGCCCAGTGCACTGTCTGGTAGATCTGCTGGGGCTGGGTGGCAGATGGATTGATCGCCTGAATACAACTGACCAGCTACTTGCAGACACCAGATGCTTTAAATCAACTTGATGCCCTCTGTCACATTTCATCCCTCTTGTTTGAAGCTCAAAATCAACCATGGAGCTGTAAAGATCCCCACTGCTGCCTATGAATGCATTCATAAGAGGTCAGCTGGAGAATTCTGGAGAGTGAATGAGAATACAGAATGATACAGAATGATAGAAAAAAAACAAGCTCAAGCTATATTTTCCAATGAACATATCGAAAATGGGAAGCCAATGCAACTAAAGTGTAAACTTGAAATTTGAATGAAACATTGCTGTCTCTTTTTATTTTGAAATCCAAACCTGCTGAGCAACTTAAACTACTATATATTATACATATTTTCCACGTTTTGAAGTGTCAATGTTAAGGTTTTTAAAAATGATGAGCAATGTACACTACAGTACAGTTCAAAAGTTTGGGGTCGGTCTCTTATACTCACCAAGGCCTGCTTTATTGTAAACTAGAATTATATATATTATACAGTAAAAACTGTAATATTTTGAAACATTATTACAATTTAAAATAACTGTTTTCTATTTTGATATATTTTAATAAATACATGGAATTTATTCCTGTGAAGGCAAAGCTGGATTTTCAGCAGCATTACTCCAGTCTTCAGTGTCTTAAATATTTTTATTTTTTATTTTTATTTTTTATATTTGTAATATCATAAATTTTTTCAGGATCCTTTGATTAACAGAATGTTCAAAAGAGCAGTAATTATTTGAAATATAATTTTTTTGTAACAATGTAAAAGTCTTTAAATCTCACTTTTGACTGATATAATTAATTGTCGCTGAAAAAAAACTATTAATCTCTATTTTTTTTATGTCCTGACTATAGTTTATTTTACAGGTTACAAGGTTGTACCAAAAATAACACATTTTGTATGAATTAAACAGGACAGTTCCTGTTTAACAGAGACAGTTCTACATGAAAATAATACATTTTACTTCTAAAATGGTTTTTTTCATGTAGTTTTGACACACTTTGCTGCACATCCTTACTTTTTACTGCATACGAAGCAGTATAGTGGATACTATCCATTTATTTATTTATTTTTTTAACAACTTGTGACATTATGTTAAATGCAACAAAACATTTGTCAAAAGTCAACACTGATGACTGATGGTTGATATTGCTTCCAGTTCGTTTATCACACTGGAAACTGACAAACATTCCATGAAGTGTCTGGTTCCACACTGCACATTTTGGCAAATGTAATACACATTTCAGTTATTCTATGCATACAGAAAGTGTTATACACTGTGCACAAAATACATACTGCATACTGCTAAAATAGTATGACAGCATGCCATTTCTGATTGCAGGGTTTAAGGGTGATGAGTAGTATTTGAGGGTAGTCTGTTGCACATGATAGTAGTGCATAGTGTATGTAGCTAGTGGTTAGTGCGTTAGCTAGTAGAGTGTGTGGAGTGCAGATGGCTGCATAACAGGAGGTTTAAAGATTCTGGCAAAAGTGTGACTTTATAGCATCTCATATAAACTGGTACAGTATCTTATAAAGTCCATTCTTTTCCTGTGAGATTTATATATGGAATTTTATATCTCGCCAGATGTGCGTGGTTGTTTTAGAAATGAGTGGTGCTGAGCACACAGATAAAAGCCAAAGATGAGCTCACTGACAGATCTGAATGTTAAAGAGAGACAGGGTAGGGTTCTGGCCCGGTTCAGCCCGTTGGGAGAGAGACAGAGAGTTGGATCTGTAACAGGTGGCTAATCTTCAACTGTGCTTCAAGAGAGTAAAAAACATCACAGCGTTTCCCAAACATTTCACCTCGTACAACCCTTACTACAAAACACAAATATTTGCCTGCAGCCATTTCATTTCTTCACACTGCACTAATTTACTTTTTTTTTTTTTTTTTACTTTGTTTAAAATATACACTACTGTTTATTATATATATTGAATATATTATATATCTATTATATATAATATATATTATATATATATATATATATATATATATATAATATATAATATATATATATGCTATCTATTCAGACTACCCTCAATCCTCCGCAAACTGAGAAGAACCAGAGCCCGGCCCCCATCATGTGCACCTTCTACATAGGCACCATCGAGAGCATCCTGACCATCTGCATCACTGTGTGGTATGGCGCCTTCAACGCGTCCTGCCGCAAGACACTTCAACACATAGTGAAAGCAGCTGAGAAGATCGTTGGTGCCTATCTCCCCTCCCTTCAGGACATCTACAAACACCCGTCTCACACCGCAAAGCCCTCTACATTTCAGGTGATCCCACCCACCCACCCTACACACATCTTCTTCATCTGTGCTGCAATCAGGGAGGAAGACTGCGGAGTCCTCCAGCCTAGGACCAGCAGACTGAAGGACAGCTTCATCCATCAGGCTGTCGGGAAGCTGAACTCCCTCCCGACCTTGCCCCCCATCCCCTCTCTTGCCCCACGCACCACTGGACTCTGACCCTCTGATGGACTCTCCCCCTCCCCCCCTCCCAAATACACACACACAGTCACTTTAATCAGTCTGAAATAAGCGCTTTTGGCACTACAAATCTTTTTTTTGCACTACAATCACTCTATCTGCACTGTTGTTTACTTTACTGGTTTGCACTCTATCTTCCATATGCCTTGTGCTTTATATATATATTTTTACATTTTACCTTATTTGTATATTTGTATAGTTGTATTTTGTATTTTGTATTTAATCTGTATTTATGTTATCTGTATGCACCAAGGGTCTGAGAGTAACGCAATTTCACTTCTCTGTGTGTATGTGCTGTACATGTGGAAGAATTGACAATAAAGCATACTTGACTTGACTTGACGTATTCAGCAAAAAGCATTAATTGATGAAAGGTGACAGTAAAGATATTTATAATGTTACAAAATATTTTATTTTAAATAAATGCCATTCTTTTGAAATTTTCCATTCATCAAATAATCCTAAAAAGATTATGGTTTTCACACAACATTATGCAGCAAAACCGTTTTTAACATCGATAACAACAAGAAATGAACAGCAAATCAGCATATCTGAATGATTTCTGAAGGATCATGAGAGACTGAAGACTGGAGTAATAATGCTGAAAATTCAGCTTTGTCATCAAAGGAATAAATTCTATTTTAAAATACATTCACAATTTGTCCTTGGTTGTCATAGGGACAGCAGATCCCAGTGTCTCATGGATGACCTCATGCGATGCAGTGAATGGCAGAATTAGGTCAGAATGATTAGCACATGGTCTCCTGACTGAGTGCTTAAAATTGGCCTGGGACTCCAACAAGACCTTCAGTACGGCATCCTTCAAGCGAATTATAAATAATTACTGGACAGAACACCATTCTAGTTATCAGTTATGAAGGTCTACGTAAGAAAAAAGGAGGACGAGAGGAGAAAAAATAACACTAAAGACTAGAAAAGGCGCTGCTGTGATGGTATGACTGATTTGAAGTCACAAGTTCTGAGTTAGTTTGTCAAACTCAAGGAGTCAGTCCTCTTTTTTCAAACTCAAGTAGCCAGTTAAATGTTGCAAACATACACATTTCAGTGGACAAAAAGCATCTTTCTAGTACACTGATAGCCATATTTTTAAACTTATAAAACATGCATATTTCATTATATATAAGCTATGCGATTGCATTAAAATAAGCTGATTTCACTGGCAATAGTGAACGAGAGTTTGAGGTCTAATTAATCTAAACCTCACCAGTCCACAAAAGAACAATATGCACAAGGGAAAAATGGAATAAAACATTATAACGTGTATAAAATCGTGTGCTTTGAGCTTTGACAGAGTTGAGATGTGGAAGACAAAATAGTGTCTGTCCAAAATTTTGATTTTGTCCAAAACTTGGCTTAATGCTGCCTTCGCATGTTATCAGAAATGTCCTACTTCCCACTTCTGAAGTTGCAATTATAAGTATTTAGCATTCAAGAGCTTTGTTGTCAGAAAGAAAAGGATCATTCTTGCCTATTTCTTGTCAAAACCTTAGCCAAAAGGTATAGAACATATTGAGAACATCAAACAGATTTTGAATAAAAATGTCCCATTTATTGGTAACCATATAAACACTTTATTCAGTTTGCTTACCTAGATATTCAATTTGGAATTTCAGTCAAATAAATGCTACTTTCACTGTTCAATGCATACAATATGCATTTAATGTTATTTATATATGTAAATATGCATGACTGTAATGCACGAGAAAACTCTAAAACTCAGGCATGAAAATTATCTTCGAGTTTCCCAGTTGTAAATCCGACTTGAGTGGCCGTTCATATCCAATTTGACTAGAAAAAACCCTCATATTTACGATAATTCTAAAAGCATGTGAAGGCAGCATAAGTTTGTACTATCACAGAAAACTATAGTGGTTAAGCGTCTGATTGGCTGACAGACTCCAGCTAATCACAAAAAAACACATCAAAGCACATCAAGGTCTTCATCTTTGCTGCTAGCAATTAATCCTAAGCTCATCAGTCCACAAAAGAACAATCTGCATGAATGAATAAAAAAAACAGTTATTTTAAAGGTTAATAATATTTCACAATAATACTGTTTTCCCATGTTTTTAATTAAATAAATGCAGCCTTGGTGAGCATACCAAAAAAAATTCTCTGAAGCAAAAATAGCTTTCCAAAGTTAATAATATAATAAATGTGTAATATGAACAGTGTCTGTCTCAAAATTTTCAACCTGGTTTAATTTTGTATCATTGAAAACCACAGAGGTTAAGAATGATTGGCTTCGAGGCACTTCAAGGTCTTTGTTATTTCTAATGAATCTAAACCTCATCAGTCCACAAAAGAACAAACTGCATGAGAGAAAAATGGAATACTAGAACCATTCTCAGTGGTAATAAGAAAAAATAGATTTTGAAGGGAGGAGAGCGTGTATGCCGTGTCTTTCATTTTCGTTCTTGGAAAACAATCCTTTATCACACCACTCCTCCTGCTCCTAACACCTGTGATGGTGGAATCTCCATGTCTCCATGCAATAATCATCCCCCAGCCCTCCTGATGCTGGCCAGTGTCCAGACTCGCAACAGTGGCTAAGAGTAGACGCGCGTAAATGGAACATTGCTGGCAACTCGTGATGAGCCGCACCTGGTGCCCATTGAGCCTCGTCAGCATTGCCATAAATCCACTATTGTGACTCTCCTCTAGTGAAGCTACCTCCATGAGTGCATGCATGAGGTGTACTTGAGGGTTTGGAGCAGATGATCATCGTCATTGCCAGAGTTGCTAAACCTCATTAAACATTTAGAACAAACATTCTACTCGTGCTATTATTGCAGTACGCATACTGCGCACAAGTATGCACATTTTAGTGTAGAAAACCGTTTGCATCTGTAGTATGCAACCAGAAAGGATACCATACCATAAAGAACAGTACAATATACAAAATCCCACAATGCAATAGGTTGGACTTTAAATTCCATTTTTAATTTGTTGAATTAAAGCTGAAGTATGTTATTTCTGCACCACTAGTGTCACCTATCAGAACTGCAGAAATGAATGGCTTACTTATAGCTGTCTTTGCATATTAAACTGTAATAGGAGAAAGTGTTGAAGACCAAAAAAAGTTACATGCATTATTTCAGCCTTAACCTGACGTGTTTGATTAGATAGCCAAGGGTTTGGGAAATGCATAATTAGTCATATTAATTATTTATTATTTAAATAATAAATACTTCATGAATTTTATTGATCATTGCTTTATTATTATTATTATTATAATATTATTATTATTATTAGGCTTTTATCTATTTCTATATTTGGTTTAATTATTTCAGGTTAGTAATTTTAGTATTTTAAAATTTTATTTTTATTTTTATTTTAACTTCAAGTCAAAGATTTGGGAAAACTGAATATAAAAATAATGCAAAATAATCAGTTATTTTATATTTATTATTCAAATAGCATTTATAATACATACTTTTCATGCAAATGTATGTGTTTTTGTCATTATTATTATGCTTTTTTGTTATGTTTTTGTTAGTTTTTTATTTCTATATAGCTTTAATTTATTTCAGTTTTATTTTTAGCGCGTCTAATAACATTTACATTGCATATTGTAAATGTAAATGCATGCAATCACCTGTACACCACTCGCATGTGCTTGTTAACATTAATTTTACATTCCTGGGGGATGATTTGCTCAATTCAAATGTCCATTAAGAAAATATTTACTGTGTACATCACACAGGCCTTTAAGGCTTTATTGGCAGTCTTACCTGAAGCATTGCTGGACATGTGCCTTTATTGGAAGCAACGGTGAGGTAGTAATGAGGACCAGACATCTTCCTTCAGGAAAGAGCACCTGATCTATGAAGAAGTGTAAAGTGACAAACTGTCCTGCTAACAACAAGTCCTGCATCTGTCAGAAAGGAGAGGCCTGCTGTTATAGACACAGAACAGCTCCATATTAGAGCTCAGATAAAAACACACAAACTGTGTGTTTTTATAGTACTATTTTTCTTATGATTAAATATTCCATGTTACAACTTACGCTAAGTATACAACAATAGACTAATCAAGACAATTACATAAAACAGTTTCTCTAAAATTCTCTAAAAAAGTAAGGTTACATGTGGAAAAACTTGCAACCAAGTGAAAAGAGCCTACAATCAGGCAGTGTTACTTTTATTAATTTTTTTTAGCATTTACTAATAAACATTTTATTAGTAACTAGTAATTTTATTAGAATTTATTAATATTTTGAATGAGCTTTTAATTTTTCATATTTTCAGTTTGTTTTAGTTTTAGTAAGTTTATGTGCTTTTGTCATTTTATTAGTTTTTTAATATTTCTATATAGCTTTAACTTGTTTCAATTTCAGTTTTAGTATTTTTAGCTTGTTTACTTCAGTTAGTTGCCAACAATTTTCATTTCAAGTTTTTCATCAAATTTGTTCAATATTTTAGTTTCCGTAAACAATAACGCTGCAGTTAAGTCTCTATAATATTTGAGGTCCCTCTTTTACATAAGCCTAAAGAAACCTTTTTTTCCAAAAAATGTAATTCATATTCATTAAAAACTTCTTAAAGGGGTCATATGACGCTGCTAAAAATAACATTATTTTGTGCATTTGGTGTAACAGAATATGTTGACATAACCACATTATTTTTTAAGACATACTGTATATTATTGTTTATCCTCTATGCCCCGCCTTTCCGAAACACTTCGATTTTAACAAAGCTCATCGTTCTAAAAAAGCGAAGTGATTGGCCAGCTGTCCAGTGCGTTGTGATTGGCCGAATACCTCAAGCGTGTGACGGAAATGTTACGCCCCTTACCACACTGTGATGCCCTGTCAGGCCGGAGCGATGATTCAAAAACATGAAAACCCATTATAAAAGAGGCATTCATTGCATCCAGTGGGGAAATAATTATGGATTATAATGACTTGTACTTTCTTTTTACGCATTGCATTGCATCGCGCCGCGCCGCGTAATCATTAAAACATGTCTGCATTGTGATAGGAGAAAGGACAAACAACAAGCTCTACTCTACACTACCCAAAAAATCTCTCTTTACATCTATAAAATATAAAAAACATTTTAAATAAAAAAACCTTTCTTACAGTCTTTGAGTCAGAACAGCCGGTATTGTAGTTTACTCTACCAGGATCAGTAAACATTCCTCCATAAAATGCGCTGCACACATATATATATTTGGGTTGAATTGTTCTGGAACAGTTTTGTAAATACAGCTTAACCACTGATTTCTGGTTGTGTCTTCTTTTGGAAGGCCAAAACAAAGTAGTTTCTCTTTCACAACAAAACACACAGCGTCACACACGGCCTAGAGTGAGCAGAGAACGGCCGGCGGCAGCAGCGGCGGCGAGATTCGACGAAGGAGCATGCGGACGGGCTTTGGCTAAACACATGTGACGACCCCAGGCTGGACTCCGCTTTTTCCACGGTGAAAGCCAATCCGGCGATTGATAGCGCGAAGTTGATGTATTTCCTCAGCAACCAGCACAGATCAGCTCCAGGCATGACGAAGCAGTATTGTCGTCTTTTGGTTAGACCCCAAAACAAATAGTAGTTCGCTTTCACAACGAAATCACAAAGCACATTCACAAACATGGCGGCAGCAACAATACTACAGCCAGAATAAAAGTTATGCCTCCTTTCTTTGCGTGAACATTTGGGCGGTGTTATGCAAATCTTCCCAAATAGTGAGGTAGATATGTGGGGGCGTGTTAGAACGAGCTGTTTTAGGTAGGTGTGGCTGACTCTGAACCTTTATAAAGAATATCTATTTGGATTTGAGACTTTAGTCTTTGCAACTTTACAGATCTTCTTGCACCAAGAGCTTGTAACACTCCAAAGAGAAAGGAAAAATTTAAATTGCATCATATGACCCCTTTAAAATAAAAAAGTAACATCATAACTCCCATGAATAAGCAGCATGATTTGAGGTCTCATTCATGTCTGTAGCACAAATGGTGTGGAATGAATTATGCACTGAAGTTTAATATTAGAGAATAGGATTGTTTAAATCCCTAACCTCAATATGAGCAATAACAATAGTATTAGTTCCCTTAACAAGTACAACTAATGAAGCTAAACAAGAAAAAGAGGAAATAAATAATCAAATCTGATAGTTTTGTTAGCTTCCAGCTAGGCATTTTAATATGACTGCACTAGTATGCACAACCTGAGGGATGTTTCTTGGGAACACAATTAAGTTTGAGATTAAAGTATATTTCCAATGAAGAATCACCATTGAGTATATAAATGCAGGAAAAGAGCCAAGAGTGAAAGCAAATACTCCTTTATCTTGAGCTAATTCTACATTACTTTCCCCCTCCCCTTGCCATTTATTGACTGCGAGGGACAACAACAAATGTGTATGGAGAAAATTAACACAAAGGCGGGTTATTAAGATTTGTCTTCCTTTGTTTCTCTGACTTTTTAATTATTTTTGAATCCTTCAATGGATTTGATCAGTGGGGCTGCTGGTAAATCAATCTCTCTCTGTCCTTCTTTTCTAATTTGTAGGCCCTGGTGCATTAACCACTGCTCCTCATACAAGCTCCTAAATGACTGCCTGACTTTGCATTTCCAGACTTAATGAACAAATAAAATATTGAATTGGGAACTTTTGTCTGTGACACAATGGCAGTTCTACACCAACCCTGCTCATAATGCTGTCTGTCTGCTCATAAAATGTGGCTGATTTCTCCTTCAAAGTACAGAAATAGAAGTTTGAGTAAACACAGAGCTCAGTGCTCACTCCAAGAAACATATTATTTTTGAATATTGCATTTTCTGTGTTCATCAGTGGGCAATAAAATCTGTTTACTTTCCTGTATTAATATAGGACATTTCTAATGGCTTGTGCCTTTTTACGCAATTAATCAGATTTAGTTGATTCATGGTTCAGTATCAGCCATAAACCATGCTGTGGTATGTGTGGGAGGGGCATTCACATTCTAGAAAGCATCTGATTGGACAGAAATCTGTGTAGTGCAGGATGAGTCATCAGTATTTTTAAATAAAATGAATTTTGTCAACATGACTATAGTAGCAAAAATTACTAAAAGAAATGGACTTCAAAGCAACACAATTTTATTTTAGGGCATTCTAAGCACCTTGAAGAGTTGTTAATGTTCTTGAGCTAAATGCAACCAGGTTTTTTTTTTTTAAATAGACATTTTAATTCAGATGAGACAAGAAAGACTAAATACATTTCTTTACAAACACATCAACCTGACATAGAGTACAGTCCAAAGGTCTGGGGTCAGTAAGATTATTATTATTTTTGTTTCTGATTTAAGTCTCTTATGCTCAACAAGGCTGCATTTATTTGATGAACAATACAGTAATATTGTGAAATATTATTACAATTAAAAAAAAAATGTTTTCTATTCTAATATATTCCAAAATGTCATTTATTCCTGTGATGCAATGCTTAAGTTTCAGGAGCTGTTACAAAATGTATTTGAAATAGAAATATTTTGTAACATTGTCAAATTAGACCAACTGAATGCATCCTTGCTGAATAAAAGTATACAATTCTTTCCCCAAAAATAAAAAAATAAAAAGTTATTGTACCCCAATTTTTTGAATGGTAGTGTACAGTAATAAAACATATATTATGTATAAATATTTATTATCTTAAAATGTTGACTGATATTGACAATGAGAATGCAGTTAATTTCTATTTCATTTTTTTTTTAAAGTATATTACAGTGCTATAAAGTAAAATCAATGTGAACACAAGACTCTTATTTTTATTATTGACGTACGCTTCCAGATGTGCGAGGTAGAGACCAATGACGGCACTTCAGAGTCTGACAGAATCTAAAATTACAGGAAGTCTCAACCTTCCGTGATATATCGCGTATTGGAACATGATATGACTGGAACAGATGGGACTGAGTCATGTGAAGAACAGTAATCAAGACAAGTGAAATCACAGCATCACAAAGTGACCAAAATTATTAATTTGCGTTCATTCATCTTCTTTCCAATGGAACACAAAAGAAAGCCTTGCATTGTCTTGAATCTGAACTGGTATAAAAAAAGAGAAAATACGACGACGTCATGTATTCAAATATAATAAATGGCCTGAGACTTCTAGACATAGATGATAAGCATCTAATGGTCTGAGGAGGATGGGGAGGGCAGATGGATTCGCTGCGTCTTTGCTGTATTTGAATGTGAGGTATTTGTGGTGATGGTGGAGGCAGCATGATGGATGTTCTGCAGGCAACAGAGGTTTTGGTCTGGAGGCAGACGGGCACAGCGCCAGGATAATTGCATTGTTTATCCATTACTATTTCCGTTCAAGTCAGGCAGAGGGGAAACAATGGTTGATGTCACTGGGTGCGTTCATGTGTGTTTGTGTGTCTGTGAAATACAGTGTTCCTGTTGTTTGGCAAACATTAATTATGAGGTCATGAGACCTGTGGTAAATGAAGTCGAACATTGTAAAACACCTACCGCACATTTACCAGTTCAAGTAGGGAGGATTTCTTTCAACTTTTTCATGTTGTTCAGCATACACAACTGTTTATAGACTGACATGGCATGGTACTTGCTTTTTGGATAAATAATATGACAACGTCATGTTTTTGGAGATTCACCATGGTGCTACCATTGGTTTATGGTTATTCTGTGTAGGCTATATATGTTTTGGAGATTCAAAATGTAGTACCATGCCTTTTTGGATATATACTATGGCAATGACACGTTTTAGAAATACCATGGAGATTACAGTACTATCACAGCTTTTTAAATATTTACTATGGCAATGCCATGCTTCTGAAGATTTACCATGATAGTACCATGGTGTTTTGGATAAATGCCATTTTTAGGGCTTTACCATGGCTTTTTGGATATTTACTATGGCAATACCATGTGGTTTGGAGATGTACAATGGTATTGCCATGGCTTTCTGGATATGTACTATGGAAATACCATGTTTTTGGACATTTACAATGGTACTACCATGGCCTTTTGTAAATATATAACATGGCAACACCATGTTTTTGGAGATTTACAATAGTAGTACCAATGCTTTTTGGATATATACTGGATTATGACAATACAATGTTTTGGAAAGATACTATGGCATTACCATGTTCTATAGATTTATTACTGTACTACTATGTTTTTGGATATAATACGTGATATGGCAATACCATATTTTATCAGCTCTACCATGGTAGTACCAAGGTTTTTGTATATATAACAATACCATGTTTTGGAGATCTGTGGGGTGTATTCCAGAAAGGAGGTTCAACAAACTCTGAGTTAAAACTTGAACTCTGAGTTGACTTACCCTGAGATGGGAAACTTTGAGTTTCCCTTTTCTGGAGTTAACAGACTCTGGGTTTCCAACAAAACCTGCTCTCTGGAATACACCCCTGGTATTCCTTACTTCAAGTTTAAATAAAGTACTATGTACCATACCATAGTTTTGGGCATGATACTATGGGAATGCCAGGATTTTTGGACATGTCCCAAAGCAAAAAAAAAAAATAGATTATTATATATAGAGAGGGAGAGACAGGAAGGAAGAGAGAGAGAGAGAGAGAGAGAGATTTACCATGGCAGTACCATCCCTTACAAAAGATGGTGATAGTAATACCATAATGATCATTCTATGATACTGAAACTCATGTACCATGGTATTTACATCCCAAGGTAAATTCAAAACTGCCATTGTACTGCTATTGCAAATTTCCACAAAAACATGGTTTTGCTTTGGATTTGTACAGTGCACTTACAAAAAGTACCATGGTACTACCATAGTAATCTTGAAAGTACCTTGGAGTTCCATGAGTTCCAGGTCCAAAGGACAGGTATGAGGTCATCTGAAGCGTGCCTGCAACAACTTGTCTTCCTCTCATCATCTCCGACATCTGTTCTCTGTGGTAGTCACGTGACCTTTTCCAAACAAATGCACTAAATGGAAAAATATGCATGCTCCACCTGCCAAAATATTGCCATGAACATTCACCTGCAAGACTATTATTACATTAGCAAGGAAAAAACATGACTAAATACTTTGAATTAAACTTTTAAAAAAATTATAAAAAATCTAGCATCCCGCTAAGACATCTAACAAAACCAGTTGTTGTGTTTGTTTTGTCTGGAGGTACTTAATAAAATGAAGCAGTCAGAAACTCAAGCACGGATGATCGAAACCAATAAATCAACCACAAACATTAGCCTACACTCAGTCACCAGATCACAGAAAGCCTGCAAGGTCAGTCATCTAAGGTCAGAGACAATCATCAAAGGACAGACGTAGACTAAATAAGAGTTTAAATTTATAAAAAGAATTTGAGCTGTTTTCCTTCAAGAAACAGAGATTAGCCATCCCCACTGGGGGCAGTTAAAGTTCCCCGGACCTAAACAGACTTAAATCTGTATGGAAACTCCAAGCCTAGAATATTTTATTAATTTAAGGCCTGTCAGATATGAGCTGACACAAGGCAGTTACAACAGTATTTAGCTTAAGAGCTAAATCACCAAAGTTTATAGCATGCATGCAAGACATGGCAGTCTGGTTGATACGACAATAATTTAAGAGCATTTTGTTGTCTTTACTATATATGTTGATGTTAAAAATACAATTTCCCTTTCTTAGAGCTCGTCTGCAAATAGGCTACTCATCCAGGCCTAACCTGACAACACAATATGAAACACATTCACACACTCACATGCTTGGAGAATGGCAACTGACAGGCTTATTTGCACCTTTGTAACTATTGTGACTCTGACATGAGAAACTGTGACAGGGAGAGCACAAGGCTTCATATGAAAGGCTACAGATATGTCGGCAGAAGTCAGTGATGGCTGGATCTTTGTGGATTGGTGGCCACCCACAGGTTTGATTCACCCTTGGCTAGGTTAAGCACACGCACCTGGGGATCATGCCATTTTGTCGATCCAAGTGGGTTTAATTGCATCCTTCTGATTCTCCATTTTCAATCCCTCGAGGTAGCTGTACGCAGAAAAACCCTGCACACTGTCAAAATCGAAATGCTTTTCAAAAAGCAGAAGGTGAAGGATTACAATGCAGTGGTGAAAGAAATAAACCCCTTGAGGACCGTTTCTCTGTATGTGTCTCTGGAGAGTATGTCAGCAGTGGGATCCAGAACACCACTTCCAGCAAAAACACCAGATAACAGTTTGGACAGGTCTGCATGTCTTCTCTGGGATTCAGAAGCCTGGCTTTCTTCATGAAGGCAGCAGATATGTTCAGAAATACATCATTTAGGGTTTGCATGACTGCTCATGTTTACTAGTTGATAAGTTGCAATGAAGGAGAGCAGGAGAGAAATTAGATTTTGCATGCTGCTTTCACTGTCATGAACTTCGGTTATTTTTAAAGTAAATTTTCACTATATTTGCAAATACTCGTTTTATGAAATGTCTTGTAAATATAAATATATTTGCTGTTACATATTTGTGATTTGAAATTACTTTTGAAATTTTTTCCAGAAATATTTTTCTTATAAATCGTCTTGTGAAATATATTCGAAATGCATCTGCAAATATATTTTTCTTTGTTTGAAATGTCTTAAGAAATGTATTTTATCTGAAAATACATGACATTTCTCACTAAGCTTATTTTAAATATATTTGCAAATACATTTTTCTTTTGATATTTCATGTGATATTTATTCCAAATACATTTGCAAATATATTTGGAATTTTGCTGAAGTGAAAATTCAATAAAAGTGTTTTGTATTCACAAATATAGTTTCTGGACAGAGAAATTCTCATCCTGGTCTTATGAGGTGCATGGCAGAACTAGTCGAGTAGTTTGTGCAACCCCTAATATGACTGCGTTTGTATTTGTTTGCATGTTTATCTGTCAAAAGTTCATATGGACGACTTGGATTTCCCAGTTACTCCTCTTGGTCCTCTGTTAAAAGTCCATTTTCCTTTTCCTGGGTGTACGCCCTTATAAAACAGAGCATCAGAAAGTATCTTCCCCTGAGGGAGAGAAAAAGAGAGAGAATATTCATTCAGATAAAAAATTTTAATGGCATCATGATACTATATCTTGTGTTTTACTTTCACAAAAGGCTATCCATTTTAAACCTTTGATAAGACATACAGTACAGTTTGTGCAACGAGGCTTGTCACTTTAGAAGCACTTTAAATGAATGTAACAATGTCTAATCATCTTTGTTCAATTGGTTTATCCTGGCTTTCAAGATTCAAGATTTTTATTTGTCACATACATGTCAGGGTTCTGTCACTTCGGTCTGGTGTAATTCATAGTTTTGTGACAGAGCCCTGACACTCGTGTCATGTCATTGTTTTCATGTGAGCGTGCGGCTTCGAGTGTGCTCGAGCCGTGCGCTCTCGTCTGCGTGTACTGTTTCATGTTGGAGCGTGGTGTTCAGATCCCGGCACTCATGTCTTGAGTTTCGGTTTCGTGTCGGGGTCCGGACACTCGCGCTCCATGTTCTGTCTGTTGTGGGAGCGTGCGGTCTCGAGTTAATTCGGCTGTGCGGTCTTCTGTCCATGTGTGTTGTGTTTTGTGTAGCACGCGTTTGTGTTCAGCCGCGTGCTTTTCTTGCTGTCTTGTGTGAACACGCGGCTTATGAGTTTTCTCATTAGCTGCGTGTTCGTGTCTCTTGTTCTAGCACATGGCTTGTGATTTGTTTTGCTGGCCATGTGCTTGTGTTTTGTTTTGTGTGAGCACATGGCTTTTTGTCTTTGATTCGGTGTTCCATGTGCTCATGTCAATTGTCTTGACACCTCCGTCCCCGCCCCCCCATAAGTAGATTCCCATGACTCTAACCCCACAATCAGAATCCCATCTTGTTACCTGATTATTAGTTAATTTGTCCCACATGTGATCCCTCATTACCCTCATTTGCTCTCCATTTATGCTCCTTGTGTTTGCAGTCGTGGGTCAGTTCGTCTTCGTCAATCCCTGGATGTGTCCAGATCCTGCCTTGCCTTGCCTTGTCTTGCCTTGCCTTGCCAGCCTGTTTTTCCCCCTCGGGGTAGTTTTTGTTGTTTGTTTTGTTTTATTTTAAAATAAAGCCCATTTTCTGCAATACTGAGTCCTCGCTCATCCCTCTACCCGGAACCCTGACAGTACGAACTGACCAATAGAGGACTCAGCAGAGAATGGGCATCTTCCTGTTCCCATCTCCCTGTCCCTCCGCTCATCAGATAGCTGCTCAACACAGGAGGCTCCTTTCTCTTCGGCAAGGGGGAGCCAGTGTGAAGGGTTTTGCACACCAGTTCCTGTTTGCAGCGGAGGGACTCAACATCAGTGACGCAGAGCTCAAGGACATCTTCAACACCAGCCTTAATGAGCCCGTCCATGCCTGGGAGATGGGAATGCTGGGGATACTGTCCTTCTGGCAGTTTGTGGGGTATGTCTACCACCGTGGAGAGGAGGGTGGCCTTCCTCCTCTTGGCCCTCCTCCCATTCTCCTCACAAACCCCCTAGTACCCAGTCCTCCTATGTCCTGCCAACGGAGGAGGAGGAACGGGTCCGCCTCATCCGGTCCCATGACTGCAGAGGTGGCGGACGAAGTGGCAGTGCCCCGCTCTCGGAGACGGAGGATGAGGAATGGGTACGCCTCACCACCCCTAGAGGCAGCTGGAGAGGCTGCTGTGCACCTAGAGGTGGCCGATGAGGCTGCAGCGGCCCCGGAAGCGGCCGAGGAAGCTGCAGCGCCCCCAGTGATGGCCGGAGAAGCTGCAGCGGTCCCAGTGACGGCCGAGGAGGCGGCTGCGCCCCAAGAGGTGGCCGACGAAGTGGCAGTGCCCCCTAGTGTGGCTGATGAGGCTGCAGCGGCCCCGGAAGCGGCTGAAGAAGCTGCAGTGCCCCCAGTGATGGCCGGAGAGGCTGCAGTGGTCCCAGTGACGGCCGAAGAGGCGGCTGTGCCCCAAGAGGTGGCCGACGAAGTGGCGGTGCCCCGCTCTCGGAGATGGAGGAGGAGGAGAAGGGCTTCCTCCATCCCACACGGCCTGGAGGCCGTCCCAGACCCCGCTGTTTCTGGCCTGGAGGCCGTTCCCAGATCCCGCCCAAGCTCCTTGCCCTGCCGGCGCCGCCCAAGCTCCTTGCCCTGCCGGCGCCGCCCGGGTTCCTTGCCCTGCCGGCCCCGCCCGGGCTCCTTGCCCTGCCGGCCCCTCCCGGGCTCCTTGCCCTGCCGGCCCCACCCGCGCTCCTTGCCCTGCCGGCCCCGCCCGGGCTCCTTTTCCTGCCGGCCCTCACCGGGGCTCCTGCCCGTGCCGGCCCCGCCCAAGCTCCCTGCCGCCCTGCCGGCCCGCGCCCAAGCTCCTTGCCTCTGCCGGCCCACCCGCCCAGCTCCTTGCCCTCCCAACCCTTGCCCTGGCCCCCGCGCCCAGCTCCTTGCCCTGGCCGCCCGCCCAAGCTCCTTGCCCCGCCTAAGCTCCTTGCCCTGCCGGCCCCGCCTAGGCTCCCTCCGGCTCCGCCCTGGTGGCCTACTGGGGTTCTTGTTAGGCCGGAGCCTCCCTGGTCTGTTCCCCCGGTCCCCCCCTGGCTCCCCGGGATTCCTGGTCTGCCTGAGCCTTCCTGGCTCAACCCTCCCGCCCCTCCCTGGTTCCTGGTTCTTGTTAGGCCGGGGCCTCCCTGGTCTGTTCCTCCGGTCCCACCCTGGCTCCCCCAGATTCCTGGTCTGCCTGAGCCTCCCTGGCTCAACCCTCCCACCCCTCCCTGGTTCCTGGTTCTTGTTAGGCCGGAGCCTCCCTGGTCTGTTCCTCCCGTCCCGCCCTGGCTCCCCCAGGATTTCCTGTCTGCCTGAGCCTCCCTGCTCAACCCCCCCGCCCCTCCTGGTTCCTGTAATGACTTTCTGGGTTGTACTGCTGGCACTGGCTTGGCTCCCCTCCCTCCCTCCCTCCCCTCTTTGTCCCAGTGTTTAGAGTTTTCCTGTCTTGTGTTGCCTGTTATTTAGCGTCTTGTGTTGTCATGTTTGTTCTGTCATGTTCCTGTCTTGTTTTTGTTGTGTCTCGTTAGGGACGCCAGGTGGCGTCCCTTTTGAGGGGGGCTAGTGTCAGGGTTCTGTCACTTCGGTCTAGTGTAATTCATAGTTTTGGGACAGAGCCCTGACACTCGCGTCATGTCATTGTTTTCATGTGAGCGTGCGGCTTCGAGTGTGCTCGAGCCGTGCGCTCTCGTCTGCGTGTACTGTTTCATGTTGGAGCGTGGTGTTCAGATCCCGGCACTCATGTCTTGAGTTTCGGTTTCGTGTCGGGGTCCGGACACTCGCGCTCCATGTTCTGTCTTGTTGTGGGAGCGTGCGGTCTCGAGTTCGCCCGGCCGTGCGCTCTTCTGTCCACGTGTGTTTTGTTTTGTGAAGCACGCGGTTTGTGTTCAGCTGCGTGCTTTTCTTGTTGTCTTGTGTGGCTTATGAGTTTTCTCATTAGCTGTGTGTTTGTGTCTTTTGTTCTAGCACATGGCTTGGGATTTGTTTTGCTGGCCATGTGCTTGTGTTTTGTTTTGTGTGAGCACATGGCTTTTTGTCTTTGATTCGGTGTGCCATGTGCTCATGTCAATTGTCTTGACCCCTCCCATCTTGTTACCTGATTATTAGTTAATTTGCCCCACATGTGCTCCCTCGTTACCCTCATTTGCTCTCCATTTATGCTCCTTGTGTTTGGCAGTCGTGGGTCATTTCGTCTTCCGTCAATCCCTGGATGTTTCCAGATCCTGCCTTGCCTTGCCTTGCTTTGCCTTGCCTTGCCAGCCTGTTTGTTTTTTTCTTTTTTCTTTTTTTTTCCCCCCCATCGGGGTCGTTTTTGTTGTTTTGTTTGTTTTATGAAAATAAGCCCTTTTCCTGCAATACTGATCCTCGCTCCATCCCTCTACCTTGATCCCTGACAATACATGGTTATATAGGGAATATATGACCAGCAGTGAAATGTTAGTCAGGTCCGCTCCATGGGCAGTGCAATTATTAAAGAATACAAACACAAGAAAATTATATATAAATATAGGTATGGAAAAAGTAAGATAAAAAATAAGAATAAAATAAAATGCGCAGGAAATTAATAAATATTTAGATGAGCAGGAATGTATAATAGAAGAATGTGCAAACAGGTTGTACATGGGTAGTTACATAGCAGCAATAGAGGTAAAAAAAAAAAGTAAATAAATAAAATATTACAGAAATTGCTGTGTGCAAGTGACAATGTCTGTATATTACAGCCATTGTCACTTGCAATACCATGGCTTGGTGCTGGTCTAACTCTTAGATTTGGAAGATTGGCATAATAGCAAATGACATGAACAGTTACAGTACAGACAACACGCAAACAACGTGTTTGTAAAATTTCTGTCCATACAAAAATAATAAAAGTGGATTTTTTTTCAGAGCCCAATTGATAAATATGTAAAATCCACATTTCTACTCATGGATATCAAGTTGATGTACTACTAATTGCACAAACAAAACTCTAGCATCTTTTAAAGATTTGATGCCACGATTATTTCACGATCATATGAAATCATTTCATATTCATAATCAAGTGACTATTTCATCCTCAAAAGCACTCATAACATCAAACCGGCACACAGTGAATGTCACAACTTTGTTTCTGGAAAAACAAATTTTCTCTTAACACTGGAAGTTGCATAAAGCCAGTCAATCAAAATGAAACTGATTTCAACGAGCCCTCACAATCTTTTGTGTCCAATATGCAACAGACGGTCAAGTAAGCTAAGGTCACACTGACGCTGAAGTGTGTTTTAGGCTGTTATTGCTTTTCTGATTGTTTAATAGTACTATTTTCCCCCCATTATTCTTTTTTCCTTATTGTTATTTCAGCAAGAAAATCTGAATGAAGTCCAACGACAGGAGTGTTTCTATTTTCCATCAGTATAATTTGCACAGTGCCATGTGTTTAGTATCAAGCCCATAAGTCATTTTAAAAACCTCTCGTCTGACACCCCTAAATACATGACACAGATTACAAAGATTTACTGTGTCTGCTTGAAGACAAATGAGTCCGTCCAGAGAGAGACTGTTTACAAGCCGCCAGTGTTTATACATATTTTTTACATTATCTGACTATAATAGTATTGTTTGCCTTATGCTACATGACCAAAAAAGGTTAAACAAAAACATGCACATATTACACAGATGGTAAACACACACTCACCTCGCCCTAAGGAGTCTGCATGATTTATGTTCTCTATTCATTAATTTATGTCTTTTGTTTTCCTACACCTCATGTTTGAGTTCATTCAGAACACTCATTCATATTTCTAAACAGAGACTCCAGAGGTACTTTCTAAGCATAATCCAATTAAGGAGAAAATTAGAACTTTAAAGTGATTACAGTATAGTACACTTTTTGCAGTGAAAGTCCACCTAGAGTAAACCGAGGTCTTGCCTAAGCAATAGCTCATCTAAAATGTAAATTATGTTGTTTACTCACCCTCAGGTTACTTGTGCATATTTAAAATTGCTGCTAAACATGCTGTGTTAGTGTAGGTTTGTTTCCATTGATGCCAAACACCACTGCTTCTCATAAAACCAAACACAGTGCATCAGCATTATATTTATTCATATAGGAATATAGGCTTTTATTTAAAGTTACACATTTTTATTTACACTACTGTTGAAAAGCAACACAAAAAAAAGAAATGAATACTTTTTTTTCTTTGCAAGGATGCATTAAATGTATCAAGAGACATTTAAAATGTTTACAAAAGAAGAATTCTAAAAAGATTCTAAAATTCCAGAAAAATATTAAGCAGCATTTTTGTTCAAATAAAAGCAGCCATAGTGAGCATAAGACACTTCTTTCAAAATCATTGAAAAAAAGTCTTACAGACCTCAAAACTTTTTAGCAGTATTGTATATACTTTTTTATACTTAAGTGAGAATGAGATTTGAGTGCTATGTCAAAAGGCTGCAAGATAATAAAAATGACTAATTTTTCCTCACACAAAGAGCAATAAAAACTAATTTCATGGTGCTTTTTCATCAGGTTTGGAGCTTGATAGTTTTAGAATAACAAAAACAGTAAATAATTACGAAGTTTCCATTTTTTGTATAATCATTCAGCGTAACCTCTTCATTATCGTTTAGTAATAATCTGGAAAGTGTAATCAAATTAATGCGACGACAAAGGACATTCCTAATTTATTTTATCATTACGAAGACGTACCACCCTTAATAACATTGTAATCAGATTATTTTGGCCGCTGTTGTGCCATATACACACTCATTATTTCAAATATGATCTAAATCATTCTATATTTAGAGAATATCTGTATTTAACTATATATATAAGATATAATATTAGTATATATCTAGTTATATATAAATATATAGTATATATAATATATATAAATAGATATATAGATATATAGATAATAAATTAGTAGAAGCCTCCCGCTTATGTGTCATATTACCCATTAAACTGAATCACCTTGGGCGCCTGAGACCAGCCCTATTTACATTAACCTATTTTCCAGCCTGGTACCCTTGATGGCAGCAAACTACACTGGGAATGCAGTTGATACACTCCAAATCACATCACAAAACCCATTTGGTGTTTTAAAGGTTTGTTCTGTTTGGCCATAGTACGTATATGCTGTGCGTATGTGTGTAATTGATCAGATAATTAAGAATACAGGTGGTTGAGATGCACATGTGGGCGCAGAGTTCGGGGGCAGAGGTCTACATGACTCCAAGAGTTTAGAAAGCTAGAGATTCTCATACAAAGGCACTCATGATTGCCATATTTATTAAGTCTCCCATACTGGAAGATACAAATAATGGCTGCATCCTAAATCTCATTCCTCTATCCAAAACATGAGATGCAGCGAACTCTCTGTTTGTGCCAAATTCAAGAGAGAAATATGTCAATTGTGGTGCCAATACTTGTTTATGTTCTTTTTAAATGTTATATATATTTACATTTATAGATAATAATTATTATTATTATTATAAAAAACTTGGCCACTGGCACATTTTTGTTTAAATTCATAAAATTTTTAATAATATAATATAAAGTATAGGTAATGTTACTTGCAAACGTTTTAATCACATAATTATGGTAGTTACAACCCAGATGACCTACTGGCCTATGCCAACCATCTACACTCTACTGATACTTCCGTACACAGAATACATGTGAAGTACAGAAGTAGAACAGAGACCATTATATGCCACTAGCTGCATGCCTGTCAAGCACATGTTCCATACTGAAGTACTAACACCATGGAACTGAAGAGCTCCCGATGTGCAATCCTATGTACGTACTGTGCGCGTCTCACAGGCAAGTTTCTTCTAGTATATAAATACCTATGTCTGACTGGTCTCGCGATGTGCTTCTGAGGATCACAAGGAAATGTTTACACACGCACGAAAGCACTCCGTCTCATCTTCTTTTTATAAGCAGCTGGGCTCTCCATACAGCCTCTAACAGACCCCACACACTTAAGATCTGCACTTGATGGCTAGAAAACCTGCTTGCCAGAGAGGAATATTTGAGTGTCACGATTAAAGGCACAATGAGATTTTTTATTATAATATCCAAAAACCACTAGAACAGTGTTATATATTTTGCTGACTTGTGTACTTACACTATCCCAAATGTTTCGAAGAATGTTTAAATCTAGAGAAATAAGTCATTTTAACTAGTGACACGGACCGTGTGATTATTTTCCCAGCCCTATTAAATACTTTACAGCTGACAGGTACTTCATCTAATTTAATTACTTTTTATTTTTGAATTGTAACTGGACGGATGCAAACCAAAAAATACAATTATTAATAACAAATGAGTGATAGGTCTGGCATTAGTGCAAAAACAGCTTCAAATTATGTAATACTTGCAACTACTATACAAACTACCATATGAAATGGATAGACATGACTCTAAATGTATTAATGCGACATCTCAGCATCATGTTATACACCTTAAGTTTTTCTTCTCTTGACTTGAGTCTTACTGAGTTTTTGCTTCTCGTCCATGTTTTTTGATGCTGTCATGTGTAAATACAGAAGTCCTGCTCATTTTTGCTGTGTGAAAATTCCTACCAAGGTTCAAAGATAAAGCAAAATCTTTACCGTATATACGTCGAAATGTCCAGTCCTATACGAGAGGATAGAGCCAGTCTGGAAAGCGTTTCAAATGCATTTTGCCTTTACCAAAGAGAACTGGACCATTCTGTAACATATCAGAGCATGTGGGTGCTATCATGCTTGGTGAACTGGCATGTGAACACAGAGACGGCAGAGTCTGGAGTTTCTGAGAACAAAGTCAAAGTTGAACGGGTGTCTGGGAGTTAGAACAGCTTATACATCTCATGAACTACTGCTTGTTTTTTTTAGAGTTTTTTTGGAGAGTGTTCCAGAAGGGTTTGGCACTATAATTCACTCTGCTGGTCATTCTCCACAGACACCACACATCCTGAAGGAGGACACACATCGTATTGCGGGTTAAAGGGTCAGAAAGAAAGAAGAATAAGAGAACAACCTTCTCATGTTCCCATTTCTTCATCCTCTCCTGTGTCAGGAACTCCTTCATGACTTCCTCCTGCACAAAGAAAAACAGACATGTGAAACAAACGCAGCAAACAACCCTCAAAGTGAAACAACCTTATGTCTGCAACTTGCATTTTATGGACCATACTGGAAGAACATTTTATTTCCCACAATGCTCTAACTCTGCAGTTCATTTTTAAAGAGTCCATTGTGTTGTTGTGTTGGACTAATGAAATTACACTGCTGTGTGAAAAAAATAACCAAAATGAAAATTCTGACTAGCCAGAGAACAGTATATCTTAATAAAGTTATTTTTTACAAAAAATGTAATTAAAAAACACTTATATAGACTTATATATAAAAAACATATATTATTAGAACCTATGATAATATTATAAAAATATATCATAAAGGTGACAAGACAATGTATTATTTTATAAGAATTAGTAATAATAACATCGAATACTATTATGTCATTAATTATATTTTATAATTGTTGTTTCCAATATTGACAATGATAATAATCATTTCCCTCTCACTGCACATAAAACCGAAGTTTTCCTTTTTTCTTATCTTACTGAGTTTTCCACGCATTGGTTGCGCAGTCTGCAGAATAAGAGAAGTGGTCACTGAGTCCAGTCCTGTGCACGGGTTAAAAAAACAAACCTCATTCAGATTCACAGCAGAATACAAAACACATGCTTTAAATGAGCAGGACACTCAGTGGGTGTTACTGTGCGAGTATGTGAGTTAATGTAAGGTCAGTTTAAAGCTATTACCTCTTGAGGTGTAATGTCATGGTGATCCTGCTCTGGCCTGTTAAGACCTGCGCCGTGGTTGATGATTCCACCTATTGGACTGTACGTTCAGTGCATGAAGACAGTAGCCCTACGGTGCAAACGGGCTGGTTCAGTCTTCAGGGTCATTCTGAATCCGATCGATAATTCTTGCACCAAAACACCCGGCTTTGGAACCCAGCTTAGCCACCAATCACAACAATCTGATCCATGCAGCACCTGCCCAGCGGTCACAACACGTAACCTATATCCGTCCCCTCACACTAGACCCCTCGGGCTCTTGACTCTAAAAGAAAGCAAAATCATCCGTAAAATATCATGTATCAGACTGCATACTCGTCTTTCGCATAGGTTTACGGCGTTCCTGATACCGTGGGGGGCACCCGGGTTTAGTGCCAAACGATCCCACGTCCTGCTAAGGAGGTTACCGCCACGTCCAAGGACAGCCTACAAACGACAGATCCTTTCCCTCCGTCAACCACACGACAAGACAGAGTAAACTGCCTTGAGTCGAACCAACTGAAAATTCCCCGGAAAACTTGTAACCAAACCTTGAAGATGCGACAGAGGGAGGTACACTGGGCATTCGGGGGTCTTGACATTGTTTTTTTTTGTGTTCTGTGTGAGTAAGTGACGTGACGTTACAGGCCCGGGTATGGTGATGGGGCCGCTGCAGTGCACCAGCCAAGTGCACACACACAGCAGCGAGGAGGGAGCACACCCCACCGTGAACACCAATGCGATTTGCCCGAATCAGTGGCTCAGCCTTTGCTGTAGCTCCCATTGCATCAGGTTGCTATGCAAAAGCAAGGCATTTCCCCACCCTAATAATGCATCGCACGGTAGACCAGAAGTGACCTCCAGGCAGAGATAATGAGAAAAAAGATGCAGACTGTGTTATCGACAAAATTAGTCTATGTTTTTGGCGCAGCCCCAAAGCAGTGGATTATTTCTTATGTGACAAACCGGGTTTGGTTTGTGGAGGTGATTGTATTACAATTGATTTACATGAGCCTTTAACATCAGAGGGTAACCGCTATAGTGTCCGAGAGACCTTGACAGGAAAGCCAATGCGTCGTTTGATGCGAGCGGCGGGAAGGGCCAACTAGGACATCCAGTTTGTCCTTCCGGGAGTTAGACAAGAACCCAGCTGCACATTCCGCTTGCGTAAGCTGTAAAGAGGGGAGCAGGGAGGGAATGTTGAGGAGATGTCGTGTTACAATATATCAACAAACGTTTCGCTATATCAAATCAATCTTCCTCACATCCGTCTCCACGCTCTCTTTGAACAGACGCAGACCTCGGGTTCGTGCGTTACATCCCCCCCCCAAACTTCGGCGTCCCGCACCAAATTAAGCTGCACTTCTGTGCCTGTCAAAGCCATGCTCAAAAGCAGCTATCACATGAGACATGAGTGATGCCTTTATCTGGCTTTATATCACAGGCAGAGGCTATAGCTGTGTAGATCCGTCGCTGTCTCGTCTATAAGCGCATTACACGATGACACGCCTAAGGTCTTGATGTCTCGTCCAAAAGCCAGTCCCGCAGGGCATTAACATCCAGAGTTCTGCATTTCTGTACTGCACAACACAATTAGCGCAGTGGAACAGCATAAAACTGTTCCGCAACGATACTCTTCCAACAGTAGCTTTTCAATCAGCTTTAGCAATATTACTTTAAAAATCAAATAGTGATTAGAACCAAAATATAGAATAATAAAAATAATGCAAAGAACAGTTTAATGGCCAGTGAGTAATATTAATAGTGGTATATTTTCTTTGCTCACTATCAATGGCGCATATACCCTTTAAAGACATTGAGTTCTATGCATTTTCTATGCAAGTCCCCCTTCAGTCACTAATTTTATCCCGTTAAACTCATCTCTGACAGGGTTACTGCAGGTTTTATGAAGGTAAATTTAAAGTTTTCAAACTTTTTAAGATAAGTAAGACACTTCGCTTGACGTGATATTCGGTCCCCTCTAGAAACTCCGTACTCACATATAACTCAAGTGATCTCCTCTACTTAGAATGTTGCTGTAAAACAGAAATCTTCCAAGGTGAAAAGTTCCAACTTGTTTACCGTAAAAGAGGGACATAGTTAGTGTTTATGGGTAAAACACAATAGGATTACCAGTGATGCGTCAAAACATAATCCGACTGCATTCAAAGGGAAAACAAGTTCATTCCCTATGACCGATATTGTGTTTCAGGTTGGTGTATCACAGTGTCCGTTGCACTACAAAGCCAGTTCATAAGATAAAATCTTTAATATTATTAAATAGTACATAGTTTATTTATTTTTAACACACACTACCATTCCAAATTTATATATTAAATAAAAACTTCCATTACAAAAGCTAAAGTCATTAAGATATTGATGACTGAAGTACTGCTGCTGCAAATCGTTTGGCATCATCAAATACACACATTTAAATGTATTATAATGAACAAAATAATTTATTGTTATAATATTTCATAATATTACTGTTTTGTTGTAATTTTTACATCCTATGATTAAAGCAGACGCCAAGGGCAGAAGATCTCTTTTAAAGAAAGAAATTAATTTGTGTTCTGGGTGGTTAAATGTTACCATAAATATGGATACCGTATTCTGTCTGACTGGGTGGGCCAAACAGTAACAGATCAGTAAACTTCTGCTCAGATAATCAAAAACAGTCATGCTGGACTGGATATTTGGACTACAAGTCCAGCCATGGAACATGATAGAAAGTAAGATGGCTAGAGAAACCTGGACCAGACTGGATTCATAGCCGCTCTTTCTTCTGTTTTGGCAGTCCAGGCCAGAATAGGAACAGGCCAGCTGTGGACACAGGGTGACGCAGTCCAGCGCTGGAGACAACAGGCTTTTGTTTGGCATAATCCTGCTGTAGAACAGAAGATATTCGAGTTTACAGCTCATGTCTCTGGAGGGGCAAAGTGAGACATTCTGAGTAGCCCACAGACTGGTGAACTAATGGAGCAGCGATTTCACTTCTGATCTTCAATGACATCTTTGTTTAAGAGGAGAAATAGAAAAAGACTGCTGAAGGAGGGAGGAAGACACCTGAGACCTTTCTTACAGTGGGTCCAAATAAGATGACACAAATCAAGCGTAGTGTTAGTTCTGGCAGGTCACGTGAGTCAAGCTTGCATCAGCTGACTCTCAGCTGATCCACGTCTACCTATAGATGCCTGCTATCACGGCATCCTATATAGTGTCTATTCAGTAATATTCAGCAGTTTTATAGCTTCTCTAGGATGTAATTGATAGATGGTGTGTCTGAATTTCCATCCTATAGGAAGCTGTCACATCAGGGAATATTGCAAGAGGGGTTCATTCCCCACCAGATTCAAGTTCGTGAACTTGAAGGTGAATTCGCTGCATTGATTAATATGACTGTCACGAATTGGAAGTGACCTGTAGTGTGATCCCTGCTTTCTCGCAGGCAGGATTTATAAATTGACATGGTCGCGTTGCCTACAACAATCAGTCCGGAAGTTGTGCAAATGTGTCAGAATCAGCAAGAGTTTACACAAGACTGCTTCTTCCTTGCTTGTTAAGACCGAGTTTAAGTAGTTATCAGAATGTCATCAACATCCACTCTTGAGCACCACGCTGAGCTATATGTTCACCCTTTTTATCATCTTCTTGAATTCTTCACGAAGTCGACGCTAAGCTTTCTCGTTATTTCTCAGCTTAATAGTCATCAGGGTTATCTGTGGTCCAATGGATTATAAGCTACGTGTGTTTTACCCGGCTAGTTGTTCAGTAACATGCTTGATGCGTTACCGCTATTGAGACTCTTATTTCGCCTGCTGGACCCCCTTACACTTGCCACAGCAGAGGTTTGTTTTTAAAGCTGTTGTTTAAGGCTCTCTGATTTTGAAACCGGCTGGCTGCTTAAGACACCTCTAGTACTGTGGCAAGGTTTATGTTTCTTTCTAAGCTTGATTCTCTATCTATTGCACACGCTGCGTTTAAGTCAGCCCATGTCTTGTTTCTTAAAGCACTCTATTCACGTATTACTTTGTGCTACTCAAATGTTGTTATTCAAATGCTAACAACGTCCTCTTGGTGTAAGGCCACAGGTTTGTATGCCTTAATTTTCGGGTATTGACCATATTCTTGTTACTTAATCTTTTCAGTTACTGCATTAAAGGGGCCTGCTACTCTTCTCAGCTGCTTGTTAAAGAAGAGCACCCCTTTGCTGCTACTCTCCTCCTGTAAGGGCCATGCTGCCCCAGCCTCTGCTCTTTCAGAAGGACATGCTTCTCCTTTCAGATTTGCCATCAGTTTGTGGTTGGGAGGTGTCAGCCTATGGTTTGTTTGGGAGGTTATTGCTGCTCTCCCTGCTCATTCAAGACAAGCTGCTTGATTAGCGGCAAGTTGTACCCAGACAAATTGCCAATCCAACCGGTTGCAAAGTGCAACATTTTGAACGATTTTTTAAAGTGGGCCGACAGAACTATAGTTAGTGTGGAGATGCATCAATACACATCTGTTCACACTGTACCCATCATGCCCAGTAAATGTTCTTCTCTCTGTATAAAAAAATGCATACTGTATATAGTGGCCCTAATATCACTACAAATGGTTCAAGCCATTTTCTTAGTTTTTATTCTCGTTTCCAGATAAAATTTAAATAAAATATTTTTTCCTACAGAAACAATATTGTACAAGATGACAAAATAATTCTGAACATTATATAATAATTTTACTATACATTTTTACATACATTTATTTTTTTATTAATTGATAATGTAGCAATGCATGGTAGATTTAAAAAATGAAAATAAGCATTTATTTCATTGTTTTAAAAAAGTAAAATATATTTTTATTCAGCAAAGACCATTTACTGATCAAAAGTTGTACAGCATGCTAGACATTTTTATTGATGTTACAATGATTTCTATTTCAAATAAATGTTTTTCTTTTGAACATTCTAGTCAAAGAAACATTAAAAAATGTATTGTGGTTTTCAGAAAATCGATTACCAGACAAGGATCATGTGACACTGAAGATTTGAGTAATGGCTGTTGAAAATTCAGCTTTGCATCACAGGAATAAATTCAATTTTAAGTTATTTAAAGTTGTAATAATATTTTATAAAATTACAGTTTTTACTGTACTTTTTATTAATAAAAAATGCCTGGTGATCAGGAAATGATCACGTGTAATGGTTTGAAGTTTACAGCTATTGATCACTCCAAATGAGGACAGTGGCTTTGGTGAGGCAGGGCGGTCACGGGCTGTTAGGCGGTCAAGTTTGGTCCGTAAGGAGTCATACAAAGGGAAAAGCCATTAGGGTTTTCCTCTTCTGCCTAATCCCCGAACTGGGACTGGGACTAGCACTCATTGAGTCCATCGTGCTCACGTGTGAGTTATCGACGTCATTCTCACACCTGTTAGTCGTGTTCACATGTTGTGCTGCTATCCGAGGTGCTGAACAGTGTGCATTGCATGCTCAAGTTATCCTATCGACGTGGATAGCCTAGACGGACTTCACACCACGCCATTTCCTCCAAACACACACATACACACACGCGCACACACACACACACAAACTCTACTCCTAAATCTACCCCTCAACCAAAACTTTATGCTATTTTAGATTTTCAAAAAAGATCATTCTGTGTTATTTATAAGGTTGGTTTCACCGGGGACCTAAAAATGTTCCCACAAGGTCACAATGTACTAGTATTACTATTCTTGTGGGGACATTTGGTCCCCATAATGTAGGGAATACCTAAGCCCGCCCCCCAACAGAGTCTGTTTAAACATACCCTGTCTGTAAAATAAACTAAACAAGAGATTTAAAATAGAAAATATTCTAAATAAGCGCTCACACCAACCCAAGTTTTTGCATTATAGTATGATAGGTTGTCAATTTAATAGAAATTAGTATGTGTTAATTTCCGCAAGTAATATATAGACCAAATTAATTGTTAAATATTAAAGTGTTATCAAACTACATAACTTAGACAAAATATTACATCTAATACAAAATGTATTTATTGATTATTATTAAATGTAATTATTTAACACTAATCAGAGTAACAACAAATTCAAGAGTGTTTTGTTTAAAACACTGTTACCTATTAAACGAATGTTTTAAAACTTGCGGAACAATGCAAAAGAAAGAGCATAAGCAACGGCCTCAAATGTAGTTTAGTGACTTCTGGAGCCACTTTTTTAAGTCTGTCAATTAATTTACTCCTCTGCCACAACAATGTCTTGAAGATCTTCATTTCAGTGCATTTCTCAGTTAATACTGCATCCATCATTTACAGTTATCTTTATTTAATGAATCGGCATTAATTAATTAAAATTAATCTGGAAACAATTGACGCCCTATTGTTGCATTTATTCCCAACAGACTTGTTTATCCACCTGACCATGTTGATGACACTCTCTCCGGCTCTCTTATAAGAACATCTATGATTGAACCCTCATCCCACCTGAGCCGAGCCGATAACGGTCAGCGCTGATACATAACTCAGGTTCATTCTGCAAAGAACAAACCCTGGGCGCAGTCACATTATATATATTACTTGTAGAATATTTTAGGGGTGTCATTTAACATTTAATTTGGTAATGGATAATATTACAAATATATATATATATCATATTATTTAAATATATATATATACGTATATAAATATATAATATATATATCTATTATATATATCTATAGATATATCATACACAGTATATATAGTATTATTCATATATATATATATATATTATATATATATATACATATATATATATTATATAATATATATATAATATATATATATATAAATATATATACTGTATATATACAGTATAAATATATGTAAATATTAGATTATATAAGAGCAGATATTACACGCAAACACACCACACACACACTTGTCTCGACTTATATATTATATCATAGATATTTTGTGTTATTATAGATAGCTTTTTATGAAAATATACCTATTTATTACTGCTATATACGACCCTGACCACAAAATCAGTCTTACAGTTGTCCGGAAAGTATTCTAGACCCCCTTAAATTTTTTTCACCTTCTTGTGTTATATTATTGCAGCCATTTGCCAAATCATTTAAGTTAAATTTGTTTTCCGGCCTCCCGTTAGTGTGGGGGGAACACACAGCACGCCCCAGATTGACAGCAGAAAAAACAAACAGATATTGTTGACATTTTTTGCAGATTTATTAAAAAGAAAAACTGAAATATCCCATGGTCCTAAGTATTCAGACCCTTTGCTGTGACACTCATATATTTTACTCAGGTGCTGTCCATTTCTTCTGATCACCTTGAGATGGTTCTACACCTTCATTTGAGTCCAGCTGTGTTTTGATTATACTGATTGGACTTGATTAGGAATCCACACACCTGTCTATATAAGACCTTTCAGCTCACAGTGCATGTCAGAGCAAAATGAGAATCATGAGGTCAAAGGAACGCTAGAGCTCAGAGACAGAAATGTGGCAAGGCACAGATCTGGCCAAGTTTACAAAAAAATTTCTGCTGCACTTAAGGTCCTAAGAGCACAGTGGCCTCCATATCCTTAAATGGAAGACGTTTGGGACGACCAGAACCCTTCCTAGAGCTGGCCGTTTGGCCAAACTGAGCTATCGGGGGAGATGAGCCTTGGTGAGAGAGGTAAAGAAGTACCCAAAGATCACTGTGGCTGAGCTCCACAGATTCAGTCGGGAGATGGGAGAAAGTTGTAAAAAGTCAACCATCACTGCAGCCCTCACCAGTCGGGGCTTTATGGCAGAGTGGCCTGACGGAATCCTCTCCTCAGTGCAAGACACATGAAGCCCGCATGGAGTTTGCTAAAAAACACCTGAAGGACTCCAAGGTGGTGAGAAATAAGATTCTCTGGTCGGTTGAGGCCAAGATAGAACTTTTTGGCCTTAGTTCTAAGTGGTATGTGTGGAGAAAACCATGCACTGCTCATCACCTGTCCACTACAGTCCCAAAAGTGAAGCATGGTGGTGGCAGCATCATGCTGTGTGGGTGTTTTTCAGCTGCAGGGACAGGACGACTTGTTGCAATCGAGGGAAAGATGAATGTTGCCAAGTACAGGGATATCCTGGACGAAAACCTTCTCTAGAGTGCTCAGGACCTCAGACTGGGCGAAGGTTTACCTTCCAACAAGACAATGACCTACAGCTAAAATAACGAAGGAGTGGCTTCACAACAACTCTGTGACTGTTCTTGAATGGCCCAGTCAGAGCCCTGACTTAAACCCAATTGACATCTCTGGAGAGACCTAAAAATGGCTGTCCACCCACGTTTACCATCCAACCTGACATAACTGGAGAGGATCTGCAAGGAGGAATGTCAGAGGATCCCCAAATCCAGGTGTGACAAACTTGGTTTGCATCTTTTCCCAAAAAGACTCATGGCTGTATAGATCAAAAGGGTGCTTCTACTAAATACTGAGCAAAGGGTCTGAACTTAGGACCATGTGATATTTCGTTTTTTTTTTAATACCTTCTTCAAAAATGTCAACAATTCTGTGTTTTTCTGTCAATATTGGGGGGTGCCTGGTTTACACTAATGAGGAAAAAAAAATTACTTAAATGATTTTAGCAAATGGCCGCAATATAACAAAGAGTGAAAAATTTAAGGGGGCCTGAATACTTTCCGTACCCACTTAAGTTGCTGGGGAATATTTGTAGCAATAGCCAAAAACATTGTATGGGTCAAATCATAGATTTTTCTTTTATGCCAAAAATCATTAGGATATTAAGTAAAGATCATGTTCCATGAATGATATTTTGTAAATTTCCTACTGTAAATATATTAAAACGTAATTTTTGATTAGTAATATGCATTGCTAAGAACTTCATTTGGACAAATTTAAAGGCGATTTTCTCAATATTTAGATTTTTGCACCTTCAGATTCCAGATTTTTAAATAGTTGTATCTCGACGGCCAAATATTGTCCTATCCTAACAAACCATACCTCAGTTGAAAGCTTATTTATTCAGCTTTCAGATAATGTATAAATCTCAATTTTAAAAAATTGATTCTTATGACTGTTTTTTGGTCCAGGGTCATATATATATTTAAGGGGTGTCAATTTAACACAATAATGTATTGTATGGCTAATTATTAAAAATATATATAAATTTCAAAAAACAAACACACACACACACCAATATCAAATATGTTATATAGATAAACATACAATGAATAAATATTATATTGTAGCATGTTCAAGCATGTTGTGTTATAGATAACAATGTGCTTAATGTTAGTGTTGCACTGTATTCATTTTTGTGTTGCGAACTGTTATTGGATGTTCGAGTTGGATGTGAAAAGAGGCTCCGCCCCTGTGTGTGTGTAAGGGAAAAGAGAGAGAAGGAGGGGGGAGAATGAGTGCCTCGCTGGTTCAAGTGCGGTTCTCTTAGAAGTCGGGTTGTGGCCGACAACAGCCCAAATAAACACCCCTTGTACATCAAAATGCCTCGTCCTTGTCTGAGAACGCTACACTATTATAGATATATGTTAATTTAAAATATATAAGAGATATAAAATATCATATAAGAACATTTTCAAATGTGTGTTTTTAGATTGACATTTTCAAATTTTTTAATACACTTCTGTGAACTCATCTATGAACCATTTTTGTGTTTAATTGTTTGCACATGTTCAAAGATCTGGTCTAGCATGGAATGATCTCACTTAAAAGTGTCTTTAAAGAAAACAGATTTACTTTATACTTAAAAGCTGAAGCCTTTCATTAAAGAGGAAGATACAAATGAAGACATATAATTGGAGGGAGGATGGAGATAATGGGATGCAGCCACGGAAGAGGAGAGATTCCGGCAACTAAATAAAGATTTCAGCCATGATAGCTGATCTCTGCCCAATATCTCAGCACAACCACAGCATACCATATGCCCGCCTGTCAGCTCCAGGACAGGAAGTGAGATTGAACAGACTAAAAGGGTAGTCACACCAGACTTTGTGTTCAACGCATTTCCTTTCATGCCCATTATAAGAAAAAAAAGGAAAAAAGAGACCTGTCCTTTCCTGTGCACAAAAGCTCAACATTAGTGAAATCAGAGCTGCAAACCCAATTTGAGCAATAGTCGTTGGACACTCCTGCACTGACACACACATAAACATATGCACCTAAATGAATATCTAGGCTTCAATATTTCCCAAATGAGGTGTAAAAGCAGCCTCCTGGTAATTAAAGTCAGCTGTGCGGGTAATGGAGCAGCTTGTATTTTTCTCTAATCATATTCAAGCGCTCTCCACCCATAAACACATTTATTTAGGGGCAAACGTGTTGAGTTTTGCACTAAGTGAAGAAAACCATAATGTCATCCAGGTGCTAAGCATCAGTCAATGGAACAAAACTAAACTAAAGTGCGTAAGATGCCGCCGTGATTCATTGTGACAACACATATTCAATCAAGACACCCACTTACCTTGATTAGCAGGGAATGTTCTTAGCTGCATGCTGTCGACCAGGTGGTTGATGGAAAGCTTTGGCCAGTGAAGGTACAGCTGGCAGCCCTGGATCAAAGACACTTTAACTTCATGGTCCTCTGCCAGGATGTCCTACAAATAACAATAGAGGACACTGTCTCATTGATGGAATAATTTTAGGACACCAAGTAAAGGATGCACAATATATCTGTATGCCAGTTTTTTTTTTATTTTATTTTTGACTAGTTTTGGATAATAATCAGTAATTCAGAATTTAATTGTACATACTTGGTTCTGCTACTTTAACATTTGGATGACCTTTGTCATCATCTAACGCTCAGACTTAATCCTAATATTAATAAATTTATTATAATAATAGCAATAATTTATGAATATTATGAGTAAAAAATTAGGTGTTAATAAAAGATTAATAAATAAAATATTACATGGGAATCATTAGCTTCTCTTCCCCATCATATAATGCTCGAGGGTAATCCTAATAGTATAGGATAAGAAAGATAACATATTACAATTAGATTTATTACAATATAAAGCTAATAAATATATTGTAAGAATATTTAAATATTATTAACGAGATGTCATCATGCTCAGTAATTTTAATATGAATACTTATTAAAAAATTATTAATATGAGATTATATTTACAGTAAGTGCTATAAAAATTAAACAAATACTTCATAAAACGGTCAAATTAATCTTTAGCTAATTCAAATGGTATTGATTTTTATTCTGTACATTATAATGTTGTGATGCCTGATTTTAGTGTTTTATTTTTCATTTATTTGGACAAAATATTATATAATTTTAATTCTGGTCATTTATCAGCTATATCATGACAACACTTACAGTGTTTTACTTTTCATTTATTTTGACAAAATATTATAGAATTTTAATTCTGGTCATTTATCAGCTATATCATGACAACAATTACAGGCCAGAATATAAAATATTGGTGTGTCTCTAGTCTGCAAGTACATTTCACTTTTGTGTTACCATTTTTAGCTTCTCGTAGCCAGAGCGAGATATTTTGAGAATCTCGCAGGTTTCGAGTGTCCCGACACCCTGGATGATGGCACCTCCATCTACAGCATTTACAGATTCACTGGATCCAAATGAACCTCCAGCAGCAATCTAGATCAACAAAGACACCAAATCCAGTGCACTGTATGCAAAGCTTTTCAAATGTTGTGTTCAAGAGGCCAGAATTCAAAGACATCTTTAAATTGCTGCACTGAATTGGTTACTATTTCTAGTTTTGACAAGCTTTACTATTGGATGCAACACTTAAATTGATATGTATATTCTTCTGTGGGATGGAACAAACTGCCACATTACAATGAATGTTATCTGCTGACTTTCTTTAAAGAAATTGTTGAATTGCACACTTAAAAATTCTACAACATTCTTAAATAAGGTAGGCCTATTGTGAACAGCTGTTACCCCTGTATTAATGTTAAGTGAAATTACATTATTTTACCAAATCAATCCAAAGGATTCACTCTGATAAACGATAAAAACATTGATAGCCAGCCAACATGCATTCAACTTTAAAAAATCTGAACTGCAGCTGCGCACTTAGAATAAACAAAGTTACCATCCATTGGTGTGGATGCTAATATAGTTATCATGAACGGGTCTTAACTGTAGATTAGAAAAGAGCAAAAGCTTGTCAGAGAATATGCTAGTCAGCAACAATTGCCAAAGTATGAATGGTAATGTTTTTAACGTTAGGCAAAGCAAAGGGTCAATTTAAACTCAATAACTGATTAACAAGTAGCGTAATTTATACCGTAGAGATTGTCTGATCCTCTTTAAGGGTTTCATGGTTGAACGGTTTCACTGAGCCTTTCAGAACGAGGTAAAATCCATTATGCCCGAAAACTGTAATCAGAGAAAGAGAAGGAAAGATAAATATGGCAGAAGACACACTCGATTAGAAAAGCCTCCGCTCAACAGTTACAGTTCAGCTGTTTCGGGTCAAAACGCATGACCCCATTATGCAGGTGGGCAAGAGACTGACTATTAAAATCGTATCACTGTTTCTGTTATGTAGAGAAATAACACACATGCAGTATAAGATTTCACACATTACAAGAATTCAAAAAGTAGCAACACAAGTCACAGAGTCACTGGAGCCCGTCTCATCATAAATAAGAGCATTTGTATGAAGGGATTCATGCTGATGGGGTCTAAAAGACCAAAAGATGAGATATTTCTTGCAATCAACTGTAAAATAAATCCAAACAACTGCATTTAAATGAACGGTTCTCTGTGGAGCAGTGAATTTCAAACGTAAAGGGAAAGTTCACCGAAAAATGTTAATTCTGCCATCGTTTACTTATCATCATGTCACTCCAAATGACTTAAATTTCAATCTTTTTCTTATATAATTTCAATGTACAGTTTCCAGTGACCTGGAATACAGTTATTGTTGTTACCTAAAACTATTAAAACTACGGTAACACTTTACAATGTGTTAATGTCTTAACTAACATGAACAAACAATGAACAATACATTTATTACAGTATTTATTTATCTTTGTTAATGTTAGTTAATGAAAATACAGTTGTTCAATCATTGCTCATGTTAATTCACAGTGCATTAACTAATGTTAACAAGCACAACTTTAGATTTTAATAATGCATTAGTAAATGTCAAAATTAACATGAACTAAGATTAATAAATGCTGTATAAGTGTTGTTCATGCTTAGTTCGTGTGAACTAAAATAGTTAATATTAAACTCTAGTGTTTTTTTTTTTTTTTTAAAGTGTTACCAAAATACGGTACTTAAAAAAAAAAAAAATTTAAATAACGCACATAACTAAATTATTGAAACTTCAACTAAAATTAAAATTACAATTGAAAATATAAGAGACATTTTAAATATTACTATACACACTATAATAGTATATACTGTAAATAATGCTAAAAACATTGGAATACAGCGCACGAGTATTATGGACCAATTTTATGATAACTTTTTGGAACTTGACAGCCCAAATAGTATTCAAAAGTGCAATCAAGACAATCTGTAAAAATGACGATTTTTAAGGAGGAAAAACAGTGGAAAGTTAATAACGACAGAAATTAATTTTTGGATGAACTATTCCTTGGAAAAACCAACATACTCTTCGTATTTCTTTGATAATTAATTAAAAGACACAAGCATTCACTCAGCACCCCCAACAAGCATATATATATATTTTTTTTTTTTACACACAAAGAAACACAAAAAAATCTCCTTGACGCAAAGATCTGAATGAGATGAAAACTGCTCTCTGAAAGCAAGCCATCTATACGCTAGGAAAAGCACTCCACAAAATCTCTCACACCAAACACGAAAACTTTTCAGCCTGGCGCAGACGGCTATCAACAGCAAATCACAGTGTTTATGCTCTGTAATCATCTGCAGCTAAAACTTGCGTCCATAACAAAGCCCTTCCCCCCTCCATCTGTGGCATACAACATACCACAGCCATTACTGTCCCTCTAGACGAATCAATAAAGAAACCTCCATCTCCAAAACACCAGACGTTTGCAAAACAGTAACCATCGGTGTAGAGGCACGGATTCATGCTTTCATCAAATTGTCTTTCCTTTATGTTTTTGCTTAGTGGTCCTGAAAGAATGCGTGGCTGTTATTGAGCACAGATTAGCAGACGACTGAACACGTCGATAGAAAATCACACATGCTGGGTTGGGCTCTCAACCTTTTAGAAACACATCCAAACACTTGACAATATTCACAGGCAAGACTGAAAGATGATGCCAATGAAAGATCTGTTTGATTTGTGTCGATAGATCGTGTTGCATGAGGCCACTGATACATAACATATGAACTAACAGTTTTGGATGAGAGAATCTTCTTCTTTGGGGAGTGAGCCAGATGTTTTGCAAGGCACTGAATCAGAAAAAGACAATAAGGTAATACTGTTCATGAAGCCTATATATAAACAATATTACATGAGTAAGATTGCTGATGTTCTCATTCATGGATAAACTGTTCTGAAGCTGATAAACCTGCTGAGCTAGAAATAGGAAGCTTCTAAAGAAGCACAATTCCTTTATGGAGTGTTTTTATGGATGATTTCCATCTACCATTGTGCAAAAACACAAATGGTGGATGAAAAATTATAGATGAAATTATCTTGAAATAAGACATTCCCTGACACATAACATTACAAACCTCTGACATGTGATTTTCTGCTCTTATGTTATATACCAAGACTTATGGGTAACATTTTACAATACCTAAATTTAATTTGGTTTCTCACACAAAGCTATTGTATGACTTCTGAAGACTCTAAATATAGTGCATGAGTCATATGAACCACGTTTTCATTATATTGAAAATAAAGGCCATAATATTCTTTTAAAAATGACTCTGTGTGATTTTACAGTACAGAAAAAATGCAGTCATATGAGTTTTGAACAACATAATCTTTAAGTGAATTTTCATTTTAGGGATATGTTAAAGGAATATTTCACCCAAAAATTTAAATATGCTAAAACTACTCACCTCAGGCCATCCAAGATGTAGAGAGTTTGTTTCTTAATCAGATTTGGAGAAAGGTTGCATAACATCACTTGCTCACCAATGGATCCTCTGCAGTGAATGGGTGCCGTCAGAATGAGATTCCAAGCAGCAGATAAAAACATCACAATAATCCACACCACTCCAGTCCATCAATTAATGTCTTGTAAAGTGAAAAGCAGTGAGTTTGTAAAAACACAAATCCATCATAAAGGCTTTTTACATTTAATTGCTTTTGCATATTATGGATAGAGGCACACATTCACTGCAGAGGATCCATTGGTGAGCAAGTGACGTAATGCTAAATTTCTCCAAATCTGTTCTGATGAAGAAACAAACTCATCTACATCTTAGATGGCCTGAGGGTAAATTTTCAGCAAATTTTCATTTTGGGTGAACAATTCCTTTAAGAGCGTATGTGCTTATTATTTTAAGAGTGTGAGTGTGTGTATAAATATCTCACTGATCTGTCCGCGTTCCCAGGTCTCGACGGTGGTGATGGTACTAATCTGTTTCAGCTCTTGCGAGCCCAGCTGTGAGGTCAGACTTTGGACTCCCTTCAGCAGTTTATAAATGATATGATGCTCTGACTGGGATCTCTCAATAGGGCTACAAAACACACAAATTCATTTTTCAGGAGAATAAACAGCAAACTCTATTCAGTGGGCGCTCACAACATTAGAGCTACTTAGAGGGGTAGTTCGCAGAAAAATAAAAATTATGGCATCATTTACTCACCCTGAGTAGTTCCAGGCATGTATAAATTAGTTCGTCTGTTAAGCACAAAGAAGATATTGGAAGAATGTGGTTACCAGTGCCAGTAGCCATTGACTTTAATGTTATTGAAACATTGAAATATTGGTTACCAACATTCTTCAAAATATCTTCTTTTATGTCCATGCAGGAAGAAGAAGGAATTCATTCAGGTTGTAAATGGCAAAATTTTCATTTTTGGTGAACTATACCAAAGGCATTTTAAACTTATTTGGCAAATTTACATTTATATTAGGGCATTCAGCAGACGTTTGTTTTAGCACAAAGAGACTTAAAATGAGGACAATGGAAGAAATCAAAATCAACAAAAAAGCAATGACATGCAAGTGCTATAACAAGTCTCAGTAGCTTAATGCAGTACAGTGCAAGGTTTTTCTTTTGATTATTACTATATAATAAATAAAAAGAAGAACAGAATAGAAAAAGAATAGAGAAAGCTGTGTTAGATGGTCTTTTGTGGCTTTTGATACATGTATAATATCTCAAAGAAAACAATAGGTAGAATACAAAAAGATTGAAAAGCTGTGTTAGTGTATATATATATATATATATATATATAGAAATTAGAATAGAGAGTGCTAGAGTAGAGGGTAAAAAAAAAGATGGAAGAGATGTGTTTTAGCCAATTCTTGAAGATGCCTAAGGACTCAGCTGCTCAGATTGAGTCGGGCAGGTCATTCCACCAGGAAGGAACATTTAATTTAAAAAGTCAGATAAAGTGATTTAGGGCGTTGTTTTACGTTCGACGGAGAAAAGCGCCGGCATGAAGGTATCTGCGGTAATCAGCGTTTTTACACTTAGGGAAAAGCGGTGCGTATGCATTTTGATACTCTCTAAAATGGAAGAGCTTGAACAAGAAAGTTGTGAAGCAGGTTCCGAAAGAAAGGGCCTGATCTTCTTGATATTGAATAAAGCAAATCTGCAGGATTGGGCAGTTTTAGCAATGTGGTCTGAAAAAGACAGCTGATTATCAATCTTAACTCCAAGGTTTCTGGCTGTTTTTTTATGGTTGATGTGCCTAACTGGATGCTGAAATTGTGACGAAACGATGGGTTTGATGGAACCACAAGCAGCAATTAGAGCAATATTTATCTGTACAGAAATCATTAAATTTTATTTATATAAAACAAAAAGTAGTTCTGTTATAAAATTATTTTATTCTATATAATAATAAATACAATAAATATAAATAAACTAAAATAAAATTTATAAAATAAAATGATAAAAAAAATAATAAAATAAAATAAACATTGACAACACAAAGATGTTCAATGTATTGGAACTGGTCCATTGAAATGAGCGGTCTAAAAGTAAAATAGAAGAACTAAAATTATAATTAAATAAAATAGTCCAGATTAACTAATTGACTAGTTAGTCAACCATACTAGTTGACTAGTTATTTGACCATAATGACACTGAAGCTCCTATGATTTGTCTCCTGATAGAGTTGGGGACTGTAGTCAACTAGCAGCAGCTACTAGTACAGTGATTTGGCGACCTGCAGCTATTTAATTGCACCTTCAGAGTCCATTAAAGACATTCTTTAAAAGACTCTGGGATAAACTGGCTCAAAATCCAGTCTCATCTGCATTAAAGTGTGTGTGTGTGTGTCCTAGACCAGTGGTTCCCAACCCTGGTCCTGGAGGCACCCCAACACTGCACATTTTGCATGTCTCCTTTCTTTGACACGCCAATTTCAGGTCTTGAAGTCTCTACTAATGAGCTGATGGTCTGAATCAGGTGTGTTTGATTAAGGAGACATGCAAAACATGCAGTGTTGGAGTGCCTCAAGGACCAGGGTTGGGAACCACTGTCCTAGACAAAACCCCTGCAACCCAAACAAAAAACTCTTAATCTTTTTACACTCTCACTGTCCTACAGGCACCATCTCAGGTAATGAAACCTGAACTCTTGCTATTAAGAAAACCCTCTGCAGCGTGTTATGTTTAAAGTTAATTCTTAAGGGAAACCGACTGCCTTAGAGTGTGATGATGATGGTATTAGCATGGTGTCTAGTTCCATGGGCATCTGAGAGATCAAATCTCAAGCCCAATAGCCGGGGAGGAGTTTAGCCATCAAGAGTACACCGCTGCCAGCGTGAGTGAGTAATCACAATGCCGATAGACTGTGCGCGCATGAGTTTGCTTATGCTGGATGAAGGTCAAATCCATCAATCAATCCTTTGTGGGTGTTTGCTTGTGCTTGTGGGTTCGGCAAATCAGTGTCAATCACAACACAGCCGGCTTTAGACATGCAAAAAGAATAAAAGCTCTCAAACAGCCTGTCCATTCCAATGCTTCAACGGCAAAAACTAAAAAAAGGAACATGCTTGTATTAAGGTTATGCCCTGTCATTTATAATCTGAAATTATAAATATTAAAATATTATATATAAAATACAAAAAAAAAATGTAAATCATATTATATAAGATAATAACTATAAATTATATATAATATGCAAAATAGCTAATGGAATATATATATATATATATATATATATATAGAGATATATATATATCTATATATATAATTATATATATCTATATATAGAAAATATGAATTGTATTGCTATAATTTTTTTTAAATTGGAAACTGTATTTGTTAGATTTAAAAAAAAATAAAAATAGCAAGTTATAAGAAATATACAGGTATTTAATCACTTTTATCATGAAAAATGTGGTCAAACAAAAAGGTTTTGTGGGAATATAATTTGATTTTGTAACCTGTAGGTGTTTTTCTGTTTGCAATATCACTTCCAATCCAGAATCTTTCGTAACATTCTTCTAAATAACAAAAATAACATCATCCAGAAAGTGGCAACATTTTTGTTGAGCCAATCACAGCATAACATCAGTGAATATTAGTAATGGATTTGAGGAATTCTGTAATATTTTATGATATTAGCTGGTCTGCCTCACTTGATAAAACTGCAGAAATTAATATTATCAAAATTTCAAAAGCTAGTTAACAAAAAAAAACAAGTCAAGTCGATACCCTCAAGTTAAACTGTCAATCAATCAATAAGCAATGGCCAACTGTAGCTCTTCTATCCATCCTGTTAGAATTACTCAAGTTATATTGTCATATTTCTGAAATTCTCTTTACCTTTTATAGAAATACTTTCTAAAATTACTACACAAGCATATTGATTAGAGTTCAAACAGTGCTGCACAACAGAAATGACTAACCAAAGAAGAGCTCCAAACATTTCAGATGCTTTATACACCTACATTTTTCCATCTTTGATACACTCCAGACTACAAATCAATAAACTCAAATGCATTCACTGTAAAACACTACACAGATGGCAGAGCTTAGTCCTAATAGCGTTAGCAGAGATGTACAAGCATGAGTTTACAATTTACAGGAACGTCTCCAACACAGTTTGGCAGTCTTAATTTCAGGGTTCACAAAACATCCTCTGTGCACCAAGTTTGTAATTCCCCGTCCTTCTGCCAGAGCGCTACGCAGATAAAAAAAAAAAAAAACTCATTATGCCGTTAAGATAATGGGATATCATCTTTTATACTGTCATTTCTGGGGTGAGAGCACAACTGCCTTTTAAAAGATACAATTAGCAGTAACATCATCTATCTATGGATGGGAATGAGGCAATGTTCATGTCAGGTCACCTGATAAAGCCTTGAGTTGAACATTTAAGGTCATTATGAGACATGTTCAGATCCTCATGGTTTCTACAGAATATTCAGATTTAAAATATGTTACATAATTTGTTTTTATTGAACAAGAATTACAAAGACATGTCCATGAACTCCTCCACACAATGAGCAAACTGCTTCAATGTTCAGTGGTTCTTTATTTAAAAAATTATTCCTTTTTAAAAAGAAGGCGAGAACTCTGAACTTTAATTTTCGATAACGTGTAAAAAAACAAATCCTGACGAAACTGGTTTGATATACATTTTAATTAATTTCGCTTTTTTTTTTAGCTCAAAAGAGAACTCAGAATTGTGAGATCTAAACATGCAATTCTGAGAAGAAAAGTATGAAATGTGAGATGAATGTCGCAAATGCCTATTTTATTTTTTATTATGTGGCAGAAAGAAAAAAAAAAGTATTGTGAGATTTAAACTCTCAAGATAAAATTGTAAGATAAAGAGAATTTTTGGCAGAAACAAACTTCCATTGTTTTCTTATCCTAAATTGGAAATAAAAATAATTACAAACAACATGCACATAATAATCCACAAAAATGCAGCTGGTGATCAAATGACTGTGAAACAATAATATGATTAAGAGCCATGTGACCAGGGTGGGATTTTTTTCTTTTTTGGACCACCAGCCACTGAGATTTTTATTTTTTATTTTTTCATTTCAAATATACAGAATAATTCACTTTAGGCATGAAACCAAAGCCATAGGCCTTGTAAATCAAATCAGATCTCTCTTTGATTGTGAGTCTGAGAAAACTGAAGTCCAATCAATCAGATATGCACCTCTCCAGCTTTTCTTTCATCTCTACTTTCACACTAAATAAAATATTAGTTCAACAAAAGTGCATTGTTACTAAACAACAGCATTTCATGTCAAAGGCCAAATTAAACCTGAAAACTATTTTTGTGTTGAAATTTTGCTAACTGCTGACTTCAAAATAGTGAATAACAGAAGCTGACTAGGAAATGATCTCTGGTTTAATTCCAGGATTCTCGCTGACATTTCCATATACTTCCATTAATTATGAATTCGCTGTGGATAATAATAATTGCAAGCTTTAATCACTCCATAAGATTCTAATTAACTGGAGGGAACTTATCGCCAAATGAATGAGGAAAAAAACTGAAATATAACTTTTTTTTGTGAGAATATCTGCTGATTGCGGTACATACAGAGCCTGTGGTGCTGAATAAAAACAGCAGAAATGAGGGAAAGAGAGGGAAGGAAAAAAGCAGTGAAGAGGAGGAGGATGAGAAAGTGAAGAAAAACTAATGAATTTCCCATTCTACAAAACAAGTTCCATTTGCATGTATAAAAAAATGATCTACACACACAACCATAGTTGATGCTCACTTTTACAATGCCATTCACATCACCACAAATACAGTAATGTTCTTTAATAATGCTAATGCATTTTTGCCCTCTGCATTAGAAAATATGCACATTATGACGAAAGCAAAATCTAGCAATTAGCCTTTACACTTTCTAAGATTTAGTTGGTTAATAGTTGAGATTAATGTATTTTAGATATTAATTATCCAAAAGACAAATTACATGAAGTTGTGCCCCTTAATTTTTTCATTTTTGAAGAAATAAATTATTTTATAAATCGAAGAAAAAAAACATGTTGTGGATTTGCAGAAATATCAGCCTTATAAAACTTGACGTGGCAAACTGAAAAATCTCAAAATTGTTACTTTTCTGAGGACATAATTATATCCCAACATGTATTAAAACTTAATGCACAACGCAAATTAAGACTTAAACTCATGATTTATATAATACAATGTTTTAAATCAAAAATGTACTTTAAAAATCATCTTATCAAACTGAGAATTTAACCCATTTCATAAAATAAACCATTTTGTATGAAGGTGAAGAATGAACAACAACAACCTCAACAAAACAAAGAGTCACAAAGAGCCCACAGAAAAGACACTCTCGTTTCACCTCCCGTGAGGAGGGTTGCGGACCGTTCTCCATGTATGTGCAGCTCAGTTTGAGACACAATTACAGCAGAGTCAGAGAGGTTTCAGCGGCCAGCTGCTTTCACAGGTCTGTCGGATAGCGAGAGGCTTTGTCTTTCAGTAATGGTCCTTATCTGTGGAGCGGGGCGCCTTTACAACACTATCTTATCAGCCATCAAATACTTACCTGCGAACTATCTCTAGAGAATGCACCAGGAAAATTGCCACTAAACCGAGAGCAGCCACTGACATAAATCACAGAGAAAGAGGTACATCGATAAGGGCTATCTCAAAGTTAAAGCCACAAAGCTGTTTTGGGGTCCGAATGGCCAGCAAACTTAATTCAAATTCTAAGTGCCACTTTACTGTGAAGATAAAAGGGAAACCTTCTCCGGGTAATCAATCTAATCTGAACGCGCAAATCTCATTGCTGATAACCTCCACTGTCTTTCCTTAAATTGTCTGCAGCACTTTTCTTGAGCTAAGGCAAAATAGGAGGGGGAAAAAAGTCAAGCCAGCATTTAGCAACAAAATGATTTCGCTGTTCTTTTCATCCCTTTTATCCCACCAAGAACTTATGGAAAGACAAGCTCTGTAAAAGCTTGTAAAAGCCAACAATGATGCGGCCGTTACCACAGCTGCTTTATCAGAAATGTCCAAAGCCGCATCCATAATGCACATCAGATAGCTGCAGTCTTACAGTCTAATATCTCTCCTGATAAAGACCTAAAAGGTTTCCATGGATTTCCAACCAAAAATTAAAATTTACTGAAAATGTATTCAACACCAGGCCATCCCAGATATAAAGGAAAGTTTGTTTCTTCATCAGAACAGATTTGGAGAATATTAGCATTACATCATGAATGGGTGCCGTCAGAATGAGAGTCCAAACCGCTGATAAAAACATCACAATAATCCACAAGTAATCCACAAATTTAGTCCAATTTCTCCAAACCTGTTCTGACGAAGAAACAAACTCTCAGGGTGAGCAAATTTTCATTTTTGGGTGAATATTCCTTTAAGAGAGAATATATTGTTACAACATTGAACGCCCATTGACTTTCATTGACAAAAAAATGATGTATATATATATATATATATCTATATATATTATATATATATAGATATATAGCATATTAAAATCTCAAAATATACTCTTTTTCTTTTTCTCCCCAAATAGACCATCCTGGTGGACATTGAAATAAATGCTTCCAAGCAATTTCTCTTCAGACCAATGATGGGCAGGTGACGTACTGACCAGGAAAGTATACAAAACACTTGCGGAGTTGAGAACCAAACGCTCGCTCCAGGAATGAAGTAAGCGCTGGCAGGGACGCCGGAAGTATGGCACCGTGACGCAGCGTCTCGTTCCTTCGAGGAACTATGGTTACATACATAACCTGAGACGTTTCTCTTTAGGAACTCGAGCTGCGTCGAAACACTACTGGAACGAGAATGCCCATGCCGCCAGACTCCGAAGTCTCTGCCCAGTGTGGAAGATTGCACCGCTATAGGGCGAGAGGACAGAAGAGCCGGGAGTGGCTCGCGAGTCTAGATCATAGAACCTAACAAAGGTGAGGGGCATGGACCAACCCGCCGCGTTGCAGATATCCTGCAATGGAACACCCGCTAAAAAAGCCTTAGAGGCTGCCACACTACGTGTTGAGTGAGCCTTGACCCCTAATGGCGTAAGGGAACACGTTCTATGGCCCCCTTCCTCAAGATAGTATCTACTTCTTGTTCCATTGCCAGAGCCTGCTCGGGGCCCACCAGCGGGGGGTGTAATCCCGTTGAAAAGAGGCGGAGGAGAACCAAACTGGATTCTGTAGCCTCTCTCTACAGTGTGCAGGACCCACTGAGACACATTTGGCAGTAGTTTCCACGCTGCCAAAAAGTCTACTAAGGAAATCAGTCTCTCGAGACTGATCTCTGGTGCAGTACGAGCAGCCGGCTCGGTGCCCTGTAACGGCAAACCGGCAGGAAACAACCGAATCTGCTGCTCTAGAGACCTCCGCGGAGGTTGCGAGGCTCTTAGCACCGCTACGTTGCTGGGCGGTATCTGAGAGTGGTGCTCGCGGGAGACTGCTGTGCCCTGTAACTCCGGCAGGGTTAACAGCCGATCTCCTGAGGTCACTGAGGCGAGACGGACACCGTGTAATGCGGTGCAACCCGCTGCACCCCAGAGGGGACTGCCCTCATAAATCCTGGGCCAGTGGCGTAAGGACTTTTTGGCCGAGGACCTCTTAGACTGAAGTACGGTCTGAAGATCCGGCTTAGCCTTGGAGGCCCCTGACCTAGAACGCTGCCTCGCCCCCGTGTCTCGACACGGGGGAGCGCGTGAGGCCACGCTCTGTTTTTGTGCCTCCCTGTATGGGGAGCTGGTACTCGGAGGGGGCTGCTCTCGCCCAGCAGCCCCTAAAGCTAGAGAGCGGCGAGGGAGAAACGCTGGAAACGCCGCCGCCTGCTTCCGAGCCTCTGGTACCCTGTCGCACCGAATTGGCCGGCGTCCCAAACACCAGAAGGCGCGAGCGGTGGCGTCCTTAGGCCTACCCTGTTTCTCCTCTTTCATATCTGACAGGGTCAGCCTAGATGCCTCTCTGGTGCCACCAGGCTGCCATAGACCCTGCACAATGGCACGGGCGGCCATCCTTGGTGGCGGCGGAGAGACAAATCAGCGGTCCTCCGAGCTCGGTATATCCTCAGATTTTACTGATCACCCTCATCTATCTCCTTCAGCATGTCGGCTTGGTACGCCTGTAACACGCATGGTGTGGTCAGACACGCACCATCCTGACTCGCTGCCGAGTACCCTTTTGCCAACCAGCGCTGAGGTTGTGCGCAGCGCTTTAGGCAATCCGGAGCTTAGAAAGACGATGCCGCGCCGGGGACAGATATCTCGCAAGCATCGTGCTCTACCCCGGGCATCGCTATAACCGCGTTCTTTCTCCCCGACACCTTGCGATAATAACAGAGGCTGGAATAAAGATGTGGGCCGAGAATGTTCTTCCCCCGACCCCCTTCGACACCTCGGTGGGAGGTCGGGAAAAAGGCACAGTCTCCGGCGCGGAGGTGGGTGGCTTAATTCGCAAAACGCGCTCCATCCAAACTTTCTTTTCACGTCAGTCAGCAGCCTGTTTCTTGGTGGGCCATTCGATGTTTAGTTTGGCCACGGCACGAGTTACCACCTCCAAAATCTCCTCATACTGGGGCGACTGAGGGGGCGAACCCTCGTCGACGCCCACCACATCAACCTCCTCGAAGGAAGACAGGCGGAGCGCCAAGCTCGCTCCCCGGGGGGAAGTAACCGCAGAACGGGCTTCCGATCCCGGTGATCGAGCGTTGGATCGAGCGAGTGAGGAAGAAGATAGGGACTCTCCCGTCTCCATTCCCTCCTCCCGTCAGTTCCAGCTGCGAACCCCACGAGCGCAATCGCCGCTCCGCCTCGGCGGAAGAAGGGCCCGCGCCGCGGGGAACGCTTGTGAAGGCACCCTCCGCAAAGAGTGCCTTTCGGGAGCGGAGAACATGCATAGGAAGACGCTCGCAATGCGGGCAGTCAGCCCTCTCAAGATAATACAGCATGCTTCGCTCCCAGGCAGACAACGCACAAACCGTGTGTATCCACCCCCGAAATGAAACGCGGACAGGGAGGAACACACAGTTTGAAACGCTGGCTGCCCTCGCCCCTACTCAAATGATGTGACTTGTCATGCTTTGGACATAATTTATCTAGCCCTACGGGACAGACAACACCAAATAACACTCACAACTGACACACACACAGAGCACTTGCTGAATGACAAAAAGCTGGCGTTGGTCTCACCGCACGTGCTTTTATAGCTTCCTGTCATTACATCACCCGCCCGTAGCATCTCGCCCATCTATTGGCCTGATTACACACAAGTTTCATACCCCCGTCACGCTGAAGTGGCTTCCCCGAGAGTTTTCCGACGCAGCGTCTCGGTCCTGAAGAGGGAACTTTGGTTTCCTCTTCAGAACTCGAGCTGCGGCGAGAAACGCTAGTGGGGGGGAAACGCCGTTCAGCGTGAGGCTCTGAATTTCGCCCCTTCAGGGGCGGTTTCTCCCTCGCCGCTCTCTAGCTCCATGGGCTGCTGGGCGAGAGCAGCCCCCTCTGGGTACCAGCTCCACATGCAGGGGTGCACAAAAACAGAGCGTGGCCTCACGTGCTCCCCCGTGTCGAGACACGGGAGCGAGGCAGCGTTCTAGGTCGGGGGCCTCCAAGGCTAAGCCGGATCTTCGGACCGTACTTAAGTCTAGGAGGTCCTCGGCCAAAAAGTCCTGACGCCACTGGCCCAGGACGTATGAGGGCAGTCCCCTCTGGGGTGCAGGGGGTTACACCGCATTACACGGTGTCCATCTCACCTCAGTGCCCTCAGGAGACCGATCTGCTAACCCTGCCAGAGTTACAGGGCGCAGCGGTCTCCCGCGAGTGCCACTCTCAGTCACCACCCGGGAATGTAGCGGTGCTAAGAGGCTCGCCACCTCCGCGTAGGTCTCTAGAGCGGCAGGTTCGGTTGTTCCCTGCCGGTTCGCCGTTACAGGGCACCGAGCTGGCTGCTCAGATTATACCAGAGATCAGTCTCGAGAGACTGATTCCCTTAGTAGACTTTTTGGCAGCGTGGAAACTACTGCCAAATGTCTCACAATGGGTCCTGCAGACTGTAGGGAGAGGCTACAGAATCCAGTTTGGTTCCCCTCCGCCTCTTTTTCAACGGGATTACACCCACGCTGGTGGGCCCCGAGCAGGCTTTGGTCATGGAACAGAAGTAGTACTCTGTTGAGGAAGGAGGCCATCGATGTGGTCCCTCCTCACGTAGCAGAGTCCGGGTTCTACAGCCGGTACTTCGTAGTTCCGAAGAAGGATGGGGGGTTGCGCCCAATTTTAGATCTACGTCAGTTGAATCGCTCAGTCATGCGACTGAAGTTCAAGATGCTTACTGTCAAGCAGGTCGTGTCTCAGATCAGGTCCGAGGACTGGTTTGTCACGATCGATCTAAAGGACGCATACTTCCATGTGTCCATCCTTCCCACTCACAGGGATTTCCTGAGGTTTGCTTTCAGGGGCAAAGTTTACCAATATCGTGTTCTTCCTTTCGGTTTGCACTCTCACCCCGCACTTTCACAAAGTGTGTGGATGCAGCCCTGGCTCCGTTGCGACTTCAGGGCATCCGCATACTAAACTATATCGACGATTGGTTGATTTTAGCTCAGTCAGAGCAGATGGTGGTTCGACATCGAGATGTCGTTCTCTTCTCGGGGGGAGCCCACATGAGAGAGCTGGGGTTGAGGCTAAATGCCAAGAAAAGTGTGCTTTCTCTAGTACAGAGAACCACTTATCTGGGCAATGTGTGGGATTTGACCACGATGCAGGCACGCATGTCCCCTGCTCGTATCGAGTCGATCCTCACCGCAGTCGCGAGAGTCAGAGAAGGCCGGTCACTCACTGTCAAGCAGTTTCAGAGACTGCTGGGTCTGATGGCAGCTGCGTCCAACGTGATACCTATTGGCCTGCTGTACATGAGGCCCCTACAGTGGTGGCTCAAGACCAAGGGGTTCTCCCCGAGGGGAAACCCGCTTCGCATGTTCAAGGTCACGCGGCGATGCCTACGTGCCTTGGACATGTGGAGGAACCTTGGTTCTTGGCTCAGGGCCCTTTGCTGGGAGCTCCTTGTCGCCGCGTGTTGCTAGCGACGGATGCGTCCCTCACCGGTTGGGGAGCGGTCATGAGTGGCCACCCAGCCCGCGGTCTGTGGAGCGGCCGCCATCTCATGTGGCACATCAACTGCCTGGAGATGCTGGCCGTGCTGCATGCACTGAGATACTTCCTCCCAGACCTGAGAGGTCACCATGTGTTGGTGCGTACCGACAACACAGCGGTGGTCTCTTACATCAACCACCAGGGAGGTCTGCGCTCACGCCATTTGTACAAACTAGCGTACCATATCCTTGTGTGGTCCCAGGGCAAACTTCTCTCGCTAAGAGCAGTTTACATCCCTGGGAATCTCAATCAGGGAGCAGACATCCTGAGGCCCGGGGCTTGGATGCTCTTTCAACCCTAAACCCAGAGGTGGTGAAGCATATATGGAGAGTCTTTGGCCAGGCCCAGGTGGATTTGTTTGCGACTCGCATGACATCGCACTGTCCCCTCTGGTTCTCTCTGAGTCCTCCAGATCCACTGGGGCTGGATGCCATGGTACAGACGTGGCCGAGGCTTCGTCTGTACGCCTTTCCCCCGATCGCTCTGCTCCCGGGAGTTCTGGAGAGAGTGCGTCGGGACGGGGTCCGTCTATTGCTAGTAGCCCGTTCTGGCCGGGCCGAGTATGGTTCTCCGACCTGATTTCTCTCCTCGACGGCACTACATGGAAGATTCCCATCAGGAGAGATCTCCTCTCACAGGCAGAGGGTATGATCATCCACCCCCGCCCGGAGCTGTGGAAATTGTGGGTGTGGCCCCTGAGGGGGCACAACTCATAGCTTCCGGTCTCTCAACTGAGGTTGTCGAGACCATTCTTCAATCCAGAGCTCCCTCCACGAGGAAACTGTACGCCTTGAAGTGGAAACTTTTCACTTCTTGGTGCGAGTACCCGCCAGCTAGACCCAGTTAACTGCCCGCTTGGTACAGTGCTGGAGTTCTTGCAGGCCCGTTTCTCCTCAGGGTTGACCCACTCCACCCTGAAGGTCTACGTGGCGGCTATTGCGGCCGAGCACGCCCCTCTTGGTGGCCAGTCAGTTGGCAGACACCCCCTAGTTACACGTTTCTTCTGCGGTGCGCTGAGGCTGAGGCCTCCGGTACGATCTCGTGTCCCCACGTGGGACCTGGCTGTGGTGCTACAGGCTCTCGCTAGGCCTCCCTTCGAGCCTATTGAGGACATATCTGATCGCCTCTTGACTATAAAAACTACCTTTCTTCTGGCGATATCTTCCCTCAAGAGAGTTTGGGGATCTGCAGGCCCTTTCTGTGGCCCCTTCTTACCTAGACTTTGCGCTTGGCTTGGCCAAGGTGTTTCTGTTCCCGCGAGCGGGTTATGTCTCTAAGGTCCCTTCCTCTGCACCGCGGCCTGTCGTACTCCGGGCCTTCAGTCCTCCTCCTTTCGAGGATCTAGACCAGCAGAGGCTAAACTGCATGTGCCCGGTGCGTGCACTGGATGCATATGTCCACAGAACTGCCCTGTGGAGAAGGGCGGACCAGTTACTAGTTTGTTACGGTCCCCCTAAGAGAGGTCTGCCGGCAACTAAACAGACCCTCAGTCGGTGGATAGTGGATGCCATCTCCTTCTCTTATGAGTCCTCTGATCTCCCCTCGCTGTTAGGTGTCAAGGCTCACTCGACTCGAAGTGTTTGCAGCCTCTAAGGCTTTTTTAGAGGGTGTTCCGATGCAGGACATCTGCAGCGCGGCGGGTTGGTCCACGGCCCTTACCTTTGTTAGGTTTTATGGTCTGGACTTGCGAGCCACTCCTGGCTCTTTTGTTCTCTCGCCGTAGCTGTGCAGTCTTCCACACTCGGCAGAGACTTAGAAGTCTGGCGGCGTGGGCATTCTCGTTCCCCTAGCGTTTCTCGACGCAGCTCGAGTTCCTGAAGAGGAACGCCTCAGGTTACGTATGTAACCCTAGTTCCTCGAGGGAACGAGACGCTGCGTCTCGGTGCCAGCCTTCCGGCGTCCCTGCCAGCGCTTGCTTCACTCCCTGAGCTGACGCTGGTCTCACCGCACGTGCTTTTATAGCCTCCTGGTCATTACGTCACCCGCCAGTGACGTCTCACCCATCTATTGGTCTAATTACACACGAGGATCAGAGCCCGTCACGCTGAAGGGCGTTCCCCTAGCGTTTCTCGACGCAGCGTCTCGTTCCCTCGAGGAACTAGGGTTACATACGTAACCTGAGGCGTTTTCAGGATTCTTCTCTCCTTAGCCCTGTTGCCATTAAATCGCTTTTTTTTTGCCTTCAATGCAGGACGGATCATTTAAGAGTTGGTCCAACAAGGGGATAAAATGTTTCAAGGATTTATTTATTGATAATTTATTTGCTTCTTTTGAGCAGTTAACATTACGTTTTGGTCTTACTAAGTCAGATTTCTTTAGAGTTTTAGGCATTATGTTAAGTCACTTGTATCAGACTTTCCAGTGATGCCTTCTGAAAATCCTTTGGATAATTTATTTTCATGTAACATATTAGCCAAGGGTTCAATTTCCATTATTTATAATTGAATGACCAATTTGGCATCTTCCTCTCTTAATAACATTAAGAGAGCTTGGGAGGAAGACCTTGACAGACCACTTTCTGAAGACACAAGGAACTGTGTTCTTAAGCAGGTCCATGCATCGTCAATGTGTGCTCGGCATTCACTTATACAGTTCAAAGTAGTACACAGAGCACATATATCCAAAGTTAAACTAGCTCAAATGTTTCCTGGTACTAGCCCCATATGCAATAGATGTAAATGTGATGAGGGATCACTAATTCACATGTTCTGGACATGCCCCAAATTAGAGCGTTTCTGGCGATCGATATTTCACACCCTTTCAGAGGTTCTTAAGCACAGTTTAGAGCCAGAACCTCTGGTGGCATTATTTGGAGTAGCTCCAGAGGAGTCATGGCTGGCAGCATCTATGTGTAAAGTCCTTGCTTTCTCCTCCTTGTTGGCACGTAGAGCAATACAATTAAAGTGGAAAGATCCCAAGTTCCCACCCACCCATACTCAATGGATTAGAGATATAATGTCTTGTCTCTGCCTCGAAAAAAATCAGGTATTCACTAAAAGAAAAACAACTTTTTAAGATGTGGCACCCTTTTATTGACTATGTTGATAAGTCTGTTTAATTTTTTTCTTTTTGTAATGTATTTTATTTATTATTATTCCCCCTTTTTTAATTTATATAAATTTAATTTATTATTATTCCCCCCTTTTTTTCTCTCAGTTGCAGTGTATGTATGTGCATGTATCTCTTTTTATATATGGTTGGAGGTTGATTTATGTTGGCATGTGTATATATATATATATATATATATGCTCGGTTCTTCTACTTACAATTCCTATCTGAATTAATGGACAGTATGGATGCTACTCTTGTTTGATGGTGAGGGTCGGGGGATTGTTGTATGAAATAAAAAAAACTTTGAAAGAAAATACCCTCTTTTGCACTCCACAGAAAAAAAACTAAATAAGTAAATAATATTTTTTTGGATGAACTATCACTTTAACCATCTTAGAAACTGATTCGCTAGCAGACAAACACTTACCGGTTGTCATACTGCAGTTAAACAGCCTGTTGGGGACACTGCTATAGCGAACAAAATAGAAGGACCATTAAGTTTGAGAGAACTAAACAAGTACAGTTTTTATAACAGTTAGTTGGATCTTTGTGATTTTGCTTAATTGAAATCCACCAACCATAGCTTGGCTGTCATCATGGACGTGTGAGAGAGAAAGAAAAGAAGGGATCTGTTTCCTCACATATAGCAGCTGTCAGAAGTCTCAGTTTTGCAGCTGGTTCTGAGGTTCTCCTGCTAACAGCCAAAGAGTCCCGAATCCTGACAAAACAAGAGCTCAAACACAAATTATAACTGTCAGAACTGTTAAATAAGACTCCTCAGCCAACACGTGTGTATGTCATCAAAACTGGGAATGTTTTTTTGGACCAAAACACCACTCTGTGAAAACACAACCCTTTCACATGCATAGCTGGAGATTCTGCTAAATGGAAAAACTTAAATCGTTGTGTAAGAAAAACAAAACAAAACTCATAAACATTTCAGGCACAGTGAGACGGTTTGTCAGAGGCACCCTGTAGGGATCAATCATTCTTCTAAATTTCTGCTATAAAACCATATTATAAAGCAAAGACAGTGAAATAAGTGTGCTGCTTTCTGCTTTGCTTTTGTTTGGGCCAATTGCTCACCAACAATTTCAGTAAAATGTTATTACTCAAAGGTTGCGCTTTAATAGCTCATAAACTTTCACTTGGTGTTAAAAAATAAAATAATAATAGTAATAATAATAATAATAAAACAAAAACGTTATGTGGTAGCATCTAAATTAACTGGTTTGATTTTAGTATAGCATTATTTTAGTGTTATGTATTTACTATTACAGCATTTATTAACATTTTGCAATATATTTTATTTTTCTGTTTTTACGTGAAGTTTTAATCATTTTGTTAGGTGCTTTTGTTGTTTTTATTAGTTTGATTTTCTTTTATTTCTAAACAGCATTCATTTTTAATTCAGTTTTAGTCATTTTAGTGTTTTGCAAATCTGATCACATAAGTAAAGATTTTAGATCAAATATAAATGTCTTACCTTTAATTGCATACTTTGGTGTATCGGGCTCAAATTTGAAGACAGTTGGGAGATGTTGTTGAAATCTTTTTTAAAACTCTTGAGAAAACAAATTAGATTTTCGGGGTCTGTTTCTCATTAGAAAAAATCTGATGAAGCAAAAGTCTCCATTTGCTCTCCATTTAATCTTATCAGAGATATTAGATAGAGCTTATTTGTGATTTTTCTTTCCTACAAGCTGTACTCTTGACATGAAAACAACATAATCAGGCGAGTCTTCTAAGTAATAACCTAGAAACAAACACTCAAAATACCTTGTTTAGATTAAACCTAGTTAAGTCAATGAGTTCATTTATTCAGCTTTGGGACAAATAAACCATTTAGGTGTTTGTGTTTTCTGTTCTCAAGCTTGACAACAAGGGAGTTTGGTCCAAAGCTCCAAGCCTTGATTGACATGCCCAGAATTGGACTTTCCCTTCTTCCCAATCCCATTCAACCTCTCCAATGATGATGATGAAGTTTCCACTGCAGCTGTTGTTATACTCAGAGTTGCTCTGGTAAGAAACCTCACTCCTCCAGTAAAGAGATTTACCAGTGCACTTATCCCCTGACTCCATCACTCAGAACCGTCAGCGATACCATTTGCGAACAGCACCTGATCCTGGTCATATTTCCAGAAAAAAATACAGTCTGGTTAATTTCTTTCTAGCTCTCCTTTCCCACAGTGAAGAGTATGAAATCCTGGGTGTTTCTAGTTTCTTAATGTCACAAAATATTATATCTGATCATAAATGTCTTCTGAAAGAAGAAACTGATCCACAGCAACAGATTACGATCTACGTACAAATCCCCAAAGTCTGACGAAATTATTTTCTGGCACAGATAGGTTATTATTATTATTATTATTATTATTCTTATTTCTCGCACAGGTTGTCAGATTGAGCACACGCAACAGAAACGAGCACAATTAATAATAAAAGTTGACGGGTCTGATACACACTAAGTTGACGAGTTGATTTATCCATATGTCACAGAGCTTTTTAGATAGTTGCTGAGAATTTTTAGGTAGGATAGAATCTGATCTCGGTCTCAGTTTGTTTGCTGGCTTCCATGGCTGCAATATGCTGGGTTTTCCACCAACTGGCAACCCAGATGTCAACTACTTTCCAACACGGAACACACACTTCCAAATAGAATAACTGGTTATAGCATTGTTTTTCAGAGAAACAACTTATGGTGAACTTCAGCAGCGTTTCTTAAATTCTTGCAAGCCTTATGGTATTTTTTATGTTTTGCACAGTCTAAAATTACATACAGCCCCTTTAACGCTCATAAAATGTTGTGTTTTTTTCCAATAGGACACACCAGAACCATTGGACTGAAATAAGGCATGTAAGCCCGGCCAATCATTGTCTCCGCACACAAAATCCTCCAGAGCTTTCCAAATGATTTAAGCGCTTTAAGAAACACATAAAACTAACATTTCCACGATGATATGAACACATCCTGAAACTGTATTGATGACCTATTCACGGCCTGTTTGCCTGAATATAAGAATGGTGACAGATGTTAATTGACACTTTGAAACTGTTAATACAGATGTGAGAAAACGAAACTGTTTGAATGGGAGAGTGGTTTTACAATATTTTACTCTGTGTAAATGAAATATTCAACTTATCTTTTTACTATCTATTATTATCTTATTGTTTAAATATTTTTAAAAATATATTTTTATTATTATTATTATTATTTTACACATAACCTGATAAATATAAATGAATTCCAATTATTAAATATTTAATGCTTATTTTTTAATGGTATCATGAACTAATAATTAACATCACAACATGATTTACATTTCTTTCATCTAGGTAAATATTCCTTTTTTAGTTGTGCATTCTTAATTTTCATTCATAATACATTGTTTATATATAACTATAAATGCTATAAAAAACTATTGTTTTGAAAAAAATAGAAATTAACATTTCCCTAGAGTAATAAATGGTGTAAAGATATTGTTCATTGTTAGTTCATGATACCCAATGCACTGGTTGAACAAATTAAACCATATATATATATACACACACACACACACACACACACACCACACGTTAGAGGTTTACATGGAACCTAAAACTTTTTTCTGGGTCAAAGTTGTTTTCTTACTCTGTCCAGCACACATCCCCAGGAAACACAGGAGGAGGATTGTGGGAAAGGGTGAAGTCTTGAGGAGGGGTCAAAGCACTGAAACACAGAGCAAAATAAATACATGAACTGTAATAAAAATGCAGTCAGAAAGTGCACACAAAGCAGGTTGTGCTGGCCGGCTTCCTTCATCAAATAAGCTGAACGTCTTCCGCTGGTTCCTGGAGCAGCCCTCCCCCCATCACTGCCCTGCTCTGACTGTTACAATGGCCTCCTGGACGTGGAGCTACATGGGCAAAGCCAGCGCGGGGGGAAGCCAAGCACTTCCTGCCTCCAGAGCTGGCAGAGAGACAAGCTCTCACGGGAACAGTGTGCAAGAGCAGGAAGTGTGTGTGTAAGTGTGTGTGCCACACAGTTGGTCCCAGCCTCACACACATAGATAACCTGGATGGGGAAAACTGGCTTCAACAAAGCAATGGTAAGAAACACTATACAACCAACCCCATATAAGGTTCACTGGTGTATGTACACACACCAGGTCAACGGATGCCCTTCAGATGGATTCATAATGTAACTGTATAGATGTAGCAAATGATCATTGAAGTGGCAATGATGTTAAATAAAAGTCCATATTACAGTTAATCCCCATTTTACTTCTAAAATCTGACACATCACACGAAGAGGACTTCAACATTCAAAGAGATGGAATTTGATGCTACTCACTTCTACAATTATCGATTTGAAATCTGCCATCTTTGCTCACGGGCACCAGTTCCACATCTAATAGTTTGTTATGAGACGAATCACTGTGAGGTGCAATTGCTCAGTGCCTAATCACCTAAAACAACCTGTACCACCAAAGAGACATCATGACAACACTTTAATGGTACTGAGGGATATAAGAGCAAATTAATACAGTTTCCAGACCCTCACTTGTGACTTGCCTAGCTGTGATGTCAAAGAGACCAGACAAAAAAAATCCAAACAGAGGTTCCTTTCATCTGTAAGTATATTAATTATTATTAATAACAATAACAATAATAGAAACAGTTTTTTTTTAATTATTAGTAATTATTTAAATTTTCCATATACATTTATTATATTTTAATTAATTATTTTATTTATTATGTGCAACACCTTTTTGGAAGAAGATTTTTGTTTTTTCATCACACGATCCTTCCGAAATCATTCCAATACGCGTATGTGGTGTTTCAATGAATCATATTCTTATTATTATAATTGTTGAAAACCGCTGGAATCATCCAGTGCCGCAGTTGAAAATGCTCTATTTTGAGGAACCGTTATCTCTTTCCGTACAGCCCCTTTGATTAAACAGAAAGTTCCGCATTAGTGAAATAGAAACCAATTAACGTCATTATAAATTCTTATTTGTCACTTTTGATCCATGTAATGTTTCCTTTTTGATGTAAAATTTTTTTTTTTTATCTTACTCATAACTTTTAAAAGACAGTGTATTGTGGTTTCCCCCATATATCAACATTGAAATAAAAATCAGCATATTATAATGATTTCTGAAGGTCACTGAAGACTGGAGTAATGATGCAGAAAATTAAGTTTCACAATATTGAATGTTTTTTAATCAAAATTATTTAATGTGTTTAAAGAAAACAAATATTACTTTGAATAAAAATAAAAAAAAAACACACAAAAGCTTGTTATAAGGATATAACCACATCGTAAGGATGACTACAAAAAAATGAAAAAGAAAATAGAGCGGTCGGGGTCAGATAACTTAATATAGTGGGGAAAACAAAATGTTTGCTATTTTGCTTGCTTGGAAAAAAATGACTATTGGGTCTAAATTTCAATGGGGAAGTCGTGGCCTAATGGTTATAGAGTCTCGTACCGGCAGGAATTGTAGGTGGGGGGAGTGAATGTACAGCGCTCTCTCCACCTTCAATACCACGACTGAGGTGAGACCTTGAGCATGGCACCGAACCCCCAACTGCTCCCCGCTGCCCGCAGCATAAATGGGCTGCCCACTCCCAGGGTGTGTGTTCACGGTGTGTGTTCACTGCTGTGTGTGTGCACTTTGGATGGGTTAAATGCAGAGCACTAATTCCAAGTATGGGTCACCATACTTGGCCATATGTCACGTCACTTATATCACTTATATAAATGGTGTAGTTATGATATCTACCAGCAGGGGCTGACTATGAAACAGGAAATTCAACGAGTACACCACAGGCTGGCCCTTGATTTTATCCATCTGGGATGGATTGGATTGTGGCCATGAAATACGAGTGTTGAAATGTAAGGGCATATCATTCAAAATCAAAGCATGTTATTGCTTTTTCATTGAAAGACAAGGTATTTTTTTCTTTTTAGAATAAAATGCACTACAGAGCCATACACACAGAGACCAGCAATGCCCTTAAAAAAAGTAACAGGGTAAATTTTGATTTCATGTTGACTTTAAACCAAATCAGTGATTTGTTTACCTTTAAAACAAAGCCTTGGGCCCTCATTCATCATTTGATACTGATTCCTGTGAAACTGCCAAGTGTCTATCGCTGTGGGCTTGAGATTATTTGCCCTTTATAATCTCATTTCCACATGGCTGAGATTCTTTCACAATACAGTTCGCTGAATGTCACAAGGCAGAACCTCACAGGGACGAGACGATTCCATCTCCCAAATCGAATAAAATCATGACCTATTTCTCTTATCCAGCTCACATCTTTCAAACAAATTCCCCCAGTGGCAATTGGCATACACGACCCAGATATCTAGAGGCAGAGCTGGGAAGAAAAAACCCGTGAAGACATGACAAAGCCCTAGGAACCGTCTACAAGGGCCTCGGAAAGCCCCGTAGGTAATGTCACTACAAATGCAAAATGGGTATCACAGAAAGTTCTCCTTCGAGCTGCACGTGCATGAAGCTTTCTGTATGTGATCCATGTTACTCAGCTGTAATATGGCACATTAAAGCTCAAATGTTCCCTTGTCATAACTAAGCATGCAAAGCACAAAGTAGTAAGGCAATCCAAGAGAAATGCTTTGCCATCTGCCTCCATTAACTCCGCCGAAGGCACAGTCCATCCGTCACATACTGAGTGCTCAGTCAGTATTCACTCTGATTATGTTCTACCATGGTGCACTGGTGTAAGCTTCTCCTGTGGGATGGTGGTGCTTGCTAATACTAAAAGGTTTCAAAAAAATCGTATGTATTCAACCTTGGCACATTAAACTGATGAAAAAGTTACAGAAATGTATTTTACGTGGTTGCAAAATATTTGTATTTCTAACAAATGCTGTCCTTTTGAACTTTCTATTCATCAAAGAATCTTGAAAAAAAACTTATTACAGTTTCCACAAATAAATATTAAGCAGCACAAGAGTTTTTAAAATTGATAAATGTTTCTTGAGCTGCAAATCAGCATATTAGAGTGATTTCTGAAGGATTATGTGATACTGGAGTAATGATGCTGAAAATTCAGCTTTGCATCACAGGAAAAATTTTAATTTAAATAAATGTATTAAAATGGAAACAATATTTCACTTTTTTTTTTATTTTATTTTTTTTATTATTAAATAAATGCAGCCTTCGTGAGAATACTTCTCTACAGTTTTAAAATACTACAAACATCTTACCAACCACAAACTTTTGAACGATAGTGTAAAACAAAAGAGGAATCTGTGCCATACACAGTATAGTGAGCAAAATATCATGGAGGCTTGGGGATGAGCTTTCTCCACAGAACATATTAAAATCTAGTTCATATTATTTTTTCACACCACCCGTGCTCTGATCCTGCACTGAAAGATCTCCATATCCTCTTTCCTGTGTCTCTGGTGTCCATCTGTCCTACAAAGCTCAAGAACAACCAATAAAAAACAGATGCATTATCCCTGGGAAGTTCAGTGGATGAATGAGGGAGATTATATCACAAGGAACGATATCCAAACACCTACAAGCAACATATAAGAGCAGGAAATCAGTCCCACAGTCCTGTGTTGCTCAACATGGGAGCTTTAGAAAACTATATTGTTCTCTCTCTCTCTCACATTAATGAACTGTGACAGCAGGAAAGTAAAACAAGGCCTATCGATATGAATTAAGATAACACTAGATAACACTGTAAGATATCGGCAGAGAGGGCAGAAGATTAGTCCCATTCTCTTTTTATGCTCTTAATTAAGTGTTACCATGTGTCATTCATTCAACAATGAATTCTAAAAATGTCTTCCTCATTTATGAAAGCTATGATTTTAATTTGCCACATATGGCTAAAACTAATTAAAACGGTGTCACGTCAAACATTAACCAAAGAAATTCTGGGATGCATGTAGCTTTGAGCAGAAATAAGTCATGATTGTTTGACATGCTGACAAGGTGTTACACTGCCCTCTGTTGGTAGATGCAAACACTACATGTTGAGCAGTCTAGTTGTCAATTTTATCACCTCATGTTATAAATTACAAACAGTGTTGGTCTAATAATAATAACTGGTTGAGAGAGAATGAATGCAGTCAACAGACTTGACACATTCCACAATTCTCATTAGCGTAATGCATATGGATGTATTTAATTATCATCTGTAATGCAGTCAAAAAAAAAATTTTTTGCATGAAAGTAATGAGAACTGCAGGAGAAAATGTGCTCATTTAAATTAGTTTTTGAGTCTGAAATGTGGCCTTTTTGACAGATTTAATGAGATTCATACCAACAGATTCAAACCAGGCCTGATAAAACATATAAATGTGTGTTTTATATCAGTCATTTTGTATCATCAATATGTCCAGAGGGTCTTTAAACTACCCACAAAGAACACTTAGTCATACTTACAATTTCTTAAGGACTTTGATCACATGATTCATGAGTGATTCCTGAGCCAGTTTTCCATGTGGCTGATGTCTGCTGACCTCCTGGACGGACTCATATACTCTCAGCTTCACTGGAGATTGGCTGCCAAGAGGAATAGAGAAGATCAGATGATTCTCATAAAGTTTATATCCATCATTTGCCAATACCAAAGTTTGTGTTGTTGAAACAGAATGTAATAAATGAGGATACTCATGATGAAATGTAGTTTATCACTTTTGGACTGCAAGAAATAAAAAGAGATGTTATATTATACTATAAGTGATTGCATGACAAAACTTCAAACATCCAAACTGAGCATCTGCACCTGAAGAAAATATCTTAAAGGAACAGGTCACACAAAAATGAAAATTTGTTGATCAGTCAGGTCATCGAAGATGTAGATGACTGTTTGTTCATCAGAACAGGTTTAGAGAAATTTAGCATTACATCATTTGCTCACCAATTGATCATCTGCAGTGAATGGGTGCCGTCAGAATGAGAGTCCAAACAGCTGATTAAAACGTTACAATCTACAAGTAATCCACAACAATTCCAGTCCATCAATTAACGTGTCTTGTGAAGTGAAAGCTGTATGTTTGTAATAAATTCATCAAGACGTTTTTAGTGTCAAATCAAAATACCAGTCCACAATCCATAACAACTCTTCCTCCAGTGAAAAAAGTCCATCCCCTGTAGTCCTCTCACATCAAAATCCACCAACATATGCGTTAAGAACTGATTTGGACCATTTCATTTGTAAACAGTGCTTGATCTATGCATATTTCTTTCCAGATTCAGCCAAGACAACTTTTTCACTGGATAAAGCAATATTATGGTTAGAGGACTCATATTTTAGCCGGAAGCAATGGCTCAAAATTAAAAACGACTTATTGATGAATTTGTTTCTAACAAACACACAGGTTTTCACTTCACAAGTGGATTACTTGTGGATTAATGTGATGTTTTTATCAGCTGTTTGGACTCATTCTGACGGCACCCATTCTCTGCAGAGGATCCATTGGTGAGCAAGTGACGTAATGCTAAATTTCTATAAATCTGTTCAGATGAAGAAACAAACTCAGCTACATCTTGGATGTCCTGAGGGTGTGTAAATTTCAGCAAATTTCATTTTTGGGTGAACTATTCCTTTAAGAAACAAATGTATTTAAACATCTTATTAAATCATAAAAACTTTATCTAAAGTCTTCTGCCTAAGTGTTTGAAATTAGTTTTGTTGACAAATATAAATTGTCCTTATAAATACACTTTGTTCATATTTTAATTTATTTTGTTCAAATATAGCCTAAGGTATATACTGTGTGTTCAAATATAAGACATAATTTCCATACTTCAACTGGAGTGATTTCATAGTTTTAATGACCTTATTATTATTATAAAATGTGGGGAAAAGTAATAATAAAGAATGAGTAGGTGTGTCCGGACTTTTGATTGATAGTTTAACTGAAAAGCACAGCCACATTAAGTAGTGCATTCAATCAGAATTACCTTAACCGCAGTCCTAAAGTTGATTTACAAGATAATCACTCACTATTTTTCATTTTAACCAATCCTTAAATAACCCTTCTTTGTGAATGCTATTCAAGACACCCGATTCCAACTGGGAGCCGATCTATATTCCAGCCAATTAGAGCCATGACTCATATGTCACTACCCACAAGAACATTCATTTTTGCTGCTCCAGCAAGCTGTTGAGAGGACTGTAAACATTACTCAGAACATCTCTGAGTGGGACTACAGTGAGATTGAAATGACTGACAGGTCCTCAGCTTCTGCATCATGCCCCTGCAGGAGTGCGGCCCACATGTCTTTTATTATAAAGCACTTCCTGTTGGTGACTTTTCACTCAACAAGATACGACTTTTCAAAAAGACACAAGGGCAATTTTTAGAATAATGATGCAGGTTTGACGTAAAGGCTAAAACAGCTCCAGCACACTCTTAGCAGCAAAGTTACACTACAATAGAGTTTTGTTCATTTGTTTATTCCCAAGAGGTAAAAGCTAGTAATATTGCAAATGAATACTGATTCAGAAGCCTGCTAGAAGCACCTTCCATTTTGATTTTAATATACACAACTGTTCTAGATTGAGGTCAGTAATATTTTTATTCATTTTTTTAAGAAATTCGTTTTTTTCAGCAAGGACACATTAAATTGATCAAAAGTGACAGTAAAGACATTAATAATGTTACAAAATATATATTTTTTAATGCTGTTCTTTTAAAATGTCTATTTATCAAAGAATTCCTGAAAAAAAATCCTGGTTCAGGTTTTTACAGTTAACTCAAATTAAAAGTAAAACTAAAAAAAAAAAATATTTTGTCTCTTAAAATCAATGGTAACTGAATAATAGTTAAAAAGTTTAACTTTTTAATATTTTATTTCAACTAGCTGGCAAGGCAATATTTCTCATTTTCGTTTAGTTTAACTTGATGTACTAAATAACTAAAAAATCTGGAATATATATAATATATATATATATACTATATATATATATATATATATACACGACTATATAAAAACCAACAAAATTGCTAAAATTTAAAATTAGCATGAAGGGCAGAAAAGTAGAAACTAATTAAAAAATCTAATCCTAACTCAAAATATTAAATAAAAAACTATACACTAGGAATCTCATAATATACTATAAAATATACTATAATGATACTCTAATAACACTGCCCTCAAAAAAATCATTAAGCAGTTCAATATTAAATTAACAATATTACTATATTTTTCATCAAATAAATCCAAGAGTCTCGAATCAAATAACTTACTTTCATGTGTTTATAAAGTACGTTATAATTTGATTACATTACATTTGACCTGTGTACATGTTTCATTTATATCTAATCTAATTCTGAGCTTTACTAAGTTTACTTTGCTACAGTGTTTACTAAGTACTAAGTTTTGCAGCTGAGTAAACTACTTCTCAGGGTAAGAGGATTACACCATAACCTAAAAAACTGATCACAAACAGCTCGCCGAAACTAAGCAGGCATGATCTGCACTTTATTTTAGACAGAATTCCAATGAATATAGCGATTCTGCATTGGAAACAATAACGTCTGTCCTCAGACTTCCATGCAAAACTTACTTTTTCTTTACTTAGTGAAAGCTTGAACTAGTTTTAGTGGTCTGATCCCATAATACACACCATGATTACTAATTAGTACTGAGCAAAATATTTCAATATTTCAACTATTAAAGAAATAGTTACTCACATCCTAGTCTTGAGTTGTATTCTGGGTAAAATTGTCTGAGGGCGCAGGAATATTTCTTGATAAAGTTTCATGATTTTTTTATGAGTCTCTTCAGAACGGATACTGTGAAGAGAAGCAAAACATTTTCTTTTTTTTATTACCATCTTGTTTATAAAATGGGATATTAAAACACCAGTTCAACAAGTTCAAAAGCAACTAAAACTACTGTGGCCGAGAGAGCTCAACGCGCTGCAAATAGAAAAAACACCAGCAAATTAAGAAAACAACTTCATCAATTTGACAACGCACGTGCTGCAAATGCTCACAACACAACCAAACAAAGAAACGCGCAACAAATACAATTCTTTATTTGGTTGTGTTGTGAGCATTTACAGAGCGTTTCTTTATTTTTTTGCGTTGTGAGAATTTGCAGCACCAGTTTTCTTGATTTGCTGGTGCTTTTTCTATTTGCATGTGTTTTCTTAAGTTGCAGCGCGTTGAGCTCTCTCGGCCACCGTATAAAACATTCAAATTAGCAAATTAATGACCATTTCTATCTTTGATTTTGGTGGGTTAGCTGTGTGTAGTCAATGTCTCTGAGTCTTTGGTCAGCTGCGTTAAAAGTATAAAGTTGAGCAGATCAGTAACAACCAATTTTACAGAGCTAGAAATATTCAGTAAAGTAAAACAAATGTGACAACCAGCCCCGGTCTCCTTTATTGTGACTATGCAGTGTAAAATTACCATGTTGTTATTTACAAAAGCGAGCCAATACAACATAAACAATAGATAATATGTACAATACAACTGGCTCCTTACATTATTAAACTTGTTTATTTAAAATTTCTCTGTATCTGAACGTCGGTATGGGCGCATGGTTGTTTGAAGGGTCACTGCAGTAAATTATAACATGAGGGTTCATTTTAACAGTTTGGCCTGTTGCTGTGCCTCATGGCAACAGTCATGTACTCATATTACAGAGAGTACATGTTTATCATGTTAAGAGATCATTAATAAAGCGTTATTATTAATATCTTATTAGGAAATTTTTGTTTTAGCAGTCTCAATCACGAAATAAAAGAGCGCGACGATATTACATCTCATATTTAGCAAGTTAATGCGGTACAAGTTGGCTAACAGTAAGCGAGAAGTTAATATTGAGTAACTTACATTTTAATGCAAAAATACTTGCAAACTAGTCCAAAGCGGAACTGACCGTCAAGCGTCCTGTTTTTGAACGAATGGAATGAGTGAATGACTCATTGAATCTCTCACAATGACATTTGTTTCGTTCCTAAATGAATCAGTATTTTTGAATGAGTCGGCCTGGTTAGCTATAACCTTGATCAAAAACTCACCTGCGTAACTTGTTAGTGTTCTGAGACAAAGGCTTACTGTTCTGGTGTGTTGGAGCTAAAAACTCTGCAGGAAGTGGACCGCAAGGACCAGAGTTGAGAACCCCTGCAGTATATAAACACACATCGGGTTATTATTGTTAAAGGCACAATATGTAAGATTTTTTAATTAAAATATCCAAAAACCACTAGAACAGTGTTATATATTTTGCTGACTTGTGTGCTTACATTATCACAAATGTTTCGAAGGATGTTTAAATCCGGAGAAATAAGCAATTTTAATAGTGACACGGACCGTCTCCATAGTGTCATTGTGTCGCCTGCCAATGACGTCATAACCCCTCGATTTCGGTTTAGTAGAAAACATGGAAACACCAAAGACGCTTTAATATGTTATGCATTTTATTAGACAGGTGACGAATGCACAGAGTAGCATTATAACACAACTTTCAAACGTATCTAGTATGATAAAACAACACTGCTTTACCCCACATACGCATGAACGGAAGCAGCGGAAGCGCTCGACTGTAGCATAATAAAAGCTCCGCTGCTTTAGAGCCGTGTGTCATGCTCGTTCAGCGGCCTCGTTTCGCTTTGACGGCTTTCAGCCTCACTCTGCTTCTTTCTACTACGTTAATAAATCATTAGCTCTTCCATGAACATGATTTCTGCCCGAGTCATGTCGGATTGTTTCGGCTGTGGGGATGAAGACAACAACGCATTTGATTCTTCGTTTGTTTTGAATACGCGCCCTCTAGAGGCGAAAAATTACATATTGTGCCTTTAACTACACAAGTTTAAAAACATTGTGTTAATTGAATAAGTAATATAAAGATTTATAAATATGATTAAAATTGCTAAATATAAAATCAAATTAAATAAAATTTGAAAATGTAAAATTACTACATTACATACAATTACTACAAAACTAAATTTTATTAATATTTTGAAGCTAGTTCAAAATATTAATAAAACCTAGCTCTAATTGTATAGTGGCCAATAACAAATAAGGATTAGCAGCGAATTATGAGCACATCCTTAAGTAATAAAAGATAAAGAACTATTCTACTCTTTTCTGACCCAGTTTAATCACTGAAACAGAAATACAAAATTAGCATGGCTCCATTCTGAATTTTAAAAGGGAAAAAATAAAGAGATGGAAGGCCTGTAAGATCAAAGACGTCTTTTCTTCTTCTTGTTAGCCTCGTCTGTTCCCTGTGAAACCACAACAGTAAATCCCCCAAGCTGAACTAAAAGCTTATAAGGTTTAATTAAGTAAGTGGTCCACCGCTCCATACAGGCCGAACTAATCCAGCACAGCTCACAGGTCCACCAGTGAAATCTGCTCAAGCTTGATGACAGTTTGCTGCTATTCTCTGAACTGTATGGAGATTTAGAAAGGCATTACTGGAGAAACACACTGTGAATCAAATTATATATGTTTATGGTTTATACTGACCAGAAACAAGCACTTTGACTTCTTTTGTTAAAATATTTTTCTAAATATTACGTTTTCTAACTTCATAAAATGATATAATAGTTGTACAACAATGAAATATTAAAATATATAACAAATCTGTGGCTCTAGGCGTGAACTCACTCTGCAGTTGACGGACACTGTAATGAATAGTGGCCTGAACTCACTTCTGAGGTCTGTTTGCAAATGGGTATTAGTGATCTAAAAGTGCTAATTGCATCAGGCAGCAACATTAGCAGGACTGGAGCCGTGGTCACACAAGAAGGATAAACACAACAGAGATCTTCTCAGACACTACCTGCCACTGAGCCATGTTCAGCAAGCTAAAGAAGATCACCGGGGGTCCAACTATGGGTCCCACCCAGAGGCGGACAAAGTACACAACTCCATTACTTGAGTGAAAGTACAGATACTGCTGGTCAAATATTACTCCATTACAAGTAAAAGTTGTAAAGACAGATTTGTACTTAAGTAAAAGTACTTGCTTTTAAAAGTACTTAAGTACCAAAAGTAAATTTCCTTTTTTGTGTCAATGCACTGTTTTATTACTGTTGTATGTAATACTTACAATACCTTTAAAGCAGTTCTTCTGTGGCTTTACAGGTAATATTTTCACTTACACAATTTAGCAAAATCAGACAATATTGTGTCTACTATAAACCACAATATTAACTTATTATTATTGAATTGTTGTAAATAAATATCATGTTTGGAACTGGTCAGTGCTCAAAAACTGCTGGGAAATCACTTCATGTAGCCCTACAAGAGTGATTACTGATAAACTGTCTGAAAAAAAAAAAGTTTTTAGAGAAGAAAAAAATCACCCACTGACTTTCAAAGCTGCTAACGACTTTCTACTTCGAGGAACTTGATTGAAATGTAGTGGAGTGAAAAGTACAATATTTGTCTTTCAAATGTAGTGAAGTTAAAGTCATAAGTTTCCAGAAAAAATAATACTCAAGTAAAGTATCGATATTCAAAAAGTGTACTTAAGTACAATACTCAAGTAAATGTACTTAGTTACTGTCCGCCTCTGGTCCCACCCCGGCCTCGGTCTCTAGGTCGGCCCCTGCACCAACTCCTGCTCCGTCCCCTGCCAAGGTAGTTACTAATGCACTTTATGGAGATTTTTGCTGCTTTTTATCTCATGTACAGGTAACCAATTAGCAATGTTTTGCTAACTCCATATAAAATGTAGTAAACATTTCACCTATCATTTTAAATATGTGATTGAAAATTTAGCTTGAAAATAATGATAAATGCTACATATTATTTATTATATTAATAAATGCTTCATACAACATAGTGTAGTATGTGTAATGTGTATATAGTCGTATATACACAATGTGTATGTGTGTGCATATGTGTATATAGTATATAGTATTTAATATATAAATAATATGAAACAAGTATAATTATTTTGTCAGTGGTATTTAGTATCATTGAATACTATTATAGTGTTATTTCTTTTTTTAAATCAGTTTTAATTTCCCCATTTTAGTTACTTTTTTTTAATTGGTAATTGTTTTTTTTATTACCAGATTAGATATTATATTTATTAGTATAGTTTTTTGTAAATTGTCAGAAAGTCTAATCTGTCTAAAATATATTATTGGTTTATTCAGTTGTAGTTTACTTATTTGTGTACGTTTTAAAAATAAATGAAAATGAGAAATGTTGCTTTGGCAGATATAGCTGTTTTTACAGAAAACATTTTTTTTAAAATGTAAAAAAAATTTTAAGTTCATAAAAAATGTGTAAATGAAGATTTAGCCCAAAAAATGGCTATATATATATATATATTATAATATTAATCTACAAAACTATATATATTATACATATAACAAATAAACATATCACAATATATAGTATACATCATATATGTATATTATATTATATATATATAATACATATTATATTATATTAGTATAATATAGTATTCTTGTAATTATTATTGAACTTTTTATATACTTTGCTTCACTTTATAAACATTTTTGGTATTGTTTTTTTTATCTCAAACACCATGTGAAGGATGTACAGGATGTAAAGTGTTCTAACATCAATTAAAAATGTAAAGTTATAGCTAAAGGCTTGAGTAATTTAAAATAGACAATTTAGCTCAACAATCTATCAATAATAGAAGCCATCATGCATCATTTATGAGAATGTTTTTCTAACTGCATAAGCGCTCTGGGATACTGAATTCACTCTGCACCGGCAGGAAGTCAAACCTGCAGACAAGGAAAATGACGACAAGAAAGATGATGAAGGCCATGGTAAGTCATCTGTTATCATTGTAATTATTCACTAAATGATCTCATCATTCATTGCGTGAGCACCTGCAGAAGATATTTTCCAGATGAGAGGCATTTGAAATAATTCTTACAGTCTGTCACAGGTTGCTTGCAGTAGTGTTTGTTATGGGTTTAATAGCATGTGTGATGGTCAGTAAGCTGCTTCAGGGGTCACTCCTCCATCTGTTCCCCGAATCTTCCTTCAGTCGGGAGTCATGAAGAAAAAAATAACTTTTTTCTTCATAGCCTCAGCACTGGTTTCAGCACCGGCTCCAGAACCAGCAGCACCGGCCACACAACCAGAACCAGCGGGCCCGACTGCAGCACCAGAACCGGCCCCCAAACCAGAAGAGAAACCTGCAGACCCAGCCAATGGCCAGCCACCTGCTGAAGGGTAAACTAAATACCAGAAACATCTTTATCTGACAGATCATGTTGGAGTTTGGTGTGAACTTATATATATAACGGCAAACGAATAAATCTGGTTGATTTTAATTTCATGATGACTTTAAATCATTGTTTGTTCTATGCAAGTGCCAAGAGAAAGACTTGATGTCCTGAGTGCGATTGATAAGCTTTAATTAATCAAGGCTAATCAACTAGACTCTCATTGTCTTGGTAAGAACTTACAGTAAGTGACAGAACAGCATGTGAGGCAGTCATCAATGCGAACACTGTACATTAGATCCAAGAGTGTGCAACAGAGACCTGAAGATTATGAGACCAGGAGCTGAGAGGAGCTTACTAGATTTACAGTGCATTTGATATAAGAAGATCTCTAGAGCTGCTGAAGTTTAGAAAACAAAAATAAAGCTGACACCAAAAGTGGAAGAATGCCTCAGTGGTTTTATGTTGGATATGATCCTCAAAATATATTCACATTCACTGGAGCAGAATTTAATTTAGGTTTTTTGATAAGACAAACCTTCTGTTTCTTTGAAAGACATTACAATAATATGTTATGTAAAGTTTTGCGAAGGCCTAGTACTACTAATAATATGATACTCATAATGAGAGGCACTGGGTCTTCACTTACACTTGTAATGTGCTGTCATGACCAGCAGAGTTCAGCATATATAAGGAGAATTCAGATCAACAGTTTCAGCTCTTGTAAAAGTAGCTCAACGTCAAACAAGTTAAACTCTATCAGCATTTGTGTCATGCTGCCAATCATCACAAGTAATTTCAACTCATTTTTTGTATGAACAAGCAAAAGTTGTGTTTTCACGGATCCAGTGAATAGCCTAACTGTGGCAAAGTAAAAATACCTACTTTAAAAGCATTTAGACAAGCATTATAAGTGGTTAAATGAAATTTAAACATGTCATTGCACGCAAGGATACTAAAATTAGACTTTCTGGAAGTTGAGGATTTCAAATGTCATTTATATGATATGTATTTATATATATATATACTATATATATATATATATATATATATATATATAATTATATATAATGATATATTATTATAATATATTGATTGCACTGAGACTGGTCAGCACTGCAGAACACAAGAGCCTAGGGGCGTGGTTGGATCCAGATCCAACTCCTCCCACTTTACATATCCCTAAACCTACCAATCTCCACCCCTGATTCCTAAACTTACCCATCTCCACCCCTAGATGTGGAGCCAACCCCGCCCCCTGGATCTTTGTTCTGCAGTGAGGGGCTACTGTTTCACCTTGTGTTATTCCCTATCTGATTATTATAGTGAGGAGGCCCCTTCCCCTGAGTCCCGGCCCATTGTGATAAGCATGCATTTTGATACTTCCCTCATTGAGATTGTTCAGCAGTACCGGCAACGGACTGAACAGTTTAAAGAAAAGGTCATTGACCCCTATGCATCCTCTCCAGAGTGCAGCCCTCCTGTCAGTGAGTACAAATCAATCCAATTAATGACCATTACAGCTGAAATAATATGTAATAATATGACAGGTAGTCACCACATAACATGACAAGTCGAGTAAGAGGTGACTTAACAAGTATTTTGTGTTTGTTCCAGCACCCGTCCTTAGAAAAGAAGACTACTCGAAGTTGGTGGAGGAGGAGAAAAAGAAAGAAGAGGCGGACAGAAAAAAGAAAGAGGAGGAGGAAAAGAAGAAGAAAGAAGAAGAGGAGAAGCAAAAGGAGAAAGCAGACAAGCCTGAGGAAAAGAAAGAAGAAAAAAAGGAGGAGAAAAAAGATGACAAGGCGGCCAAAGAGCACAAGTCCATCTGCCCAAAAATGAAATGCACCTGTGTAGATTTCCTGCTGAAGCCCATCGAGGACAGAGTGGACAAAAGACTGGGCACCTCCATCGATCCTTTCACAGGTTACATGCTAATATGCTAACATCTGAATATGCAGTCATAAAATTACCACGTTTCTACGTTTTCTCTTTTCTTGTGCTTTTCACCAGATCGCAAGTACATTGCTTGGCTAAGCTTGGTGACCATTGCCTTCAACTATAACCTGTGGTTCATACCGGTCCGTATGGCCTTCCTATATCATGACCCAGCGGTCGTTCCATTGCGGTTCACCTTGGACATCATTGCTGACATCATCTATGTCATCGACATAATTGTCTTCCAGCCACGACTGCAGTTCTGTAAAGCAGGAGACATCATTGTAAGAAAAAAAAAATAACAAAGTTGATTGATAGTGGAATTCAGTTCTGTTATTAAATTCTAATACTATTAATAAGTACTTCTAATGTTCATCATTTTCTTTCAGTATGACAGAGTTGTGATTAAAAAGAAATATCGAGGATCATCAAGGTTTCAGGTACTGCAGATATTTCAGTTGACTTTCATCTTCCAAATAGAATTGTATCCCCCAATAGAAAGCCATGGAATATTTCCTGTCCTTTCAGAATGATGTCCTATCCATTCTGCCTATGGACCTGTTATATTTCCTGTTTGGATTCAAGTCCGTTTTCAGGATCAATCGTTTGATGAAGGTAATGAACACTGCAGTTTCACTCCGGCCGAATGTGTTTTGGCAGGAGTCGTGATTGGCTATGAGTTGCATAATCATTCATGAGCCGATTACATTTTTGAATTTTCCTTAACCTTGTTTTGTTTATGTTTTCTCTTTAAGTTTGAAGCCTTTTTTGAGTTCAGTGACCGTCTTGAAGGAATCATGACCAGAGCGTACATCTGGAGGTATGTCACCAATACTTAAGAATTGATCTGGCGGACTGGTTCAGGGATTGGCAAAAAAAATAAAATCTGAATTTATGAATCGACAACCTTTCAGTTCATGAGTTGGAACCCCACAGGAATTTGAATGTTGTCTGGCTTCATTTTGAAGACTTTGGGGAAAATTAGAGCATTCTGGAAAATGTGTTCTTCCAACATGCTCCAAAAAGTACATTTTTAAAATGTTACATAAAAATGAAGCACACATTTCAATAGGTTCAAGTTCAAATTTCTTTGAACTTGATTGCATTGTAATTCTGCATGCTCAAATTCAAATTCTGCATCCTGTTTGCTACCTCAATACAAATTCAATTCAAAGATTTAAAAGACGATTAAGAGTTGGATGGCCCCCTATTTGGTACGGACCCTTCGGTAAGAACCACGTTATAATTCAGTGTAACAGAATTCTCCTTTGTTCTTTAAAGAGTAATTCGCACTATTGGGTACATGATGGTTATTCTTTATCAACGCATGTCTTTATTACGTGGCATCTGAGTACCAGGGGATCGGCACAACCAAATGGGTGTACAGCGGAGAAGGCAGCGCGTATGTAATTCCATCTACCCTTCAGATTCACTCAGATTTGATTATTTTTGTAAAGGTGAAGTATACCATTTCTGCACCGTTGGCAGCACCAAACAGAATTGGAATGAAGTTGAAATGCTAATGTAATGGGGGTTTTTTCTCCTGTATTTTTTTCTTTTTCCATTCACAGTTCAAGTTTAACAAAAAAATGCTAAATTGGTTTGCAGTAATTGCAGGTTGTGGGATTTTTGTTTTTCATATTCTCATAGCTACATGAGGTGTTTCTTCTATGCAGAGAAATCCCTCCTGATGATATCAGAACTTCCTTTTTTTCCTTCCTTTCAGATGACCAACTATTTTTTTGGTGCCCTATTTTTGTCCATCATTCTTGGCCAGGTAGACATTTTGTCTCCAAAGCTTTTGTCTGTAAAGCGTATGCTCCTGAAGCGCTTGGTGGGTTTTTTGGCTCAGTTTTGATTTTTGATTTTTTTTTTCACTTGGCTTTCTTGCTTGGCCATGGCTTTGCTCAGTGGTTCGATGTCTGCTGTTTTGACACTGTAATATGTTTCAAATCTTTAATAGGACTCGATAGATGCCACAATGTTTTAATTTATTTTTTACATACTGAATTTTACTGTCTCTTTCTCTTTCCCAGGTACTTGCGCAGTTACTATTTTGCCGTGCAGACTCTGATCAACATTGGTGGTCTGCCTGAGCCTCACACAGTCTTTGAAATCACCTTTCAGTTAGCAAACTTTTTTGTTGGTGTCTTTGTCTTCTCAAGTTTGATTGGACAGGTACACAATGTGATGATGTAAACATAATGAGCTCCACCCCTAATCCCAGGCAGCCAATCGTATCATAGTTCTCATCCAGTTCTCCTGTCAGGAACCATGTTGATTTATTGTTATGGCGCTCTTATTGATTAAGAAGATAGGATGTGTCACTTCTTTACCAGATGTTACAGATGATATTAAGATAATTTATTGAATTTTTCAAATGTATTTATTTATTTAGCCTATATTGGAAATATAATTGTGCAGGCTCATTTATGCTATTTTTACATTTTGATTACCTTTGCTGTCATCTAACACTAGCTTACAGTTAATCTTTAATTCAGTGTTTTATTTTGAATCTATTCAGAAAAAAGTAGTATTGTAATATCAGCTGTTTGTCAGTTATCAACCATAACGTTAAAACATAATTATTGGTTTATCAATATCGGGCATAAATGTTGAAGATTGGTGCAAAAAAAAAAAAAAAAAAAAACTAGTAATTTTACAACACTGTTAAATGTAATATTTAATAAATCCCAAAATAAATATTCAATTCAAGTTTTCATGCTGAACATTATAATATAGTGATGCCTAAATTCACTTGTAGCATTTAAAATGATTTATTTCAGTTTTCAGTGTTTTATTTTGAATTTATTTAGACAAAGTAGTATGTAATTTTAGTTTTGTCCATTTTACAGTTATTGGCCACGACATGAAAATAATTATGGTTTTATGAATATTGGCCTAAATTTTAATAAAGGTGCAAAAATAAATAAATAATAATAACAAACTATGAATTTTATTACAATGTTAAATCAAATCTTTAGCAAATCTCAAAATTAATATCCACTTTTTACTGAAAATTATAATGTTTTGATGCCTAAATTCACTTGTAGTATTTAAATAGTCAATTTTAGTTTTTTAGTATTTTTAAATGTAATTTAAAAAGTATAGAATTTTATAGTATATTAGTATAGAATCAGCCATTTATCATTTATTGGTTCTAACATGAAAATATGATACGTTTTTTGGTATCAGCCAGAATCATCATTATGGTGCATCCATATCAGATATATAGATGTTAATCTGATGTTACAGATGAGAGATGTCATTGGAGCAGCTACTGCCAGTCAGACCTACTTCCGTGCTTCTATGGATGCTTGTGTGGCATACATGGTGACAAACCACATCCCCAAGCTGGTTCAAATCAGAGTGCGCACCTGGTACAACTACACCTGGGACTCCCAGGGCATGCTGGGTAAAATCTAAGTTTACATGTAAATAAGATTGGTAATCGATAACAGGGTCCGGCCAATTAAGGTTTGGCTTCTCCTCAGATGAGTCTGAGCTTCTGGAACAGATACCTTTGGTGATGAGAACAGCCAACGCTGTGGACATCAACCTTGCTACTTTCCAAAAGATCGACCTCTTTAAGGTGGGCTTGATTTAAGGAAGGAAACAGATTGTGATGAGCTACACATGGTCAGTTGGGTGATGCTTCTGTGTTTTTTTTTCATCGCAGGGCTGTGATAACCAGATGCTTGTGGACATGTTATTGAGGCTAAAGTCCATTGTGTACTTGCCTGGAGACTTTGTGTGCAAGAAGGTGAGTTATATTGCCTTTTATTTATAGACACCAAGCACATCAAGTCTTCACTCTCCTGTTTCTCCACAGGGTGACATTGGAAAGGAAATGTACATCATTAAGGCCGGAGAGGTGCAGGTCATCGGTGGGCCGGACAATAAGATTGTGTCTGTGACTCTGAAGGCAGGCTGTGTGTTCGGAGAGATCAGGTGAGCTATCGAAATGAGAATCTGCCTTTATAGCTACATGTCATGAATGTGACATATCAACTCATGTGTTTATAATCGACCCCAGTTTGCTACAGTCTTCAGCTAATGGAGGAAACAGAAGAACTGCTAATGTAGCTGCTCATGGATTCGCCAACCTCTTCGTACTGGATAAGAAAGATCTCGATGACATCCTGATTCACTACCCAGAGTCTCAGAAAGTGCTGGCCAGGAAGGGACGGTAATTATTATTTCAGTCAGACGTTCATGTGGATGCAGATGCACCTACATAAGCAATGAGAAAATCTTTTTTTTGTTTCCCAATAAATTATCCAATTATCCTTTTATTATTATTTTGCAAGACATTAAGAACTCACTTAACTGTGTTAGATTTTTGCTTAAAACAAGAAGACCAATAGTGAAATCTAAAATACTGGTTAACACTGTTTCAAAGGAAACTGCTGAAAGCCAAGGGTCCACCTCCTGCTGCTAAAGGCAACGAGGAAAAGAAGAAAGGACTGGCTCAGTTCGGACAAAAACCTCCCACGCCCAAACTTTTGCGTCCCTTTGCAGGAGCAGCATTCACCAGAAAAGGCTTTATGGACAGACTTAAGGTAAGGAATTCTAATATACTGTATATATTTACATATACACTAGCGTTTAAAATTTTGGGGCCAGTAAGTTTTGTTGTTGTTGTTTTTGGAAAGAATTAATGCTTTTATTCAGCAATAATTCATTAAAGGGGTCATATGATGCTGCTAAAAAGAACAGTATTTGGTGTAATGAAATGTGTTTATGCGGTTTAAGGTTAATAAAACACATTATTTTCCACATACTGTTACATTAGTGATTCCTCTCTATGGCCCACGCCTTTCGAAAAGTATGTCGTTTTTACAAAGCTCGATCGGTTGAAAAAGCGAGGGTGCTGTGTTGGCAAAGCTGCCAGTGCATTGTGAATTGGCCCGAATACCTCAAAGCGTGATGACGGAAAGGTTACGCCCTTGCCATATTGTGATGAGACCTGGACGGACGGAGGTACGCGACGAGACAAAAGAAAAAGAAAACCCATTTATTGTCACAAATCAAGCCTCGTGGCTCCCTCGATCCCCACCAGAGGGAACCTCACCGGGTACTAACTCCTTAGGGACTTCATACCATACTCCCATGGCCTGACTTGATTACTGCAGGGCTGATCATACCATGACTATATAAGCAGTGCTGCTTACCCTCATGCGAAGGCTGTTTTGCTACTGCTGACCCATTTCTGAGCGTTTATACCTGTTTGATTACCGTGCCTACCTGGAATTGCTTTAGACCTGTCTGATTGTTCGCTGACAGCCTCTTGATTGCTCTGTGTTTGGAATTACTCTTTCCTCTGTTGAGCAGCCTCGATCCCCTTTGCATGGAATTGGTTCGATTCTGCCTTGCTAATTACCACTGTATGCTGTCGACTGAACTCTGCTGTCTATGTAATAAAGCGCACATGGATCCAACGTCACTGAATCCTATACAATTTACTAAAGGGAGGCATCGTGAATACAGTGGGGAAATACTTCTGGATTATATGACTTTATGACTGTCTGTGTACGCAGTTGCGTTGACGCCGCGCCGCGTAAACATAAACATGTCTGTGCTGTGATCAGGAGAAAGAAATGACAAAACAACCAAGCCCTACTCTACATGATCAAAAAACTCGCTTTAAATGTAGCATTTGGACCAATCAGACAAATTTTTTTGTTATATTTAACAAATAATATCTAACTCTCCCTCACTTAACCAAATGGCCAATTATGAGGGTCTATGGACCCTTCCCCTGAAGTGCACCTAACACCTCAGAAAGGCAGAAAAGGCCTCTGGCTCCATGGAAACCAATGCTGATATCACTGGTTTTTATTGCCCAAAGGAATGTGGGCAGAGAAACTCACTCATTTTCCTCATAAGAAAGACACATAATGCCCAGATAAATGGACTGTTCTCTAATTAATTCAGAGGAAAACCTTTCTTTGAATGAACACAAATATCCTTCAGGTCATTGTGTATGTTACTGTCCTTGTATATTGTCTTTTATAGTGTATACTGTTTAAGCATGTTGACAGATCACTAGTTAATTTAAACACACGTATACCATGTTTGGCATCTATGAATTTGTCTTCGGATGATCTAACTGAGAGTGAATATTACATGCTGATACCTATGCAACATATTGATGTTCTAAGGATCTTTACTAATTTGTGCCTCAACACCCAAGCTAATTACATATGCGAAATACCATGCTTAGAGACAAAGAGTTCATAAAACTCCCCAGTATTTCCAAAATCCCACTTGGAATTTCAGCCTTTCTCATTGGACAAACCCATCTTGAAAGGCGGGGATCTCTGCAGGCTTTAAAGGCCACACTACATGTGACCCGCCCAGTCGGTGGTTCAGTCAGAAGCAAAGATGATGTGAGAAAAACGCTTCAGGATACCAAAGCATTTGTGCCAGGCCTTTCTTCGGCCTAGTCCTTTCCATTCATCAAGTGACTCGGACTCAAACTGGTTCTTTCATCGACCCGAATTCAGCAAAGATCAACGGGAAGCTTTAATATTTGCATCAGGAATCTCTTTCAGACAGACGAGACTCGCAAGTACAAACTTAGTCTTATTAATTGATACATTAAGTATCATTTACACCTTTTACAAAGGTGTGTTTGAACTCAGAATCTGACGTATCTCTGAAGGCTTGGATCTGTTGAATATACTGAAATGGTTGCATAAATGTCATTCCTTATGTCTCTTACTTTAGTGCTAAACTTTAACCCTTTCACATACACACGGATGTTGTGTGGTGTGTGGTTTCGTTTATGTGTATGTTAGACCCGTTTTGTGTGTATGTAAGGATGTAGACCAGTTAGTGTGTAGGTCAGGATGTTAGACCAGTTATGTGTTTATGTAGTATGTTAGACTAGTTTAAGTTTTATGTAGTTAATAAAACCTTACTTTTATCACACTTGACGTGTTCATTGTTTATTCATAACCGGAGTCAATAATCATGCAGTTTTACGTTACAAACTTATAGAATTGTAAAGTAAGAAGGTTATTTCCTTTAACCAAGAAATTAACGTTCTTAGAATTGACAAGACAGTGACCCTGAGAGGTCAGCTAAAATGTCTACAGCGGATCTAAAATATGAATAGTTAATTATAACTAGTATGGTTAATTATTCATATTTCCTGTCATTGAGCTAAATTCGCTACAAATGTCATACAAAAATAAAATCTTTAAATTAACAAGACGTATTAGTTTTGAGTCAGAACAGCCCGGCATTGTCCTCCATAAAATGCGCTGGACACATCTGAATTTTTGGGTTGAACTGTGTTGTAAATACAACTTAATCATTGATTTCTAGTCGTGTCCATTTTTTGGAAGGCCAAACACAGTAGTTTCGCTTTCACAACGAAACAGCGTTACACACGGCGGCCTACAGTGAGCAGAGGCGGGGGGCTAGCGTGAGGAACGGCGGGAGAGTTAGAGTGAGCAGAGGCGAGGGCTTGAGAACGGCATGACCGGCGATTTCGATGAAGAAGCATCCGGAAGGACATGTGACGACTCCAGGCTGGACTCCGCTTCATCCACGGTTAAAAGCCGATCCGGCGATCCACAGCGTAAAGTTGTTGTATTTCCTCAGCGACCAGCACGGATGAGCTCCGGGCATGACGAAGTGATATCGTCCACTTTTGTAAGGTCAAACAAAGTAGTTTCGCTTTTACAAAGAAGCACACAGCGTCTTTACGACATGTCGGCGGCAACAACAATACTACAATGAGAATAAAAGTTACACCTTCTTTCTTTGCGTGAACATTTTGGGCGGCGTTATGCAAATCTTCCCACATAAGTGAGGTAGACATGTGGGGGCGTGTAAGAACAAGCCGTTTTAGGTAGGCGTGACTGACTCAACTTTTATAAAGAATATCTCTTTGGATTTGAGGCTTTAGTCTTTGCAACTTTATAGATCTTCTTTATGCACTAAGAGCTTTTAACACTCCAAAGAGAAAGTAAAAATTAAATCGCATCATATGACCCCTTTAAATTACGGAAAAGGACACAATTAAAAAACATTTATTAATGTTTGCAACAAGATTCTATTTCAAATAAATGTGGTTAATTGAACATTGTATTTAACAAAGAATATGAATATGTATGATGGTTTCCTCAAGATATTAAGAGCAGGATGTTTCCACATGTCTAATAATAAGAAATGGTTCTTCAGCAGCAAATCAGCATATTAAAACACTTTCTGAAGGATCATGTGACTCTGAAGACTGGAGTAATGATGCGGAAAATTCAGCTTTGCATTACATAAATAAGTTAAATGAAAGTGAAAATAGTTATTTTAACAATAATTCAAAATAATATTTCAACCAATAGTACTTTTTACTTTTAATGTATAGAGATTCTTTTCAAAAAAACAAAAATTTTAAAAACGTATTAGACCCCAAAATTTAAAAACCTAATAAAAACACTGAATAAAACTTTCAACTTTGGATGTATAATACAATAACCAAAACAACGGTTCAAAAATAGTAAATTTCTTGTCTATATTTTTCTTTTCTAGACTGCCGCTACACGGGAACGTCAATAATCGCATGAAATACATTAAAGATGTCTCTTTTTACAATAACCTACATATTTTAAATGTATTTTTCAAAACTAAATATCTTTATATGTATCTAAAACATTTTTAAAAATGAGCTTCTTTCCCTGCTAACCGTGGTCCTTGCCAATCAGTGAATCTTATTACTAGTGATACATGCATTATTTGATTGCAATTTGTTTCAATTCCTTCCAAAATAGTATGTTTGTAAATCTATTTTGTACTAAAACCTAAATAAAAGACACATTTTGTAGTTGCATAGTACAGTGAACATAATTTCTGAAACAACTGAGTATTATTTATACTTGAGAGTTTACATAGCCCGCTTACTCTCAGTTATTTGAGTCAGTCTGCCGTGGGATCTCACAGTTAATCTCTTTAGTCTGGCAGAGTTTTAATTAACTAAGTGGTCTTTCTAAATGTGGACCCAGAGCAGAAATACAGCACAGCACAGTGCAGGAATAGCTCGCAGCTCCAGAGTAGCCCACGGATGCCCTATCAAAGTGTTGCCTGGCACACTTTAAGTAATCCAATGTGACTCGTGAGCCAATAATACAGCAAATATCTCGGTCAAAAATCAGTGCATGTTGGCTTTACAAAAAGAAATGGTCGTTTGCAGCTCACCCTATAATGCAGTTTTAATAGAAGGTTTGTGATTGGTTGACTGCCACTGAGAAGGCCCTTGATAGGTCAGTCAAACTGTGGTGAACCCTGGGAAAAGCATCGTTCCTAAAAGGGAATTAATAGAGCTCTAAAAATTAATTGAAGCAGGTTGGAGTTCACATATCACAGCGTGGACGGATAAATCTGGATGGGATTGTGTGCCCTGTGAGCCAGTGCAGCCATGTTCAACACGTTTAAACCGCTTTTTCAGGCTAAAAGTGTGGCGGCAGTAGCTCAGAGCCCTGGACCTTCGACACCAATACCTGCACCCGCACCTGCTCCTCCAACAAAGGTACAACCACCTGGCTTTAGCACAATACAGCACCAGGATCATCCCACACGTACAACTGACTTCAGTGTCAGAGAAATATGTTTCTTTAAAAAAAAGATAGCAATTTTACCCAAAAATATATCTCAGCTTGGTTTACTGGAAAGGCAGCTCAAATGGTAAGCTATTTGAATAAACTATGTGATTTTATAAGTAAAACTAAAAGATTTACTTTCTAATGATGTTTTTGACATTTATGTGGGAATGGAAGGATCCATAGACATGTATCCATTATACAGTATGTGATCATTTCTCTTACATAATTACAATTTAATTAGTTTTAAATACATATTAACAATATTTAGAGCTTAAATACATGTATAACACAAATCTCTGTTTGATTACTCAAATACCATATATATAATATCATATTATTGTTGAATTTTATTTAATTATTAATAGGTATTAGGGTGTAAGATGATGACTATTATGTAGTAACCGTATAGTTGATTCAGATAAGTGTACATGAAAAAAGGGTTGTAGTGAAATGTACTTATCTTTTTTCATTTCATTTTACTGTTTGTTCCTTTATTATGCATTTAGTGTTTATGGCCTTATATTAATTATTTGTCTTACTAAAAGACTATCTAGATGAACTGAAAAAAAAAAAGTTAATAGTAACTTAAAAACATTCACTCACTTCTTTCCTTAATAAATAAATATGTTATATACATTTTAATCTAAAATACTGAAAAAAAAATAAGCTAATGGACATTTAATTATATGATTATTTGTTCCACTGCTGCTAATATAGACTTTATCTATTAATATTATAAAACTATTTGTATGTACAGCAATCAGGCTCTGAAGTGTTTGTTTATTATTTTAGTTTTATTATTATTATTATTTATTAAGATTATTTTGTCTGAACTTTAAATGAAAAAGAGAATCGTGGCATATAACTAGTGAAATAGTTTTTTTTTTTTTTCAAGTAATTCATTTTTTAGGCATGTAGTTTGAGTTAATGCGAAGCATGATGCCCACAAATAAATTATTTGCAGTTATAGGTCGTACCATGTCATGACAAGCAGGTGTGGTATACTGACAGAACTTTAACTGTGTGAAAGTAAAAAGTGTGTGTGTAAAACAGTTTATGACACCTCTCATTCCATATGGTGCCATTAGTTCAAATATCACTGCTATAAACTGGAAATGTGTTGTGATGAAAAAATATATTTTTTCTGTGTTTACAGGAGGAAAAGACAGATGCAAAGAAAGATGAAGAACAAAAAGAAGAGAAAAAGGAGGAAAAGCCCACTGGTGAGTCTTCATCCATCTTCACTTCATGAGATGATGTTCCATTAAGGGAAACTGCAATTCTCTTTTTAGATGTAATTTTCAGTTTTAGAATTATGACTGATGTTTTCATCTGGAATCCTGGAGGCATTCTCATTTGAAGGGTTGGATGAAAAAGCATAACGGACCGCATTATCTCACTAAAGTACTTTATTAATTAACTAGCGTGTCAGGAGAAGCTGAAGCTTAACCTATGAAAACATATTTTTAAAGCACTCTGGACACCATGAATGAGTGTTAACCTCTCCAGTGAATGAGCGAACACATGCACAGATGCTGTTAATAATCAGAGTTTGTTTGTTTTTTTCTGTTCACAGTTTGTCTTTAATTATGTGCTAATCTGAGCAAATAGATGTTAGGAATATCCAATCAAATTATCCCAAAACATCTCATTCTGACTTGTGCTTCTTCAGAACCTGCTCCTGCTCCTGCACCAGCTGCTGCTCCAGAGCCTCCTAAACCAGAAGCCAAACCAGCAGATCCAGCCAATCCCGGAGCAGAAGCTGCAGGGGGGTAAGAGTTCAGACTACCTGAAAATGTTCTCATTATATGCAGTGTGTATATACTGTAGCGTATGCTATATTATACTATACTATAAAATCTTAGAGTCAGTGATTTTCAAACTGGGGTCCAGAAGCCACAAAGGGATGCTATAGAGTCGGCAGAGATGGTTTAGAGAAAAATAGAGTATAAAATTTTTTTTTTTTAATAAACTGAACAAATTAACTTGAATAAATTAAATTAATAATTAATAACAAATTATACAACTACTATAAGTATATCCCAGACACATACATTACACTTACATTAAATGTACTATGTTGTACTATATGTACTATATACTATAGTACAAAATGTATTATATAGCAATATGTACTATGTGTACATGTACTATATAGCAAATCTCAAATGCTTTATTGTAATTTTGTCGAAGATTGTAAATTATATTATCACCTAGTGATATATTAAAAGTTGGATATATAGTACATTCTACTTAACCTGTGTACATACAGTATAGTCATGTAAAGCTATACTATATAAGAAAAGTGGGCTGTGTGATGATATTTTCTGAGTGTTCAAAATGTCCAGTTTTTTTTTTAGTTTTCTTTTACTTTTTTGTTTTGTTTTGTTATACGAATGTTAAAGGAACATTCCATTTTGCAAACATTATGGGAATGTTAGTTTTGAAAGTTCCCTGAACATTCTGGAACAAGTAGTAACATTAAAAAAAAAAAAACAAAAAGAAAACAAAAAACTAACACGTTTTAGAAAACATTCCATGAAAAATGTATAAATAACATTTTTGTTTTAACGTTTGGGAACATTATTAAAGACCATTATTAACATTATTAAACAATACAAAGAACATTATTAAAGGGATTATTGAAGATGACGTTACTGGAAGAATGTTTGTTCGTAACTTTGAGAGAACATTCCCTGTTAGCTAGGACTATAAGGCATGAAATTATGACTACATTATAAGCATTAACATCATACATTTTTGTAAAGTTGCTCTGAGAATATGAGCACTGTGAAAAATGCTACACAAATAAATTTCACTTGACTTGATTAATTAAACTTTGACTTTAATTTCCGCTTCAGGTTTAGAACAGGAAGCAGAATAATTGTGTATAGTCTAAATCTACTACCACCTCTATTACTAGCCTACTACTACAACTTCGAGTACTGCTACTGCTACTACTAGCGATTTTTTTATTTTTTTACATAAGCCTGTCTTTTTCACGTAGTGAGGATGCACCACCACCACCACCTCCTCCACCTCCTCCACCCATCGTCATCAACAGATACTGTGACGACCAGCTGTGAGACATCGTGAGGAAACTACTGGAGAGGAAGGATGCAGCTTCATAAGGAGAAAGTCATAGACCCCTACGCCTCGTCAGTGAGTAGTACAAACACATCCAGAGTCTCTCTGAATCCTGCTGTTTGATGGACAAGTCAATAATGCAAGATTCATAAATGATCTAGCAGCTGTTTCTCATTTCTCTGTTCCTCAAGGACTTGGAATCTTAAAGGTTTTAAACCGTTTGACTCATTTACCCTGCTGGAATGAACCATGTCATTCTAGCTTTTTGGAAAATATAGCTACTTTGTTGCTGTCTACCAGGTCAAAAGCAACTAGTCCTTCTTATTAACCATCTTGACCAACTTGGACAATCTAGTGAATACCAAGTTTTTGTCCGAGCAAAAACATGAAAACGAAGCTGCCACCTGGGATTTGCAGCATGGAGTCCCATCCATTTTATTTATTTATTTATTTAGCTAGCAGACGCTGTTATCCAAAGCGACTTACAAATGAGGACAATAAAAGCAGGCAAAACTAACAAAAGAGCAACAATATAGAAGTGCAAATGACAGTAATAACACAGTAATAACCCAGAATCACACAGTAATAACCGAAATAACACAGGAATAACACATTAACAACACAGAAATAACAATGTAATAACACAGGAATAACACATTAATAACACAGGGATAACACCATTAGAAAAATAGGAATAACACAGGATTAACACATTAATAACACAGTAATTACTCAGTAATAGCAGAAATAACAGGAAGAGCACAGTAATTACAGAAATAACACAGGAAATACACAGAAATAACACAGGAATAATTCAGTAATAACAAAGGAATAACACAGTAATAACACAGAAAACCACAGGATCACACAGTAATAACACAGTAATAACACGGTAATAACAGAAATAACTCAGGAATAACACAGTTATAACACAGGAATAACACATTAATAACACAGAAATAACTCAGTAATAACACAGGATTAACACAGTAATAACTCAGGAATAACACAGTAATAACAGAAAGAACTCAGGAATAACACAGGGTTAACACATATATAACACAGGAATAACACAGTAATAAAACAAGAATAACAGGACGAGCACAGTAATTACAGAAATATACACAGGAAATACCAGGAACAGAAAGGAATAAGTAAGTAATAATACAGGAAATATACGTAATAACACAGTATAACAAGGAATACCACTTGAATACCCCGTAATCACACAGAATAACACAGTAATAACCACAAAATTACCAAGAATAACATGGTTACTAACAGAACTAACTCGGAATAACACAGTAAAATACATTATAACACCATAAACACAGTATAACACAGGACTAATTCAGTAATAACACCAGTAAATAACACTAATAACAAAGGAATAACACAGACCTAACACAGGAATAACTCCATGCACAGACATAAGACAGGATAACACAGTAATAACATGGAAATAACAGAAATAACTCAGGAATAACAAAGTAATAACGCAGCAATAACAGAAATAACGCAGGAATAACACAACAATAACACAGTAATAACACAAATAACACAGTAATAACAGTAATAACACAGTAATAACAGAAATTACTCGGGAATAACACATTAATAACTCAGTAATAAAACAGTAATAAAACAGTAATAACAAAGTAATAACACATTAATAACACAGTAATAACACAGGATTAACAGTAATAACACAGTAATAACACATTATTAACACAGTAATAACAGAAATAACAAAGGAATAACACAGTGATAACACAGAAGTCACACAGGAATAACACAGAAATAACACAGAAATAACAACAAGGAAGACCATGGTAATAACAGAAATAAATCAGGAATAACACCAGTAATAATAAATTAATAACACCGTATAACACCAGTAATAAAACTAGGAATATTCAGTGATAAACACAGGAAGACTCATGACAACAGAAGTAAAAAGGAAATAACGCAGTGAAAATAACATGGAAATAACAGGCAATAACTCAGAATAAACAGTCATAACACATATTCATAAAGACCGTAATAAGCCGTAATAAACAGGAATAACACATTTAATAAAACAGTAAACACGATAATAACACCAGTTAAAACACAGGCATAACACAGGATTAAACACTTAGTAACTAACACAATAAAACAAAATAACTTTTCACGCCACTACATTTCTATCAAGATCCTCAAAATAGAAAGTCGTTAGCAGCTTTGAAAGTCAGTGGGTGATTTTTTTCTTCTCTAAAATGTGACTCTCTTTTTTCAGACAGTTTATCAGTAATCACTTTTGGGGCTACATGAAGTGATTTCCAGCATTTGAACACTTTCCAGTTGCAAAGTGAATAGTATTTCAACAAAGTCAATTAAAATAAGTAATATGTGGTATATAGGGGACCACATATTGTTGATTTGGCTAAATTGGTAGGGTGAAACTATACTATAAAGCCACAGAAGAAGGTTGGGCATCTCCTAATAAAAACACAATAGGTGTTGGACTGAAGAGCCTGCGTAGGACTGTTATGTGTGTGACATCAAAGTTGAGTAACTTTTCGCTATGTTACTCGTAGCATCAGAATACGAGGGGTAGCAGCACCAAATGGACCATATGAGAAAGGAAATGAGTATGAACTCTTTTTTCCCTTTGCCATTATTCATATATTTCATAAATAGTAGCTTAAAATGATTAAAGGATATATATAATTCTACATTTATATTATATAATTATTTATTTATAATTTACACTTAACAAAATAATAATTTAAACTAAAATATCTAAAGAAAATTGTACTGATAATTTGTCATTTTCTTGCCAAGGTATCTCCGCTGTTATTATTTTGCCACTCCTACACTGATCACTATCAGAGGTCTCCCCGAGCCTCATACACTCTTTGAGATCGTCTTCCAGCTGGTGAACTTCTTCACAGGAGTCTTTGTCTTCTCTAGCTTGATTGGACAGGTAAGTAGCCTAAATGAATACATGTAACACATGTCCCAGAGTAATCACTTCACACCATTGATCAAAACCTGTTTAAACCCAGATGAGAGATGTCACTGGAGCAGCTACGGCGGGTCAGACCTACTTCCGCGCCTCTATGGACTCCTGTGTGGCTTATATGAACACCTACACCATCCCAAAGCTGGTGCACTGGTGGGACTCCCAGGGCATGCTGGGTAAGAGCTTACTGTAATTCCTAATAGAAGTGCTCAATTAATACAGCTAGTTTTGGACTGATATCTCATAAAGTTACCATAAATCTAAACGGATGCTAATTTCTATGGATCAGATGCAAAAAAACTCAACCTCTTCAAGGTGTTCATCATGATAATATTCACAAATTAACACAACCTGTGAAAGACAAAAACTCCACTGCCCCCTACTGGGGGGGACTTTTATGAAGTAAATCCATGTTAGAATTATAAAAAGCATGAAAGAAAGAGAAAACAAGCGAGGGATTGATTTTGTTTCAAGTTTTTGCTATTTCAAACATATTTTTCTAGGGCTGTGACAACCAGATGCTTGTGGATATGTTACTGCGTCTGAAATCTATTGTGTACTTGCCAGGAGACTTTGTGTGTAAGAAGGTGAGAACACCAAATATAATCATCCATGCATGTATCTGATATTATGTTGATTAAATATAGTGATTCAGACAGTTATCATGGGCAAATGTCTTCCATTGGTTCATGCAGGGTGACATTGGGAGAGAAATGTATGTTATTAAAGGGATAGTTCACCCAAAAATTAAAATTCTGTCATCATTTACTCACCTCAAGTCATTTCAAACGTATGAATGTCTTTGTTCTGCAGAACACAAAGGAAGCTATTCTGAAGAATGTGGGAAACAGAGCAATTCTGGGGCACCATTGACTTCCATAGCATTTTTTTATACTATGGAAGTCAATGGTGCCCCAAAACAACCTGGTTACAAACTTTCTTCAAAATATCTCATTTTTCTGTTCGGCAGAACAAAGAAATTAATACGGGTTTGGAACTACTTGAGGGTAAGTAAATGAATATTTTCATTTTTGGGGACCTATCCTTTAAGGCCGGTGAGGGTGCAGGTCATTGGTGTGGACCAGGACATTAGAGTGTCATGACGCTGAAAGCAGGCTGTGTATTTGGAGGAGCTTCAGGTCCCGGACAGACGATTATATAACTACTGTTCAAAGTTTGGAGTCTGTAAGATTTGTTGAAAGTAGACTCTAACCAAAGGCTGCATTTATTTAATCAAAATGACAGTAAAAACCATAATGATGTCAAATATTTTTACAATTTTTATCTTATTATCAAATTTTAAATGCAATTCATTTCAGTTATCTGTGATGCACAAAGATGAATTTTGTAACATTATAGATGTCTTCACTTTCGCTTTTGATCAATTTAATTCATCCTGAATAAAAAATATTATTAAAAACAATGACTGACCAAACTTTTGAACAATGATAAAAACAAGTCTCTAGAACTTAAATGCATTTTTTTTTCATTTTATCATCCATCCAACCTATCTATCTATGCATCCATCCATTTGTAAATAATTAAAATATTTAATTTAGTTTCATTGTCATATTTATTAATTGCATCTCAATAATATTGCAAAAAAAATTAAACAATGCCACTTTTTGCTTTTATTTACTGTATGTGAAACAAGGCATGCTACAAGCACAGATGCAAGACTTATCAGCAAAACATATCATACACTGCTTAGCTGACACATTACATTATAATGATACTGTATCTGATAAAAATAGCTTTATTTAAATGACATTTAAGATGATCTAATATATTCCTCTCAGCATTAATTGAGCACAATGTGCTATTACAGACTTTGTGATTAAATGTAAAACAAACTTGTTCTGCATCTTAAACAGTTAATACTGATCCAAAAAGCTGTTTATCTTGGCATATTATTATTATTACCGTAGTAATGCATAGTGCATTCAGGCACATAACAGGATGACTGGCCTATCCAGATGTCAGTATCTATGGCTTTCATCTGTACAGATTGAGATCTGAGCACCATTCCTCAGTGGCTTTAGCTTTGTGCATTCTGGTCAAAAATTCAACTTGGCAATGTGAAAAGCTGCCCCATGATTTCCATAGAATTCAATCAAACATATATGCACATTTTTTTTGTATATAATATTATGCATTATATATATGAAGAAATGGCTTTGTGAGGCACTGATTAAAAAATCATATACAAATATAAGATGTAAAGAATGATAATGACATGAAAAATTAATGAGATAATGCTGACTGTAAACAATTAGCAAGAATGACATTGGAGATAAAAAAAAAATGCCTTCATACCAATGCTATATTCTGCTGTCATAACTGGAACACTAACAAGGTTGACTTTAAACTTAAATTCCCTCCCAATTTTTTTTTTCAGTAACCGGTCATTTAGAGTAGGATACTTGAGTCCAAACAAGCTCTATAATTGACCATTGCAAGATCATTTTGCAGAAGAAAACATGTAAATAGATATAAAATGATTTAAAAAGTAAACAAATTCATAACTGAAATTTTAAACCAATGCAAATCAAATGTATCTAGTGTTTCTAGTGTATTTCTCTTTAAGAAAGCCTATGGTTAGCAGGTTAGCAGGTTGGCGATGTCTAGTTGTGGAGTTGTATGTGGTATGAAGGAAGTTAGCAGGTCCATCAGTTCTGCTTTGGCCCATTTGGAGAGTCCACTGGAGTGTTTGATTTAGGAGGCAGGAGCTTCATCATGTTAAAGAAGGTGACGACCTGACCAGGAACCTCCGCCAGAACACACTTAGCGAGCTCCTCTTTAGGAGACTACAGAGAGAGAGAAAATGATAGTCATCATATTTCTGAGTTTGAGCAGCAGTAGAAGGTCGGAGATTGCGGCGAGGGGTTAAGCTTCATAGTGTTAGTTACAAGACAGTGCAGACAACATAAACCGTATGCTGCGCTCATGTCATGTTATGTCAGCTACCGATTAGCCACTGAAAATCATTTCACATTTCTGTCAGAATATCATTTTATGGGCGTGTTCAAAAATACAGTCTTACTGGCATGAAGTGGCAGCTGAAATTGGAAAAATATTAGGGGAGGAGTTGGATTTTTCATTCATTACGCTGTACCTAGGAAAAATTCCTAAAACAGTTCTAGACAGTGACAAATACTTATTAAAAATACTTTTAGCAAGCAGTAGGAAAGCCATAACACGTAAATGGTTTCAGGTTGACCCTCCAACAAGGAACCAGTGGTTGGGAATTGTAAACGAAATATACTCTATGGAGAGACTTACATTTACTGTTAGACTTAATTTGGAAAAATGTATTAAGTACTGAGATAAATGGATTGTGTATACACACCATTAAGGATAAGTGTAATACTATACTCCAAAAAATGTATGGAAATTATATTGTCTTGACTTTGTAACACCCATGATGACCTTTTGTTCCTTGTTTTCAATTTAAAAAAAAAGATAATTTTATGAACATTTGGACTTCTTCCACTTGATCATTGTGACAAATGGCAGTTTTTAGCAGTAATATTACCTATAATTTTTTACTTTTTTAGATAATATAATGTATAATAATTATATATATATTATAGTCATATAATTATAAAATAATAATAACAATATACATAACAATACAATCTTCATGGCACAACTGATCAGATACATTTTAGACAAAGTAAGTTTGGGACAGAGGCATTTTATGATTGATATACTATTATTGATGTTATAAGATTTGGAATTAGCTTATTTAATTTTTAGTTTTCCTTTAATTTGAGTATTTTGTTATGCACGTATCATTTTTATTATTTCTTTTATTTGTATTATATTTAATTTCTTTTTATTTCAGTGTTTAGTTGATAACTTAAAGTAGCAAGTAAATGGGTCATAGGATGCCCATTTTCCACAAGTTGATATGATTCTTTAGGGTCTTAATGAAAAGTCTGTAACATAGTTTCATAATTTCATGGTAGTGTAAAAACACCTGTTTTACCGTCAAAAACAGATCTTTTCAGATCAAGCTGTTTTTGTAGCATTTTCATTTAAATGTTAATGAGCTCTGCTGACCCCGTCCCTCTCTTCTGAGCCGCTCTCTGAGACTTTTTACTTTAGCTGCATTCATCGTGAAAATTGCTAATTAGCACATTATTAGGAAAGGAGATTTGCAAAGATTAGTTAAAAAACCTTACACTCACTTCTTCTATAGGTGAAGCTGCATTACGAATGATTTGCGTGAACATAGACGCATTTAGGTAGATCGGGGGAGCATTCCCTTCAGAAACAATGAAATCCACTCCGAGTTCAGCGGCTTAGATGTTGGGAGTAAATGACGACTGCTGTGTTTATTATTACATCCAACAACAGAACACCCTAAATCACTTAGGAGCATGGATCGCGGAACGAACCAAAAGGAGGGGGGGGGGATTGGGTTGCAGAACTCATTTTAATATTAGAAACAGTAGTAATATTACCTATAAAATAATAAATATATTACCTACTAATGGTATTAGTTAGTTGCCACATATATTAGCCTGTTATAGTAAATGAGTCTATTTAAAAATATTTATTAATTTAAACGAATTAGCCTAATTGTGTAAAAAAAAATCATTTAAAATAAATGAAGACTTGTTTCGTTTTGAATCTCTTGAATGAATGATTCAGACATCAAATACATTTAACACCCTGTTCGCCACCTACTGGAATAATGTAACATATACATCATACTTTCAAAGACCCATTTTGATCGCGGCTCCCGCAACATCAGAGTCTACATCCGAACTTTAAACTTTTATCAATACTTTCGTTATTATTTAATGTTTGCAACACAGAAATGTAGCCTACTGTGTAAGTAGACTGTTTGTGAAGCTGTTTCAAACAAAGCTTTACATGATGAGTGCTGCTCTGTCTGGATCAGCGGCTTCGCAAAAGCAGGTTTAAATATTCCGATGTGATTGTGATTTCAAAGGTTTAATAGACATAGCAGAATCACCGTCATTTAGGAATAAGATCGCGTGTGTTTGAATCAAGATCGCGGTATTTTAATGATTAAACGTGCATACATAGGCTATATAAGGCTCATATGTATTTTTCTAGCCCATACCAGACCTCAAAAGTAACCCGGGTGACGGCCCCCCCCCCTGCTTCGCGACCCATGCTTAGGAGTCATTCTTGTCTACATCTGCTCCGGCGGTGAAACAATGGCGGACTGATGACAGTCGCTCAGGGCGGGTCTAAGGTAAGACACCAGTTCAGTCTGTGCTGAAACGCTACTGTCAATCAAACTATCGTGGGAGGGGCCTGTTTTTGTGACGTCACACAGACAGGCATCTGAGATCGGCTCGATTTGAGAAACGGGTAAAGATTTGAGCAGATAAAAAAAAAAAAAAACACAGGGTGGATTTTTATTATTTTAGGGTGGTTATGTGACTCATGAAAACACACATTCATTAATATCAACTTGTTGAAAATGGGCATCCTATGACCCCTTTAAACATATTTTAGTTAGTTAGTTTCTTCATCTAATATTAAATTTTTTTTTTTTCAGCCTAATTTAATAGTTTTACTTTTAGTTATAGTTAACAATAATAACACTGGTTAGGGATTAATTCAAATCAATAACTCAAAGTATGAGCAATACTATTAAACCAATAAACCAAAACCAAAATATGGTTTAAAATAAAAGCTAGCTAGCCACTGACTGGACAGACATGGATTCATTTTGCTATTGTGAACGATGCCACAGAAACAAATACTTTTAGAGTCCAAGGACTTCAGTTTCATAATTCAGATATGACATGAATGCAGCATATATTCATCATGCTTTAGGAAAACCTCCTGCTTTGAGTTTCATTATCATTCAATATCCTTCCTTTGCCTCAGGTTGTGACGCTGTTTTACAGCAAATATGGCATCCATGACTGCTAAACCTGCAACAACGATGGCTACTTTCAATCAAACAGATGAATATGACTGCTGTGTCAGCTGAATGCTTTGTGAAGCAATAATGAGCATTAAATCATTCAGACAGGCACATGACAGAGGGTCAGGTGCCAATAAAGAAGAGAGCCCTACATGTTCATGTCTATGAATGTTTTAGCTCATGTGGAGGCAATAGATTTATATATCTGAAGTAGGACATGACTTGTGGTAATTCTGCCAGTACATATTGGGCAAGCATTTCCCTGGGCGCCTGAAATGAAATGGACACAAAGGCACAGGTGAGACGCTATAAGCCATAACATGCGGTAGATACATGGGACTATGAATACAAGTTTGTGTCATGTTCTGCTCTGCTCAGTGTCTACTCTCATAAACATTTATGAAAAGGGTTGGGAACTGGCTCCATACAAATAATAATAAATAAATAACAGAACTGAATGACTTTTGGTTTGTTAACAGCTTTCGCATGTTCATTAAGGCTCATTCACACCAAGGACAACTATAACGATAACTATAATGATAACTATATTAGCGTCAACATAAACACACAGATTCGTATTTAACACCACTACTGAATCTATAGTGCGAGGACTGGGGGGCGAGGATTGGAATTGGGAACCGCTGATGTAGCCTATTGTAGTAATGTTGTCTCTGGTATTCTGGTCCTGTGAGCGTATGTGTGTTTAGGGGGCGTGGCTTTGGACGGCGATTGCAGGGAGGGTGGGACGTTCGCTTTCAGTGGGTTTCAGTTCGTTTCAGGCTAAAGTTAGCACCTCCTACTGCACCTTAAAGGAACCACAATTGTTAAGAGGATTTGAACTGTAAACTAAATCGATAATTGCAATCCCCATCCATAATTTTGACCTCCATAAACATGCAAATTAAATGTTCGAAATAAACATAAAGCCCTCATATATGTTTATATCAATGAAAATAAACATATAAACAAACATGAACGATACTCCAATTAGTTCTTAGGTTTTTTTTTTCTTCAAAATGGCTGTAAAAATACTGCAGTATGCAGCAAAACAAAATAATATAAACCAAAATAAGATCTTAGAAAGCGCAAAAAGGCAAAAGTCAAAGCAAGAGCAAGCCCAAATTAGTTTGTGTATGAAACTCCCCAGACCAGTTTTTCACTCACGTTTTGGAACTTTCTGAAGGGCACGAACTGCACAATGTCGCGTACGGCCGGTTCTCCTTTGATAGACCTCAGTTGCCCGTCATCTCCGTCCAGAATCTCCATGTCTGTGAAGTCGGCTTTGCCTACGCCCACAATGATGATTGACATGGGCAAGCGGGAGGCTGCGACTATGGCTCCACGCGTCTGATCCATGTCCGTGATCACTCCGTCCGTGATGATCAGCAGGACATAGTATTGCTGAAACAGATACGGGACGGAGTGAGAGAGACATCAAGCGTCAATGCGTCATATATTTGGGTTTGTGTTGAACCTCACCGACGCTGTGTTCTGCTGTAAAGCCTGCTGTGCGAAACGAGCCATGTGGTTAATAATAGGAGCGAAGTTCGTAGGCCCGTAAAGTTTGACCTGAGGAAGGCACATCCTGTAGGCCTCCACCACACCCTCCACACCTATGGGAAGAGAAATACAACTTCCTGTTTATACACATCATTTCCTGTCATGCACAGAGGGCTGAAGACGGTTAAAACTGATATGGTTATTGTACCATACCTGCACAGAATGGGTTTGTGGGATTGAAGTTGAGAGGAAACTCATGAGACACCTAGAAAAAAAAACAGTAATAAATGGAGGCTTCTGGGAGTTTGTCACAGTAACAACAGCAGATGTAATTTCATTTACCTGCCAAGTAGGTGGAATCTGGGCGCCAAATCCAAATGCAGGAAACATTTTGTCACTACAGGACATGAAAGAAAACATCAGACCTAGTGTTTGTTTTTTTTAAATACTGTATGATGAATAAAAATGTTCCTTGTGCCTTTGTACCTGTCATAGTCCTGGACCACAAGGCCAACTGACCAGATAGCTGAGAGATATTCATTCACACCTTGAGGACTGATGTAATGTAAAGAATCAGGTGACTTGGGGTCACCATTTGACCCAGTGAAGTCTATGCCCACCTGGAAGAGAAGAAAGATGAGAACCACATGGGTATGACATGAGTAACTTTGCTCCAACATGACAGAATATAATTCATAGAGAAAATGTCTTTGCAAATGTATTTTTATACATCATAAATAAAATAAAAATGCATTTATATTAAAGGGGTCATATGATGCTATTTTAAATATCATTATTTTGTGTATTTGGTGTAACAGAATATGTTGACATGCTTTAATGTTCAAAAAACACCATAATTTTCAAATACTTAAAATTTTCCACATAATGTACATTATTGTTGGTCCTCTATGCCCTGCCTCTCTCAACCACTTCGTTTTTACAAAGTCCCTCCTTCCGACAAGCGCAGTCTGCTCTTGTTGGCCAGCTGACCCAGTGCATTGTTATTGGCCGAACACCGCAAGCACTCGTCATAAATGTAACGCCCCTTACAATAATCGCGGGCTTTTGCTTTCAAAGTAAATATCAAGACAGTGAATAATGTCGTTAGTTTTACCATCAGTTCAAGCCCGAAAGGGCAAAGGTCGTGTGACAGACACAGTGATGATGCAGTACACAGCCGGGTAAGATCGCTGACGTGCTATGATTCTGACAGAAAGTTCACTTCCTGGGGATGTGACACTGTTCCCCTAACAACACACAAACACACAATGCGTTACTCGCGCTGAGCAAAAACTCCGCAATTGAAAACAGTTAAGATCAAAAAATAAACTAATAACAAACATACTAGTTACGCTGATTCCGAAGCACCAAATTTCATGCAAAGCCGGAAAATTTACCTTTTTTTTCTCTTGAGAAATACCCGATCGTGACCCCACGCACGCCTGGTACTACTTCTAGGTTAAGAAAACTGTTGTCCATAAAATGTGTTGCACAAATTCGAACATTTGGGTTGTGCTGTTCTGTTGTAAACAATGATTCCTAATTGCATCTACTTCCGGAAGGCAAAATAAAGTGCTTTTGCTTTCGCACTGAAACACAAGCGTCTCCCTGACATGGTTGCATCAACACTAACTGTGGTTACTGAAACAACACCTTCTTTCTCTGCATGCACATTTGGGCCGCATTATGCTAATATTTCACATAGGGACGTAGATATGTGGGGGTGTGTTAGAACGAGTTGTTTTAGGTAGGCGTGGCTGACTCTGAATTTTTATGAAGAATATCTCTTTGGATTGAGACTTTAGTCTTTGCAACTTCACAGATCTTCCTTATGCACCAATAGCTTGTAACGCTCCAAAGAGAAAGGAAAAACTGAAATTGCATCATATGACCACTTTAAAACACCTAATTTGTATTTAAACATGAAGCAATGCCGTAATACATGCAAATATAATTCTATGCAAATGTGACTGTCGTTTTATAACTGATAAAGTAGAAATCAAACACTATTTATAAAATATATCAACTAAAAATATTAATTTCCTAAAAGTAAAATTTCATTTATTTTATTTATCAGTTAGTATTAGTATTGTTTTATAATAAATATTAAATTATATTGTCTTATAATTATATAATGAATATGCTCCAAAGAAGGACATCATAGAGATATAGGCATGTCAGCAAATATAATTTATGCAAACATGTTTTCTTATATATTAATATTAAGTGTAATTACAGATATGTGTGTGTGTGGTGTGGATAATATCTATATATATATTAGATAATATAGCTTTCCAACATGAAGGACCTTTAATGCACAGAGACGTAATATATGCTATGTCAGAAAAATAAGTCTTTACCCAAATATGTGTTTTTATATATAATAAATTGAAATAAAGATTATACATAATCCATACATCAATGTATTAATATATGTAATTAGAATATGTAGTTTATTGTGTTATTGTTTTTTTTATAAGAAATTTAGAAAAATTATAAGTAGTTTTATACTATAAATATAATAAACTATTGCTCCAACACGAAGGGAATTCATTTCTAGGGACACACTTGCTATGTCTAATAATTTTAGAATACTTTTTATAATATATATTGAACAATATATATTGTCATTATACATATATTGCATTTGGAAAATAAATTACATTTTAAAAATATATTTGGGGAAAGAACACATAGAAACCACAGTATTGTATAACAAGTGCAAACGGGGCCAGAGAAGCTGCCTAGCTAAAGTTAGACTTTACAGCTGAATGTTGGAACTTACAGTGAAATTTATCTGGCAGCCTCCCATGATGTAGTCCAGAAAGGTGTATTCCTTGGTAATCTGAGACAGAAAATACAACCAAGTCCAGAAAAGTTTGCATTGAACCGTTTGTTTTGAATGTTGAGAATGAAATCAGACAGGTGTGTTTATGTGACACAGTACCTGACAAACTTTCACACTCACTACTCCAGAGTTCTTATAATTTTTCTTCTTCTGTTTCTTCTTACTGTTTATACACTCAAACTCGGCCTGCAGGACACAAATCAGCATCTTTAGTTCAGAAACATTCAAATATTCATCAGCTACTGAAATCAAAAGTGTGTTGAGGATCATCTCACCGGAGTGCTGCGAGAGGCCTCTTGTAGACGCTTCATATTGGTCTCAAAACTCCCTATCAAATCATGAGATCCATCGCTGTCATAATCGTAACATTCAACCTAAAAGAGGGTTGAAAAATACAGCATGAAGTAATCTGGAGTGAATGAGATTGAAGGGTAAAATAGAGGGGAATTTAGAAAGGTCATGCAAAAAAGTTCACCAAATGAAGAACCATAGCACAGGTCTATGGGTCTCTTCATTGAAAACTTGTAAGACACCACAAAAACAGCACACCAAACTTGAGAACTCTAAATGAGTAGATGAATGAAAGATGTTGCACACCCGGCCATCTCCACTGCACACATTTCATAAAGTTAGATATATGAAGAAACCTGTTGTCAAAGAACATTCTAGCAGCAGTGTGTTCTCTTTTTTTGTGTTTTTCCTTTTTTCCCTTTTTTTGCCCTCATTAGCAATCCTTCACTAGGACAGTGAGTCTTTCTGAGAAAACAGCATAATTTGAAATACAGTAATTAACAGTATTCTGAACTCAGTTATATTATTTTATTTACATTAACTCTGTTTTAGGAGTAATGTAGAAAAACTAAAAACATCTTGAACTTTTTAAGTAAAATAAAACATTTAAAAATTACAATTAATTACAATACACAAGTTAAAATTTATTTTTACTCCTGACTTACACTGATACAGTAAAGTAATTAGTATTCTGAACGCAGTTATTTATTTGATTTACAGCAACTCTGGTTAATGTGTAATGCAAAGTAAAAATAAAACATTTAAATAATTCTAATAATAATATCAATTTATTAAGTATATACCATTTAACATTTTAGTTTGTACTCCATGACTTATTGCTGAAATACAGTATGAAATGCTGTAAGGTTTTCTTTCTCTTTTGTTTTTACTCGCGATCTTACAAACACGATACGTTACGTTTCATGGCACACTCGTTTATGTTATTGGCGCCACTTATTACGTTGTAGGCTGTATATTGACTGTCAAAGTCTACTAGACCCTGAATATAAGACGACCGCGCTTTTTCAGATGTATTTCCAAGAAAAAAACATTGTCTTATATTCGGGTCAATACGGTATGTTTGTTATTCATTTATTTTATATTTTTATATGTTCTATTAAAATAACTTTGTTTCCATTGTAATATCAGCAAATCTGCATGCCCCTTTCATCAAGCTAAAGAGTTCAACACATGAAAATGGTTGACAATGACCTCATTCAGGAAACAATTTTGACAGAATAGCACCCGTCTAATGATATATGAAGGACAAACCAGCAGCTATTCAGTGACAAACATACATTTAATTACAAATGAAACAGCCGTTCTGATGAAAAATACCTGCTCTTTCCCCGACAGTGAGTTTCCCTTTAAGATGCTTTTGCAAGAAAAATAACAATAGGTCATGAACACTGATTGTAAGCCACCAAAAAAACCCTTCTTACTACCAAGTCAAAGCCAAGCCAGAGTTTTATAGCTTCTACAATGAAGCCAGAACAATTACGGATTGTTAATCCAAGAGGCCAGCTTTTTATATGACACTTGCTTTTTAATATTATAAAATAACTTTTTAGAACAACCAATGAACACAGACTCTACCTTGATTGGTTTCTCCATGTCTCCTGCACAAAGAGATCGTAGAGGGATTTTAAAAGGCCTCCAGCAAGGATTCAAGTTATTCTTCACCACCTGGTATGAAAGATAGCCATTAAAGGGATAGTTCACCCAAAAATAATAATTCTGTAAGACCTTCATTTATCTTTAAGCACCCTCTGTTGTAGCTAATACTCCACATCTACATGCAAACACAAAACACACAACACACAACACACAATGCACCTCAGTTCTGTGAGCAAGCTGCCAGCCTGTTTCCGTCTGCCTGTAAAATTCCAGGTAGGGGTCTGATTTTCCAAAGAAATCCTGCAAGGAAACCCAAATTTAGACACTGAATGCATTTCACAGTATAAAAGTAAAGCAAATTCACAAACTCACATCTCATGTCTTACCTTATTGTCCAGTTTTCTAGCCTCTGCCTCAAAATTCACAACTCTGTTGTCCTTGATCTCCTCTGCACTGATCTGAAGTGAATATAAATATACAAATATCTGCTGTTATAACACGGCAATAGTGCATTCTTGATTCTAATCAGTTGACAGACATCTTAAAGTGGTGATCAATATTTTATTGAGCAAGGATGTATTAAATGGATCAAAGGTGACAGTAAAATGTTTATTACAATATTTTATATTTAAATAAATGCTATTTTTTTAATCTAGTCATCAAAGAATCATGAAAAAATTAGTTATTAGTAATCATGAAAAAAAGCAGTTATTTTAAATTGTAATATGTCACAATATTACTGTTTTTACTGTATTTTTGACCAGAAATCTGCAGCCTTGGGGAGAAAAAGAGACTAAAAAAAAATGTAAAAATCGTAATAAAATAGATATGTTGTGTGTGGGGGGGTGTGTGTGGGTGGGTGTGTGGGTGGGTGTGTGGGTGTGGTGTGTGGGTGAGAAGGAGTTCAGATGCAAAAGCCTCTAAGTAACGTCTGAAATTGTCATCTAAACTAAACATTTTTATCAGGCTAGGTTTATCATGTCTAGGTTCAGAAATTTTACTCTAATTGCAATGTATAGTAAATGAGGGGAAGTCGTAGCATAATGGTTAGAGAGTCGGACTTGTAACCCAAAGGTTGTGGGTTCGAGTCTCGTACCGCCAGGGATTGTAAGTGGGGGGAGTGAATGTACAGCGCTCTCTCCCACCTTCAATAACACAACTGACGTGCCCTTAAGCAAGGCACCGAACCCCAACTGCTCCCCAGGCGCCGCAGAATAAATGGCTGCCCACTGCTCCGTGTTCACGGTGTGTGTGTGTTCACTGCTGTGTGGTACTGATGGGTAAATGCAGCGCACTAAGTCCGAGTATGGGTCACCATACTTGGCCACATGTCATGTCACTTTCACTTATAGGTCCTTTTCTATGCAATTAAATGCACGACCAGGATTATCTGAACTCTTTCAATATATATACCTAGATATATATATATATATATAAGTCACTCACCATCCACAATCAGCTGATGTTCTTTATGCCACAACAACTTTATGGAAAAATATTATTCTCAAGCAACCACATCACCGTAATTGTTCCCTTTCCAGCAGGTTTCTTGTTCTTCAGACAAAGGTGCCCCCGTTCAGCTTGCTACTAGAAACAATCTGTGTAGAAATAAAAAAACAACAACACATCAGACAATCATGCAGGAAAAATGAATTCAAAACATGGATATTTTGGATCTTTGGTTGTCTTACCTGACCCAATGAGCACTCGAACTCGCCCAGGAAGTCATCATCGCTCAAATCAATGGTTTTATTATCAATATCGTAAAGGCCGAATCTGAGCTTCTGAACGACCTCAAAGTAGTAATCGACAACAAACTTCTTGGCAAATTTTGGGCTTAAGCAGTTCTTAACCCTCTCAGTGCGATCGACCTACGAAACAAAACACTTTCAGATTCCAAAACAAGCATTTTCCCATATACATTGGAACAGTATGCACAACAAACAACAGTTGAACTGACCTCAAACCACTGGTTTCCAGATGTGTTCATGAGCAGAACACACAGTGGGTCAGATTTGGACCCCACATCCGTGTCCAGCAGGTTTTCACAGGAGACTGTCAGCTCCACCTTGGTCACACATGAAACTGCCATTGGACTGATCTGTTTACATGGAAACATTACATGGAAACTTGATGATTGTGCCATGAGAACTGAAAGCATTTGAAATAACAGCATGTTCTATGCCACAAACTGGTAGACAGTCATATTAGGAACAATCCAGTGGTTTCTGTATTTCTCTTTGTGCTTGATAACATTGCATGCTGTGGCCTCTGTAACTACTATTTAAAAGTGACCCCCCCCCCAAGTCGACGTGTAGCCGCCAAGTATGGTGACCCATATCGGAAATTAGTGATTGCATACCAGAAAAAGTGCACAAACCACAGCAGTGATCCACACACAAACGTAACACACACCAGGAAGCAGTGGGAAGCACATTTATGCTGAGGAGAAAGGGGAAGTTCCGGGGTCTCAGTCCGCATTGCTCAAGGGCACCTCAGTCGTGGTATGGAAGGTGGGAGAGAGTGCTGTACATTCACTCCCCCCACCTACAATCCCTGCCGGTACGAGACTCAAACCCACAACCTTTGGGTTATGAGTCTGACTCTCTAACCATTAGGCCACAACTTCCCCAATAAATAGGCCAAACTGCAATATGTACTTAGTTGTTAGCACCTGTACTGGTTGAAAATAATGTGACAGAGTAAGTTTTAGTTTCCCACGCTACTTATTTGTTTAATCAACCTAACTTGTCAGAACATATTCTGATTGAATCCGACCGGTTCTGTAGCTACTATAAAGAATGACAATGTGTTTAGTTCAGAATCACTAATGGCTTTTTTTAGTGTTGCTGATGTTGTTTCATTATGAATAGTAGTTTAATAAAAATAATAATAAACTGATTTTTGTTTGTTTTTTAAAGCCTACTTAATTTAAATGAACACAATACTATTGTAACTGCACATCTTAAGTCAACTTGCAACTAGTTGCGACATAACCGCTCACACAGATTACTTAAGTCTCTCTGAGGCAATTCATTTATTTAAATTAGTGTATATGAGTCTATTGAATATGTATATATTCAGCCTATTAGGATTATCTCTACATTATATATTTTATACAATACAATTTTAAGCTCCACATCACCTGGAATGAATTCAAACAAATAAATGTAATTATAATGGCAACACTTTTTACAACAAGGTCTCATTAGTAAGCATTAGTTAATGCATTAACTAAAATGAACAATACATTTGATATAGTGCTTATTAATCTCATTCTTTTTTTTATAATTTTAGCAGATAAAACCTTTGATTTGAAAAATGTATTAGTAAATGTTGAAATTAACATTAACTGAGTTTAATAAATTCTTCAGAAGTATTTTTCATTGTTAGTTTATGTGAACAAATGGAACCTTATTTTGTAAAGTGTTATCATTATATCAGTTTATTTAAGTGGCTAACCAGTTATACTTTGTACTATGCATATAATCATAATAAAAATAATATTTTTAGTGTATAATCTTACTTTATGTGTGAGTTATACAGTAGTGTGATTGATAGGTGTTGTTTTCATGCAGAAGGGTGTGTGTGCGCTTGAGCAGAATGAGCTGTAGGCTACAGTCATTTAATCAGAAACCTTGAGCACGAGAGGAGGTGTGTGAGGAATCACTGTGCAATTCTGTGTGGGAGGAACAATGGAGACTCTTGAATGGAAAACTTGACTTATTATTAGGCCTGTCACGATAACAACTTTTTGTTGTGCGATATATTGCCCCAGAAATAATTGCGATAAGCTATATTATTGTCATTTTAAAGACCATTTTATGCCACTGAATATATCATCATAATGTAACAGCATAATAATGCACGAAGGCCTACACACTTCCAAATGACAGCAAACTTTTTATTTTTAAGTATATTTAGATCATGGAAATTAAGTATCAAAAATATTAGATACCCTTAAAACTTGAATAAACAGTAAATAAACATTTTCTAACAAAAAGTGCAAAGTAACAAGTAGAAAAAAAAAGAAAAATGCACAAAGAACTTGCATGGAGATTTTTCCATCTATAGGACCTTCTTTTCTCTGTAAATGAAGACCCCCCCCCCGGCCAGCCCAAACTAGTGCGAAAAAACACCCACCAGTCATACTTAGAAGCTCAGATGTCCGTTCATGCACAAAGCAGACAGATCCTAAACAGGCATCTGCAGATCCCTTAACTTTTTGGTAGAAGCACTTTTTTTTTATTGTATACGAGACCTCATGATACACGCTTATGTACCGAGAACCCTCTGCAAAAGACCCTCCCCGGCGCAAGTGGAATGTACAAAACACGGTGGCATTAATTTTTAAGTAAATATAATGGGCGATTAAATTCTTGGCAAAATCACCAAAAATTATTGAGGTTATGTATACATATATTGCGCGATAAGTCGATATATTGATTATTGCGACAGGCCTAGTTATTATCAGAGCTGTCATCACATGTTAGACATTTAATAGGGTGTTATTAAGTGAAATGGCATTTATTGAAGTTATTTACCCATACTGAAAATAGGGTAGCATCAAATGGTAATAAAACACAATGTTTTTCTAAATACTAAGTACTAAATGATTAGCATATTTGTGTACCATGGTATGTACATAAACTCCAAGGTACTTCCCAAAATACCATGGGGCATGTACTGTAAAAAATAACTGGCGCATATCCAAAATAAATATGGTATTACCCTGGTAAGTTTTGTTGCAGTAACAAACAGCTAATTATAAATAACACCGTATAATAAATTGTTATTATTAGAATTGAGCCATGCAGAAACCTACACATATGGAAATTTCCCTAATGTTTTTTTTTGTTTGCATTTAAATAGCTTTTATATGAACATAAAGAAAGGCAGGAACAGAACAAAAAAAAAAAAAAAAGTATTAATCACAGTACATGAAAGATCTCATCATATCTCTTCAAAAAAGAAATACATTTTTTGTTATGAATTACTCTTAGTGATTTAATTAAATACAAGCAGGTATTTTCTTAAGAAACCTTTGTTTGTGAAAATATAATTTTTAACAATAGGAACTCAGATCTTTCCAGAAAAGCGATGAAACATTGCATGAGAAAAATGACAAATCTCTTCACTTTCTTTGTTTACAGAAGGTGCATATATCAGCTGCATCACAACATTTCGACACAAAATAAAAATGTCCCCACAGCTTTACCGTGACGTCATCATCTGCGATGCCGTTGGCTATACTCATATGGCTATGGAAATAATTGTGTTAACTACAGCAACACTGTAACTTAAGGATCTCGATTTTATGCCATAAAAATAGTCTGAATATTTTACCTCGAGTAGTCAGTAGTCGGTGTCTGACAGCGTAACTGTGTTACTAGTTTCGGTTCAGTTTGGTTTATTTTCCCTTGTGTTTCAGTCTCCTCGATGTTGTGAAGCTTGTTGTTATAAATGTTGTCACAAATAACAACAAAGTCTCCAGAATCTAATGTAAAGCGTCTGTTTTGATCCGTTCTTGAGGGAAGACCGTTGCGTCGCCCCTCTGACTGTATACAGCGCATGCGCAGTAGATTACGAAACTACTCTGTGGGAGTGTCTCCACAGATTGTTTGTTTTGGCTGTTAAATTGTATCTGTACTTTTATTTTGAACATTTCGAAATTATTTGTTAAATTGCATTACTTAAATGAACATGGTTAATCTAAACCATTTTTAAATGTTTTAATAACCGGCCTCTTGAGTAAGAAGTCAAAATACACAATTGCATGTGCTAAAATGCTAAAGCGATCAATATAATTAAAGAGTATATACATATATTTAGCTATGTTCAGTCAGAATCAACTAATTGACGTTATTCTATTAGTCGAAATGTCTTAAAAGGGAGCATGAAATACAGAGCGAACATTTAAAAGTAATTCTGTATTACAAAAAAATAACTCACAGGGATTAATAACTGCACTGTGAAACATTTCCTAACATAAATCTCTCAACATAAAAAGCAACAACAACAGAACGCCATCAAATGGAGAGCTAGATACATTTATTTAAACAGAAGCTAAAGATAAACATGAAACTGTGCTGATAGTCTCAATGGACACTGAAGGACTGTGCCACTTGAAATACCACCAGGAAGGATTCAAGAATATATTTGTAACAAACAATTATCTAATATAAGATGTAATATATTTAGTTACAATTAATATGCCATAAATACAAAAACACTGTTTGTATATACAACACCTATATGCATTACAGTAAGTATATACAGTAGCTATGTTCATATCAGTTTTGGAGCTGGTGTGTTTGTGAATGACTCGTATAAGCAGTCCTTTGATATTCAATTAAATATTTATCTTAAAGTAGATAGTGTGACAGCAAATATTTGAAATATTAAATCCAATTGTCAATATAAAATCTTCAAAAAAGCCTAATGAGCATAGGCAGTGCTGGTCTACTGTTCAATTTTCACAGAAGATATAAAACACACATATGACAACAATATTTTACAGTAAAACAGAATCAAAACAGATGGCTGCAGTCTATTGTGCCATTAAAATGTATCGGATTTCCCAGTGCACATTTGCCTTAGACTGTCCAGCTCTTCTGTCATTTTCTGCTTCTGGTTTTCAATGATGGCCATGCGCATCTCTAAGCTCCGCACATAGTCCTTCTTCCTGCGTCTGTACTCTTTGGCCGCCGTCCTGCAAAAAGCACAAGCAACACGGGCAACACACCACCTTGACTGGCTCTGGAGCACTTGGACCTCCAGCGTACACACATGCACACATCACCACCTTTCACACATGGGACGTCACAGACCATGCACCTTTTCCGATTATTACGAGAGGTGGCTAGAAATTACGTGAAAAGCACGTTTGCTCTATAAACGGTATAGTCTTTCGTGTTTTGATTTGCAGTGGACTGTTGTTATTCGGTTTTGTGACAGTATAGGTCTTTAAGAGCCTTGAGTTCTTCAATAAGCATCTTGTTTTGTTTTTCAAGCACGGCAACTCGGTTCTCGAGACATTTGACATATTCTTTCTTCTTCCGGCGACATTCCCGGGCAGCTTCCCTGGAAGCAACAACAGAGAAGCTCTGTGAGTGTTAATACTGTAAATCATACATTGTGTTTACAGGTCCCACTTCAAGCAAGTCAGAACTTCAGAGCATTATCGTGTCCAAAACAGGAGAACTTGAGCTGTGAATGAGTGATTTTTTTAGTTGCATGTACAACGCAAATGATTCCACAAGCTTGGTTTTTCCATTCGAAGTGTCGTCATGAAACAAAGAAAGCTTTTAGAACATGCTCCACACACTGAGACTTAACTTTCATGCTCAAGCATGACGCAGTGATAGGCTACAAGCAAAAAATACAAGCCTTTGACTGCATCAGAAGTTGAAAGCAGACGAATGGATGCAACGGAAGAACATGTGAGACCTCAGGTGGTGAAAGAAGTGAGGGGAAGACCAAGCAACATGCCAAGACAGACTGAAATGAGCTGTTATAATGATTTCATGCTCTTAGGCTACAGAATGCAGTGGTAATTCTGGAATGGGGAAGTGCGGCTGGATATTACCTGTTTTTCATAAGTCGGAGTTCCCTCTTGCGTGATGCTCCCTCAGTCAGCTGCTGAGGGCTGGGCAGAGAACCGGGAGAGCCGTCCATCGCCTGGGAAAGGCCAGATACGGGAGAGGGAATCTGATATGCAGACATACCTCCAGTGGTGGCTGCAAAAACACAACACATTCATTTACAGAGATCTTTTCAAATACATTATTTTACAGAACATTTACTGCATATTTTGTGTTTCCATCACAGGTAACAAGGATTTTTTTCTGCTGGCCCATCAGGGCCATTAGTTTCTTTTATATATATCTATATATATATCGTTTTCAATAAACTTGTAAGTGTTCTTTACTAAATAAGAAAACTGTTCAACCAACTAGCACAAAACTCTCTCACATTGATCCCAGGTAATCTTTATTGTTGACCCCCACATCTGCAATATTTAATCAGTGACTTTTAGAGGAAGCTGATATTGTGGAAATTGTTATGGCTGTTCTGGGTGTTATAGCGATGCTATGATAGCAAACAATACATTTCACAAAAAGAAGTGTCCAAAAGCTTTTTGCAGCATTACTTACTGCACTAGTAACTAACTAAAAGAGAAAGAAAGGAAGAAAGTAGAGTTAACATTATACTACAACAAGAACAACTCAATATTTTTCAGGACATTTACTGAAAGTAATTCTCCTATTTCCTATAACATGCACTACAAAATTCCAGATTTTCGAGGATGAGTGAGAACCCTGGCAGTTTCCAATAAACATGTCAAGTACGTGAGGCAGAGATGAATGACAGAGATGAAACACCCAGGTGTTTTGGACTGAGCCCCAATATGAACATAATATAAACGTTTTTTTCTTATTGCTTTTCTGAAACATACTAAACCTGCTGTTAAACTACATTTTTTATCTTACTTTTTGATCTCTCTTCATTGAAACAAGTGAAATCATTTTACAAAGCTTATGAACAAATGAAAACAATTTTTTTTACATGTGTCTGATTCTCTTTGTCTCCGTGGAGACTGCAGCGCATTATAAGAGATGTTTCATCTGGTAGTCTTGCTCTCGCAAAAGGAGATGCCTTTAATCATAGCATGACTCTGAACTGACGTCAATGTACATCTTATTTGCTGTTCAGCATTTACATTTCCCTGCTAGTGTCCAATTCCAGGAAACAACATGACGTCAGCTGCACTGTGAGTGGGCAGCGCATTCACACGTTTCAGAGAGAAAGCGACAGAGGTGCTGAAAGAAACGAGTGAGAGCTACAGAGGAACTCAACAGGAAGCAAAAAAATGTGAACATTTCATTCTTTCAGCCTGTTGCATGCTGCAGCGATGATTCATCGCAAGAATATAATGAGAGAACAGATTCAATACAAATTGTATATAATTTTCTCAGTACAATCTCTGTGTCTCTTCCAAAACTTCTAAGTTTTGTTTGAGCATTTGAAATGTTGTTTCTCCGTTCATATTCTCTGACAAATCAAATTTAAAATGACCAAATCAAATCCACAGGGACAAACAACCAAAATAAACTTATTTAAAACGCAATCTTTAAAGCAAGTTTCCAATGTTAAACAAGCTGATAACCACGTAAGAACCACAGAAAACAGCGGATGTACCTGATTCTGTCTCATCTCCAGTCACAGCCATATAGTGAGCTGAAAGCTTGTCTGTCTCTCTCTGCTGTCAGCATGCAATGCTGCCTAAACCACAAGCTAAGTGTGCAGTCACTGTCAAGGCCATTGACATCACTATGACATCATTAGCCTCCTGATGTCAGTAACACAGTGACTAGCGGAGCCAGCCCTCCTTTTCCCCCCACCTCCCTCTGCTGTCATTCACACATCAGACTGTGAGCCGGACCGAAGCAGACAACAGAAGGGAGTTTATATGCGTAAAAGCTTCATATGTATAGGACTGTCCTTAGATTTTCTTTTCAGTTATGATTTCAACTAAATGAAGATGCATTATGCATAATGTCATGTGATGTTGTTTTTCTTTAAATGTATGAACAAATGGGCTTCCTGGTAGGCTATGAATTGCATGAGACACTTTTATCACTTTTAACTCAAAAATAAATAGAAAGAAATTACACTACCATTCAAAAAAAATGTTTTTTTATTACATTTTTTATATACTAATTAATTTTTTTCATCAAAGAATCCTGAAAATCACAGTTTCCACAAAAATATTATGTGGCACAGCCGTTTCCAACATTAATATTAAGAAGAAATGTTTCTTGAGCAGCAAATCAGCATATTAGAATGACTTCTGAAGGATCATGTGACACTGAAGACTTGAGTAATGATGCTGAAAATGCAGCTTCTCCATTACAGGAATACATTTCATTTTTAAAATATATCAATAGAAAATTAGTTGCAATAATTTTTAAGTAATAACAATTTCATTTTTATACATATTTCTGTTTTACTGTATTTTACATTAAATAAATGCATACTTGGTGTGCATAAGCTTCTAAAACATTAAACATTTTATTGCGTCTAAATTTTTGAAAGGTAGTGTATATAAAAATTAATGAAGAAAATTAATGATGCATTTTGCACATTTTCTTCACCAGAATGATTTTACTGCAAAGAACAAAAATCTCATTACTACTTAATTATTATTAAAACAAGGTCAAATGCAAACAAACATAATCCTAATTTTTTTTATTTTTTGGGCAAACCGTGAACATGTTCTAATGAGAATCATCCTTGTGTTTATTTTTACGTCTATGTGTTCGTTTAATGTTTATTTAACATGTGGATTAAAAAAAACTTTAGTATTTACTTTGATATGGTATTATATCAAATGAGAGTATAATCCAAATGAATGACTCAAATGGTGACGTCATTACCTTGGCCCTTATTTTCAGACACAATGTAAGTGCCATTGCTGGAGTGGACAGCATACTGCATTATGGGAGCCCCAGGCCAGGAAGTGAAGGTTTCATATCTCTGCTGGCAGGGGATAAACTGGGCACCGCCGCTCTGGTTGACAGACACTTCAGAATAACAAAACAAAAGTCACATGAGGACAAGCCTGTGCACATCATATTTTAATTTGTCAATAATGTTTATAAAGTTCGGTTTCACCTACAATGGCCTCAAAATGTGTTAAGGAAAGACAGAGCACTTTTTAAACAAATCATTTCACAAAAAGTGGTTTGCTTGATTTTTGAAAAGATAAAAGAATAGATATATTGTTCAAAATTACACAAAAAGTATTTGAACACCTTCTCATTGACAAACATTAGTGAAACTCAAGGCAAACTTGCTTTAAAAATCATAGACAACCAGCTGATTCAAAATCATAAAATGCAATGGCATTCATACATTTTTAGGCGTGACTTAAGTCCATAAGTGGCTGAATAGATTTTGGGGCCACTGTACATGTGAAATATGCCTTTGAAACATCTCACTGAAATGGCCTGCACTGGTATTGTTGAAAATATTTCTTGGGGATGTCTCAACATCCAACTTCTGTTTTGCATTTTCATCATTTAGAGAGTCACCAAGATGTGTACTGGTTGAAGAGTCTGGCAGATCCCCACCTGTGTTCTCCCCTTTGCAAATTACTGATGGTGCCTGAGAGAAAAAAAATCAAAAGACAGGTTTTGATTAAGGGAATAGTTCACCAACAAATGAAGATTTGCTGAAAATGGACTCATCCTCAGGCCATCCAAGATGTAAATGTGTTTGGAGAAATTTAGCATTACATAATTTGCGTACCAATGGATCCTCTGCAGTGAATGGGTGCCGTCAGAATGAGAGTTCAAACAGCTGATAAAAACATCACAATAATCCACAAGTAATCCACATGACTAGTCAATCAACTGATGTCTTGTGAAATGAAAAGCTGCACCCATTCACTGCAGCAACTAAATTTCTCCATATCTGTTCTTATGAACAAACTGTTGGATGGCCAGAGAGTGAGTACATTTTCAGCAATTTTAATTTTTTAATGAACTGTTCCCTCAATACAGCTCTTTTCTGAATCCCTATACCCACCAGATACATAGGTTACATAACAAGGAAGACCTTATTATGCTCTTGCAGTGAATTCCTATAGTAATCTGTGAGGTTTAGATCACACACACCATGTTCCGTAGCACACAAGGTCATTCCTACGCTTTTTTTGAACCCACACTGTCTTACTCAGTCACCCAGAGGCCCCACAATAATTGTGCGAATCACTGAAGCTGTTCAGAGGAGATCCTGTGTACAACTATAAATGATCAATTTTTTTTTAATGGGAAACCCTGTGACCAGAGGCAGTGTTTCTGACCCAGAATTACCCATTTTTCTACTAACATCTCATAAATATTAGCAGTAAAGACAGTGACATGTAAAGTGTAGCTTTTTCTGTAAACTTTACCTGTTCATATTCTGCAGACCGAGTGATTGGTTGACTTGCATCGCCTGCATCCATACTGCTTTATACTAAAGAAAATAAATATATAATAATAATAATACATCTCTGTCATACACTCGTTTTAATAATATGTCAATTGTGTATTATTACGCATATAATGTATTATAAAAACCGAGATTTAGCCTATATTAAGCTGCCAATCTGTTGAGCTATATATTGATAAATGTTTAAATAATCTAAATAATTCGTACATTTTAAGGAGTGAGGAGTATATATTTAATGATTAAACGTTAGGTTTCAAAGCAAATCGTGTGTTGGAATATTGTTTTTCAATAACGTACGTTACTATTATTAGCAGTGTTGGGGGTACCGCCAGTTACGTAATCAGATTACTTTTTTCAAGTAACTAGTAAAGTAACGCATTACTTTTTAATTTACAAAAAAATATCTGAGTTACTTTTCAAATAAGTAACTTTTTTTCCCCCAATGTATTGATTGACAGCTCTGGTGTTGCCATGGTGACAGAAATCACAAGATGTTACTGTAGTTCTAAAATAAATATGAATATGCATTAATTCATCTCACTCACAAGATTCAGTATTCCTCAAAATGAATAATAATGCAACTCAGAATATGATGCAAACTTGCAATAATTCAATGTTAAACAACACAAATATGCTTTATGTATTTAATCCCATTCTATTAACCAATGTCTTTGCTTCTGACCTTCGATGATCCAGTTCAACCATACTAATAAGCACAAATTACTCTAGACAAACATTTGTGTTTTTTTTTTATTGCTGAAGTGTGTTGAAATTTCTTCTTCTGCATTCTACTGTACGGATGTAAATTTACTTTCCCTTCAGCCTGAGGCTTAATCATTTCACTTTTGGTGTGAAAAGGCTTTTATATTTGCCAAAAATATAACTTTTTTATTTTAAAAACAAACAAGCAAGCCCTGTCCAGATTTAAAAAGTAACGCAAAAGTAACGTAACGCATTACTTTCCATAAAAAGTAACTAAGTAACGTAATTAGTTACTTTTTTATGGAGTAACGCAATATTGTAATGCATTACTTTTAAAAGTAACTTTCCCCAGCACTGGTTATTAGCTCTCACAACAAATATTCGATGTGATCTAAATGCTTTAAAAGAACTCAAAGGACAGCAAAGTTAACGTATTCGTTGAATGTGACATCTAATATTGTCGGTTTAACCAGTTTCTTACCTTGTTTTTTGAGAGAAAAGGTGTTTAAACTGTAATTTGAACGAGTAGCTTATAGTCGTCGAGTACACGCTGAGGCGAGCGGTCAGATTTGTAACGGTCAGTTTACTAATGAGCGCGAGCGAGCGCTTAAAGGGATAGTTCACCCAAAAATGAAAATTTTGTCATCATTACTCACCCTCATGTCGTTCCAAAACCTGTATGAGTTACTTTCTTATGTTAAACACAAAATAAGATATTTTGAAGATTGCTGGTAACCAAACAGTTGGTGGTTGCCATTTGACTTCCATAGTATATATTTTTTCCTACTATGGAAGTCAATGGCAACCACCAACTGTTTCATTACCAGCAATCTTCAAAATATCTTCTATGTTCAACATAAGAAAGCAACTCATACATGTTTGGAACGACATGAGGGTGAGTACACGATGACAGAATTTTCCTTTTTGGGTGAACTATCCCTTTAAATGTGTTTCAAAGCAAACGACTCGCGCGCAGTATGAAAACTATATTACATGTACTAAGATTTTAGGAGTGTAAACTGTTATTTCAACTGGTAAATTGCATGTTGTCTTAATAAACAACAATATCTATGGGTAGAACGTCAAAGGAATTTATTCGGCCTGGACTAATGGCGACATCCAGTGATTGAAGTTAGAATATAACTTATTTTGTTGCCACTGTAATTATGAAAATTAAATCAGAAAGGTAATCAATAATATGTAATTACATATATGTAAGCCTATAAAACTTTGAAATCAGACACTGTGGCATGTTTATGTAATTTCTTGCATTTACAGCAATTATCTCAAGTTCTGTGACCTCTCCAGTCATTTATGATTACTATAGATTTTTTTAATTCTTAATTTTGAGACATATTTGTTAATAAACATTGAAAAAAGCCATTTGAAAATGGTTTTCTGTGACTGTTGGAACCAGAAATATTAAAAAAAAAAATCAGAAAACTCCTCTTTATTACTGTATTTATTTGTTGGTCTTTCTTGAAAATACAAAACAAAAACACATTAAACATTACAAAACATTCTTTAACCGACGTGACATAGGCAATGTATAAAGGAAAAAGACAATAAAATTCAGTCCGTTACGGTGTACTTTTGAGGCAACGAGCGATGTTTGGGTCAAAATAATAACTAAACGACTCAAATTCACCTCCTCAAATGTAACCAGTAGAGTTATCAAATCAACTTAATTGAGTTTTCCTTTTTTTTTTACTATTAAGCACATAAACAATTGACCATTTAAAATGCCGCAGATCACTGCGATTCCAATGTTAATCTTTCGGTCAGAAGTTAAGAAAACCAAACCAGAGGTACACAAATGAGTTAGCATGCTCTCAGCACCAATACAGCTCAATCAACCAATTTAAGTACACACACAGGTAATTAGTGCAACAATTAACTGCAGCGAGAGCATGTAGAGTGATAAAACTTAACTAAAAACAGGCATATGAAGCGGAGGCACAAACCCTAAGGGCCCATCTTCCCATCAGGGCACAGCAGCAACAAACATACCGTCACCCAGAGAAGACAAACCATGCCTGAAGCTACAAATACCTAAATTAAAACCAGGAAAAATAACAAAAATGTTTATTTTTAAATGCTAAAGTTATTAATATTTTGTATGAAATAACAATTAAGACATTGCATTTAATATACAGTTGTCCCCCCCCCATCCCCCATCCCTTTGGATTTTTGCTTGAGATAACAGCTGATGATTTTGCATCTGTCATAGCTGGTAGAATGAGCTAGCGCCTTTGTTTTTTTGTTTATTTTTTCCTCTTTTAGATATATACATGCATTCAATAGGTATTCCAATAAAACTAATTCCAACTACCTTCCAGTTTCACCAATTAAAGAGTTGGCTAAAAACTGCAAGACAGTCCACACAACACAATTCAGCATGAAGAGCTTGTCTGGTCTTCGGCCGTGAGATATGTTGCAGAATGAGTGAAGGATGGGAAGTAGTAATGGAGCCGGAGTGGGAAGATGCTCTTTCCTTTCTTCTGCCAACTGGAGTCGGATTCACATTATGTTTGGAAGGAAGAGCAACTGGCTGATAACACTTGTAGTGTCAGCTCCAATTGTAAAAATACTGGACAGTGAGAATGCATTTCTACCATCTTTCGACCTGAAGACAACAAAAAGACACAGGGACCAACAAAATTGTATTATTTTTGTGAGTATAAACACAGTAAAGGTGCAGTCACATTAGTGAAATGTAGTCTACAAAATTATTGTCAATAGAGCATTGCTGTATGTCACTTTCAAACCAAGCATCTTTCTGATGTTCAATGTGGCGAAATTACGTGACCAACAGAACCTTATGCGAAATCAGCATAGGGAAGTCTTTCACATAGAAATGACTGGATTTCGCCCATGAACATTTGCAGAAATTTCATGAACGAAATTTTTCTATTGTGGTTCCCAACCCTGGTCCTGGAGGCACCCCAACACTGCACGTTTCGCATGTCTCCTTAATCAAACACACCTGATTCAGACCATCAGCTCATTAGTAGAGACTCCAAGACCTGAAACTGGTGTGTCAGAGAAAGGAGACATGCAAAATGTGCAGTGTTGGGGTGCCTCCAGGACCAGGGTTGGGAACAACTGGCGTAGCGGTGTATGAAGGTCACTTTTAAACCCAGCATCTTTCTGTCAGACAACTTGGCAAATTCACGTGACCAGCTGAAAGATTAAAAGGTCAAAAAAGCTAAAATGAACCCAATGCAAATCTGTGTGGAAATCTTTTGAGCAAAATTCTGTGTAGATTGTCAACAGGATAATGTAAGAAGTCACTTTTGAACCACGCATCTTTCTGTCAGATAATGTGGCAAATTCGAGTGACCAACTAAATCCGATGCAAAATCTGCATGGGTAAATTCTCCATCCTCACACTATATTCCCAATCGCATAAGATTCCTATTGAAATGACTGGATTGTGCCTGTGAAAATTTGCAGGCAAGATTTTTCTGCAGTTAACACTGTCACAATGTATGACGTCACTTTCAAACCAAGCATCTTTCTGTCAGCAAATTTGTGTGACCAACTGAACCCAATGCGAAATCTGCGTGGGGAAATCTTTCGTCCTCACACTAAATTCCCGTAGACTCCGATTGACAGGACTTCACCAGGGGAAACTCACCAAACAACAGTTAATGTGACCGCACCTTAAGAGCTGGCAAATATGGGCTCTGCACTCACAGTGTCGTGTTCACCACTGCGGTGGCACGTAACTGTAGGTGGGAGTGGCAGGCGGGCGGTACGTGGGCATTGAGGGGTGAGGCGCGACTGGGGTCGGAGAGTGAGTAGCTAATAATGTCCCTGAGGAGAAAAAAAAATGCATTTTTACCATTTTCTCTTCAACTGCATGAATTTCCATGGCTTATTTGGATGAGACTCACCAGCTGACATCGCCATGGTGGTGCCTCCTACCATTCCCATGGTGACTCCATTATGGCGGGGCTGGGCATACATGGCCGCTGGCATGCCATTGGGCTGGACCACCGTTGTATGATGAATGACATGGGGCGGTGCTGCGTAAAGGGGCTGTGTGTAGTAAGTGCCTTGCTGCTATGGAAAAAACATCCAATATTTTAACAAAATGCAGGTTTGACATTATCGCTTCATAACATCTGTTTTTTTGTTGCCTTACCTGTGCGTAGGGGTTCTGTTGGGGGTAGGGACTTCTCACGGGGTAGACTGCAGCAGGGTAGGGGTTGGGTGATGAGGAATAGGGGGGTACAGCACCTGTTGTTGGGGAGCAGGACATTTTGAAAGGGGTCCCGGGAGCATAACCTGAAGAGATGACATTACATTTAAAGATAATAAAGAAAATAAAGCAATAATATAATTTGCTAGCAGCAACAATGCTTTTAAAAAGCGAGCATCACATCAAAACTTACCTTATGGATAAAAATGGCTGGATAAAATCAGGTATAACCATATATTTTTCATGAACATCTAGTTTTATTTGGAAATATGCAAGATCACAAAGGCAAAATGGGCAGTTAATGTCATGTCAAGTTGGCAAAAATGTCGTTTAAAACCTGAATTACATACTTCTGTGGAACACAAAAGAAGATATTTTGACGAAATGTTTTATTAAATTTGATTTGTTGGCAATCAAATGGTTTGTAAGGTTGGGCGATGTCTACAAAATTGGAATGGACGACTTCTACAGTGAAACATCTGAAACATCGCGATGGATGATGACATTAGGGGGTGTGCCCGAAGCGTGAATCCTTATAAGGGAAAACACGATTCCTAACACCGTTTCTACACCGGACGCGAGCGGTGCAACAAAATTCTATAGAACCACTGATCTATAATAGAGATTTATTATATATAGATAAGTCTATAGAACTCATTATAATCAGTGATGCTGTCTACACTGGATGTGGCGCGGCGCGTCAAATTCCCGACAGTAAACTGCTGCTGCGTTCCATTTATAACGTGCTGACACAAATTTCAAACGATTTTCAAAGGTCGCTTTGTTGCGTCCAGTGTAGACAGACATTAGCTGATGCGGCGCTTAGGGGTGCTCCGATTGATCGGCTAATGATCACTATCGGCCGATAATCACGTTGGGTTGATCGATCGGTGGTCTCTAAAAGGCAGATCTCAAAAAAATGATCTCAAGCCGATGACTCTGCTGTGAGAGGTTTGGCACGACATGCAGCGTCACCGTCTCAGTCCGGCGCGGGTAAAATAATTATAAAGCTGCCTTATATACAATAATTTTTATATTATTCATTGAATAACTGTCAAGTCATTGAAAAACTTTGTGTACGACAATTTCACAAACAGGGTGAGTGAATCACCATGCGCATGCTCTCACTCTTTCTCTCTCAAAATGACCAAATGGCTTCAAATCACCACATCGCTTCTGTCTATAAGCGAGCTGCACGCTGCAGTTGACACAGGAATTGTCACTTGCTCAGTCGAGGCAGTGTCACATCGTCACTAAATTTATAAATTGCATTAGTTTTTAATTCTTGCCAGTGTTTAACCATCCTGGAGACCGTGCACTCATGCCCACTCGCAGCACACACACATAACGCCAGGTTCACATTACTCCTTTGAAGTGCATACGTGGTGCGTATTTTTTCCTTGCTCATGTTAACAGTTTAAAGTGTTCACTGCACACGGTTGCTGTCCGTCAGTGCGTTCCAGGAGTGGTGTGTCTGCAGCAGTGCAGAGATCGTTTTTGCACCGAGTCTTATTTTTGCTGCGCTGCAAGCCTGAATTAAAGTAACCGAATTTTTTTTGCAGTAAATATGAACATGGATTGACACTAAAATGTAGTAATTACACCATAAATGCATATTATTAAAATCTACCGTGTTTCACTGTCAACACATGGCTTTTTGGCTAGGTTTAAAACAAGGGGAACGAGCACTTTTAGATAAACAAGGCAATAATAGATGGCACTCGTGTGTAGGAAAACAAAGTTCTTTATGAACCACAGGATTGCATGTAATAAAGATTTAAATGCAAAAGGAAAGGCAGTAGAGCTGACTATTTCTGTCAATGGTAAGTTTGTGATAACGTAAGAAAAGTAGTTTAAATGTTTTGCCACTTGCTTGAGCAACTTAATATATAAATCTAGAATTAAATGCAAAAGTAAAAAACATTGAATAATGTATTGCTTATTTTATTGAGTTCAAACATGTCTGTGAAAGTTTGTATTACTGTTATGTGGAAAAAAAAAAAAAAGCATTGCAATGCTGAAAGCATTTTCATTGACAATGTTTGGATTTGAAATCAAAATAATGGATAAATGTTGTGTTTGTGGTAAACAGCCACGGATCAGTAGCGGACTCCTGTGTGAAAGCAGTCAGTGCTGCTTCCCCTCTCACAAGAGTCACCTAAGAGGGGAATTCCCCTATTTTCAAAAATGAAATTCAGGCCCTAAATAAATGTCTAAAAATCCTGATTGGAGTATCACTATAAATAGTTATAAATGATAAAAAGAAGGCTTTAAAAAGATCGGTATCGGTGATCGGTATCGGCAGATACTGCTTTCTGTGATCGGCCTCAAAAATCCTGATCGGAGCACCCCTACAAAAAATATAATGGAAGTAAATGGGAACCGAAAATGTTTGGTTACCAACATTCTTTAAAATATCTTCTATTATGTTCTGCAGAAGAAGAAAAATGTCATACAGGTTTGGTACGTCTTGAGGGTGAGTAAATGATAACAGGATTTTCATTTTTAGGTGGACTATCCCTGTAAACTGCACTGATGAGGTAAGCAACAAAAATGTTGAAGAAAAATACTGAAAATTAAAAACAATGCGAGTTGCAATTCAAGAACTGCACTTTCTAGCTTCTTAAAACATGCCAAAAATAAAAAAACCTCAGGATATTTTTCTTGGCTGAGCAAAGGAGATCCATGTAACAACTCATCGCACCTTAAAATCTGTTTTGGCTTCTAGGAGAACTGAAAAACAGCAAAAAACAGAGTTTGGACTTCCTTTACCTGAGGGAAAGGCTGGATTAGCACCAGCGTACATGCCATGGGAGTATGCTGGAGCTGCCGCTGCATAACCCACAGGAAATCCCGCTGTGCAGGAGGAAAAATCACAGCAATTAACAATAACAGAAAAGACAATGTGCTGGAACTTAATTGCATATATGGTGTGAAAACCCCAGACACTTCCTATCGATTGCATGCAAGTGAGTCAGAGCTCATCTCTGGTTACCTGGGTATCCTATTCCTTTAGGGTTGGCATAAGGAACCCCTGATGATGCAGGGTTATAAACAGGATTCATGATGTTTATCTTTCAGTACCTTTGAAGAGCAGGACAGAAGAGGAGATTACATTCAACTAAACAATTACCTATTACTAGACAGTTGTACTGAGCATTACTTTTCTTTGGAAAAATAAATGTGTATATATATATATATTCCCTGATAATAGATCCTTAACAAACACAGAAAGTTTCTACTTGTTGCAAAAATAGTAATAAAATGGAATACAGGTATTTGTAAAATATAATAACACATATACATATATATATATATATACATCTATATCACACACACCCACACATATGGCACACCCACACACACACACACACACATATATATAGACACACACACACACACATATATATTATACTCCCACCCACACATTATATACCGCACACACCACACTATAATACACACACAACACACCCACACATATACACCCCACCACAACTATACCACATCATATACCCACACACAACACACACACATTATATATAGAAACACGACACACACATATATATACACACACACACACACACACACACTCAGATCACACACACACACACACAGACCACACACACATATATAGGTACACACACACCACAGATACCTATATACCACACACACGACATATATACACACACACAGCACATATATACACCACACACATATACATATATATCACACACACACACACACACACATATACCTATACACCCACACACACACACATACATACATATACACACACCCACACACACACACACATATATATATACAGTGGGTACGGAAAGTAGTCATCCCCCTTAATTTTTTCACTCTTTGTTATATTGCAGCCATTTGCTAGAATCTTTTAAGTTCATTTTTTTTCCTCATTATGTACACACAGCACCCCATATTGACAGGAAAAACACAGAATTGTTGACATTTTAGCAGATTTATTAAAAGACAAACTGAAATATCACATGTTCCTAAGTATTCAGACCCTTTGCTGTGCAATCATATATTTAACTCAGGTGCTGTCCATTTTTTCTGATCATCTTTTAGATGGTTCTACACCTTCATTTGATTCCAGCTGTGTTTGATTATACTGATTTTTTTTTATTAGGAAAGCCACACACCTGTCTATCTAAGACCTTACAGCTCACAGTGCATGTCATAGCAAATGAGAATCATGAGGTCAAAGAACTGCCTGAAGAGCTCAGAGACAGAATTGTGGCAAGGCACAGATCTGGCTAAGGTTACAAAAAAATTCTGCTGCACTTAAGTTTCCTAAGAGCACAGTGGCCTCCATAAATCCTTAAATGGAAGATGTTTGGGACTACCAGAACCCTTCCTAGAGCTGGCCGTCCGGCCAAACTGAGCTATCAGGGGGGAAAATACTTGGTGAGAGAGGTAAAGAAGAACTTAAAGATCACTGTGGCTGAGCTCCAGATATGCAGTCGGGAGATGGGAGAAAGTTTTAGAAAGTCAACCATCACTGCAGCCCTCCACCAGTCGTGGCTTTATGGCAGAGTGGCCCGACGGAAGCCTCTCCTCATTGCAAGACACATGAAAGCCCGCATGGATTTTGCTAAAAAACACCTGAAGGACTCAATATGGTGAGAAATAAGATTTCTCTGGTCTGATGAGACCAAGATAGAACTTTTTTGGCCTTAATTCTAAGCGGTATGTGTGGAAACCAGGCACTGCTCATCACCTGTACAATATAGTCCCAACAGTGAAGCATGGTGGTTGCAGCATCATGCTGTGGGGGTGTTTTCCAGCTGCAGGGACAGGACTACTGGTTGCAATCGAGGGAAAGATGAATGCGCCAAGTACAGGGATATCCTGGACGAAACCTTCTCCGGAGTGCTCAGGACCTCAGACTGGGCCGAAGGTTTACCTTCCAACAAGACAATGACCCTAAGCACACAGCTAAAATAACGAAGGAGTGGCTTCACAACAACTCTGTGACTGTTCTTGAATGGCCCAGCCAGAGCCCTGACTTAAACCCCATTGAGCATCTCTGGAGAGACCTAAAATGGCTGTCCACCAACGTTTACCATCAAACCTGACAGAACTGGAGAGGATCTGCAAGGAGTAATGGCAGAGGATCCCCAAATCCATGTGTGAAAAACTTGTTGCATCTTTCCCAAAAATACTCATGGCTGTATTAGATCAAAAAGTTGCTTCTACTAAATACCGAGCAAAGGGTCTGAATACTTAGGACCCTGTGATATTTCAGTTTTTCTTTTTTAATAAATCTGCAAAATTGTCAACGATTCTGTGTTTTTCTGTCATTATGGGGTGATGTGTGTACATTAATGTGGAAAAAAAATTTACTTAAATGATTTTAGCAAATGGCTGCAATATAACAGAGTGAAAAATTTAAGGGGGTCTGAATTTCCGTACCCACTATATACATACATACACATATATATATATATACACACATACCAATAATAGATTCTTAAACACAGCAAGTTCCTATTTCAATGGAAAAGTAGAGGAAAAAAATTTAATTTTTTTTTAAATGTACAGACAAACCAATAATTGGTTGAACTAATAGTTTTACTTTTCTATTTATCAAAATATTTTTTTTAAGTTTACAGATGCCATATGCTAAAGATTCACATTCACTGAGCATTCAACACAGAAAAACGGTGTTCCTGTTTTAAAAAATGCATTCAAAATGACGCTTTTTTTTTAAATAATTGACTTTTTGATTTATAATAATGTTTTTCAATCAAAGTACCCTAACGATAAATTAATTATTGAAGCATATTATTGAAGATTATGAATAAGAATGCTTCAAGGCGCGTGCTGATGTCAGACGCAACGTGTTTCTGAGTGCATCCGACTTAACAGATTTAAAACATGCAGTTGATGCATTAAAATACAATTCAATGCAATTGAGAAAAACAATCAGGTGCAATGCAAATGCGCATAAACGCACTGCATTCAATGCATCAGGCTCCTCAGAAAAACAAGTATGGCTTTCAATTAGCATAAGGTCCCGATTGTAAACTGACTCTACCGGTCGGCCAATTAATATTTTACATGCATGGATAAAACAAGAGATTTTTGCATCAGTGCACAAGACGATCGTTATTTGATGTTCAAACACATCATCATCATAATAATAATAATAATAGACGTGACATTGTGCACGCAGGCTGTAGCGCAACGGCTCGGTGTTACAGGCCAACAGCAGCGTCCCATTTTATCCCAATTCACTACATGTCCCACTCCTCCAACCATCCCTCTCTTTTTCCCCAGACAAAATGCCCCTCAGATGGGCAGCTAAAGCGATGTATCTCAACCGGACAGTGACTGTGGGTACGTACGGTCGCTGGGGTTTTTGTAGCGGGCGAATAATCCAGTATTTCACTCGTATCTGATGATGTTGTCTGTCTCGCGCTCTTGCGTCGGCTGCGAACACAACGCCAATGGAGTTCTTTGACTACGCAGAGCGAGCTCTGGCAGCACCGTGCGTCACTTCCGCCTCTGGCAAGAAGGGAAGCGGAAAGACGTATTTTTTTTTTTTTACAGAAAATATCAACACTACATACAAAGAGTTGACATTACATGCAAAGCACAATGTATAGACGTATGTAACAATAAATAAATAATACAAAAAGAAAGCTTTAACAAAATAAATTTAAAAGATTAAATAAATTAACCGTTTAAAAAAAAATCTTGGAAGATGAAATAGTTTGGATATACTGTTGAACCTCTTTTTTAAAAACAATGTATAAAGGATTTTGATGAGTGAATTTACTGCGGTGAATATGACATTTTGCAAGAAGTAATAGTAGGCTAATAATAAAATAGGCTATTCATTAATTTGATCATTTTGTATATTAAAGAAGCCAAACAGTACATCCTTAAAAAGCAGAGAGAGTACACTGCGATTGATAACATTAGAAAATTCAATCCGAAATAGCTGTGTGTGAGGACAATCCCAAAATATATGCATATCAGCTTCATTAGGGTCACCACAAAAAGAACAGCTTGTATCTATGTCTGATTTAAACCTTTTCAAAAACACTTTAGCTGGGTCAAATCTGGGTAACAATTTGAATGAGATTTCTCTAACCTTGTTAGTTATTATGTATTTCGAAGACAGAATCCAATCAATATAATTAACCACATTCTTCCAATAAGACCCCACATATGGAGTTGTTACAAGCTCCTTTTGAAAAAGCGATCTAATCTTATAGTTACGTGATGAAGGATGTGACAAAAAGCTAAGTTTTCCTACTGGGATTTCAAATGGGTCTAAAGAAAGAGATAAAGTGCTGGATGATCTAACAGAGTCCCTTAAAAGCATAACAGCTCCTTCAGGAATAGCATCCATGACAATGGAGAATTCTTTGGGAGTTGCTGGAAAATTAAATTGACATAAGAATTCTTCGTAACTTAAAATAAGACCTTCTGAGTTTAATAACTGGGAAACAATCCAAATGTTTTTCTCAAGCCAACTACTAAAAAACAAAGATTTTCTCTTATATACAATGTCTTGATTGTTCCAAATGAAGTACCGGTGAGGGGAGAAGTTGTGCTTAAAGATTAATGACCATGCAAATAATGTCTGTTTATGAAATTTAGATAAATTGTAAGGGATTCTAGTGATATTATAATTACAGATCAATAGGAAAGGGAGACCACCTAATTTGGAAAAGAAGTAATTGGGGATAAAATTCCAGATTGAGTTTGGATTACACAAAAACTGTCTAATCCAATTCATTTTGAAAGTGTTGTTCAAAGAACCGAAATCAAGGAAATGCAACCCACCATACTCATATGTGTTCAGTAATACAGACTTCTTAACATAATGGATTTTGTTTTTCCAAACAAAATTAAACAGGATTTTATCAACTGATTTACAAATGTTGTTGTCCACATATAGAGAGATGCCCTCTGCCTTAGTAAGCAGTACTCTGCCTCTCAAGGTCAAGTCTCTCTGCAACCATGCATTGAATCTTCTTTGGGCTTTTAATAAAACCTGGTCAAAATTCAAGGTATTATCTTTTATCTTGATCTTTAGTTATCACAATGCCTAAATATGTCATTTCAGATTTAACTGGAATATTATAAATGATGGGTGCTGTACAGTCTTTAATAGACATTAATTCACATTTGCCTATATGTTTAGATTAAGACCCGAAGCTTCAGAGAAAAGTTTTATATAATTAATTGCTATAGGGATTTGGGAAGCATCTCTTAAAAATAAGGTGGTGTCATCTGCTAATTGACTAATAAAAATTTCTCGATCCGCTATATGGATACCCTGAATACCACTTTCACACAAATGTTGACAGTAGCTGCACACAAAGAAGAAATAAATAGGGAGAAATGGGACACCCTTGTCTCACTCCTCTGGATAAACTAAACCTGGGTGAAGTCCCATTCTTTAATTTAATCGAAGCACTTCCATTATTGTAAAGGGTTTTAATTACTCTGCAAAACATATCCCCAAAACCAAATTTAACTAATGAATTAATAATAAATTGGTGCTCTAAAGAATCGAAAGCCTTATAGAAATCTTAGAAAAGAATGACGCTGTCCTCCTGAATCAAGTCTGAATAATCTAATAAATCATAATCAACCTTATATTGTTAACAATGTGTCTTTTGTTCAAGAAACCAGATTGTGTCTCATCTATAACAGATCCCAATACAGATTTTAGTCTTTTAGCAAACATAATAGCTAAAATTTGATAATCACTGTTAAGCAGAGAAACGGGACGCCAATTGTCAATTAAAAGTAAATATTTTTTAGGTTTCGGAATTAAAGTAATTACGCCTTGAGTGAGAGTCGGGGGGAGAACCTCATTCTGTATGCTTTCTTCAAAACCCTTAAAGTCCCCATGAAATCAAAATTAAAGTTTTTTGGGGTGTTAGTATCAATATGTTATTCTTAAGGTTATCTATAAGGCAGTGTGTGTTCCAAAACAGTGACAAAATTCACATTTAGAAGATATAAGCATTCAAAGTTTGCAGTTCCTCACTTCGATTTTTTTGACGTCACATCGTACTTCAGCTTCTCATCAAACTTTCTGTCCAATCAAAGCGCTCTCTAGAATCCGAAGCTGCCCGCCCGCCTGCACTAAACTAGACGCTGAGCCGCGCTCGAATTCGTGGCTTTCACTTTCCACCGCAATTGTAATTTTTCTGGTACTTGAATTGCACGTAGTGGCACTATATATGTGGGTACCAGGTCGAACTCTTCAAACATTGGTACTTATGCATTTCCTTGAAGAACCAAGTAATCTGGTTTTCGTGTGCTGTGTCACGCTAACCACTGCACCGCACACACAGAGACACGATAGCACGGAGCGGATCATATGCACGAGTCGGCGCAGACCACCACATGTATCGGAGCTATTTGAATTCTACACAGAATGCTATATTTTATAGCAATATGGATGAGATTGTGGCTGGCATATCCTGTCAAATGTGGCTTTACAGAGCTCAACGGCTCTGAACGGCTCTAGCCCAAGCTGTGATATAAACTCTATTGGCTATTTTAAAAAGGGGCGGGCTGCTTGATCTGTCTTCCTGTTTCAGTTAAAATGATGTCAACTCATAGAGTAACGCTGCATTTTTCTAAGCATTTCAGGGGACCTTTAAGTAAAAAAGGAGACAATTCTTTAGAGAACTGTTTATAGAACTCTGCAGTAAGCCCGTCTGTTCCGGGAGATTTATTGTTTTTAAGTTCTAGAATTGAGTTACTAACTTCAGATAAAGTAATTACACTATCAGAGATTTCTGTCATCTCTTGAGATACTCTTACAATCTTTAACAGACTCCAGAAAAGTACGGGCTGCCTCTTCAGATTACATACAATTTACTGAAAACTTAGCCCGAAATTGAGGGGGGCAATTGCGAGGGATTTTAGTGGCTGGTTCCCCCCCCCCCCCGCTAACATAAAGTTTCAATTAGTGAAGTACTTAAGTATGGAAGCCCGTTTCCGCCACTAAATAAAAAAATATAATTCTGTAAGTCATAATAATGAGAAACTAAGTCATAATAATGAGAAACTAAGTCATAATAATGAGAAACTAAGTCATTATAATGAGAAACTTTCTCGTAATAATGATTTATTTTCTCGTAATAATGAGAAACTAAGTCATTATTTCGAGAAACTACGTCATAATAATGAGAAACTAAGTCATAATAATGACTTATTTTCTCATAATAATGACTTAACCTAATCCAAAAAATAAATAAATAAATAATAAAAAAAGACTTCCTTCGGCGCCTGCCGTAACGCAAGAGTGACAGCACGCTGCGCCACTGTTTGTCAAAGCCCATGCAGGAACACCGCAACATTGCTTTGTTCTGTAATCTAAAGTGTATCAATGGGATGATATTAGACTCAAAATGATTAATAGACACACGCACAATTATTCATGTACTGCATACATTTTATACATGTATCTTACTAACCACAAACAAATGCCTTTCAATTTGAGTCTGTGGAATTCGGGATTAAATGGTTGTGCAGCGATTTGTACAAATACAGATATGTTTGCGAATAAAAATGTTCTGTTCCGCATTAATATATCATAAATTTCTCATGCAAAAAGGATTCTGTGCATATGTGGATCAGGTGACACGCGTGCATTAATTGACGTCTAGTTCATGTCGATCTTGTTCGGTTCATTTGGATTTTGAGACTTCATTTTCGCAGTTTACAGCATTTCCATGATGCGCACACACACAACTACCAACGAACAAGGCCCAGTGCAATTCATTAACGTGTACTCGATTTGAAAAATTTGCAAATGTGCGTCACTACACTGAAACAAATGCTTTTTAACCGGTGTCTGCAGAGTTAAGAATTGCATTAATGTGCAGCATTTTGTTCAAACAGAGACATATTTTTTTAATACAAATGTTATAGTTTGTATTAATGTATCATCATTTGTGCATGTAGCGATTGAAATGTGCATTTGTGCATCAGGCGACACGCGTGCATTAATTCACGTCTCTTCTGAGTCGATTCTATTTGATTCATTTGAATTTTGAGACTTTCGTTCCGCCCTTTTAGCCTTGCCCAATCCACACACACAGCTCGCGATCCACGCGCAGCTGAGCCACAGAACATCAGCGACCACTAGATGGCACTAGCCCCAGTCACATGTGAGCATTCCATTGAGTACGGTTTTATGAATTTTACATTGTGTTTTCTTTGTTTCTTTTTGGTTTGGTTTTGGTTTTCAACTTAACTTGTCTTAAGACGCAGAATAGCTTATATTAATTTTGCCAAGCAAGAACTTTGTGACGGTACCTTGGTTTTTTTTTTTTCTTTCTGTAATTCAACAGCACGTTGTCAGTTATTCCTTCCTTGTATTATTATTATTATGCAAAGATGAAGTTGACGATGCTGATTAGCCATATCTGCAGTAAGAGAGAAATGTGCCTTTCATATAGTCCTACAGCATTGAAAACGCTGCAGCCTCTTCATTATCAGAATAAAATACAGTCAACCAAAAATATACAGTAGATACACTATAGAATCTAGATACACTGCATAATTAAAACAGTCCGTAGTGCAATCCGTGCCGTTCAGCCTGAGCTCAGTCCAAACACACATTTGCTCATGTGAAGAGGATGATTTTACATGTGAAGAAGACCATGATTTTTTTTTTTTTTTTGTAAGTGTGGTTAAGTACAAGCTGGTTTTTACATCGCCTATAAATAATAGGCGGTAGCATCACATTCAAATAGGGCAAACTTGTCTGAATATGGATACCATTTGGATTCTGAGATTTGGAATGAGAGAGTACGAAAAAAAATCTCCAGAATAAAGTCTTTAGCCTATAATGCGAGATTAAACTCATTAAATATCCATAAAAATGTAGAAATAAAATATTAAAGAATGAAAATAATTAAATTTGGAGAATAAAGTCGTTCATCAGCATCATCAACTTCATCTTTGCTGACACTGACTCAGAAAACAGTTTAGTAATAATTAGCCTAAATAAAATATGTTCTATCTTAAGCGATTTGCTTGAGCGCGGAATAGGCCATAGCCTATAAAACGCTCGTTTAGTATAGTTGTTTTATGAGTTTTTAAGTTACCTTTTTGTATAGTTTCAATTTAAATAAAACGTGTTGTTTACTAATGCCGTCTAAATGAGTCGTACCTCATAGCCCGTTTAATCATAATAATAATAATAAGTACTACAAGGAATGAGTAACTGACACGTGCTGTTGAATTACAGAAGAAAGAAAAAAACAAGGTACCTCATGAAGTTCTTGTTTGGCAAAATTAATATGAGCTATTCTGTGTCTTAAGACAAGTGAAGTTAGAACAAGTTTAATAAAACATCTTTATTATATTTCTACTGTAGAGGAGAATAGCCAAACCAAAAATAAACAAAGAAAACACAATGTAACATTGGAATGCGCACATGTGAGTGGGGCTAGTGTCATCTAGTGGTGGCTGATTTTCTGTGTCTCAGCTGCTCGTGGATCGCGAGCTGTGTGTTTGTGGATTGGGCAAGGCTAAAAGGGCGGAAGGAAAGTCTCAAAATTCAAATGAATCGAATAGAATCGACTCAGAAGAGACGTGAATTAATGCACGCGTGTCGCCTGATGCACAAGTGCACATTTTAATCGCTACATGCACAAAATATGATACTTTAATACAAACTATAACATTTATGTCTCTATCTGAACAAAATGCAGCACATTAATGTAATTCTTAACTCTGCAGACACCGGTTGAAAAGCATTTGTTTCAGTGTAGTGACGCACATTTGCAAATTTTTCAAATCGAGTACACCTTAATGAATTGCACTGGGCCTTGTTCGTTTGTAGTTGTGTGTGGGGGGGACGTGAAATGATGTAAACTGCGAAAATGAAGTCTCAAATTCCAAATGAACCGAACAAGATCGACTCAAACTAGACTTTAATGCACGCGTGTCACTTGATCCACATATGCACAGAATCCTTTTTGAATGAGCAATTTATGATATATTAATGCAGAACAGAAATTTTTTATCCGAAAAACATTTTCTGTATTTGTACACATCCCTGCACAATCATTTAATCCTGAATTCCACAGACTCAAATTGAAAGGCATTTGTTTGTGGTTAGTAAGATACATGTATAAAATGTATGCAGTACATGAATAATTGTGCGTGCGTCTATTAATCATTCTGAGTCTAATATCATCCCATAGTTCCTGCCTATCAGTCTGGTTCATTAAATAACGATTTCAGATAAATGATCTGTATGTAGTCTTTTGTGTAATAGTTACTCTGCCAGATAGTTTTGGCTTCAAACATTCCAGACCAATATTTTAGTTAAGAAATCCAGGCATTTTATGAAGAAATGAAAGCCATTACACATATAAACTTAATTTATAGATGTGTATTTTGATGATTTATTAGTTTTATTAGCTGTCCTTTTCATGCATCACATGCAATGTTAGCGGTTTTCCTGCATGGCTTTGACCAACAGATGTTGCTAGCGTGCTGTCACTCTTGCGTTCCGCAGGCGGCGAGGAAGTCTTTTTTTTTTTTTTTTTTTTTTTTTTTGATTTCTGGATTCTGTTCCAGTCATTATTATGACTTAGTTCCTCATTATTATGACTTAGTTTCTCGCAATAATGACTTAGTTTCTCATTATTAATACTTAGTTTCTCGTAATAATGACTTAGTTTTCTCATTATTATGACTTAGTTTCTCGTAATAATGACTTAGTTTTCTCATTATTATGACTTAGTTTCTCATAATAATGAGAAACTTTCTCTTAATAATGACTTAACCTAATCCCAAAAAAAAAAAAAAAAAAAAGACTTCCTCGCCGCCTGCGGAACGCAAGAGTGACAGCCCGCTAGCGCCATCTGTTGGTCAAAGCCATGCAGGAACACCGCTAACATTGTATGTGATGCATGAAAGGGACAGCTAATAAAATTAATAAATCATCGAAATACACATCTATATTTTAAGTTTATATGTGTAATGGCTTTCATTTCTTCATAAATGCCTGGATTTCCTAACTGAAATATTGGTCTGGAATGTTTGAAGCCATAACTATCTGTCAGAGTAACATATTAACCCAAAGACTCATACAATCATTGATCTGAAATCGTTATTTTAATGACAGACTATAGGCATGATACCCTTTAGATTAGACAAAGAATGTTAGCGGGGTTTCCTGCATTGTTGACCACAGATGGCGCTAGGCGTGCTGTCCACTCTTGCGTTCCGCAGGCGCCGGGAAGTCCTTTTTTTTTTTTTTTTTTTTTTTTTGGATTAGGTTAAATCATTATTACGAGAAAGTTTCTCATTATATCGAGATACTAGTCCTTATTATGAGAAAATAAGTCATTATTATGTGAAAATAAGTCATTATTTCGAGAAAGTGTCTCATTATTATGAGAAAATAAGTCATTATTATGAGAAAGTTTTTCATTATTATGAGAAAATAAGTCATTTTTTTGAGAAAGTTTCTCATTATTATGAGATACTAAGTCATAATTTTTAGAAAGTTTCTCATTATTATGACTTACCGAATTATATTTTTTTATTCAGTGGCGGAAACAGGCTTCCATAATTAAGCGACTCTTTTCTAATCGAAAAATATGTGTGGATTTATTCAAAACTCGGGCGGCAGTGCGCGAGCGCGCGTCAATGCTGCCCAGCAGTTTTGATTTAAAATGTGTATTTTTATGTTTGGATTTCTTCTAATTGGGTGTTGATGTTAAATAAAAAGACATACAATAAAACCAGCAACGTTTTATATGTCTAATATGTGTTTTATATGTGTTGTCGATCGAATTTACCTCAGTTTTACCTTGTTACAATGCACGTGACATAATGTAAGATAGTACGTAAAATAAAATCGGAGTGTTTTTTCTACCACCCTGTACGGTTAATTTGTGCTTATATAGCAGTCTTTATACAGCAAATTGTTTTTTAAATATATATATATATATATATTCCCTAAATTCAAATCAACTTCCATTTGAAACTTATTTTACTTATTTTATTTTGATGAAACTTACATTGCAATTCCAAGAGAAATTGTCAAGCTAATCATGCAGACAATAAACTAAGACAACGTCAAAATAAAGTTTAAATTTTTTTATAAAATGGAAATGTATTTTTAAAATTGTATTTATAACGTAAAAAAAGACCTTGCAAGAACGACAACTGAACTGTTATTGTAGTAGCATTTTATAATGTCCATAAGTTTGTTTTTAATTATATTTTTTGAAAATGTTATCTTGTAAAATTATGATAACAATATTAAAAACGAGGCGCATGTAATAAATCTGATAATTCTATACGTTAAATTTCACATACATTCATGTAAAATTTCCAAACAAAAATAACTAAGAAAAAAAAATTCTTCTGTATGCTTTCAAAAAAACAGAAAGCTAAAGTAGTACTGTATGTTTTTGAAGCATAAAAATCGACCTCCATACGTAATATTTCAAACTCTAGGGAGAACTCTAGGCAAAGTCGTAAAGGTACAATATGCTAGAAAGACGGTCTAATAAAGAGAATAAGAATATTTAATTTATAAATAATAAACGGAAAGTGTTACTTGTCTTACTTCAACGTGGTTGATATAATAGGCTTTTCCTTCCGTCCACTGATTTAAAGTGATTCATAAAGGGTTAATAAACACAGTCTCTCTCTCTCTCTCTCTCTCTCTCTCTCTCTCTCTCTCTCTCTCTCTCCTCTCTCTCTCTCTCCTTCTCCTATCTCACTTATCTCTCTCCTCTCGGCTACTTCTACTCTCTCTCTCTCTCTCTCTTCCGGACTTGAGTGCGCCGCTGTTCTCCGAGTCCGGGCCGGTCTCAGTAGGAAACATGGCGGCCGTCAGCAAGTACTTGACAGCCAAGAACTCCGCTGTGGCTGGCGGTATCCTACTCGTTTTATACTTGCTGAAGCAAAGACGAAAATCCGCTGGACTGAACAGGTATGTGAAACACACATAAAATACCTAATGCGTGAAATAAGTTCACAAATGGAGTTCAGTGTCAGAGTGACCCCGGTTCAACTAACGTACAGCAAAATGAGTCCTGGCCAACATTATGGTCGTGTGTCAAAACCTAATGAGCTGTCTAGTCTAGGTAGGCACCTCACTAGGTTTTGAGACACGTCCTATATCTTGAGTTTATGGTGAAATGCAATGCAGGGTTTTGCTTGTTGCAGTCTCACTGTTCAACAATGGACTCTTTCATAGAGGACAGTGTTAACGTTAGTTGGGCAAATGTCGCCACAGTTTGCATTCAAAAATTCTATACCCAAGAATGATAGTCAAGAGTGAATCATACTTGCACCTTGAACTCTCTTCATTTGGGATTCAGCATCAAGCATACTTATGACAGGATAACTGCAATATTTATGTAATGCTTCATACTGAATGTTATTGGACGTACTGTAATTATTATTAATATAGATTTATTTCATCATCCTCAACAGGAAGAAGGGTTCTTCAAAAGATCTGAGCAGTGACGTAAGAGAAATGTGTTGATCGATCTCTGCATGAACTGATAAAAACTGTATACACTGAATGCAGTGGAAGTTGCTTTAATGTAATGTCAGATGCATAAATGTAATGTATAAGACTATTTAGTTAGTCTGGCCGTGTGACGCTATATTCCATGAGTTTCCTTTGACTTTCAACAATTCTTGTGTTTTAAAACCAGCAGAAAGATGGCAAGAAAGACAGAGCTGCTGTGGACAAGCTCTTTTTCATCCAGATCTCACGGATCGTCAGGATTATGGTGCCGAGATTCTTCTGCAGAGAGGTGAGAACTGGCTTCATGTGAGTTCTTGCTGGAACAGGAAGTTGGGGTGAGGCATAAATTGAAGGTTTCCCTATTTTTAAATAGCCAATCACCTTTAATTTATGTCGTAACCAAGAACACCATTTTCTTGGTGTTGCTAGTCAGAGTGCATTTTTTCTGCATATTTTTTCAGAACTGAAACAATACACATTTTATATACTACCATTCAAAAGTTTGGGGTCATTAAGATATTTTTTTTAACTATTATTATTTTTTTTAATTTAGCAATGCATTCAATTGATCAAAAGTGTCTGTAAGACTTTTACATTGTTACAAAAAATGCTCTTCAAATAAATGATATTCTTTAACTTTCTGTTCATCAAAGAAAATATTTTTTATTGCGGTTTCCACAAAAATATTAAGCAGCACAACTGTTTTCAACGTGAGCTCATTCGCTATTGTTAGGAGAACTCAGCTATTAGAATGATGACGAAGGATCCATGTGCCATGAAGACGGGAAGTAATGAGTGAAAATTCAGCTGCCATTCGGAGAATACATTAATTAAATTCTTAAATTAAATGAAAGCATATTCAAAATGAAAACAGCTATTTTAAATAATAATATTTCACAATATTAATGTTCGTACTGTATTTTTGATCAAATAATTGCAGCCTTGGTGAGCATAAGAAACCTCTTCCTAAAACATAAAAACTTACAGACTCCAAAGTTTTGAAAGATATTGTGCATGTATATCTGCAAAATGAAAGTGAAGCATTTCAGCTCATTATTGTTTTTCACATTATTTTTTTTGTATGTCACAGACATGGTACCTGTTCCTGATCGCAGTGATGCTTGTGACTCGGACCTATTGTGACGTCTGGATGATTCAGAACGGCACTATGATTGAAAGGTACCGTATGGATGTAGACTTCAAATTTGTTAGTGCTGTGAAATTTAACACTATTAGACTTTGTAAATACACCAAGCACCTAGTTAAATATTGATTTAATGCGATTTGATTGTATTTTTGAAATCTTTGACAGTGGAATCATTAGCAGAGATATCAAACTATTCAAGAGGCACTTTTATTCCTACCTGACTGTCATTCCTGGGGTAATTTACTGTATCTTCATGTGCTGTGAAAACTAATGTAACGTTACCGATGTGTCATGTGATTTACATCACTGAACCAGTCCATTGTATTTCCTCACATGCTCACCTCTCAGATCTCCTCTGGTCTGCAGTTTAAATGCACATTTGTGTTTTGTGAATGTAACTATGAATGTGCGCTTCCTCTGAAATCATTTGCATTCATTTTTTCATGCACATGAAGGACAGGCCAGCGGGATGTGTGTTCATTCCCTTCTGTATTAACTCTGACCATGCTTGCATGTGTTTGTGTGCATGTTGTGGTTTGCAGTGCGATCATTGGTCGATCCACTAAAGGTTTCAAGAAGTACTTATTCAACTTTATCACGGCCATGCCAGTTGTAAGTTTCTGCTTTTTTTTATCAAAGTTGGTAGTAATTGTTAATAGTCAGAGGAGTTCTGAGATTATTAACTGTCTAATCTTTGAAATTAAAACTAAAACTTCCAAATAACCACCTAATATGTGCCTCCTGTTGACATAGAAACATTTCTGAGGCGATGAAAACTTCCAGACTTGTAAATGGTTGCATCTCAATCTTTCAGATCGCTCTGGTGAACAGCTTCCTGAAGTTGGGCCTGAATGAACTGAAGCTGTGCTTTCGCGTGCGACTTACCAAACATCTCTACGATGAGTACCTGAAGTACGGCCCATCACTGCCATGACATTATTCCAACTGAAATATTCTTCACCAGTTCTCAGTAAAATGCTGAGCATTTTAACAAAAACAAGCATTACTATTATATTTTTCATACAGGCGTTTGTTATAATGTACTAAAATACGAATTATTAAAATGGATGCATTGACATTAAAATTCAGATAAATGGCTAATATTAAAATTTGAAATAATTTTGTGTACAAAATGTATTATTTAAAAATATATATATATATTTAAATTTATTGTTAATGTAGGTCATCGCTACAGGTTAGAATGCAAGTGTTGTAAGATCCGATGTGGAAGATTAAATTGAAATTAGTCTTAAAAATAATAAATGGGGATTATGTAACAAATGTAAGCTTACTGAAATATCATATGAAAGATATGTATTTTTTTATTTAAATTTTTTTAAAATACATATATAGTTCAGCATGAAACTCTAGATTGCGCCGGTGACTGGTTGTTAACGTAACCGATGATATTCAGAGAGTTAAACGACTTGGCACAAGCTGATTGGTTCATGCTGCATAGGCAGCCAAGATTATGCTGAATTTATATGGCGGGCTAGCATCACTAGAGATTCCGGCAGTTGCGTCAGAGTTTCTGAAACATCCACCTTCCCAGCTCAACCTGTATGATTGCTAGGGTTATTTGATACGATAGTTGGCAGCAGCAGTAGTCTTACATATCATTGGCACGTTCGCCGACATTGGCAGTAGCAAGTTCCTGTTTAATTTGCTGCGACGCTAGCAGCAGATCTACAGGACAGCAATACCAACAGCAGCAATCAGTAGCAGTGTGTAGTAGATCTAGTCTGCCAAGACCAAATACATTAACATTGTCATATCCATCACCATGCTAATATCTTCCGAGAGTTGTCATGATTGAAGTGTAATTAAAATTGTGAATTTGCTGAATTTATGAATTTGCTTTGAAATGTGATTCTTTTTAAAGAAAATGTAAAAGTCTAGTTACTGGTGTAACTATCTTTGGGTTCACAGGGGTTATACGTACTACAAAATGGGAAACCTGGATAACCGCATCGCTAACGCTGATCAGCTGCTGACGCAGGATGTGGAAAAGTTCTGTAACAGTGTGGTGGATCTTTACTCCAACCTCAGCAAGGTACGAAACCCCTTTGTCCAAAATACCCATTGTACTTTCCCAATAAAAGCAGATGTTTCTTTTCTTCAAATGAACAGCATTTGCTGAGTTTTTCTTGCATTCCCCCCTTCAGCCCCTGTTGGATATCGGTTTATACATTTTCAAATTAACAACAGCGATCGGTGCTCAGGTGAGTGTGAAAGACATCGTGAAAATCTACTGTAGATCAGTGTCATTGGACATTTTGAGAATCTGTTGGTCTCTTTGCACAGGGTCCCGCCACTATGATGACCTACCTGCTGATCTCCGGCCTCTTCCTGACCCGTCTGCGCGGGCCGATCGGTAAGATGACAGTGACTGAACAGAAGTATGAAGGAGAATACCGATACGTCAACTCTCGTCTCATCACAAACAGGTACTTACTTGTATCTATCTAGCAGTGTAGTTCTATGGTAATATAACTTAGTTTTTCTCAAATTTTGATGCATACTCAAATGTTTTATGTTTTTATTTCATTGTCAGTGAAGAGATTGCCTTCTACAATGGAAACGTAAGGGAGAAACAGACAATTCATTCAACCTTCAAGAAACTGGTGAGTATGTGACCAAACAAATCTGTGAGTTGTTATTATCAAAGGGTTGCATCAGTATTTACTGATGAAATACAGAAAGCCAAATATTATTATTTTTATATTGTTGCTGATAAATTAAAATGTATACTATTTTACCTAAATCAAGTAAAAATAAAACTAGACTCAAATTAGTAATTTTAAATTGCAAGTGTATTTAGGCATTACAACATTACAATGTACAGTATGACAAATTAATATTTTGATGACATTTAACAGTGTTAATTTTGTGGTAAGGGTATTATAAAAAGGTATCAAAAGTAGATGAAAGTAAAGGTAATTAAGGTATTAAAGGTAATAGAAAAACATGCGCATACACAATTAAATATCTCACATTCTAATAGTGGGGCCAAGTAATGAAAATATATATGTGACCCTGGACCACAAAACCAGTCATAAGGGTCAATTTTTTGAAATTGAGATTTATACACCATCTCAAAGCTGAATAAACCAGCTTTCCATTGATGTGTGGTTTGTTAGGATAGGACAATATTTGATCGAGATACAACTAAAAAAAATCAAAATATTGAGAAAATCGCCTTTAAAGTTGTCCAAATGAAGTTCTTAGCAATGCATATTACTAATCAAAAATTAAGTTTCGATATATTTACAGTAGGACATTTACAAAATATATTTATGGAACATGATCTTTACTTAATATCCTAATGATTTTTGGCATAAAAGAAAAATCAATGATTTTGACCTACAATGTATTTTGCTATTGACAAATTAGACCCCAGAACTAAGATGGTTTGCCAGGGTACATATGTAATATGGTTGGGTTATGAGTTATAAGTGATCTGAGTTTGTTTGCAGGTCGATCATCTGCACAATTTCATCTTCTTCCGTTTCTCCATGGGAATGGTGGATAGCATTATTGCCAAGTGTAAGAGGATGTTTCATTATCTCCCTAAATAAAATATGCATGATCATGGGCAGTAAAAGATGAGTAATTTGTTCTCTCTTGTTCCAGATTTTGCTACCGTTGTTGGGTATTTAGTCGTCAGTCGTCCTTTCCTTAATTTGTCTCACCCTCGACACCTGAACAGCTCACACGCTGAACTGCTGGAGGTAAAACGTCACTCCTGATGTTGTGATTACTCCTAGTTACTGGCCCTCAGTTGCTTTCACAATGCATTTAAATTCGGTAATGTGACATTTCTGAGCAAAACTGAATGTTCATGTGGAATAATGAGAGATGGGGCAGGATTATTCATCTTGACATGTTCTCCTGCAGGACTACTACCAGAGCGGCCGAATGCTGCTGCGTATGTCACAGGCGTTGGGCAGAATCGTTCTTGCCGGCAGAGAAATGTCGCGTCTGTCAGGGTAAAAGTTCATATATCCTCATCACAGTGCACCAGCATGTGCAATTAAGTTATCTGGTTACTTGCCATTTAATTAAAAACCTGGTACATTTGATGCTATAAAATGAGTTTGTTTTTCCCTTCAGCTTCACCACACGCATCACTGAGCTCATGAAGGTCCTGAACGAGCTGAATTCTGGGAAATATGAACGCACCATGGTGTCTCTGTCAGAGAAAGGTGAGCTTCAGAGACTCTTAAGGTCCAAAACAAACTTCAAAGAGCTACGTAGTTGAATTTTTTTTTTTATAAACAGATGCTACAGAAAAGCTTACACTGATACCTGGAAGTGGAAGAATCATCAATGTAGACAATATCATCAAGTAAGAGCAGCTTCCTTCAGTCCTTAATCTCAGATTGAGTGCTTCACTGTTAGGAGAACCAATGATGCTTATGTAATTTCTCATCAGGTTCGATCACACGCCCCTGGCTACACCTAATGGAGACATTCTGATTAGAGATCTGTGTTTTGAGGTGGGTTTCACATTATTTCTACAAATCGATTGTCGGTACAGTGGCAAGAAATGAAACAGAAATTCTTAATATCTCACAATTTTGTCCCTTATCTTTTCACCTTTTATATCTTTATATCTTAAAGTTTTTCAGAATAGCTACTTTATTTCTTGCAGTTGCAACATTGTTGCTGCTCATATTTTACATCTCTTTACATCACGCAATTGTTTATGATTTTGTTTACCCTATTGCAACTTAGTTTCTTGTAGTGTGATTTCATATCTCACATTTGCACCTTTTTTCTTGTAAATGTGACTTTCACAATATGATTTCATATCCCATGTTTAACATTTTTTCAAAATTGCAACCTTATATCTCGAAATTGTGACTGTTTTTCATTATTACAACTTTGTTTCTTGTAGTGTGATTATTATTTTTTTATATATCTCATTTACAACTTTTTCTTTTTTTTTCTCGTAATTGCATCTCTATATCTCATAATTGCATCTTTGTTTCTTGCCATTACAATTTTTTTTCCCAATTGTGGACTTGCTTCTCCCATTTGCGACTTTTTTCAAAATTGATTTTTCTCATAATTGCGACTTTGAATCTTGTAATTGTGACTTTGTTGTGTATTATTTAAACATTTTATTTCACAGTAACCTGGTTTACTTTTTAGTCAGGGGTGGAATGTTTGTACAGTTAATGCGTGTGCTCTTCAAAGGTGAAATCCGGAGCCAATGTTTTGGTGTGTGGACCCAATGGGTGCGGAAAGAGTTCACTTTTCCGGGTTCTTGGAGAGGTGAGCATGTCTGTGATTCTTAGACCGGAATTCTGCCCTTGTTCTTGGTTCCCTGTAAAAATTCTTCCATTTTATCTGCTAAATGTTGGGTTTTCGGACTCTCTCTAGTTATGGCCGCTGTTTGGTGGGAGTTTGACGAAACCAGAGAGGGGGAAACTCTTCTACGTCCCTCAGGTGAAATTTTAAACAGATCTTTACAGAACAAAACCCACTTTACCGATGGCAGAACATCTGAATGGTCCACAAAAGCTGAATAACTTGCCTTTTATTGTCTGTTTTCAGAGGCCTTACATGACCCTCGGCACACTGAGGGATCAGGTGATCTACCCAGACACCCATGAGGACCAAAAGAAGAAAGGCATCTCTGACCAGGTACTATAAACTAGTTTTTAAGATCTGAAATGTTCTAAAAAGTCTGTAACACGTGCAGATCACCTATATTTATTTTATAATAATCCATTTTCATTCCATCAACCTGTTTTGTGTGGCAGGTGCTGAAGGAATACCTGGATAATGTCCAGTTAGGTCACATTTTGGAAAGAGAGGGGTCGTGGGACATGGTTCAGGACTGGATGGATGTGCTCAGTGGAGGAGAGAAGCAGAGAATGGCGGTAAACAGACATTTTTAACAACCACAAAGAAAGTCCTGTACAGTAATGCAAAGTGACTAACAGTAACTGCAGGGACAATTCTCTGAACAGAAGTCAAAGGCACTGATAAGGGCTATATTGTTGTCGTGTTAACATCCTGTTTTTGAACCACTTCACAATTTGTGTTAAAGCCCAGATCTTTGACAGTACCATTACACTACTGCACTTAGACTGAGTCACATCAAGTTGGAATCATCAGAATTACCATAGTTATCAGAAGATCTCCCATCCATGGACTCAGAAAATGTCTATTTAATTTGTACTTTGTTTGTACTTTGTTTGTTTAGCAGTTAGGTGGGAGATGTCAGAATTTTTCTAACATGTATAAAGAGTTCTTTGGACCTACAATAATACTGGAAATGTTCAAATGATGTTGAAATTCCTAGATGTTTATAGGTTTATAAAATGATGGTTTTTCCCATAGATGGCCAGACTCTTCTACCATATACCCCAGTTTGCCATCCTGGATGAGTGCACCAGTGCTGTGAGCGTAGACGTAGAGGATTACATCTACAGTCACTGCAAAAAGGTGCCTGAACCTCACAACACACATATTTTCCCATTGTATTACTGTACATTTTGCTAAAGTTTCTCTGAATGTGTGGTTTATTGTTCTTGTTCGGCAGGTTGGCATCACCCTGTTCACTGTCTCTCACAGAAAGTCCCTGTGGAAGCATCACAAGGTGAGATCAGCGCTAAAATATTCCCATCATCAATATTTACCGACATTCGCCGTATGCTTAAGCACTTTCAAAATGCCCTTTCTTCTTTTCAGTACTACCTCCATATGGATGGAAGAGGAAACTACGAATTCAAACCCATCACCCCTGAAACTGTGGAGTTCGGCTCTTAGAGGAAAAACAACTGCACTATACTATCAGCAGCCCTAGTGATGGCCCCTAACTGTTCACTTCTTAAAGTGATAGTTCACCCAGAAATGAAAGTTCTGTCATCATTTACTCTTTCTTCCGATGAAAGCAAAATAAGATAACATTTGATTGTAGCCATTGGCTTCCATAGTATGGAAGTCAATGAAGACCATCAACTTAGTTACAAACATTCTTCAAAAGATCTTCTCAAATGTTCAACAAAAGACAGAATCTCGTAAAAGTTTGGAACAACTTGAGGGTGAGAAAGTGATGGCAGAATTTTTATTTTTGAGTGAACTGTCCCTTTAAGTAGTCGCCTGCCAACCTAGGGAGTTTGTTTTTAATCATTATAACCTTTTTGGGATGAAATTGTGTTTAGAGATTTATTAACACTACTTTTGTCCTTAGTGATTGTATATAATTTTGTAATTTAAGCAGTTCAATTTATAAGACATCTGTTAAGTATGCATGGGTGTGTGTACCAAGGAAATACATCTTGTGTCTGTGCACTAATTTGTTAATAAATGAAATTGGTCTGTATAGGTGCACACAAATCGATGGCACTGGACTGAACTGAGCGTTCAATATGCTAGATACACAATGATCTAATATTGCCTTTTTCTCATCAGCTAAACCTTTCTTTAAGCTACTAAGTGGCCTTTTCGTGCTCACTGCAGCGTGGTTGGGTGGTCTGGATGTGTGCGAGTTGTTTTTTGGTGCACTTTACATAGTATGGTAATTTGGACAACCAGGGAGCCTTGTAAAACCATTCGGTGTCTGTAATCGATGAGAAGTTGCCTATGCACTTGTTTACTCCAGCATTGTTGGCATTTCTTGATGTGGAAGGAATCTGGAACGGCTATGTAAACTGTAAGAAATATTGTCGTAGCACTTCACACATTAAGCAAATGAACCACTTTGCTGTATGTTTTCATTAAAAAAAGGAGATATGATTAACTTAGTAGTCGGTAGTGGCTTTTTTATCTCGAAGAAATGGTTATAGATTGTGTTGATAATTTTGTGTGTGTGTGTGTGTGACTTCAATTGGACTGGTTTATCGCACATTATGAAACTGGGTACTTTAGGAAATCTAAAAAAAAAAAAAAAAAAAGATGAATGTTGATCTTTAACACACATCAAATGTAAGTGAAAGGTCATTTAGATTAGACAATCCTTTGACCTTTCACCCTCCACATGACAATGTATTTTTAATGTGCCTCTAGTCACCCGTTCCTGGCCAAAGGTGGTAAAACACAAACTCAAGATGCACTTTTGGTCAAACGTGATTGAGAAAATCCATTTGATATTTTGGATTTACCTGGTTCACTGTACTGTGTTTCAAATTACAATCCATCTAATTTTTTTGGTTTAAAAGTCTTTGTCTTTAACAAATACTAAGTACTATGATGTTACCATGCAAACAGCACTGCACATGAAGACTACCAGTCAAAAGTTTGGGAAAATTTATATATTTTTTTATATGTTTTTGAAATAAATCTCTTATGCTCACCAAGGCTGCATTTATTTGATGAAAAATACAGTAAAAACGGTAACATTGTGAAATCTTAGTACAATGATTGTTTTCTATTTGAATATGTTTTAATGTGATGGCAAAGCTGAATCTTCAGCAGTCATTAATCCAGTCTTCAGTGTCACATGATCCTTCAGAAATCATTCTTTTGACCGGTAGTGTATATAGTAATCATTTAGTACCATGATATATATCAGAGTAGCATGGTATTACCATCTGATACCATAACTGCACACTGGTACCGCATAAAAGACTGCATTTGATTTGTAGTGTAGACTGTGCATGACTTGCTATCCAGTGTAAGTTAATGATTTATGAGATCTGCTGGAGAGCTTCCACTGTAAACTCTTAACTAGAGAAGTATAAACCACATATCTGCTTGATAAGGGTTGGCATATTACCAATAGATCACTATACTGAATTTTAAATATGTTAGTACAGATCAACTGTGGCTGTCATAGTAACACACAGAAAAACATTTAGAAAAAAGTGTAAAATATTGAATAGTATTTCTTTTTATTTGGAAAATTCAATTAAAATAAAAATATAACTCATATGATTAAATGACTTTATTATTATATTAATACTCTTGTGTGTACCTGAAATAAGATTATTATTCAAATAATGATCATATAATTAAACTTACAAATTTTAAAACTTTGTTATCTATTATTAAAGCACTTTTGCTGTGGTTATAATTATAGATCGTGATAGATATACGAAATATTCTATTAAAATTTTATAAATTATAATTAAACAAAATAATAACCATATTATGTTGTACAATTTAAATCAGGTTTATATCATTTAATAATGATATAATTATTTAATTGTTGTTAATTATATTTTACGAACACTTTTGGTAGCTGACCATGTTATTAAAAAAATGATGTTGCAATTAAAACGGATTATAAAATTATTCTAATTAACATAAAAAATGAATATTGTAGTATAATGGTGGTGGTGTATTTCTAATCTCTTTTTTTCTGATAGCCGATAATAACATTCATTTGTTTACTTTGTAAACTGGTGATCGTTGGCCATCATGTGCTTCATTCTTTCACTCTGGGCTCAGTACAGGAAGCTTGTCATAAACCACATGTAGTTTCCCTTTAGGTGCAGAGAATTGAGTGTTAAGCTGTTTGTGGCTTGTCAGTGTCTTTGTGACTCTTAAACCTGTAACTTCATTTTTACACTGTGACCGTTTGCAGGATCAGATCAGCCATCTGAATGCATGATATGGCGTGGCTGGCCTTCCTTCTTATCTCCTGCCTTCAGACGGTCTACACAACATGTCAGGCGAATGAACAAGGTAGAGTGTTTCTGATGTATTTTCTTAATGATCTGTATGACTGCAAACGTTAAAATATCAGGAAACAGCCACATGATTACTAGTGCAGACAAACTGGATCAGTAAGAATTTTTCATGTGATCAAATGTGAAATTGGTTGACTTTGAGTCAGTTGAATGTGCATTGATATAAAATCTGCATGTTTTGTTTCTCTTCAGCTTCTCTGAAGTTTGTTGGGATTGGAGACTGGGGTGGACTTTCTATGTACCCCTACTACACGCCACATGAGTTCGACACGGCCAATGAACTGGGCAGAATCGCTAAGAGCTCAGGTCTGGACTTTGTTCTCAGTCTTGGAGATCATTTCTACTTCAGAGGGGTCAGGGATGTAGATGACACGCGGTTTAAGGTGATCACCAGGTTAAGTCACTTGAGAACTGATTCATCTCCTCCTAAATTTCTTTCTTAAAGGGTTAGTTCACTCAAAAATGAAAAACCAGGCTGTGTTTTCCTCACCCCTGAGGCATCCTAGGTGTAAATGACTTTCTTCTTTCAGACGAACCCAGTCGGAGTTATATTCAAAATTGTCCTGGCCCCTCCAAGCCTTTCTGTGGGGGTAAGCGGGTGTTGGTTGTCAACAGTTCAGAAGACGTGAAATAAAGTGCGTGCATCCGTAATAAAACGTCCCTCAGGCGGCACCGGGGGGTGAATAAAGGCCTCCTGTAGCGAATCCATGCATTTTTGTAAGATAAATATCCATATTTCAAATGTAATAAACACTTTTTTTCTCACTTCCGCTGACTGTCGTACGCGGAAGCCGTTCCGGTGGATGATGTAAGATGTCGACGTTGCGTGATAAGCGATGAACGAGGAGACAAAACAAAAGAAAACGCGTTCACGAATTAGAAGCACAAAATGAAGATTTGCAAAGAAAAATTTCGGAGGATTTCGATATAAGCCAAGAGGAGACTGGTTTTCCTTTGCTAAAGTAAGGAAACTTTGTTTCCTTTGCTCCTGCATTTCTCAGAGGCGTGCGCACAACGCATATGTCCTACGTCATCCGCCTGAACGTCTTGACCAGGACAATTTTTTATATAACTCCGACTGGATTCATCTGAAAGAAGAAAGCCATACACCTAGGATGGCTTTGTGGTGAGTAAAACACAGGCTAATTTTAATTTTTGGGTGAACTAACCCTTTAAGTGCTTGTGAAATTTGCTCAAAACTTTTTGAGGGATCTGTTATGCAAAAAGTAGGGTGAGTACATGTCTCAGGTTAACATGTACAGCTAGCAGTACAGCTTCAAAGTTTGATGATGTAACCAGGATCAGACAGGTTAGAGAGCAGACAGTGATAGTGTGCACAGGGTACTTCAGCTCAGTGAACTGTCTTTACACTCTCTGATCATCTGATATAGTTAGTGTGACAGATGAATTGGTCCCTCTAGTGGCAGAAGAACAGAATGCAGTAAAGCTTTCGCTTTATTCACAAGTAAAACTGGATTACTCATCATCAGTCATCACTATTTTTAAAGGGGTCATATGAACATTATTTTGTGTATTTGGTGTAATGACATGTGTTTATGCCGTTTAAGGTTCAAAAAAACAATTATTTTCCACATACTGTACATTATTGTTTCTCCTCTATGCCCCACCTTTCTGAAACGCGTCGATTTTTACTAAGCTCATCGTTCTGAAAAGCGAGGTGTGCTGTGATTGGCCAGCTATTCAGTGCATTGTGATTGGCCGAATACCTCAAGTGTGTGACGGAAATGTTACGCACCTTACCATATTGTGATGCTGTGTCCCGGCACGACGAGACAAAAAACATTAAAACCCATTACAAACGAGGCATTTGTTGCATCCAGTAGGGACATAATTATGGATTATAATGACTTATACTGTCTTTTAACGCGTTGCGTTGCATCGCGCCGTGTAAACAAAAAACCATGTCTGCATTTGTGATAGGAAGAGAAACAACAAACAAGCACTACTCTACACTGCTCAAAAAACTCGTGTTTGAATCGTCAGTGGCAAATTCTTTAAATATAAAAACGTATTTACAGTCTGTGGTCAGAACAGCCGGCATGTAGTCTACTCTACCAGGATCAGAAACAGTCTCCATAAAAGTGCTGCAAACATCTGAAGATTTGGTTGAAGTGTCTGGAAACAGTGTTGTAAATACAAACTTAAACCACTGATTTATCGTCCGCTTTTGGAAGACCAAACAACGTAGTTTCGCTTTCACACCGAAAAACACACGGCGGGCTAGAGTGAGAGGAGGCCGGGGGCTGGAAACGGCGCAGCCGGAGGAGGGCTTGCGACAACTACATGTGACGACCCCGGGCTGGAATCCGCTTTATCCATGGTGAAAGCCGATCCGGCGATACACAGCACTAAGTTGATGTATTCCCTCAGCAACCAGCACGGATCAGCTCTAGGCATGACGAAGCCGATATCTCCTCTTTTGGAAGACCAGACAAAGTAGTTTCGCTTTCACAAACGAAACACACAGCACCTTCACGACATGGCGGCGGTGGCAACAACAATACTACAGCAATAATAAAAGTTACACCTTCTTTCTTTGAACATTTGAGCGGCGTTATGCAAAATCTTCCCACACAGTGACGTAGACATGTGGGGGAGTGTTAGAACGAGCCGTTTTAGGTAAGTGTGGTTAACTCGGAACTTTTATAAAGAATATCTCTTTGATTTGAGACTTTAGTCTTTGCAACTTACAGATCCTTCTTTATGCACCAAGAGCGTGTAACACTCCAAAGAGAAAAGAAAAAAATGAAATTGCATCATATGACCCATTTAAAAAGACTTTTTTTTACTAACATAAAATAAAAGAATAAAAAAATAAATGAATAAAAAGTACCACCCCCCCAGGTACAGTAGTTTATTTTTGGTATATGATATGGTTTAACGTTCCATTTGTAGTAATCACAGTAAAAACCATAGGATGGTCCTCATCACCATAATTTAGATCAAGTAGTTATGATATGTTATTAAAAGCCTAAACCCATTTAAATTACCATTTATTTATTTTTTTACATACATTACATTACAAAAGATACATGCTACATGAGGAGGCCAGATGGTAATGCATAGTGCTTTGATGTATTTGTACAGATACTTAATGATACCATATATATATATATATCATATATTTAAGTTCTAATTATATAATGCACATTTATTCATATTTTACTAATATAATATATTAGTAATATATTAGTAATACTATAATAGTCATAATTGAATCATGTTAATATATATTTGTAATATTTAATATTTATTTATGTTTATTATTATTTATATTAAAATTATGTTTTGGAGTTTTAATGAAGATCTATTCTTTAGTCTACCTATGAGAGTGTGTTCTCTCACGCCGCGCTGATGGCCGTGCCGTGGTACCTGGTAGCAGGAAATCACGATCACCGTGGCAACATATCAGCCCAGATCGCTTACTCAAATAGATCTGAAAGATGGTGAGTGAGTATGTGTATTAAAGAATGTAAACATGGGCAATCATTCATGACCACAGAGTGCGCTGCTGTTAATGTTTGGCAGGATCTACCCAGACCTCTATTACGAGCTGAACTTCAAAGTTCCTCACAGCAACACTTCCATCATGGTTCTGATGATTGACATGGTGGTTTTGTGTGGGAATACCTATGACAGGCTTGAACCTGAAGGTCCAGAAGACTATGCTGCCGCTAAGCAACATCTGAAATGGATCGAGAAGAAACTACAAAACACCAAGTGAGTTATTAGTACAACAGTAGCTACCTAAGACCCAAATGCAAACAGTCTGCCCTGTATCTAATAGAAGAACAAACAACACTGAAATCCAGTGTGGATAATCGCAAGATGTGTTTTGCTTTTACTGGGCAAACATTAGTCCTGTAACAGGAATTTTAGGGCATGTTTTTAAAGGCCCTGACCTGCCACACTCCTTCCACCCCTCCACTGTCACATTCTTTCACTTATTCTCTCTCACTTCTCCACCACCTCAGATCCTCACATCCTCCTAAATCCCAGATGTGACCTGGAAAACCCTCCTGGCATTCGATACTAAAAATACGACCAGCTCTTAAATGGACAGTTCACCCAAAAATGAAATCTGTCATTGTTTACTCACCCTTATGCAATTGTAAATGCTGCTTTGTTTTCTGAACAACACAAAGAAGAAATGTTTAAAATATATTGATCATGAATTTATAAGGTCTCTAAATTTTTTAACATGATCAAAACTGTATGACATGCCTTATGTCATCTGATTGATAGTTTAGGCTTCTTTTTTTTTTTTAGCAAGTTTAGCCTTTTAGAATAATTGTAAAAGTGTCCACTTTCAGGTGGTGATATGTTTCTTTTTGATGTGAAGTTTTATAAAGTAAATGTAAGAATAACTTATATTGCCATTAATATGTCAAGATGAACACTTACTGGGCTGAAGCAACTTACAGTAGGTTTACTTGATTATCCATACATCACTTTTTAGAAAAATCATGCTAAAATGTGGGTACCAAATATGATACATCAGGCTTTTCATGAATATTTGATCTAAAAAGCATTTAAATATCATCTTATTAAGACATTTTATTGAAATATATTGTGTGAGAACTGATATTTATGTGTATTTATGTAGGTAGTCATACTATTATAAAAATCTCACTAATTTACATTACAAGCTCTCAGAATTTCATTTTACTTTCTGGCCATATAAATATCAGCATCTGCACTAAATTGCATATTTTTGCTCAGTTTGTGTCTCTTAATAAAACTGAGGTGTTTTTTCTTGAGTATGAGCTCTATATTCTCCTATATTCTGTATGAGTCATAAAGCCTGATGTATCAAATATGATACAAAACATAAAACACTTTACAATAAGCTGTCAATAAATGATTGATTCAACATGCCAGACAATGTTAAAAAAAAGACTTCACACAGCAATTTAAATGGTAACTTATAAGATAATGGCAGAATTTACATTTTGAGTGCTTTTATAATAAATGCATCTTTTGATTGTTCCTCAGGTCAGATTTTGTCATTGTGGCCGGTCATTATCCAGTCTGGTCCATTGGACATCATGGTCCAACCAAGTGTTTGGTATCAAAACTCAGACCTCTTCTGAAGAAGTACAGCGTCTCCTTATATCTGTGTGGTCATGACCACAGTCTACAGGTCGGTATCTTGAACATCACATTATCATGTAACAGAAAATCAAGCAGTACTATAACATTTCAATACAACATTCTTTTAAAGGTTTACCCAAAATGTAAAATATTCTGAAAATGTACTCACCCTCAGGCCATCCAAGAGGTAAATGAGTTGTTTGTTTGTTGATCAGAACAGATTTGGCGAATTTTAGCATTATATCACTTGTTCGCCAGTGGATCCTCTGCAGTGAATGGGTGCCGTCAGAATGAGAGTCCAAACAGCTGATAAAAACATCACAATAATCTGCACAACTCCAGTCCATCCATCATCTTGTAAAGCAAAAAGCTGTGTGTTTGTAATAAACAAATCCATCATTAAGACATTTTTAACTTCAAACTGTTGCTTCCAACTAAAATACAAGTTCTATATCCATAACATGCTTTTCTCCAGTGAAAAAGTTGTCTTGTCTGAATCAGGAGAGAAATATGTACAGTTATGAACAGTTATAAACTGCTCCAAACAAATATGCAATTGGATTTTGATGTGAGAGGAAAACAGGGGATGGAATTTTTAGATTATGGATTATGAACTGGTATTTTGTCTAAAAGCAACGGTTTAAAGTTAAAACCCATTTGGAGTGTGATGTTTCTATCAGCTGTTTGGACTCTCATTCTGACAGCACCCATTCACTGCAGAGGATCCATTGATGAGCAAGTGATTTAATGCTAAATTTCTCCAAACCTGTTGGGATGAAGAAACAAACTCATCTACATCATAGATGGCCTGAGGGTGAGTTTAAAATTTTTGGTGATCTATTCCTTTAAGCAAATTTATTAAAGCATTAATAGTGACTATTATGGGTGCTAAAGCATCATCAGCATCATGCAATGGAACTATAAATATTTCTATTTCATCAGTTTATCAGAGAAGATGATGGAAGTTCATATGTTGTCAGCGGAACTGGAGTTAATGCGGAAATTTACACAGACCACAAAAACAGCTTCCCATCGTCTTGGCAACTGTTCTCCAATGCAATCAATCAGACGACAGGAGCATTTGTGTACTTTGAAGTCAATACAAGTGAGATGTTGATAAATTACATCCAGGAAGACGGGAAGTGTGTGTACCAGACATCCGTCCCTAAACGTAAAGTCCAACTTTGACGTCATTATTACATTTGCCCTAGTTTATTTAATTTGCTGTCAATGAACACAACAATCAATTTGCCAAAAGTTCTTTCTAATTGCACCAACAAATTTTTATTGTATATTTGAATGCATATTTTAATTTAGTTTGAACTGTATTTTAATTTTACATTTGCTATGTACAAAATAAAAAATTTTTATTGCTGAGATTGGAAAAAAATACAGTCTTACATAAATGTGCACGGGTCTTGGACTTTGTATAGACAAAAAATCTATCTATCTATCTATCCATCTATCTATCTATCTATCTATCTATCTATCTATCTATCTATCTATCTATCTATCTATCTATCTATCTATCTATCTATCTATCTATCTATCTATCTATCTATATACACATTTACATTTCTTTAAATTAAAAGTGAAACAATTTACTCTTAAAAGGAGACATACATTTTTTTAAGGAGAGTCACATTAAATGGAATTTTACTAATTACAATTGGGGGCGCCATTGAGCTATTTACCTGATTGTTCTACATCTATATGAGTTTGAGTTTAAATATGAGTTTGAGTTTCATTACTAAGTTTTCTTATAAGGCACAATCTCTCCTCTGAAGATAGAAAATATAATGACAAAGGTCTGCATTCTGATTAGTCCACATGTGCATTTTTGTATATTTAATTGTTTTATTTAAAAAAAAATCCACATCAGTACCATTCCTACTGGATTCACAGGTTTGTAGAACAGTGATATCAAAATGGCAACAATAAACCAGATTTGACATTATTTTATGATCGCTGGTTAGCCATGTACAGTTGCAATGTGTTAAAACTTAGCAGTGCATTTTGCTGTTAAAACACAAATATACTTTAAAAACAAATACAGCTTACCACATTAATAGCTAAAAAAAATAAATTAGTATTACTGATTTTGATTCTCCCAAGTGCGTACAAAAAACCCCATCATAAATCATACAGTATTTCCATTTGTTAGCAAGTAGATGAAATTAGGTATTGCTTCTAAAAATGTTAATACAGTACACTTCAGTGCCAGACTAAAGAACCCACCACCTGACAGTATAAAGGTCTTGTCTTGCTAAATTATATGTCTAATCTACATTTTGAGGTTTCACAGAAACACAATTTTCCCACTGTTTTATAGTGGAACAGGATGCCATCCTCCCTAAGGGAGAGTCTAATTTAGATCTACCAAACACAGCATCCACACTCTTCACGCAACATTCAATGGTAATCCTTCTTTTCCTGTGTTTTCCGCTCTCTTTCTTCGTCTGCAGCACATCACGATGACAATAATGATTGCTGTTATTGCCAAAATGATAATAACAATGGCTCCGACTATGACACCCACACCGTACTCTGCAAAAACATTACATCATCGTCATTAAGGTCACATAACACTTGATTCAATGAGTTTGATGGACACCGCAGGAATTTTGCAGTTCTGTTAGTCCCTATACACTGAGATGCTTAATTTACAATTCGCCCAACGGACACATTTCTTATCAATTATGAGTGCTATCGGATGCATTAAAGGGGTCATATGATGCGATTTCAAGTTTTCCTTTCTCTTTGGAGTGTTACAAGCTGTTCGTGAATAGATAAGATCCCTGAAGTTGCAAATTAACTCTCAAACCCAAAGAGATATTCTTTATAAAAGTTAAGACTGGTCCACGCCCTCCTAAAACGCCTCGTTTAAACACGCCCCCACATGTCTACATCACTGTGGGGAGATTTTTCACCAGCGTTTGCAGCGCATTTTATGGAGGACTGTTTCCTGATCCTGGTAGAGTAGACTACAATGCCGGCTGTTCTGACAAGTTTTTATATTTAAAGAATTTGCCACTGACGATTCAAACATGAGTTTTGAGCAGTGTGGAGTAGCACTTGTTGTTTGTCATTTCTCCGATCACAAATGCAGACATAGTTTTATGTTTACGCGGCGCGATGCAACGCAACGCATAAAAAGACAGTATAAGTCAATATAATCCATAATTATGTCCCCACTGAATGCAAAAAATGCCTCATTTATAATGGGTTTTAATGTTTTTGTCCCGTCGCTCTGGGACACAGCCTGACAGTATGGAAAGGGGCGTACCATGTCGCTTGAGGTATTCGGCCAATCACAACGCACTGGACAGCTGGCCAATCAGAGCACACCTCGCTTTTCAGAACGATGAGCTTTGTAAAAATCGACGCGTTTCAGAAAGGCGGGGCATAAAGGAAAAACAATAATGTACAGTATGTAGAAAATAACGTGTTTTTTTTTTACCTTAAACCGCATTAACACATTTCATTACATCAAATACACTAAATAATGTTCTTTTTTAGCAACATCTATGACCCCTTTAATGTCCGTATGTGAATCAACATCATAGCAGTCCATATAAATCTCTGTTATGACACTATATCAGCTATCCGACACTTCATAAAGGGATGCGTTACAGCTAGAGTCCAGATCAGGGGAGAGAGTTTATTTTGGGAAAATGATTCACTCCCTATCAGACAAAATTCCCAACGTTTGCTTTTCCTGGGATTGTTGTGCTGAAAATCCCTGACAGGCCAAGATTTAATGTAAAAACGTAAAGCATTACCTTCAAAGATAGATGGGCTTTCTTCTGGAGAGCACTGGATGTTGCTGATCTCCCCGTGTTGTTTGTCTAGAACGCGAAAGGGTAGGAAAGCCTGAACGTAAAAACAGTAACTCACTCCTTGGTCCAAATCCGTCAGCTCAATGATGCTGCTTTTACTGATCTTCTCTTTCTGAAGAGGCAAACACATCAAATATGTATAATCTAAATACTGTATATTAGGGCTGCACGATTATGACAAAAATCATAATTGTCGATTATTCCCTTGAAATTGCGATTATTAATTACGATTATCACAAGAATGATGTTTATACCCTTGTTTGATGACACTGCATGCCGTATTTTTATATGAAAACAAACAAGCTGAAAACACTAACTGAAAAAACTTTTAGTGCTTTTCTATAGTATTAAGCCTCAGAAGTGAACTATACATCGGATTGGTTTCTTCTTTAAATTATAAAATGTTTTAAATATGAATGGTATTATAATGCTATACTAAAACTAAAATTAAAACAATGGAAAAACCCTTAAGATAAAATGTAGAAAGAAAAAAAACACATCTTCAGCATGCAGAATAACATAAGTGGACTTTGAACGATTAATTGCCGCTTTGAACGATTACGTAAATGTGGCATCCATAATCTCCTGCACCCCCCATCCAAAAATAGAAATTTGATTAATGGTGCAGCCCTACTGTATATATACTGCCAGCCAAAAGTTTGGAATAATTACGATTTTTAAAAAAAATGTTTTTGAAAGAAATCTCTTACTCTCACCAAGGCTGCATTTATTTGATCAAAAAAATACAGTAGAAACAGGAAGTGAAATATTATTACAATTTAAAAGAGCGGTTATCTATTTTAATATATTGTACAATGTAATTTATTCCTGTATGCAAAGCTGAATTTTTAGCGCCGGTTTGCTCTCGTTGTCTTCAGTGTCACGTGCAAAGGTACTTTTAAAAGTAATGAATTACAATATTGCATTACTCCATAAAAAAAATAACGAATTACGGTACTTAGTTACTTTTTATGGAAAGTAATGCGTTACGTTACTTTTGCGTTACTTTTAAAATCTGGACAGGGCTTGCTTGTTTGTTTTTAAAATAAAAAGTTATATTTTTGGCAAATATAAAAGCCTTTTCACACCAAAAGTGAAATGAATAAGCCTCAGGCTGAAGGGAAAGTAAATTTACGTCCGTACAGTAGAATACAGAAGAAATTTCAACACACTTCAGCAATAAAAAAAAAGACACACAAATGTTGTCTAGAGTAATTTGTGCTTATTAGTACGGTTGAACTGGAACATCGAAGGCCAGAAACAAAGACATTGGTTAATAGAAAGGGAATAAATACATAAAGGATATTTGTGTTCAACATTTAATTATTGCAGGTTTGCATCATATTCTGAGTTGCATTATTTTTATTCATTTTGAGGAATACTGAATCTGTGTTTTTTTTGTGAGTGAGATGAATTAATGCATATTCATATTTATTTTAGAACTACAGTAACATCTTCTGATTTCTGTCACCATGGCGACAGGAGAGCTGTCAATCAATAAATTGAAGAAAAAAAAACTTATTTGAAAAAGTAACTCAGATATTCTCTTGTAAATTAAAAAGTAATGCGGTACTTTACTAGTTACTTGAAAAAAGTAAAAAAGTAATCTGATTACGTAAATCGCATTACTTTTCTGCGGTTACACCAACACGGGTAACGTGATCCTTCAGAAATCAGTCTGACATCCTGATTTATCATTTATTATTATTATCAATGCTGAAAATAGTTGTGCTGCCTTTTTTGAGGAAACTGTGATTTTTTTCTCTCAGAATTCTATGATAAATAGAAATTCATTTAAATATAAATATTTGGGTAACATTTTTTAAAGGTCTTTACTGTCACTTTTGATAAATTTATTGCATCCTTGCTGAATAAAAGTATCAAGTTCTTTTAAAAGGGTTGATAAGACCTTTGTGACAGTTTGTTATATTTTTTGTAACTGTCTCATTTATTGTGACCTACAAAATGTATAAGTGGAGTTAAAATCAATTCTTTTTAAAATTGTCAGTTTAATTAGAACTAAATAACCTCTAAGTTAAAAAAATACATATATATATACATACTAGATATATATAGATATATATAATAGATATATATTAGATATATATAATAGTATACCTATAATAGATATATACTATATTATGATAATATATATAATATATAAAGCATGGTCTCTACTGAAACAAACCCCAACAACAAATTGACTTTGTTTATTATGTAGTCAAAAAAGGAATTACTTTGAAACAATTTTCACTCACTCAGTTGCTAGTAAATTAAAATTCAAATTAAACGTGTAATTTTGAAATAGAAAGACTGAAATTGTATTTTCTCGTAAAACATACTTCAGTAATCTTTGTTTTATTTACAACTTTGAAAAGTTGTTTTTATACTGTAAAGCAAGATAGTACTTTAGACTCTAAGTGGTGAAAGAGCTCCGAAAAGTATGTTTACTGCTTATTAAATAAGATAAGAAAAAATAAAGATAGAACACTTTACAGAAAACACTAACCTTTCCTGTGCTCTTGGCTTTCCTGTAGGTAACCTTATACTGCAGGTTGTCTCCGAAAACATCCCGAATATTCAGCCTCTTTTTATCCTCATTAAAGAGAGCCGTGGGGATGTCCGTTACGTGCAGCGTCGTCTTCCTTTTGTCGCTGCTTACTTCTATTTTAAACTCTGGTCTGCCAATGGCAGCTGAAAGAGAATCAAAGCAGAAGATCTTTATAACATTTCAAAAATCTTCACGTTATTAAATAAAGTAAAAGACAAAGGTGTGAAGTGGGTTGTCAAGGATACTGACTGTCATAGTAAGGGGAGAATTTCTCCGATCTGACATGAGGGAACTCAACCAGATCGGAGGAGACGCCCCGCATGGGTTCAGACAGGATGTCAGCGCTGTAATGGGCCTTCAGGTTTTTCAACCCTGCAGTCAGGTCGCATTCAGTTGCCATCGTCCTTATACAGTGTGGCGTTCGGTCTCTGTTCTGGCCGAGTCTACAACCATTTACACAGACATTGTAAAGAAAACATTTGGAAATAATAAATGATATTACACGAGAAGAAGTGACAGGTTGGTGCCTGCTGTAACAAGTCCTGGGTGTGGAACTATGCAAGAGCTGCCAAATCTGCCTCATGTGAGAGTTTAATAAATAACTTTTTATTTATAAAGGTTTTTTTTTAATGTTTAAATATTAATAATAGAGTTTCTAAACCAACAAACAGTAAAATCATAAGTTTAACCGACTTTAAAAAAGTGGTTCCAAAGTTATAACCTGCAGAGATCCAGTCAATGCACTTTTAATTAAATTACTGATAGAAATGAATAGAAAATTGAGTAGAAATGAATAGAAAAGTTTAAAACAATAGAAACAAAACACATGATCATATACACTTTTATTGCACTTATGCTTCACACTTTTGCCGGTTTATGGCCAGATTGTTCTGATTGCAGAGTGAGAAACCTTTTGATATAATCAATGAATTATGACTTGATTGGCCAGAATCAATATGGTCTAGTACTATATTAGTAAGTGATATTAGATAACGGTCATACAACAAGGCAAACAGCACTTTTTATTGAGTCTTTCACTATAAAGTAAAACATATCCTATGCAACATATGAAGCTCGTCTGTGCATACTGTACATTTTACTTTTATATTAAATCTGCAAGGGGAAACTGTAACAGATTTCACTACTGTTTATTGAAACAATATCTTTTGACGTGTTGTAATAAAGCAGATTTTTAAATTGAACCTGGATTGGAATATTTACTCATTCTAGCACATTTCCCATAACTCTGATACAGCATTCACGACAATGAAGGTAATAACAAACAACCTACTAACAAAAAAATGACGACTTACTCTGAAAATTCAACAGTGTAGGAATAATTCGTTGGTTCTGGACTCCATGTTATTATGGATTTAAAATTGATAGAGGACCAGGTTACGTTCTGTGCTTTTGGAAAGGGTTCTATAAAATAGAAAAGCAAATGAATCAATACGTTACTTTTGAATAACGAAACATTATTAGAACGAAAGCAATGGTTTCAAATAACTGGTTAACAAACGGAATAACACGCATTCAGTCATTATGGCACAGGTACGTGACTCACCTGAGGCGCAAGCCTTCATGAAAAATAAAACCAGGGCTAACTCAAGCATGTGGAATTTCATTTGCCTTTTACTTTCCATACTGTCCGAAATACGAAGTGGCGAAATATTAATCCAAAGAAGACCAAGTAAAACTCCTTTTACCAGGCAGGATAAAAATTAAGGTATAACCTTGTCCCAAGAGGCTTATATATTCCTCCTGATTGTGTGTGTGCGCATGCGTGTGTGTGTGTGGTTGATGGGTGGTGTTGAGAGCGCAAGGAGGAAAACCAGACAGATTTCAGTTATGATTTTAGCGACACTAATGAAGCTCCGCCCTCAAGGACAAGTGGGTCTGTCTACTTACGCATATTGCCATTTATGGATTTCCGCACTCATACAGTGTTTAAAGAATACAAGTTTAAAAGGAAAGGAATATATTATGACATAATTATTTAAATATATGTTACTTTAGTTTAATTATAATGCATGTGTGTGTGTGTGTTGTGTGGTGTGTGTGTAATAAAATAATTTAGAAATTATTCTCTGATACTGCTGATATAACAAAAGATGCAAATAAAATAATTGTTTTTATTTGATTATAGTATTCCTAAATCATATTTATAATGACAGGGAAGATGGGCTAGATGCCTCACTCACATTACAGTATTTTATTAAAAACTAAAATAAACTAAAATAAAATAAAATAAAATATTAATTACTTAATAGCAATTTCCACCATGTTTCATTAACCCTTGACAAGTACACCATCTGATGTGTTTAGTCACTCTTTACACCAACACATGTGCGTTGACATATTATGCAGAAAAAAAATAGATGTCTCAAAGATCTAAAATGTGCAAAATGTCAACTTGTAACTTCCTTAAATCTCCCTAGCAGGTAAAAACAGCCTCTCGATTGCAGCATGAGCTTTTGATTATGTCCAGGTTATGTAAAAACAACAATCATTTAGGCCAGATTGTTTCAAGTGGTACATCAGAAAGCTTCACCCTCATGTCTCATTAAAAGAACTTTGAGATCAGGAATAAATTAGTTCAGCAAATAAACAGTATTGAGATTGTTGCATTTGAATTAAAAATGTGATCTGAAGCAATGTTCGAAGGGATCAGACAAACTAAATGCCGGTGTATGATAAAACTGTGCATTATGTCATGTAAAAAGGCTTTCAACTGCTTATGGGAATAAACTCCTCCAATGACCACCATGACAACACTAGAAATTACTCATGACATGCTCACGATTTTGTATTTTGGGAAGTATGACTCGAGTTCGGTCCCAGTTTCAGGCGGTATGTGAAGCTGGCACCTCTGAATGCCAGCAGGTGTCTTTTGCCCATTCAGATCCTTATGCTAATGAGCAGCTGGTACCTCACTCTCGCCTGTGGCTTTGCATGCTAAAACGCTTACAGGATTCAGCGCTTCCAGTGAAACTCACCCAAAACCACTAAGATACATGACCAGATTGGAAAAGGGAGGTTTTCCTGAAAGTCTCATGTTTGAGCTGTGCCAAATGTGTAGGGATATTTAATGCCTAATCTTAGGTTTTGTCATAAGATTTGAGCTGTTTGAAAATATGTTTTATCAAAAGGAAATATCATGTATATGTGGTAAAATAAAAAAACTTACTCCCATGACTCTGCATGTTGCTATGCAGTTGCTAGGGTGTTCCAGGTGTTTTTGTTAGGGGGTTGCTGACAGGCCCAAGAAAAAAAAGAGCCCCCAAGTCTCAGATCTCTCCTTCAGTATAAACCCTAACAGGAATCATTCTCTGAACTTCAGCTAACACACTAGGTTTTCTCTAATTTACTGTATGAACAAACGTTCTCCTAGTAACGTTAATAGAATGTTCATTCAATGTTATCTGGTCTTTAAAGGAATAGTTCACCCAAAATTGAGAATGTACTCAAAATTGACCCCCCCTAAGGCAGCAGCCCTCCAAGATGTAGACGAGTTTCTTTATTCTTCGGAACAGATTTGGGAAATCTAGCATTACATCACTTGCTCACCAATGGGTCCTCTGCAGTGAATGGGTGCCGTCAGAATGAGAGTCCAAACAGCTGATAAAAACATCACATCAAACATCTTCATTTTTGGTTGAACTATTCTTTTAATATTGTTCTCAAAACGTTAAGCACAAAAACATTGTTTATATATCCTTCATGGATCATTTTAGAGAACATTCAAAAGTAACATTCCCACAGCGTTTGCAAAATGCTGAAATGGAGTGTTCGTGTAAGCAAGAATAAATGTTTTTAAACCATTTTAAATACTTGACATTTTGAACTTTTTCAAAATTTTATAGAAACGTTAACAAAAAGTCCTTAGGACATAATTTTGTTAGCTATGATTATATGATACTTTTTTCAACCATTTTATTGACTGCTATTAAAATTATAAATCTGATGGGTTAGAAAAACACATTCTGCACAGTTTGAGATATGATTAATGCTGATAGCACAGTGCTGGACTGGACAAGCTTGATATTTAGGGTTATGGGTTTGTTCAAAGTATGCACCATTAATAATAATACATTTTTATAATCATTAAATTATGGTAAATGGGACTATGGTTGACTATTCCAAATATTCAGAGATAACACAAATGAGTCATGATGCTCTCGTGGCCCAGTGGCTCAATTTGAACAGAAGTTCATGGATAGTTGAAATTCTTGAATATAAATTTAGGAGTATATGGCTATTTGCATCCTTCACATGTGAATGAAGTCATTATCTATTCTGGTTCTACAATAGAACTGATCCGCTGCAGTGACTCCTCCCCTTCATTATGCCTCTGGGGGTTTTCTGACCTCTCTGATTACCCAGATCATCTCAAGTGCTTCTGCAGAAACCTGTGAGAGGATGTGAGGTCAGAAACAATGGTCAGAGTCGGAGATTTGGCTGAACTCACTTACACTCTGTAAAACACCACACACTGCTTAAGAAAACAATCACGCCTTATGCACTATAATAAAAATTATAGGTTTAGGAAAACATTCATAAAAATGTAATACACAAAATAACTGCTTTTGTTTGACCTTTCCGGAGATTACAGGAAGTGACATACTAACCTTTCTGCAAGTGTTTACATAAAACAGAACTTCTAAGTATTATTAGTACTATTAATAGCATTATTACTAAAATTAAAAACGTTTTTTTTTTTGCAAATAATATATAAATAAAATCTGCTAAAAACTACAATCAATTGATTTGTGATTTCAGTGGTTTAGGCATCAACAATTTATAAATCTGGTAGACAACAAAAGTATTTGCTAAAGGTTATATTTAAACGTTTTATTAAATTAATAGTTAATTAGAGTTAACCTAACCTTTCATTGAAGTAAAACTATTGAAAATGGTGGGAAAATCCCATTATGAAAATCCCAGGAATATAAATATTCCTTCATATTTATATCATGAAACAGGAAGCCATGGCTGGACAATTTCATATTTGTAGACACTCTAGTGTGCTAATAAGTGTAAATATGAATGGGAATATACTTGAGAGATATTTTACTCATGATAATTTCTAGGAGTGTCAAAAATTGTGGCCAAAGTGCATTTGAGAAAAAATCTTTTATTTCATCATGAGATCCCCCCATTTCCAATTGTTTTGCTTCAATGAAAGGCTAGGTTTTTGTGCTTTAAAAAAAAATGATCAAAAGGATTAACAATGTAGATTTATTTTCACAGTGTTCTTTGATCATATTTACCAAGGGTGTCAATAATTCTGGCCACGACTGTAATTAAATATTCAGTATCGACTGATACCAATAAATTAAAATGTTTCTGGTTGATAGTTATGATACCAATATGTCATACATCCCTTATGATGTTTATGTCTGACTTGGATTTGGTCACAATGTACTGTCATCATATGAAAGAACAGTGCGGAGGTTCTTCAAAAAATCGCCACGTTTTTCATGGGGGAAAAAAACAGCGTACAGGTTTGGAACAACATGATGTAGTGATGAAGTGAAGAACATGAGTAAATGATGACTGTATATTTTTATTTTTTGAATAAATTATTCCTTTAACAAAAGTCATGCAAAAAGGAAATCAGGTTATTTTACCACACAACCAAATGTTTCAGAATGTTCCTGTATTTCCAGTTTTGCTCTCCAAATTGGAAACAACACCCTAATTTTAAGGATCAATAAATTATGCCTCAATGGAAAGTCCCCTGGGCTGATGACAGATTTGTTATTACTTTCAGAACTCCAGGACAACTTTCTTTTGTCTTGGCTCATTTCTTCAACCTTTTCACAGGTTCATATTCAAGCTTAAATAGATACATAGTGTTTTACACATTTGTAGCATTTGGACCAATCAGACACACAACTTTTTGTTATATTTAACAAATAATATCGAACTCCCCATCACCTAACCAAATGGCCAGTTACGAGGGTCTATGGACCCTTCCCCCGAAGTGCACCTAACACCTCAGAAAGGCAGAACAGGCCTCTGGTCCCCATGACAACTAATCATGATATCACTGGTTTTATTACGCCTCCAGGAATGTGAGTAGGATAACCCATTCTGTGTCCCCAGGACAAACGCACCGTAGAAATGGACTTTTCTACTAATTAATTCATGAGGAAAACCTCTTTGAATGAACACCCATTTTCCTTCCAGGCATGTGTATATTATTGCTGTTTTGTATTTACTCTGTTGTATTATAGACTATTTTTATTCATGCTTACGATAAACCACTCAGTCATATAAGTAACTATTCCATGTCTAGTATCTATGAATTCGCCTTCTTATGATCGAAACAAGCGTGCATATTATATGCTGATACCTATGCAACATATTGATGTTCTAAGAATTTTTACTAATTTGTGCCTCAACACCCAAGCGAATTACATATGCAAAATACCATGCTTAGAGACAAAGAGTCATAAACTCCCCAGTATTTCCACACTCCCGCTTGGGATTTCAGCCTTTCTCACTGGACAAGCCATCTTGAGAGGCGTGAATCTTCTGGCAGGTTTTAAAGGCAAAAACACTCCATGGTGACCCCGCCCCAGTCGTGGGTTCGGTCAGAAGCTAATACACGTGAGAAAAAACTCTTCAGGATAAACAAAACCCAAGCATTTGTGCCAAGGCGCCTTTCTTCGGCTAGTCCTTTCCTTCATCAGTGACCTCTGCCTCAAACTGTTCTTTTCATCGACCCGATTAGTCAAAATCAACGGGAAGCTTTAAGATTTGCATCAGGAATCTCTTTCAGACCGCCGAGACTCGCTAAGTATCAAACTTAGTCTTATTAATTGATACATTAAGTATCAGTTACACCTTTTTACAAAGGTGTGTTTGAACTAAGAATCTGACGTATCCCTGAAGGCTTGGATCTGTTGAATATACATGCAAAGTGTTCCATAAAATTCATTCTTTATGCCTCTTTCTATGCTGAGTTAAACTTTAACCCTTTCCTATACCAACGGTATGCATGTGTGTGTGTGTATGTGTATGTTTATGTGTGTGTGTGTGTGTGTATGTTAGACGAGTTTAAGTGTTTATGTATTTAATAAAACCTTACTTGTATCACACTTGACGTGTTCATTGTTTACTCATAACCGGAGTCAATAATCATGCAGATTTACGTTACAAGCTTATAGAATTGTACAGTAAGAAAGTTATTTCCCTTAACCAGGAAATTAACGTTCTTAGAATTGACAAGACAGTTGACCCTGAGTGGTCAGCTAAATATCTACAGCGGATCTAATATATGAATAGTTAATTATAACTAGTTATGGTTAATTATTCATATTTCCCCATGAGCTGATTCGCTACACTTCTTAGGATTCCTTCAGAGCACACAGAGAAGATCTTTTATTTTCAAATTGTTTTGCTCATTGTCCAGGTAAACAGACTCCTGTGGCCCCGTGAGGTCATTTCAGGTCTTTTCATGGAATCTGTTTTCTTGACAGAGAAAATGTCAAAACAAACACCTTTTGCTGTGAGCTTAACCCTTCTGTTTTGACAGGCTATCTCCAGGTTATTCCTGCTTACCCTAAGAAGTTAGTACACCTCATTTAAGTGTGTCATCCTGAATCAGACTTCCATGTTCCGATAAGGACATGATAAAGACCACATGCAACTTTATTATCGTACCTAGAAGGTTTTTACTGTAACAAGTAGCAAAAAAACACCTGATAACCTAAAACAACAGACGCATACACAGCCAATGAATAAATAATTCCATATTGACAGAGTGTATGGAGTCTGATCCATGAACACACTTCCAGAAACTGAGAAATTCCACATCGGCTGAAGGTTCACACGGCATGTCCTGTATATTCACTCACACCCTTATAGCAGGTCTGGAAGCAACGTCCTGTTTAACTCTGGGTCTCATCTGTCAACTCTTTATGCTGTTAATTCAGACAGAGGCTGGAACTCCAGTGACACAAAACAAGAGCTGCATTTTTCTCACAATTATGTTCATTATTGGGATCGGTGCACATGTGGACAGACATTACTCACTTGTTTCAGAGCTGCAGGCTCAGTGTCAAACAGCGGACAGCAGCTCTGAATTTGTGTTCTTATCTTCAGGCTGCGGACAGATGTTAGATAAGAAGTAAACAGCAGATTTACATTCCTTTACACTATCAGATGAAGGTGTCCCAAATGTTAATCAAGGGTACATTCCAATAACTCAATAGTGCCATATTAAGTGGACTTCATAGGGGCAAAGTCATGTCATATCATAGGGAGTGTATTTGTTCAGTCCCATCCAGAAATGCAGTATATGACATATTTTGCCATATATCAAGAGTAATATTACCATATATATTTTATGTAAGGTGATATTTTACATACTTACATTCTCTGGTTAGATGAAAATATATGTTTATAACAGTAATAAACGTATTAATATATTCCCATGGTAAAATTTGTATATGCACATGTGTATACAGTCTGTGGTTATATGTATATGTGCTATTAATATGCACTTTCTTAAAACAATATATTAACAAAAATCTGTAAAAAAGTATATATATATATATATATATATATAGACGAGAGAGAGATATACACATCTCTTATTGTATGATGAATGTGTGTGTGTGTATTATATAATAGATATAAATTTTTTAGATATTCCTGTAGGATGCAGTGGACAAGATTATGCAGTAGCCTAAGTCCTGAAACAGAAAAACAATGTTCAACTGCTTTTGAATGTTCAAATGGCCCAGTAGGAAAGACTTTTTTGTTTGCCGTTAGAAAAAAACAATGATCTGATGTAGTTTTGATAAAAAGCCCAATGGTTATAAAAGAAAAATGCAGAAAATATCTCATTATTTATTACTAATAGCTTGGTTTATTATGAATAGACACAAGCTTGCATTCAAACATTTTAAACAGCATATTAGCTCTTTCAAGTTAGTAGTCTTTCAGCTTATCAAACTTACATTCCCGGGTGAAAAGGCGTGCAAGGGAACTAAACATAATATCTCACAAAAGCAAGAATGTGGTCCTGCCATTATCATTCTTGGCAGGCTGGCATGATCTTACTGGCATGTTCTTGAAATCAGAACACAACCAGCATTAGCAAGAGAGATATTTAGTTTCATTTGAATCTGAGCCCTGTTCTCACTGTAGCTGATGAGTAGCTGAAATGCTTTAGGTATTCGTTTATTTATTTGTCTATTCAATAACATGGTTATTGCAAGGCCCAGGTGGAATCTGTGGACTACCCTTGGAAAAAACATGTGAAACATAGTCAAACGTGTTAAACAGAGTACTTATTAGTAGCTGGCATCCATAGGAAATATTTAAAGGTCCCCTGAAATGCTTAGAAACACGCAGCTCTATGTGTTGACGTCATTTGAACTGAAACAGGAAGACAGGGCGGGACATATCAAGCAGCCCCCGCCCCTTTTTAAAATAGCCAATAGCGTTAGTTTATATCACAGTTTGGGCTAGAGCCTTTCAGAGCCATTGAGCCCCGTAAAGCCGCATGACAGCCACAATCTCATCCATATTGCTATAAAATATAGCATTCTGTGTAGAATTCAAATAGCTCCGATACATTTTGTGGTCTGCGCCGACTCGTGCATATGATCCGCTCCGTGCTATCGTGTCTCTGGACCGGAGCAGAGTGTGTGTGCGGTGCGGTGGTTAGCGTGACCAGACTTCTTTTTTTTCTCAATGGAAAGCATATTTACACTGTTTGAATCGTTCCCTGTCCCCTATATAGTGCACTACGTGCCATTCACTGTACAGAAAATACTAATTCTGTGGACAAGTGTCCGATTTCAGCCGCGGCTTCAGCGTCTATTTTATAGGTCGGGGGCGGGCGCTTCGGATTCTAGAGAGCATTTGATTGGACAGAAAGTTTGATGAGAAGCTGAAGTACGATGTGACGTCAAAAAAATCGAAGTGAGGAACTGCAAGCTTTGAATGCTTATATCTTCTAAATGCAAATTTTGTCACTGTTTTGGAGCACACTGCCTTATAGATAACCTTAAGACTAACATATTGATACTAACACCCCAAAAAACTTTAATTTTGATTTCATGGGGACTTTAAGAATGAACCATACAAAGGCCAGAAGATGTGTAGCATAGCAAAGCACTAACAACCACATCAGCGGCATAGCAACACCTTGGCAACCAGTTTCGCTTGTCTGAAACATCAGCATCAAAAACTGCTTCTGTTATTATCAGAAGGTCCAAATGCATTACATTTTTCCCACACTACATTAACTCTTTTGTTTGTTGGTAAAAGACTTTAGGCTGTTATTCTGTACTCCATTCTCTGTAAGTGGCTGAGCAGAAACAAAGCAGGCACCCCTTCGGGAGTCCCTTCAGAAAAAGAACATCTGGACTGACCACGTTCGTACAATGTGGCAGACTTGTGGCAGAATGGATTTGTACACTCAGAGGACTTTGGTTTATGAGCAAGAGCAATTACATGCTGCCATTAAGGATGGTGGTAAACACTGTTAAAAAAAGGGTGTTCATCTCTCTTTAAAAAATGAATACAAGAGTTTGCATTGCTTTTTCTGAGTTGAAATATCTATATAATTGTTTAAAATAATAAACTACTCATTATAATAATATTATATAGATAGATTATATATATAGTATATATATTAATCTCTATATATATATATATATATATATATATTTTTATTTTTTTTTTTTTTTAAGAAAGTTTACCAAATCTTTGTCCATGTAGTTCTTTCCTTGTAGAAAAAATCTTTTTTTGAAGTTGTAATAAAACAAGAATCACTTCAGTACTTCAAAATTTCATATTTAATTAAATGTGTTACTTGTTACTTTAATTGATTGAGAAATTTACCAGCAATTTCTGAGTAAAAATCGTTTCAAAGTAAATCCTACACCTTTTCAGTGTAGCGAGAAAAGACTTGATCTTGGTTAGAAAATACTCTGTAATGGCCAAAGGCCACAAAACACCAAAAAGTAAAACAACATGATGAAGATCTGTTAGCCGAGCAGAATGCAAAGCTGCTTCTTTGGCTCTGAGTTACTGGTACGTCCACCTCTCCCCAATGATGTGACTGAACTTGAAAGATGCATTGTTAGTTGTTTACTTTCCTTTCCCCATCAAACATGCATCCTGGAGAGATGTTACAACTCCAGAATCAGACCTCAGCCTGCACCCAGGATGCCAGTTATAAAGAAACTTTATAGAGAGTGAAAGAGGAAAAACAGCTAAATGAACATGTGCATAGACTAGGAGCAATGGACATGTTTTGGATGTTCACACTATACATTTTACTTACTACATATTTACATCTAGTGATCTACACTGCTGTGCAATTGTTTGAGGATTTTCCACAAACTGGCTATTTTAGATCAGCTGAAACTAGACCAGACTTTATGTCAAAAAAGACTGTCAATGCAAGACTGTATTGCACTGAATGACAAAGCTTTCCAGTAGTGCCCTGAGTCAGAGACAGACACTCAAAACAAATGAAATACCTAAAGCAGAACTGACAAATCACTCCTCTATATATGACATATTTATAGTCACTCAAACTATACAAAATACAAAGAGGAACTGCGCACCAGCCTGAAGGAAAAAAAAAACATAAATAACCAGAGTTATATCGTTAACAAAATTACTAAAACAGAAACTAAAATTAAAACCGTAAAATAAAACATTTTCATTACTGGAAATAAAATAAATGTTAACCATAAAATAAAAAATACCATAATTGTATTTAAACTTTTCTCATTCTTATGTACTAAATAACTAAAGAAAAAATTAAATAAATAAATAAATATATATATATATATATAATAATCTATTATAATCTATATATATAATAAACATTAGGTAGTTCATATATAATAGAAAATAACATAAAAAAAATATATCCAAACACACAACACAAATACCAAAACTTTAGCTAAATTTGAAATAAAAATGGAAAATATAAAAATAAAAACTGATTCAAAATAATAATAAAAACTATAATAATATCTCAATGATACTAAAATAACCTGACTAGAAGATGAAAAGTCAGTATCATGTTACATTTACACAAGTCACAAAATATTAAATATTAAAACATTTCACAATTAATCTTTCCTGCTGTCGCGGAGCAGTCTGGCATCATGACAAAAAAAGTTGTTCCTGATTGGTCCTCTTGTGTGCATTCGAAATGCTGATTGGCTCACAGATAGAACCTTATAGAACCAAGTTAGAGTTTGTCTTTGTAGATAGAACCTTTTGGTTTTCTAAATAAAAAGTTCTAAAATGTACACAACTTAAAAAAAAAAGAATATGTGAATAACTTAATTTTGATAGAACCTTATAATTTCAAGGCAGCGATTTACTAGGAAAACAAATTTACACCCTTATGACTTAGTTTTACTGCAATCATCTGATGACTTTTGTTTATTTTCATGCACTATACCATTAAAGAGATAGTTTGCACCAAATTAAATTATCCTCATGTTATTCCAAACTTGTAAGACTTGGAACATAAAACAATACAGTATGCAAATGTATCTAAATCTTAAGTCATAAAATAGCTTTGGGCAAGACACAGATTGATTGGTTCAATTCATGAATAAAGCATTCCGTTTTTTGAACTGGATCAACTGCTTCACTGACAAGATTTGACTTCAAGGAATGAATAATTTATAAAATACTACTTCTCTGAGAGCTAAAACAGAGGTCAACATGAGAGAATTTTTTTTATTTATTTTGGGTGGACTGTTCCTTTAAACATTTTAAACTATGAACATCACGTCCAAATCAAATACAAAATAAATTCTTTTACAATGACTCTGCATGATACAGTAGATCAGAACGGCTCTAATGTCACAATCTGTTCTCTCAGTACACGTTGTAGCTTGCTGGACACGTTTGTCCGGGAAAGCTCAGTTCTTATTTACTTATTGCAGATGTCAGAAAATATGCAGGTATGACTGTGGCTTGTGGGATAATCTGATTCAGACTGCTTTACACAAAAAGACCAGACCAAACATGCAGCTCGTCAGATCTTAAATAATGGGCTTCCTCTGAACTTTGCATGTGCATTTGAAATGACAAACACATTTCAAATGTACAGTAACCCACAAGTTGGATTGAAATCTAATGTGCATGCAATTACATGTTTGGGAACAGAGGGCTTTGTTACATAGATAATAATCTCAATATGTCTGATATTGCACTTTGGTTAAATGCACAGTGCACAGTTCACAACTTGCTCCGTGTGGTGGTAAAACCAGCAGACTTCCGGTTACCAACCCTGAGCTTTAGCAGTTCTTATTAAATAAAGCTTTCACAAATTAAAGATGTACTCAACCTTCAGGCCATCCAAGATAGATGAGTTTGTCTGCATAAGCATTACATATCTTGCTCACTAATGGATCGTCTGCAGTGAATGGGTGCCGTCAGATTTAGAGTCCAAACAGCTGATGAAAACAAATCAATAATTCACAAGTCATCGACTCCAGTCCATCAATTAAAGTCTTGTGAAGTGAAAAGCTGCAAGTTTGTCAAAAACAAATCCATCAAGACATTTTTTATTTCAATCCTTTGCTTCCAGCCAAAATACAAGTCAATAATCCATAATACCATTTCCTCCAGTGAAAGAGTCCATCCCCTGTTATCCTCTGACATCAAAATCCACCAACATATTTGTTTAGAACTGTTTTGGCTTGTAAACAGTGCTTGACCTGTGCATATTTCTTCCTGATTCAGACTAGGCGACTTTTCGCTTTACAATACGTTATTTGATGGGCTGTATTTGTGTGGATTACTTGTGGATTATTGTGGTTTTTTTCAGCTGTTCGGACTCTCATTCTGATGGCACCCATTCACTGCAGATGATCCATTAGTGAGCAAGTGACGTAATGCTACATTTCTCCAACAAATTCATCTACATCTTGGATGTCCTGAGGGTTAGTACATTTTCAGCAAATTTTCATTTTTGGGTGAATTGTTCCTTTCAGCATCTTCAACTTCATGACACCCCAAATAGTCATGTAGTGTGAAAAGAACAGCGATCTGTCAACTTTGAAAATCGAGTAGTGTATCATCATTAGTGAAGGCTAGAATGGTGATAAATCAAAGTTTTTGTAGGGTTCAAAGTTGCTACCTTGATGTTAACTGCCCTCGTTCCTGAACCAAAGACTTTGTAAGAATTTACATGGTGACAAAGTCAGCTCTCTGACTCATAACAGCCCTGATCTCTTGAAGGTTCGGGATGTATCATGTTCACCTCCTAGAGATGAATAAACATAGAGTAACTTCTAGAACTCCAGGCATGCAGAGTAAGCTTAGGTGTGGGATACAAACCTCTGGCTTAAGTGGTCCTCTGAGTCTCTTATCCTCTAATTAGAAGCAGACGCCTTCCAACATGTGTCTCATGGCTTGCTGCCAGGATATTATACAACTACTGAGTAGATGGTTATCTTGCTTTCTTTGTGATAACTCAATGATAGGAAAGGGCAGATCGATCAAACTATATATATAGCTGTCTGATGTAATTTTAAACTACAGAAATTCTATATTGTAAACTATAGTAATATAGAAGCAATTGAATGTTATTCATTTTAATGAAAATTACACTGTTAATAAATGAAAAACAAATGATTAGCAGTTTACTGATTGAAAAATGATTTAAATAATGCCTTTTTATTGATACATGTTTATTGATTTATACTCATAAATTTAAAAAAATTAAATATAAGTATTGTATTGATATTAATATAAGTGTATTGACAGTACGTGGTATCAGATTTAAAAAAATATGTTTTATAGCCCATCTCCATTCGCAGAGTTTCAATCTCACAGTCACACAGCTAATAATATAACATACTGTGCAATACATTCCCATTGCCCTTACATGGGCTTATTTAGTTTGTCGGACCATTTGTAAAAACATAGAACTTGCTATTATGGTAAACTGATTCACAGAAGAAACCCATTACAGAATGATATGTTTTGACTGAACATGTATAGGATGGAGAAAGTGATGGCTCTTCCAAAAACAACAGCTCCTGAAGTTGTGGATGTAGTTGAGGAATTACGTACTTATTGTTGCCCCATTAAGTGTCTGACTTCCTATAATTGTTATTATGGAAGTGACATTCCCTGTTGTCTGAGTCTGATATATCATGTTCAGTTAAACAAGTTCCTTTTCTTATCTTCTTATGACTAATGGGAAATATTGATTTGAAAAGTAATGAGCAACATGCCACTTAGACTGCAATGCTTATAACCTACTGCATCTAAATAACCTTTTACATTCTATAACAATTAACAAAACTCAGCATAAAAACAAATAGCGTATGTTCATAAAATATTGCTTTGGAAATGGAAATGACTATCAAAATCGGTCTAAAATCACGGGAAAACCACAGACTTGGCAACACTGGCTGTTTGGTTGAGTGAGCTTTGCTTCACACATAACTACACTATTAGACAATGGAAAATAGACCTTTTTTAATTTCCCCCTATTTCAACTTAAGTAGTAATCAACTGGGTTGCACAAGTAATTTCAACTAAGATTGCATTTAACCGACTTATCAAGTCGGCTTTCATATAACTTATACAAAAGTTGCTCAACTTATTTTGATGAGTTAATGTAAAAAAAATATATAAATTGGCATGACTACTGACCATATCATTATTTACTATATAGTGTTCCCGCAAAATTTCACAAAAATTTCGCTATGTGCAATTGACTAATTAAAAAAGAAATAAGTCATTTATGTTTGAACATGCAAAATAAGGGCATGTTTCACCAACTAATTACAGGAACCCAAACTGGTGTTACCTCATCTAAACTGAATTTAATATTATCTATGCCCACAGGGAACTATGTGACTAAAAAAATTAATCTGAAGAAAGACTCAGTTTGACAGCTATGGTGTATTTTGGCCTGTTTTAGACAAAACATGTTGGTCTGTCTGTGAAATCTAAGAGGATAAAAAATGTCCTTTATCATATTTGGCTTAAATATGAAAGCTTATTTTTGTTCAATTCAATAATAAAGTCAAAAGAGATGATCACACACACGTATTTAATCATCAATTTACATATTACAAAATTGGCAATACATGTCTAACAAAGCTTTGCATAAGTTCACGGTTTACAAAAGCCTTTTAAGATGAGCATGTTAATCTATCTTCTCATCTGGGAAAACAAAAAATGTTTGACAGTGACCTTCAGACCAGAGGTTCAGTTCTTTCCTAGGGTGAGCAGCATTCCATGAGTAATGAACAGCTGTGGTGGTTCCTTCCAAAAGCTTTTAAAAATAGTGACCTGTTAATTAAGGATCTTAGACATTTTGTATTTGAGGCTTGAGCACATCAAAATACACAGGGTACACAAAGCTGTCGGTGCCATTGCAAGCAAACGTAAAACACGTCAGTCTGGAATCATTAAACCAACATTTTAATAGTCTTTGTTATCAGTGCAGTATGTGTCTGGTTTGCTTATTAAATGATGAGATTAGAGGAACTCTATTGGAAAATCCTCTGAGCGAGTGAGCAATGTTGGGGCTCAATGGGGCCTCAAAGGGGCCAAATCCCTCCACTTCAGTTGTGAATTCCTCATGGAGCCTCATGGACAGTGTTTCAGGTTTCTGACTCAAATAAACTCTCAGATTTAAAGATCGGATACAAAAAAAAGATACATTTTTAATTTTTGCCACCACATTCTGCCAACATGTGACTTTGGTTAAGATTGCTAGGTGGTTGCAAATTATGTTCTAATCTCTCTAGAGCAGGGGTGGGCAAACTTGGCCCTTCCAGGCCACTTTCCTTCAGAGTTTAGCTCCAAGCCTTATCAAACTCAGGGTTGGATCAAATCTCTGCAGGAAAGTGGCCTGGAAGGGCCAAGTTTGCCCATCACTGCTCTAGAGATTACTCTAGATAAAACTTTGTTGAAAAAATCTTCTACATGCCTTCTGTTTTCTGATTGATAGTTCAGGACTTTTAGTACAGTTCTAAAAAATGTCCACTTGAGGTCATGCCACACATTTTTTCTTGCAGTGTATTTCATGATTTTTATAAAGTAAATGTGAGAATAACTTTTATTTTGTTACTAATATTTCAACATGAACAATTACTGGACTGAAGCAACATACAGTAGGTTTACTTGATTATCCATACATCACATCAGTTTTTCAAAAAAAAAAGAAAGAAAGATGTAATTTAACACTTATTGTAAAGTGTTACCCCAATATTAAATTGCTCGATACTGATGATTCATTGTAATTAGTATTTGTTTAGTTAAAGGCTAAAAATAATAATGGAACTATATTGGAACTAAAAATATGGATTTGGTGTGAAAATTCTGGGTGGCCAGCATTGATAAGTTCACTTCACATCTGGGGAATAAACCAGATAACCACGCATCAGAAGTTCACATAATTTTTGCGGCCCCTCAATCTCTAGAGCTCATGCCTAAATCACTTCTGTCCAGTGTTCAGCTTTTTCTCACAGTATACTTCTGACGCTGGTCTTCAAAATCTGTCTAGTTTCCTGTGAAGAAGGCTATAGAGTCCCTCATTTCAGCTAAATTCTATCTGGGGCCTCAAGGGAAATGTCTTCAAGGAAAAGAACTGGGCTTGTTTAAATTCACAATGAATTAGATAAGGAAGAACCACTTAAACAACATCCTTGAATGGGAGGTAAGTGCCAAAGCAGACATTACAATCCCTGAATGGATTTGAGGAGTGACATCTTTATCAGGCGTGGACATAGATGGAGGCCTGACAGGGTCACCACATTCCAGAGGCTTCTTCATCATGGTTCATGTCATCAGCTATCCACTCAGAGCTGCTGACGGGGCATGACATCACCGTTCTGCTCACTGCAGCACTATTATGATGAGAGACCAAGAGGAGTCACTGCTTGCTCATGCAGTGCATGCAGGATGGAAATGGTAGGCCTATGAATATGTAGGAGTGAGACTGAAGAGTATTTAGCTCCTCTTGGTATATTAAATGTCACTGAGTTCATATGTGGAGGTGTTTTTCTCACAGTCCTTTGCTTACATCTAATTAAAGGGGTCATATGATGCAATTTCAGTTTTTCCTTTCTCTTTGAAGTGTTACAAGCTCTTGGTGCATAAAGAAGATCTGTAAAGTTGCAAAGACTAAAGTCTCAAATCCAAAGAGATATTCTTTATAAAGTCAGCCACGCCTACCTAAAACGGCTCGTTCTAACACGCCCCCACATGTCTATGTCACGATGTGGGAAGATTTGCATAACGCTGCCCAAATGTTCACGCAAAGAAAGAAGGCGTAACTTTTATTCTCGCTGTAGTATTATTGCCGCCACCGCCATGTCGTGGAGACGTTGTGAAAACGAAACTACTTTGTTTGGCCTTCCAAAAGAGGACGATTTCTTTCTGCTTCGTCATGCCTAGAGCTGATCAGTGCTGGTCGCTGAGGAAAACATCAACTCGTCGCTCTGTGGATCGCCGATCATCTTTCACCATGGATGACGCGGAGTCCGCCGGGTCTTCACATTGGTCTGCTGCAATCCTTCCGGACGCTCCTTCGTTGAAATTGCCGGCAGCGCCGTTCTCAAGCCCACAGGCCTCCGCTCACTCAAGGCCGCCGTGTGACGCTGTGTTTCATTGTGAAAGCGAAAACTACTTTGTTCGGCCTTCCAAAAGAGGACGTGACTAGATATCAGTGGTTAAGTTGTATTTACAACCCTGTTCCAGAACACTTCAACCCAAATAAATATTCAGATGTGTGCAGCACATTTTATGGAGACTGTTTCCTGATCCTTGTAGAGTAACGTTAGACTACAATGCTAGCTGTTCTGACTCACAGACTGTAAGTACGATTTTTTTTATTTAAAGAATTTGCACTGATGATTCAAACGCGAGTTTTGAGCAGTTAGAGTAGCGCTTGTTGTTTGTCATTACTCCAATCACAAATGCAGACATGGTTATATGTTTACACGGTGCGATGCAACGCAACGCGTAAAAGACAGCATAAGTCATTATAATCAGTAATTATGTCCCCAAGGATGCAACAAAATGGCCTTGTTTATAATGGTTTTTAACGGTGGGGTTAGCTATTTTTCAAAAACACTTTAGAAAACTGATTCGGGCCAAATAGCAAAACAACTTGTAGCCAATCACAATAGTGAAGTGAAGTGAAGTGAAGTGAAGTGGCATGTGGCCAAGTATGGTTACCCATACTAAGAATTAGTGGTCTGCATTTAACCCATCCTAAGTGCACACACACCGCAGTGAACACACACAAACCGTGAACACACACCCGGGGAGCAGTCGGGCGCCATTTTATGCTGCGGCGCCCTGTGAGCAGTGGGGTTTCGGTGCCTTGCTCAAGGGTCTTACCTCAGTCGTGGTTTTGAAGGTGGAGAGAGTGCTGTACATTCACTCCCCCCACCTATAATCCTTGCCGGTATGAGACTCGAACCCGCAATATTTGGGTTATGAGTCCGACTCTCTAACCATTAGGCCACGACTTCCCCATAAGGTGCATGTCTACCTCGTGATGTTAGGTATAGAGAGCTTTCAGTGCACAGGATGGACATTAGCCGAGCCGATCGACAGAAAGATAGAGATGGCGGATAAAAAACAAAAGAGGAAAACGTCTGCGTAACGATAAGGCAAGAAGTAGGACCCGTGTAAATATCTGATCAGCTTTCCAGCACTGGAGAGAACTTAAGGAGCAGAACTGTGATCGGACGCTGAGGTTGCTTTGTTTCTTTTCGATAGTTGAGTAACACCGTGTCTGCGCCGCAACAGCTAAAGTCTGCCTACACTGAACGCGATCAAACGACCGTTGAAAACCATATGAAATGTGTGTCAGCACGTCATAAACAGAACACGGCAGCAGTTTTCTGTCGGGGATTTATCGCGCCGCGCCTCTCCACGTCAGGTGAGACACGGTGTAACTTGGTTTTGCTTTGTTGTTCGCCAAACTATCGTTCCTGGGTTGCGTATTTATATTGGGCATATGCTATCAAATAGGGCAAGACCCTTTTGGGGTAGGGGCGTGTTTGTTTTGGTGATTTCAATTCAACATTGGCTAACAGAAATCGCTTACCCTGCCTTTAATTTTTGTCTTGCGCTCCGGCCGGACAGGGCATCACAGTATGGTAAGGGCGTAACATTTCCGTCACACGGTTGAGGTATTCGGCCAATCACAACGCACTGGAGAGCTGGCCAATCAGAGCACACCTCGCTTTTCAGACCGATGAGCTTTGTAAAAATCTGCGTTTCAGGAAGGCGGGGTATAGAGGAGAAACAATAATGTACAGTATGTGGAAAATAATGTGTTTTTTTGAACCTTAAACTGCATAAACACATTTCATTACACCAAATACACAAAATAATGTTCTTTTTAGCAGCGTCATATGACCCCTTAAAGGTAAATGAGTCAAAGTAGGCTATATGTCTGCCTTTCAAGTTTACAGCCCCCTTGTAAACTAAACCACTGTTTCATCTGAGTTTTGAATGTGAATTCAGAGTCTGTTTTGAATGTAATGCATTACATATTATGTGCCGCGAAATAATGGCAAAACATCTTTCCAATGAGTCGTCCTCGCGGGCTTCAGTTATTCACGTATCGACTCTTAAGAGTGTGTTAGTTTTAGTAATTTAAAAACATGCAGTGCAACCACTGTTGTTCGATTCTCAAACAACGACTCTTATAAAGCTGTTCTTTTTGGAGAATCAAAAACATAGGCCTACAGTGCGAACAGTGTAGTCCAATTCACGAAATAATGACTCTTACGAGATGCTTTTTTTTTGTGTGTGAATCAAAAACCTGTTATTTTTGGTAAATTAAAGCCATACAGCGAAGAGGGTGTGGTCTAACCTCAGTTTAACCTCTAAAAACTTGGCTCATCGTCTTATACATTTCAAAGTTATTCATAGAGCATATAACTCCTTACAAAAGATTCAAAATGAAACTACAACCAAATTACAACTGCGTCATCAGGCACCTTTCTTCGTATGTTTTGGCAGTGTCCTATTGTCAATAATCTGTGGACATGTAAACTTTGTTTTACCCTCTTTACTACAAATTGAATACATGGTTAAGCCAAGTTTATGTCTTCTTAATGATGATTCTGGATTCTGTTTAAGCTCAATACAAAAAAGTATGCTGGGTCCCACTTTATATTAAGTGGCCTTAACTACTATGTACTTACTAAAAAAATAAGTACAATGTACTTATTGTGTTCATATTGTATTGCAAAGCACTTTTGCTGCTATTGAGGTGGGATATGGGTAAGGTTAGGGACAGGTTTGGTGGTATGGGTAGGTTTAAGGGTGGGTTAAGGTGTAAGGGATGGGTCAACAGTGTAATTATAAATGTAATTACACGCAGGTATTTTTTAAAATATAGGCTAAGTACAATATAAAAACATGTATGTACACAATAAGAGCATTGTACCAAATTATTAATTTAAATGTAAGTACATAGTAAAGGCCACTTCACTTAATATAAAGTGGGACCGAATGTTTTTTGCTGGTTTTACAGCTGCAACAAAGACAATATTACAGAACTGGTTTACACCGCACATCTCCACCGCACATCTTATGAGGCTGTTCTTTTGGTGGATAAAAAATATACAGCCTGATTACTGTAGTCTGATTTAAGAACGAATGATTATGAGCCGAATCTATAAGTGAATCAAAAACATGCAGCATGACCGGTGTACTGCGATTCTCGAACAAATGACTCTCATGAGGCGGTTCTTTCAGGGAATCAAAAACATACAGCATGTAGCCCAATTCACGAACAAATGACTCTTGTAGAACTCCGAGAACTCAATAAAGAACTAAATTTTTCGACAAGAACTAAATAAAACAGTTGTTCTAAGCCAATGAGCTCTGATCTGCTATGTCAGAAAACCATTTCCTATTCGTTTTTAGTTTGCTTAGTAACAAATTCAACAAAATCTGTTTTTTTTTCTTTCAAAATGCATCAAACTAGTTTACAAGATCTTTCAGCAATGATCCTAATCACTAAGCCCACATCATTGGTGGGTGACCGTGACCTACCAACCCCACATCCATTAAAGCACAACTAAATGCCTTAAAAGGATTTACAACAGAAGCGTGGGACTATGATGATACTTATCAGTGTGATACATCAGTCAGCCCTGTATCACAGCAGACATGTGTGTCAACCTGAAAGTTGCTCCATCCAACCTACTAGTCAAACCAACAGTCTCATGAACAAAGACGAAACAAATAAGCAAGGAAGTTGCCAAAAACTTTTCTAGGGAATGATTGACTCACTATGTAATTAGCCATATTAAAACTTGTTCATATTTACACATGCAAAAAAAAAAAGAAAAAAAGTTGATTGTGCTTTGCTTAGTAAAGTGCGTCAATAACAGCATTAAGATCCCTGATCCTCTCCTTTCACTGCTGAAACTGTAGATTATTTCTGAGTACTCCCCAAGGTCTGGATACACCCTGTGGTGCTTTTGCCAGATCCACATACAACAGGAGCTTTGTGCAAATAGAAAGGCAACCTGCAACAGGACTCTTGGCATGTCTTAATCCAGACAAACTAGTTTGGTTTAGTGTTTGATCTGCCATTCTGTCTCAGCACATTCATATTGGAGTCTTAAATTACATTTGAAAAATTAAATAATCACAACTTTTGTAAATAAAATGCGTGCATTTAATATTTGAGAAGAGAGACCTGTCAGTGTTGTGGACTTGTTTTTCTGTGTTTTACCCCTGTCCTTGTTCCCGAGTCTCCTTTTATGGTCGTTTTCCTGTTATTGTTGAGTTGATTGATTATTCTATGCACATGTTTTGTTAATTATCATATGTATATTAGTTCCTTCTTTCCTGGTCCGGTCAACTTTGTTATTAGTTGTTTGATTTTGCTCCTGAGTTGTATGTACCCTGCGTTTTCGGAATTAAACTCTATTCAAGTGATGTTTGAGACTCCTGCGTTCTCCCTGCCACAACGAAATGTGACAGATGACCGGACCAAAACAGAGGACGGCTGAGGACAAGCTGTGGGGTTTGCGGCATGCTGGTCGGAGGTTGGAGCGGTATGTGGAGCCGTAGAGGTCGGGGCGGGGGCTAGGGCATGGGCCTTGGCCTCCCGAGCTCCCTGCTCTGCCGTGTTTACATTAATTATCCTAAGTATATTAGTTCCTGTTTGTTCCTCCATTCCTGGTCCGGTCAACTTTGTTACTAGTTGTTTGATTTTGCTCAACTCAAAGTCAATGGGGACCATCAACTGTTTAGTTACCAACATTCTTCAAAATATGTTCTTTTATGTTCCACAGAATAAAGTCATATAGGTTTGGAACAATTTGAGGGTGCATAAATGAAGAATATTTAATTTTGGCTGAACTATCCCTTTAATAGTTAAAAAAAAGCTGCTGCTGGACAGAGGGAAGAGGTTGTTACTGAGAAATGATTGACTGAAATCAGTGAGAAATGAAGTCAGTGACGTCAGTGTGAAATGGTCAGCCTTCATATCCGGTTGTATGTGAAGGAAGTTGTAATATGTCCACAGTAATAGTCTGGAATGTGGTGCAAAGGTCAGAGTCTCTCTACACAAGCAGCTTGTAAATTCTTGTGTTATTGACGTGAGAAATTTTAAACATGGGCATGGAAATCTTGTAAAAGATGTTCTGGTGGGTGCAGAGAAGAAGTTGAGATAGGAGATCTTTAACATCAAAGCAGCGCATGTTCACACTAATTATCATCAAACTCTATTTTTGTCCAAGGGCTTGTGTTGTGGAATTTGAACCACAATGCCCTGTGCAGTCTGTCCCCTTGTGGTGCATGTAAGAATTATTGCAGGCAAACATACCTCATGTCCTGCTGAGCCTTTTTAAAAGTGCTGGGAATCTCGCTGTACTCCGATAAGGCATTAGATAAAGTTTGAGAGCTTTTGACTGAAGTTCTAACCTACATCACAGAGTTATTAATCAGAGCATGACCGATTCTCTAAACAGGCTGTAGGCAGTTCAATCCAAAAATATTTCCCTTTGAGCCAAATATCTGCTGGCCCAGTCAAGTTAGACCAATTGTGACCCATTGTGATTGAAAAACCTTGTGGAATTTGGGTGTACTGTTCTTATTAATCATCATAATTATAGAATTTTTTTTGTATACTTCAAGCTTGCATTTCAATAGCATGAGATATATTTGATGAACACTAACTTATCCATTCATGCATTTCTTTATTATATATATAATAGATATAATAATATGAAACTATTTAGTGTAATCCATTTTTTTTTCGTATCCTTCAAACTCAATCCAAAACTCATCATATTGAGTGAACAAGAGAACACCGTAATATATGAATTTGTGAATTTAATTTATTGTACTTATTTGTTAAATAAAAAATACTATTATTGTTTATTGCTATTAGAATATTAGTATAATAATTTTTTTTGTATCTTTCAAGCTTAAATTCCAATATCGTAATATATACTGGGTGAATTATTATATTATATCATACATTATATTATTTATTGGTAAATAATAACAATGATAGTAATAAATTATTATTATGTTTTGATTTAAGAACTCTTGTTATTTGTTTTATTATTATTATTTTCTTATTACCTTATTAACTCTTATTTAATGAATGCATTATAGGTAGATGTGAGAGGTGATTTATATCCAGGAAACTTTCCTGGCCCTGGTCCGGAGAGTACCCATCCTCTTCCTCTGAGCCACGTACAGCCCATCAAACCAGCACAAACCTTGCAAACTTGAGACTGGAAAAAAAGAGAGATTTGATCTTGAGAGCAGTTGTTGAATGCAGTATCAGATGGTAATTGACAATGTTCTCTATATAAATGGAGTCACAGCTGCTGGTGGTCAGTGTGTGAGCTGATGTGAAAGGTTTTAGTGTCTCCTCTAATTACAATAATGCAGCCAAAAAGAGCCATTACTATTACATAATATAAACTCATCATGACAAATACATGGTGTTTTAGCAAGAAAGTTTGCGATCAGAAGTGGCAGAATAGGCCGTAAACTCGGCTGGAATGAACAAATGAGCTTGTGACAATGAGTCTAAATCATATTTAATGTCTGTCTGCCAGTTTACAAGACATTCAAGTGGGCAAATTGAGCGTAAGTGCAGCACTTCCACCGGAGCACCACAGACAAAACAACTGAGGGCCAACTGAGGGAAACTGGGTTTCCATGAGACAACAAACACGAGAACTACCCATAGAACATTAGAGAACTTTAAATAAATACATTCATCGGAAAGATTCTGAGCAGCATGTTGTTTGTTTAGTTCTGAATTCAGGAAATGCCATTCAAATTCACATCATATTAGTTCACTGTAAAATCTAATTAGTTGGGCTTACTAAAAAAAAAGCATGCAAACCGATTGCCTTGAAAAAACTAAGTAAAGTGAAATAGGAATACTATGTTGTACTGACAGGTGCTTAGTTGTATAAGTTATACCGTACACGAGAGTTCTAGTAACTAAAAAAGAACTGTAGGGGTACTTATCCTTTATTAGGTTTGTCCTCTTTGCTTAGTAAGAGTGCTTGCGCCTAATAAATTATACAGTTGCTTTGTCTTACAGTTGTTGATTTTATTTGACAATTGTATTTGCGTCTTGTGTCAGTATACACAACAAAAAGCAGATAAAATGGTGAGTTGGGCCACAAGTAATGACATAAATGAAATTGCAATTGTCTTACGCCTTGTCTGTGATTCACGTGCTTAATGTTTAAGTCTGTGTGTTAGCTTTAAGCATGTTTTACCAGCCACATTAAGAAATATAAACCCAATTAAACGTATCCTCGTGGTATTATGAAAAAATGATAGCATTTTGCTAAAGTTATCATTAAACCACACTAAAAATACACTGATGCCTTAATTAGAAGACAGGTCACATTCTAAATGTAATTTATTAACATTTATTCCTTATCTTCCTTGAATTCCACAGCTCTGTCTTCATAATGCATTACTGTATTATCAGAAAGTAAATTATTGTAACATAAACCAAGTTCAAAGTGCACAACCTAAGGGAACGCTAATCACTATAATGGTGCATAAAAAAACATTTTAGGAAAATCAACATCTATTTATGAAGTTACCTTATGTGATGTTCTCTCAAATATTTCAATTGTGTTGAAAATTCAACATTCAATATGACTTTGGGAAACGAGTGAATGCAGCTAGTGAAAGATAACTGCAGACATGGAGGAAATGAGTGAAAAGTCTATTAAGACTCTTTTTCTTTTCCTCTTCTTCTGTTGTTATGTTGCACATTAGCAACATATTAATGCACTGCTGCCTCTCACTGGTTTATTAATGTCATTGGTTCCTTTGTGGCTACTTGAATATTTTAAGTAAGTGTCACTCAAAAAAGTAAGTAAATTGTTTTATTTGCCTTGAAAGTAGCTGTGACTTAATAAAACCTAGTAAGTATAACTAAGTAAAGATTACTAACTAAATCCAAGTAAGGTAAACTATTGGATTTTACAGTGTTTAAGTGTAGTCGCATAAATGCTAGGCGTCATAATTATACCATCTTCTTGAATGAATGTGTTTAAAGTGTTCTTTTTAAGTTGTCACATGTACTGGGGCAAATGTAAATATTTTATTAATTATAATATTTGTGGATTTATATTTTATGTTGATTGATCTTTGTGTATGCATGCATGTCATAACTGTTTACAGAATGAAAACTGAAAATTGAGTAAGGCTCCACTGTGACAACTTACCCCATATTGTGTGACAACATGCCCCACTATTGGAGTGTGCTGAAAATAAACTGTATTGGTGTTTGAAGGGGTCATAGAAGCGATTTCAAGTTTTCCTTTTCTCTTTGGAGTGTTACAAGTTCTTGGTGCATAAATAAGATCTGTAAATTTGCAAAGACTGAAGTCTCAAATCCAAATAGATATTCTTTATCAAAGTTAAGAACCTGCACGCCCCCTAATGAGTGCTTGTTCTAACCGCCCCCACAATATCTACCCACTCATGTGGAAATATTAGCATAATGCCGCCCAAATGTGCACGCAAAGAAAGAAGGCGTGGTTTCAGGAACAGCAGTTAGTGTTGATGCAGCCATGTCAGGGAGAAGCTGTGTTTCAGTGCGAAAGCAAAAGCGCTTTATTTGTCCTTCCGGAAGTAGATGCATTTAGGATTCTTTAAGATTACTTACAACAGAACAGTGATTCATTTTATGGACGACCGTTTTGTGAAACTAGGAGAGGAGGTAATTCTGGCTTTGCTGTGATAATCTGGCTCTTCTGAATCAGCTACTGTTTTGTTATTAGTTTAAGTATTTGCTATTGACTGTTCAAATGCAGAGTTTTGCGCATTGTGTGTGTGTGCGTGCGTGCTTGTGTGTGTGTGAGCGAGAGAGACAGGGTCACATCACAGTGGAGTCAGCTGTCTTTACCTTGGCTTGTGTACTGCAAACACATATTAGCTTCATCACTGTGTCTGTCACGCACTCTGTTCCCCTTTCGGGCTCTGTCTTTCCATTTATTTTGAAAGATGAAGCTCACGCTTATGGTAAGGGGCGTTACGTTTCCGACGCGTGCTTGTGGTGTTCGGCAATCACAATGCACTGGGTCATCTGGCCAATCAGAGCAGACTGCGCTTGACGGAAGGAGGGACTTTGTTGTAGAAAACGAAGTGTTTGAGAGAGGCAGGGCATATAGGACCTAAAATAATGTACAGTATTTGAAAAATAAGGTTTTTTTTTGAACATTAAAGCATGTCAACGTTTTCTGTTACACCAAATACACAAAATATTTGATCTTTAAAAAAGCATCATATGACCCCTTTAAAAAAAAACACGTCCTGATTAGGTTCCTTCACTTTTAAAAGCTGCCAGTAGATGTCACTGTTTCTAAACTTCCGAGTAAAAGTGTGATCAGAATTTGTCCTTTATGACTTTCCGTAGCAGCTGTACGCGTACTACTGATGATTCCATTCTCAAAAATACAGCATTGATTACAGTTATAGTTTATAAAGTAGTTTAAATGATCAATGTGTTCGTTTTTGACTGCTAACGTTTTGAGATTTGATTCTTAACTTTTGATAGCGTTTAGTTTGGTAAGTAATGGCATTACTGTATGTCGTGGTGAGTGGAGTCGTTCTCGCTGCTGTAGTATTAATAACAGTGTTCATTTTACGATTATTTGGGATTTTACGACATGCATCTGAATATAAACCAGGACAGAAGGGTTCTGTGTCACTGCTGGTGGTCGCAGGATCAGGTAAGAATAGCGTTTTATATAATATATTATAGTGTATATATTGTGTATGTAGTGCATGTTTTTTTTTATTTGGAAAAATAACCTCAAACCAAATGATATGTTTTGGATTTTTTTTTGGTATTTTTCTTTTAATACGTAAATTTTTTTAATAATCTATTATTATAATAATTATTTGCTGAACACAAAGCAAACAATTAATGTGATTTAGATGTGATTGGATTTAGATTATAACACTTTCGCCTTTACTTATATATGATTTAACATAATATTTTGATGTTGGTAATAAGCTCATATCCATTTTATTTGCCAAATAGTAATATTTACATAATAATAATTAGGGCTGCACAATTAATCGAATTTCTAATCGCGATTACAATTACGTAATTGTTCAAAGCGGCAATTAATCGTTCAAGGTCCACTTATGTTATTCTGCACGCTTAAGATATGTTTTGTTTTCTTTCTACATGTTATCTTAAGGGTTTTTCCCATTATTTTAATTTTAGTTTTAGTATAACATTATAATACCATTCATATATTTACTTTTTTATAATTTATAGAAGAAACCAATCCGATGTGTAGTTGACATTTGAGGCTTAATACTATAAAAAAAAGCACTAAAGGTTTTTCAGCTTGTTTATTTTCATATAAAAATACGGCATGCAGTTGCATCAAACAATGGTATAAACATCATTCAATGTAAATTGTGATAATCGTAATTAATAATCGCAATTTCAAGGGAATAATCGACAATTATGATTTTTGTCATAATCGTGCAGCCCTAATAATAATAATAAAATTATTCTAATTTAAATATTGATAAATGGCAATTATTATTAACTTTAAATGTTTATTTTCTGTTTCACCTAGGAGGACACACAACAGAAATTGTCCGTTTGATGGGGAGTTTATCTCAGTCTTATAACCCTCGCCACTATGTGATCGCAGACACCGATAAAATGAGCGAAGAGAAGATCCGAACATTTGAAGCAGAGCAGGAGAAAAGCGGTTCACCCTCTCAGGTGATTGATCTACACTGAATATATCTGTGCACCATTAAAGGAACACCCAAAAATTACAATTCTGCCCTCATTCCAAACCCACATGATTTTCTTTCTTCTGTGATAATAAAAGAGAGAAATTCTGAATGCTGTTGTCTTACTTTGACCAGGAGATGGCAGCAGATCCTTTGAGGTTTTTTCTCCAAGCATTTGAACTGTGGATTTGAAATGATAGATATGACCTCAATCATGATATGTTTTCCTCTCTCTTATTTTTTAATCACAGTTCACTATTCACCGGATTCCTCGCAGTCGGGAGGTGCGTCAGTCGTGGAGTTCCTCTGTTTTGAGTTCCCTCAGCGCTCTGATGTCGTCCGTCCCACTGGTCTTTAGGCTTCAGCCGGATATAGTGGGTTCTCTCTCCTCTCATTCATTCCACCCATCATGATTAAGAATTAATTTCCTCTGTTCTGCAGGCTGTTTGTGTAACGCCCTTCCAGAAATAGCACATTCATAATATATTTATGAAATGATGCCTAAGGGCAGCCCAGCTCTATTTTGAGTATAAAGAGCATTTTATTGAAATTTAAATATACAGTATGCAAACATACTTGGATGTGATGAATATTAGTTTGCATTATCGAATTCGAAAATGTTAAGTAGTCAAGTCACATTTATTTTTCTAGCACTTTAATACAGCGTGCAATACAGTACAATAAAGACAGTAGTGTTATTATTTAGCTCAATAGTTTCCATTTCAATTCAGTTCAATAGGAAAAGTTCATCAATAATGAAACTAGTTCAATTTATCTCTGGGCAGCTCTACAATAGTGTCATTATTCAGCTCAGGTAATGTATTAGATTGTGTTATTAATGTACCATATTGTTAATCATTCTTTAATGTGCCTCTGAAGTAAATCTCTGTAACAATGTGTCCTTCAGATTAGCATTGTAGCGTCTTCTGCCCAGTCCATAACCTTGAGAATTGAATCATCCCGCGCACTGTTTTGGAAAACATAGCTTTTTATAAATATCTCCACCCTCTATTATTTATAGTTCAGATCATCTGCAAAATCTAGTCCAAATTCTGTAGTTTTCCGAAGGATTTGGCCTGAAAAGTACAGTTTTACGTTTTTAAGTCTGCTTTTTTTTTCCAGTTTCTATGCTGATTGTGGCGGGGAAATCTTTGGAATGGATTTAAATATGGTAGAATGTGTTTAATGCAATCTTATTGGTAGCATTGATAGCTAAAACATTGTCAGATTAGCCAAAAAGTCTGCATGAAATGGAAACTGACAGTATGCTCATATTGCATTTCTGGTTTTATTGTGAATAAATGGCTGTATTTATTTGATCAAAAACAGAAAAAAACAGTAAAATTGTGAAATAATATTGCAGTTTAACATAACTGTTTTCTATTTTAATATGCTTTAAAATACAATTTATTTCTCTTCTGCGTGCAAACTACTTTTCTGCATTATTACTCCAGTCTTCAGTGTCACATGATCCTTCGGAAATCATTCTAATATACGGATTTTTTTAGCGATGTTAGAAAATTGAAATCTTTTGTAACAATATACACTACCGTTCAAAAGTTTGGAGTCAGCAGATTTTTTTTTAATACTTTTTTTAATACTTTTATTTAGCAAAGATGTGTAATATAAGTGTTAGTAAAGACTTATATTGTTAGAAAAAAATTCTATTTTGAATAATTTTTTGAACTTTTTGTTCATCAAAGAATCCCGAAAAAGGTATCACAGGTTCCAAAAAATATTAAGCCACAAAAACGGTTTCCAACATTGATAATAAATCGTATATTAGAATGATTTTCTGAAGGATCATGTGACACTGACAACTGGAGTAATGATGCTGAAAATTCCGCTTTGATCACAGGAATAAATTACATTTTAATATATTAAAATAGAAAACATTAATTTTAAATTGTAATAATATTTCATATTACTGTTATTTTTTCTGTAATTTTTTATCAAATGAAGTAAAAAGTAATACAAATCTTACTGATCCCAAACTTTTGAAGGCAGTGTAAAGTTACACTAAAAGAAAATGAAAAATGTTGCCTTGGCCACTACCTGAAATAAAATACATTTACATTTTTCTTCAGTTAACATTTTATTTCAAGTCACCAAATAACATCAAATATCTTCAGGAGAAGTTGTACATGTTTATAACAACATGAGGTTGAGTAAATGATGGCAGAATGTTCAGTTTTGTGTGAACGCTCCCTGCCTAACACAAAAGCAGTAGTTGTTGTCACACAGCAGCACTGGGAATGTTTAAGCAGGTGATAAAGACGTATTTTTCCTTCAGCAGATGATAAGACTATCTGCTGTATAAGCAAACACTAATCCTGCTGTTTCTCTGCTGGTCTTCAGCAAGAAACAGAGCAAGGTAGGGGGGTTGATTTAGGAAAAGAGAGAGGGATGGGCAGCGTTTAAGCCCTTTTCAGGAATGATCTGCAATCCAGGGCCTCCCTCTCTCCCTCTCTCCCTCTCTCCCTCTCCCTCTCCCTCCCCCTCTCTCTCTCTCTCTCTCTCTCTCTCTTCTTCCTCATCGTCTCTCTCTCTCTCTCTCTCTCTCTCTCTCTCTCTGTGTCTCTCTCTCTCTCCCCCTCCCCCCTGTGGTTGTGTAATGAAGGGTTGTGAGCAGAGCAGCCGAGGGGTCTTGTTCTCAGGATGTGGCGAGACCTGACTGGCTCCTCGGCCCAGCTGCTTGACTCCTCTCACATGTCCCTGTGGGGGGTTTCTGCGTTACCGTGACGCTGCAGTGCTTGAGCAGTAGAGCTCAAAGGTCAGAACAAACCAGTCTAATCTCTGACGAACGACCATGCTAGTATTCTGTTCATCTCTAATTAGCGGCTTCTGTCCTCATGCTGACGTCACTTCCCACTTTTCCAGTCAGCCATATTTATTTAATGGGTCTTTTTTTTTTCACGTTTTTTTCAGCGTTTCACGTTGTTTTCACGTTAGTTTCATGGTAAAAGAGTTTAGATAAACTTACTTCATCTCAGAAAGAAATGTTATATTTTGCCTTAAATTCAAACGAAAAATGGAAATAATTTTCAATCTATTGTTTAATCTATGTGATGGGGGGTGGCCGCGCGGTTGCGTTTACTGCTTTATTATAAAATATTTTTATAATGTAATGTATTAATGTATTTTTGTGTGTGAGTATAAATGTATACTATTAATTTTATATATTTTTCTGTCTTTACGTGTTTTTGTTTGCACTGTGCCATTCTGTAGTGTTATTTTAGAATTATTTTATGTTTTATTTATTTAGCTTTAATTATTTTTATTGTTCATTTATATGTTAGATTTTATACTTTTCAACTTAATCTGCCAATGCCCATTCTAATTTCATGTAGGTGTTCTCTAATAGTTGTTTATTGTATTTCATTTCAACTTTTCAATTATCAAAAAAAATTTTTTTTGTTTGTTGTAGTTAACAAACTGTGTCATTCGTTGCTGTTAGCTCATTTTCTCATATTGTTATATACTATATAATCACCTTTTCTGGACCAATTACTTAAACAGTAATTTTAAGTAAAAAATATTTTAAAAAATCTATAATTTTGCATAAAGAATAAATAATAATGCAAAATCTGCTAAATGCCACCTCCAAGACAAATGCAATATGAATGTTTTTTATTTTTTTTTTATTTTTGTGAGATTCACCTGCATATATTTGTTATAATATATAATGCATGTTTAAGGTATTTTTTTGTTTACGTTTTATTGTTTATTTGGAATGTGAAATTACAATATAAGTACCAGGTGGCCTTTGATCCGCCGTTGCACTGCGACAGCAGGATTTCCTTTTTAGTCCAGCAGACAATGTCTAAGATCTTCTTTAGGGGGTCCGGCACCCCTATTGTGTCTGCGCGGTGAGGGATCGTCCTTCAGCATGACTCAGATATCAGCTGTTTGTTTTAACCAAACTCGAGCATGTCAGTGAAGGGCTGGGGCCCGTTCCTCCACATACCAGAGCGCAATTGGGGGAAATGGGGGGTCAGGTCTGAAATCCGGAGGTGAAGAGGGGGTGGATTTAGTCCTCTTTTAGCCATAAAAGGAAATAAGTGCGTCACGGTCCTCATGAGCTCCAGATGTGTCAGCACAAGCCAAGTGTCTCGGCCTGATTCCGCATGCCGCGAGGAGCAGTCAATAATGAATACTACCGTTCACTAATTACAGCTTATGTTAATACGTCAGTCTAGACCAAAGTGCGTACAGTTGTGTAACTTTAATAAATATCAGATTTTGTTTGCTTATCAGATTTGGCATGTGGCAAAATCTTTATTAGTTTAAAAAAAATTAACAGTTGCATAATAACCACAGCTTATTTTTATTAAGACTGAAATCTAAAAAACTGTTGATCAAGATCGTTTTAAAAATTGATTTCAAATCAGCAATAAAACTGATAGCACTAGTATTATATATTTTGCTTCTTTGCCTCAAATTATGCATAAAAATAAAACAAATTTAGGTTTGAGCAAAAATATTCTTGAGTAAACAAACGGGATGATATCAGAAAGATGATTGGCTATTTTAATGGGGAGCTACTATATTGAGTGTCTCGATTTCTGTCGTTAATTTTCTTTGTCTTTCTTTCTCGAGATCATCTTTCAATAATTAATTTCGAATCAGCAAGGAAATGGTATATATTTTGCATTTTTTGGCTTAAATCGCACACACACAAAAAATTTAATTTTTAGGTTACAGTAAAAATGTTCTAGAGTAAACAAATAGGTGATGCCTCTATCAGAAAGATGATTGGCTGTTAAAGTGGAGAGGCAGGACTTGCTTTCCTACTGCCGCTCCACTGTAAAAAAAATAAAATAAAAAAGGTTTTACCTGTATTTTGAATTTTGCACTTCATTGCATTGTTTTATAGGGTTAACCAGAAATGTCCATACAATTAATGGATACATTTATTAAATTGTTACGATTTCTTCCATTTATTTTCTTTAATGCCGCCTCCTCTCTCTTAGACTCACTTTGACAAGTTTACACTTGAATTGCTACTTAATTTTGCGATATCTTGATAAAACAAACTATTCTGCACAGAAATTCACCTTACGCAATCAGATTGTTTGAGAAATGCATTCAGTTTCGTAAGTGAGTCTAGCTGTGACGCGAATCCAAAATGTGAAAGAATACGGGAAAACAATTTGAAGAATCTGTGCTCCATAGATTTTGTGTGTGGGGGAGGAGGTTGTTACGGTTTACAATAACAAATAACGGGGTCTGGACGTTTGTGTGGTGGACGTCCCTTCACATTCCACAGAGCCTCCTCACTGATCCTGAGTTTTTTGTTTGACTGCATCGCCATACGTTTCATTTTAGCCTTATTTGGAAATGCAGTGGACGAAGCTCTGTGTGTTTTATTTATTTAATGTTCATCCATATGTTTATGATAGTTAGTGATGGATAGATCATAAAACAAGATCTGCATGTTAGAATATGTTAGGATATGCATGTAGAGAAATAATGTTCATAAACAAGCAGTTGGTGTGTAATCCTAATCACAAATCTAATGTCAAACCATAATAATGTGGAAAATGTAATATAAGCAATAATGTACAAAAGGGCATGCTAGATTGACAAACAACACAATACAGTTTATTAAAATGACAACTTCATTCTATAAATAATAGAAGTAAATAAATAAACAAATGAAATGGAAATGAAACACGTGCAAACATATATGCATGTAAACTATCTATAATATGGTATTGTTATGTATTATTTTATAATCATAAATAACTCTAAAATGAGTTAGCAGTTGTGTAATGTATAGTACGATATAGTATTTTAAATATGTATACAAGTTAATAATTTATTATATATTTAACTTACCAAAATGATATCATATAATGCTTTTGTAATGAACTGTAGTTTTTACATGTTTTTACATTATTTATTTTTATAATACATATACATAAATGTGTGGTGGTAAGATATTGTAATATTAGTATCTATATTTTTTTTTTACATTTTTATCATAATTAATAATAAATACAGTTTATTATTATAAATATTATATATATATCTATATAGTATTAATATATATATATTATAATAAAGAACAATTTCATCATGCATACCTCCTAATCCAACTCAATATACGATTAAAAAAAAGTTAAAAACATAAGATGCGGCATTCTTGCAGTAGAAGGACAGGCTGGCAAAATAACATCTCATCGGGTGTTTATGTTGTGTTGCGACTCAGATACACCGTATAGACAACCTTTTACTTACGCTTGTTACAGTTTACAACTCAGATTAACTTGTCCTGTCATTTACACCTGCCACCTGCAGATCGGGTCTGTGCGGCCTCGTCTGAAGCCTGAGAATTAAGGAACAAAGCCCTGTTACCCGTTTAATCTCCCTGGAGCTGCGCTGTATGATGTTTGGGTAATAAGGTGCCCTCACAGAATAGAGATCATTTAAGTAGTTTCGATGACCTCCTTATTGATTACATCTCATGCCCATACGGCCTTTGATTTATGAAAATTTTCCGCATAGTGTATAATCCCACTGGCTTTAGATAAGCAGCAGTTTAACATGCACTGGCCATAACCATATATTGATGAGTTATTCACTTTGCTTGTGGGACTCACAGCTGAGCACTGTTTATGTGGTGCAGTGGAAAGGGTTGGACTAGCGGTTTTGGTTGTAAACGCGATTGAAAATCATTTCAGGGCTCTTAACGTTGGCCTGGCCATGCAAGTAGGATTATTTTAATTTATATTTTATTTTAGTTTATGTTAGCCACATTATCCCACATATATATAAAAATATAATATAGTTTCCATAATTTATATTATTGCAATTTGAAATATTTATAATATTACTGTATATTACGCTGGAAAGATGCTACATAAGTTAATTATATTTTATATTGTATTTATTTTGTTGATACCAAAATGTATCAATATTAGACCTTGATCTTTAGAAAGGTTCAATATATAAAGATATATTAAGATAAATATGTTGGTAATTTATTTTGTATCATTTGTATGTGATGCAAAATTGTATTTTGCTTGTATACTATACAGAGAACATTTTTTATTTTTTTAAAGGAATAGTTCATCCAGAAAGTATAACACATTTTACAGTTTGAGCTTTAGACAGATGCTTTATTTATTTACAAAATGTATCGATATATTTTATACCTTGGGTTATATTTTATAGACCTAATGCATCTTGCAAAAATCTTAATATATTTAAGTTATGTACTTTAGATATTAAGCTTTGCAAAGACACTGTATGAAAAAAGTTATTGTTATGAAAAAAAGTTTCAGTATGCCATATGAAAATTATTACATTATCTGTTAGCTTCTTTCCTATTTTCTGCACTGACTTTTGGAGATAATTAAAATAGTAAATTTTTTAAATGGGTTGCACTATTGATGCAGCTATTGCCATGTTCGTTCAGATTAATTTTTTAATGAAGACAGACTTGGTGGAACAGTATTTAGCTGATGTGTTTGTTTTTACGCACATTCATGATTGCTAATGCCAAGTGTTTGAGAAAATGCAGAAGAGGCTAAAAAGAGAGCACCTCATATCCAGTTTTCACTATCAGTCTTTCTTCTCCTTAATACACAAAAAGAGCCTTGAGAAAAACAATCTGTTTTCTTTGATGCACATTCAGCACGCCACTGATCCGACAGCCCCAAAATGGTGTTTTTCTAACTCTTGATTTATGTCGTGTTGAAGTTTCACACAATGGCCATTTCAATTTGCACCACACTGATGACAGACTCAAATAGCACTCTGACAGCTTTGGCCTGTGCCCATAGCAAACGCTGGCCAATCTCTGTACACAATCCAGCAGCCCTTCAGAGCTGAAGTCAGCATCTCTCTGTTGGGTGACGGTGATCTCATTCCCCGAAGTGAACTCGCAGGTGTGTGTGAAATGTAAATACAGGCCGAGACACATCGCCCACCTGGTGGTCCAATCCATGCCCATCCCCATCGCTCATCTGCCTCCAGGTGCAGGATGGGAAATGGAGTGTCTTAAACTGTTTGGAAACTGGCAATAAATTAAATCCGAGCACCGGTGGGCCTTGAAGCAGACAGAAATGAACTGAAGCATATGTGAGTGGAAACGTCCCTCACCTCTGATGTTCTCACGTTGGCCGTTGTCCTCGGTTCCTGCCTCGTATCGGTTTCAGCTCTGAGCAGACAGAGGCTGGATTTTTCCAGTGTTAATGTGTCTGAGCAGTCGGTGTAAGATGATTTCTCCAGACCCCTGGGCTCGTCTCCACTGAAGTCTGACCGCCTTCCTGTGCCGCTCGCTGTCTCCAGTTTTGAACCAGAAAGCTCATATTTCTCCAACTCAGAGGACTCTGTACTTTATGCTGGCTTCTTTCTGCTGTTGTGTCTTAGTCTATATAAGTCAAATCAATAAATTTTTAGTTTGTATAGCACTTTTACAATCCAAAAGCAGCTTTACAGAAAATTGTAAATCCCCTGAATTAATTAATGGTGTTTCCCAGAGTGTGTCAAGTCAAGTCAAGTCACCTTTATTTATATAGCGCTTTTAACAATACAGATTGTGACAAAGCAACTGAACAGCATTAATTAGGAAAATAGTGTCAATAATGCAAAGTGACACTAGTAAACACTCATTTTTCAGTTAAAGTCAGTTCATCATTTATTCAGTGATGTCATCGTCCAGCTCAGTTTAGTTTAAATAGTATTTTTGCAATCATGTCAACGATATTGCTGGAAAAGAAGTGTCCCCAACTAAGCAAGCCAGAGGCGACAGCGGCAAAGAACCAAAACTCCATCGGTGACAGAATGGAGAAAAAACCTTGGGAGAAACCAGGCCCAGTCAGGGGGCCAGTCAGTTCCCTGCGACCAGACAACTAGCATGCAGGAGAGCAGAACGGAAAATCAATATAAGACGTAATAAAACAGACGATGACTAATATTAACAGCAATTATTATATGAAGCAATCAAACTTATAGCAAAATGTGGTTGTTCTGTATGTTGTTTCAGGGTTGGCATCATCTCAGGTCCTCTGAGGGGTTTGCATCACCTCTTCTTCTATCAGGTGTTCGGGAGCCGACTGAGGCTTTGTGTAAATCCTAGTTTAGTTAGTTACCACGGGATGTTAAAATCCCGTGGCAAAAAAGACAGAGAACAAATTACTAGAAATATTAGCGTTAGCCTGCTGTTTCCACCAAGCAAACATTATTGTTAACCCAAAACTAAAAGAATAATAATAAGGTGAAGTGAGTAGATATAAATGCCCAGAAAAGATTATGACGCAAGAAAGATATGAGATGCCATTATTTGACGCTGGGCAAAAGAGATGTGTCTGGAATCTAGATTTAAACAGAGAGAGGTGGCTGAACAACGACGGTATCAGGAAGCTTTCCAGCGTTTGGGCGCAAATGCGAGGGAAAAGTCTAACCCCTTTAGTGGACGTTGATCCAGGTATTACCAAAAGTCCAGAGTTTTGTGACCTTGGGGAGCGTGATGGATTGTAGCGCGGTAGAAGACTATTTGGGTACGCAGGAGCTAACCCATTAAGGGCCGTATAGGCAAGTAATAATATTTTGTAAATGATACAGAACTGAATAGGTAGCCAGTGCAGAGACTGTAAAAATTATGATATTTTCTTGACCTGGTAAGGACACTAGCAGCTGCATTTTGGACTACCTGTAGCTTTTTTATTGAAGATGCGGGACAACCAGCTAGCAGTGCTTTACAATAGTCCAGTCTAGAGGTCATGTATGCATGAACTAGCTTTTCTGCATCATAAATGGGTAACATGTTTCGTAGCTTGGCAATTTTTGTTTAGATGGAAGAATGCTGTTTTTGTAACTGGTGAAATAGGATTTTCAAAAGACAAGTTGCTATCGAATATAACACCCAGATTTTTGACTGTAGAGGATGTAACCGTGCATCCGTCTAGTTGCAAATGTAATCCACGAGATTCGTTGTACTGCCTTTTGGTCCAATAAGTAATATATCTGTCTTATCCGAATAAGAGAAAATTATTGGTCATCCAACCTTTACATTTTTAACACACTCTGTTAGCTAAGATAATTTAGAAGTGTGTGTCAGCAAATTCACTTGATGATTCAATCAGCGATGTGAACTGTGAAAGATACTGGTTGAAGGTGACTCTAAAACAGCATTTGAATGAAAATACCGTAAAGGGGTTCAATGTGCTATTTGAATTTTGTGTATTGTGTGAACAGACTATGTTGAGATGCTGTTTAAAGTTCAAAAAACACATAATTTTTTCAAATAAGTACATTATTGAGGTCCTCTATGCCCCGCCTCTCTCAAAAACGTCGTTTTCAACAAAGCCCCCTCCTTTGACAAAGCGCAGTCTGCTCTGATTGGCCCAGTGACTCAGGCATTGTGATTGGCCGAAAACCACAAGCACGTGTCGGAAATGTAACTCCCCTTACCATAATCGTGAGTGTCAGCTTTCAAAATAAATATCAAGACAGTTAATAATGTCTTTAGTTTTACCATCAGTTCAAGACCGAAAGGGGAACAGACACAGAGCGTGTGACGACACAGTGATGATGCAGCTACCACAAGCCGCGGTTTTAAAAGACAGCTGACGTGCTATGATTTCTGACAGACAGTTCACTCTCCTGTGATGTGACCCTGTTCCCATCTCACACACACACACACACACAAACTCTGCATTTGAACAGTCAATAGCAACTACTTAAACTAATAACAAAACATACTTACAGGCTCTGATTCAGAAGCGCCAGATTGTCACAGCAAAGTCGGAATTTACCCTTTTTTATTTTTGAAGAAATAGCCTCCTTTGTGCACCGCAGCTTGTATCTTATAGGTTTCAAAAAAACTGTCGCCATTAAAATGCGTTGCACAAATTGAACATATGGGTGTGTGTCTGTTGTAAATAAATCTTACCAAGATCCTAATTGCATCTACTTCCGGAGGCACAAAATAAAGTGCGTTTGCTTCGCATGAAACAAGGTCTCCCGCCCCATGGCTGCATCAACACTAACTGCATTTACTGAAACCACACCTTCTTTCTTTGCATACACATTTGGGCGCATTATGCTAATATTTCCACGTAGTGACGTAGATATGTGGGGGGCGGGTTACCCGTGTTAGAACGAGCCTTTTAGGTAGGTGTGACTGACTCTTAACTTTTATAAAGAATATCTCTTTGGATTTGAGACTTTAGTCTATGCAACTTCTTCTTCTTATGCACCAAGAGCTTGTAACACTCAAAAGAGAAAGGAAAACTGGAAATCGAATCATTAGGACACTTTAATCTTCGTAATAATCAAATTGAATTAGAGTAGAATTAATTAAAAATTTGAAATTTTCTAAGGTTAAAAGTGAGATTAATTTAAAATAAGAAGAAAATACAGTTTTTATTCTTAAAATGCATTTATTTATTTACTATTAAAATCTTTATAGATTTTGAAGCCATTTTGATGTTCGTGCTAGAAGTCCCTTACGGGTCACCAAGGCGCAGTGTTTGATCAAAAAAATGGTACTTTTGTAAAGTGATTATTACTATTTGAAATAATGTTTATAGTTGAATATATTTTTAAAACACTTTAAGTACGTATTTTTTCTGCTCATAGGCTGCTCATAACAATAATTTTTTATCAATGTTGAAAACAGTTGCTGCTTCTGTGGAAACCATAATACATTTTTTCAGCAGTCAATTTAATGCATCCTTTCTGAATACAAGTATTAATTTCTTTCAAACTTATATTTGAGTAATGATTATAAGTATTATCTTTTAATTGGGACAACTTGATTGTTTTTATTTTACAATATTACTTTTGGGGATTTTAAAGTAAGGTTCAATTTGTTAACATTAGTTAATGCATTAGGTATTATGAACTAATACTGAACAATACTTTTACAGCATTACAATTTGAATTAAATGAATTAACATTAGCCAATGTATTGTAAACAAACATTAATTAATGAGTAAACTAGTTGGACATTTATATATTAACTATACCCTGGATTATTAACAATGTGTAAAAAAAAAAAAACAAAAATACTTTGTTCAATGTTTAGTTGAATGATTGCCTTAATATAAGGTACATTCAGTTTTGAATTGTGTGAAATGTTATTTGTAAAGTGATTGTTTTGGTTATAATTTTTAAGCAAGTGTGTTGTGTTGTGTGTTTCAGGTGTGTGTAATGGTCCAGGGACGTGCGTCTCCTCCAATGTGTGCGCTGGTGGCCTTGCTCCTGGTTTTTGTTGTCCTGGGATCTTACCTAAAAAGAGTTCTGATCGTCTATGTGGAAAGCATTCTGTCTGGGAGACACGTCTCTATCCGGGGAGATTCCTTCTATTCTATTACTTTTCTGACTAATCTTTGTGCAGTGGGGCATCCACTGAAAGACACTACACGAAGGCCATCTACTAGGAGAGAACTAGTGTGAGGAGAACATAAAAAGAGAACATATACAGAAATCCTTTCTGTAGACTTTTATGTCGGTTATGATGTCGTTTTTTTGGTATTGAGAATGATTAGATGCATTTTGATAATGTTCTTCACATTCGATCATCCTATGCAGTACGCTGAGTGCTACACTAATAAGTGATATGGAACGTCACGCTTTTAGGGTCTGATTGAAATGTGCTGTTGTGTTCTACACACTCTGCCTATACTTTACGCCTCTGAAAAGTCAACAAAACTAAAAAACGATGAGAAGGTTTTACACAGGCAGGGGTTGCTTTAATTGCATTCATAGTTCAGGGTTTTTCAAAGGCACCACGTATGAAAAAAATGAAAAACAATATTTGTCTGTCGGATCACAGGTTTGTCCATGTCAAGGTTATATTGTCAGTCAGGTTAGTTAAATGGAAAAGACCTTGTTTTAAAAAAAAGATTGGTGACACCTCATTCTATGTGCGTGAATTGAAATACATTTTTACCCAACATTCCTGTGAACTATTTTCCAGTCATGCGCATTCAGCACTCTTCATGTCTTCCGTGCTGGTATGTGGTTCTAGAGGATGGAATGGGTTGTGAATTATACGACCCTAAACGGAGAAAAAAGATGGAAAAAAAGCGTGATTCGCAGCGTAGTTTTTTTATTTTATGGAGTCGTCATTGCCAGTTCATCTTGGTTCTAGAGATGAGACGCTCTCTAATACCTGTAGCATGATTGGCTAGAAAATAACTGACTGGTTTCTTGTGTCTCACAGAACAAAGCTAATAAAGGTAACTAAGTCATTTACTTCGCAGCCATAAAAGTTCTGCGACTGTGGACGGTCGAACAGATGAAATAGATGATCCCATCATGAATGTCGGAAGGTTATGTGATGTCAGGTATAATCGTGGTATTATGAGCATAGTTGCAAAACAGTAGCATGCAGAAATAAAATCCCCATTCATTGTCCAGAAATTGATTTTTAAAAGAAATAGGTCAACAATAAATGAACATTGAAAGACCGCGAGCCTTTCCAAAGTAGTGAGTTTGTTTCTTCATAAGCAAGCTTTGAGAAATGTAGCATTACATCACTTGTCACCAATGGATCCTCTGCAGTGAATGGGTGCAGTTAGAATGAGAGTTCAGACAACTGATAAAAACATCACAATAATCAAAACACTCCAGTCCATAAATTAACATCTTTTGAAGTGAAAAGGTGACCATTTATGGAACTTAAAACTCTTTATTGAATATTTTTAAACTCCAGTGAATAAAATGAAAAGAAGATTTTTAGGTAGAACTGATTAGCCACTAGGTAGGTAGTTTTTTGGGGAGGAGGTAAAGACCAACAGCAAGAGTGATTCAGCGTAAGAGAACCCCCAAAAGACTAAATGAGTGTAAATCTACAATGAATCCAGATTGAGTCTGAAATTATCATTAACACCATAAAATATTAAACAGGCTTACTGACTTTAGTTACTATAGTCATAAATTCTCTAGACTTATCGGGAAACACTTCATTGTTTAATCTCTCACTGGCTGATACCATCATCAATATAGTCGATATCATCCACAGTCGACCTGGCAGAATTTCCATTCAATTTCATTCATATATTTTATGTTGCATTTGATTTTTAGTTGGCAAAGGGCCTTCAGCGTCTGATAAAACAGGTCATGTTGTCAGATAAACCACAAGGCGAAGCTCAAAACATTCTGGCATTTTGTTTGTACCCATGTTATTATTAGAAATATTCACGAAACGAAATCAACCTTAGAGAAAAAGTCTTCATGTAGCTGTTTCCGTGTTTACGCTGCGCAGGTTGAGTGACAGCGAGAGATACTGATCTCCTCAGACAAACCACCTTCATGATAGTTGTTTTTTTCCTCATGTTGTTTTCACTTCAGCCTTTCAGACAAAATAACCCTGTAATTAGAGCCCTACCCAGCACATCACTCTCAAAGCATCAACTGGTCATTTAAAGCTGCTTGACAATACAGAAAATGACCCACAAATTCAGTAGCCCCCCTTTTTCCCCCCCCCTCAAACTGGCCAAGAACACAAGATCCAGGGGCGTGGTTGGATCCACATCTAGGGGGGTGGAGATGGTAGGTTTAAGGATCAGGGGGTGGAGACGGGTAGGTTTAGGTCTATGTAAGGTGGGAGGAGTTGGATCTGGATCCAATCACGCCCCCTGGATCTTGTGTTTTATGATAGACAGTGTTGATTGATTGATTTCTTTTGATAAATTGTGGTTACTTGCGTTTTACCATACCATAGTATATACTATTACCGTAGTATAAGGCTGGTGTCTTACTTGCTTTTTTATTCTTCATTATGTAATCTGGAAAGCACTTTTGGTTAGCTCCTGTGTTTTTTTTTAATTGCCCTATATGCTATGTAAAGTGACTTGCTACCATGGTTAATGTTAGTTTGGGCCATTAGTAACACTAGCAAATATTATCAAATTATTTATTGCTTAACAGACCATTAATGTACAGTCAAATAGAAAGAAATATTCATTTATTCAATTTTTTATTTATTAATTGAATCATATATATATATTTATAGCGTTTTTTATTAATCCGATTATTATAAGATTATTTTGTATTATTGTATTATAAGATTCTTAATAATGGTCGTTTTATTTAGATAATTAATATAAATTATCATTTGTAGTATATTTTCATTTAGTTTTATATATTAATATTTTAATATACCTTCATTTTGATCTGTGATTAATAATGTTGTTTCAAAATAAAAAATAAAAAGTTAAGTGAAAAAAATGGGATTATCCTGTTATTGATGTAGCATACAAAGAATCGAAAAGGACTATTACACCATACAATTGTAGAGATAAGCTACAGTTTTCCAGTAATCTGAAACTCGGTCAATAGTTTTGCCAGGTGATCTATTACTCTCGCCAGTGGCGCCCAGTAGAGCCAGAGAAACAATGCACGGTTTAATATGCAGAAGCGAGGCTTCTGATTGGCTCTAGCGGCGCGTCAGTCATTTAGCTCCACCCCAAATCCGCGATAGAAGCGAGAAGTTTTAGCGCGAGAGTCTCTGTTGTGTAGACTCACAGTGCGAGCGGATTATTGATGCACGCGGAGCTCCGACTCATCTGTACTGTGATTTTACTGCAGCTGTAGGACTTTACTTCACTCATTCCCTGTTGGTCAGCTCATTGTATTTAAGAGAAAATTCAAAACGTGAATCATGACCCAGTTTAACAAGGGACCAGCCTACGGATTATCCGCGGAGGTTAAAAACAAGGTACACTAAATTTCGTCATTTCTTTGTTTTGAACATTCACATATGTAAATTGTACGTTTTAAGCATGTGTGGTTTAGAATATCAGTTTTGATAGGAACAGATACTTGTGAATATTACTGCACTTTTAAAAAGTAGTTTATTCGGCATGATACGTTATTTGGTATTCATATGGTTTAGTTTCAATTGATCTTAAATTATTATTTTTAACTGTTTTACCTATGTGTGTTATTATGTAAGACTTTAACATGGCCATGGACGTTTCATTAAAGCTTTAACAGTTACACGAGTCTTTAACTGGAGGTTGAATCCAAGTGAATTTGAATTTAAAAGCACATTAATTATAAAAAAATAAGCAAATAATAATAACACTATTTAAGTAAGTGATGATTTAGATTATGTCTTTTGTTTAGTATTGATTTGGTTAAATGGAAAATTACTCAGAGTTAGCATCCCCACTTTTAAAAAAAGTTTATGATATAAAAATCATTTTTTGATAGAGAAAATTGATCTTCAGATTGATATTGATGGTTCCAGGTTTAGAAGTGACCCGGCAGAGATGCTCTCATGTTTGAGGTTAACATGACTATATTATCTATATAGTGTTAGCAATAATATGTTGGATATGAAAAATACTCTAAGGAGAGGAGGGTCATGTGGGAAAACCTTATGACTGTAATGTCTAGCCTTATCTTTATATATTCTTAGTATGTGCGTAAGTATTCATGCTCCAAACTGTCAGACAGGATGTGCATGAAATAAAATAAGTAAAGCCTATGAATAAACCTTAAGAGTGACCACCCCCCCCACCAACAACACACACTTCACATGTCTTAAGCATGCATCATCAGTGCTGAAGAGCTATTGGACTTAAGGAAATCTTAGTTTTCAGCTCATAAACAGGTAAATTCAAATGTTTTACCCACCTGCACAATCTTGTTGGTTCTGTGTCTTTCACTAACCCTTCGGAAGGAAGGATTTTCCTCTTGGAATTTACGCATTCCGAAAAGGTAGGACCGTGCGGAACAGCTGTGATGTGTATAATCCTGCTTCATTCAGAAGAGTTCAACTACTGGCTTTGATCTGTCAAAGGGTGTATTGCAATAATGACCGATTTAGCTCAATGAATGAGTGTTGCTTTTTTAGCCAGAAGCTTTACAGGAAATATTTCAGCCTGAAATGAAAATTATGTGATTATTTACTCATCCTGATGTTGTTCCAAACCCGTGTGACTTTTTTTTAATGAACACAAACGGAGAAATACTGGTCACTCATTGCATTTGCAATGAAGCTGGAGCTTTCAAGCTTTAAAAAGGATGCAAAACACCAAAAAAGTTGTCTATATAACTTTTGTGCAATGTCTTTGAAACCATACCATTTAGAAATGTAAGTCATTATTCTCTAATAATTTTCTTCTCAAGTGAGCTGCCAACTGCTGCAGCCAGATCATTAAGTTAGTGATTTGAATCAAGAATCAAATTCGGTTTATCAGACTGGTTTTGTTAAACTGGATGAACTGATTCATGTCATAAGAACGATTCATTCACGAATCACTACGTCGCTCAGAAACCCCGGTGCCACAGAAAACTAGATTGTTTCTCACATAAATCCATTGCATTGCTTCAGAAGACAGAACATGTAGTAGTGGTGCCTTGAGAAGTGGGTCTTAATTTATGCAAAACTCTTTTTTTTTTTTAAGTGGCCCAGCAAAGGATGAACACCCTGTGTTATAAACAGTGACATGTAAGACTAGTTTTGCATATTTAGTTCACCCCAAAATGGGGCAGTAGTGTTTGCACAGTCACTTCATTTCTGCTGCTTGACTTCATGGAGTAAGGATCATTATGAAATTAATATTAGCCACAAAATAGGTGCAGATTTTGCAATAAATAATTAAAATAAAAAATAATAAATAAATAAATAGACTGCAGCAATTAAAATTTTGTCAGAACCTCTAGTAAATTAAATGCTATTTTCTTTAGTTGTCTGTTCAGAATCGGAGGAGAATCATAATCTCTATTTGAAACAAACAGAAATTGTGATTCTCAATTTATCCTGAATTGTGCAGCTCTACTCCTATGTGTGACTGACTGTTTCTCCCATGACTTACAGTGACAGGCAAATGGTAATTTCAAGCCTTCATGTTTCATCAGTCGAAACATTCTTTTTATTCAGCTTAGCTATGCTTTGGCTTTGGCTACGATAGCTGGATGCCTTTGTCCATATTAGGGATTTCCTGCATGTCATAAGTTATTGCTTCTACTGGCCCGTTTTGTACTTTCTGTGCGAGAGTGCCCTCCGGCTTCGAGTATTAATGAAACATACACTGCATGAGAGTGTTTACGCCTCGGTCCTGACCGCATCACTGTCTTAACTGGGTGTTTTTAGGGAATATTTGCATTTATTCACATGCAATTGGATTAGCTACTCATGTGCTAGACTGTCATGATTTTGGCTGATGTAGGACACTACTGAATGATGCGCATCAGAGGGGGTTTAGGAGTGGGTATACACAATGCTGACTGATAAAGAAGTGCACTACACCACTGGTTGTATGATACTTTCATGATGCTTTCTTGTTTTGTTTTGTTTTGGAGCTAGGCATTCTCAGTCATCATGCACTTTCATGGGACTGAAAAGAGTGACCAGGATGTTACTCAAAAATTCACTTTTTTCCATAGCAGAAAGAAAATCATACATGTTTGGAAAGACGTAAGTAAGTCATGAATAAGTGATGACAGAATTTGGGTTATGATTTTAAAATGAAAAGCATGTGGCTATAAATACAACAGTGATTCTGACTACTTGCTAGTGGAAAGTAGTTCTAGGGACTAGTTCCATTACACCATTTCCCCTCCTAATTTTCCCTGTTATGGCAAAACTGAATCTTCAGTAGCCATTACTCCAGTCTTCAATGTTCTGTGAAGATCTTACTTAATATTAACCTTGAGACATTTCACAAAAGAAGGTTCTTCAGATTATAAAAGTTAAGAAAGAGATGGTTCTTTAAAGAATTTTTGATTGAATGGTTCTTTGTGGAACTAAAAATGTTTCTTCTATGGCATCGCTTTAAGAACCTTTTGAAGCACCTTTATTTTTAAGAGTGTAGACCATTTTTTAATGTTTCAAAAATGTGTGTAACTTCTAAATTGTGCTGATAGTCTATCTAAGTCAGCAATAGAATACGTAGGCTAAAATCATATTTATTAATGTTAATAATATGACAATATCATAGTTAATATTGGTTAAATGGGAGGGAGAAATTTTACCCATTCCCAGCTAGGGAATTTTTTTTTAAATAAAAGCACTGATGTTCAGGAACTGTGAATAAATTACTGAAAAAAAATACCGCAAAATAATAATAATAATAATGTTATCATGGCTATAATAACATCCTCAACAAACAAAAAATAGATTACCTTAGATAAAGTTTGATTAATATGTACGTACAGTACCGGTCAAAAGTTTAGACACATTACAGTTTTTAATGTTTTTTGAAAGAAGTCTCTTATGCTTATCAAGCTATACATTTATTTAATCAAAAATACAGAAAAAAAAGCAATAATATTGTGAAATAGAAAAGTAAAAAAAAAAAAATACTGACCCATTGAATTGCAAACTTTTGAAAGATATTGTTACAAAGAGCATTTGAAAATAAATTCTGTTATTTTTTAAGACTTAATACTTTTATTGCACAGGTGTGTTAAATCATACTTGCAAAATTAGATATGACTCCAGAAATAGGATATTTTAAAGTTGGCAAAAAAGAACTCCATTATTTAAAGTTTCACAATATTATAGTTCTTTCTGTATCTTTTCTGATCAAATAGATGCAGACTTGATGGTCATAAGTGACTTCTTTCAAAAACATTAAAAATGTGAAGTGACATGTGGCCAAGTATGGTGACCCATACTCAGAATTAGTGCTCTGCATTTAACCCATCCAAAGTGCACACACACAGCAGTGAACACACACACACCGTGAACACACACCCGGAGCAGTGGGCAGCCATTTATGCTTCGGGCCCGAGGGAGCAGTTGGTGGGTTCGGTTTGCCTTGCTCAAGGGCACCTCAGTAGTGGTATTGAAGGTGGGAGAGAGCACACACTTGTACATTCACTCCCCCCACCTACAAACCCTGCCGGTACGAGACTCAAACCCACAACCTTTGGGTTATGAGTCCGACTCTCTAACCATCTCTCAGAACCGGCCCTTGGTTTGTCCTTGTGAAACAATAGCAGCTCGACCTTATCAGACATGAGGAATGCAGGCAGTGTTATTCTGTATATATAAACAGAAAATCTAGTGGCTCATAACTGGTAAACTTTTTTATATTGTGCAGGGATGTTAATGACTGGATAAATAATACAAATGCTATAAGCAAATATTTTTATGCTATTCATACGAGAAATACCTACTTTTCAATCAGTATTAACTTGCGAGAACGTTCTTAACTGTGTTTGTTTCTAACCTTTTTTAGGTCATGCGCTTTCCAAGGACTTGTTTGTCTCGTTCCTTGAGTTTCATCAGCACTCTTGCTCGGCTGAAAGCCGAGAGCTGTTTTCTGCCTTTGTTTTCCTGCAGGCTGAACTTTGGAAGTGTGGGAAGTCAAAGCTCTCACAGTGAGATTTAGAAACATTAGCTTCCCAGTACATCAGCCTGTAAATGTCAACGAATCACCTTGTCAATAGAATTATTCCTTAAAATAAAACTCACAAATGACATAATGGGAAACAATGTTTTCCCAATCAAAATAATGTCCCTCTCTGGTTATGTAACAGCAGACACAAGGGGTCGTTCATTACGGGCTTGTTGCCAAAGCATCATCCTCACAGTGATGATATTGTTCAGGCTGGTTTATTTTTACACATGGAAGAGATGTCAGTTAGCAACCTATTTTTATCGCAACCATTCATGTTACTTTATATTTATCATATCAGTTGTTTTTGCCATGTTGTTTTCCCCATACAGTGGGTAGATGGACACACATTACTGGATGAGAGCTTTTGGAAGCCATTGGAGATTTGGTAGCTCTGTTTAGTAGTTAAATACATTCTCTTGTATGTTGCTTCCAAAAAATTTCCATTGTCAGAACTTTGAACATGGAGTTAAATATGCAGGAATTCCCCCTGAAATGTTTGGATGTGGCTCAACAGACACCTTGATTCTCTCAGGCCTGGGAAAAACTTTTTCAGACTGTAATAAATTCATATTATTCTTGGCTCTCACTCATATCTCATTCTGCATCTATCTTAGCGTGCATGTCTGTCTTGGAAAAATGCCAGTACTGGGCCCACAGCTCAAGCCCTGGTGTCCTGGGACAGGACGAGGGTCAGAACAAGGAGGTCACGGTGGTTCTTGGGTAAAACCAGACCAGGTTAACCTTAGGGCTTTGATCCGTCACTCTCTAATGCCACATTCCATGTTGATCCTCAGCGTAAAAACAATTTTACTGCCATACTGTGAGTGCTGATGGGCAGGCGGCCCAGTGAGGGGCCATTACATTCCCCCGCAATGTGCTGATCAGCAATATTTTCCAGGTTTGGTTAAGGCTCTGCGAAGTGTGGCCACAGTTGTTAACCCCATGTTGCCATTTTAGGAGGAACAGGAAAGTGTGTTTTCCTGAGGCAATTGTTTGGGGTCTATTGTTCAGCAGGATTTTACAACAGTGTAAACATAGACAAGGCTTTTTAAAGACTCTTGTTTAAAAAGATATCAACGTTTATTGAAGGTTTGAAATCCTGAACTGAAAATTTTGCACTCCTGTGCATTTAAAAACTTTGTGGTTTCTGAAATTGTGTCATTCTGTCATTCTCATTTTGAGTGGTGATTAAGTCAACAATCATTATAATAATTTTTTATACTTAGAGATGGTGATGTTAGTTTGGTGGAAAAGTTTAGTGACTAATCTGAGCACCCTAGCTATTACCTAGCAACCACCAAACAATGCTGAAAAATCGTGGTTCCAAAAATAACACATTTTCTTCACAAAATCAAGTTAGGATGGGCTCTTTTGACTTATCCACCTAGCAACCACTCAGAACACCCTAGCAATATCCTAGCAATCAATCAAAACACCCTGACAATCACCTAGAAATGCCCTGGAATTGTGGTTTCAAATATTACACACATTTTCTTAATAAAAATTTAAACAACAAAGTTAGGATAGGCTTGTTTGACTAAAGCTAGAAAGTAACCACCTAGCAATCCCTCTGAACACCCTAGAAACACCCTAGCAATAGCCTAGAATTGTGGTTCTAAATATTACACACATTTTCTTAATAAAATGTCAAACAACAAAGTTAGGATGGGCTTGTTTGACTAAAGCTAGTAAGTAGCCACCTAGCAACCCCTCTGAACACCCTAGCAATCACTTAGCAATACTCTAGAATTGCGGGTCTGAATATTACATACATTTTCTTAATAAAATGTTAAAAATGTAGTTAGGATGGGTTTGCTTGACTGAAGCGAGTAAGTAGCCACCTAGCAACCATCAGAAAACCCTAGCAACATCATAGCAACCAATCAGAACACCCTAAGAATCACCTTGCAATCATCCAGTACAGCCTAGCTATCAGCTAGCAATGTACTAGCATTGTAGTTGCGAATATTACACACACTTTTGAAACAAAATGTAAAAATCTAGTTACTATTGTTTTTCAGGAGAATTTTCAATCAGTTTGTGACTTAAACCGTTCCCTTTCAGATGTGAAAAACAAGTTGATTTTGCAGGTATAGTAAAGCAAATCTTTCTTCATTGTCTGCTGGGTATTTCCAGAGCGCATGGTTAAATATTGCCTAATACTAGCTGGACTAGTTGCTCGCATGTGATTAAATAGGCACACTTGATTTCAGCACAGCACCCAATATTAGTCAGAGAAGAAGGTCAAGTAAGAACATTCGTTTGTTTAACAAGTTTATTTTTGCTAAGTTAGCTTTTATGATGCCACAGTAAGTTATGCTCACTTCTGAATCACTCATTCTTTTAATAATAGAAGTTTTGCTTGTTTTTAAACAAATATGATTTTGTAGGATTGTAGATTCATGTCCATGTTGCTAAACTGTTTTTTTAGCCTAAACCCAAGATGAGAAGGTCATCCCTCCCCTCCTCCATTGTCACCACTGTTTTATCGATCTCTGAGGGATTGTTTGTCGAATTGATCATGTCGTGTTGCGAGTCCTTTCACTCCCTGACCTTCTTTTAGTCCAATGTTTGCTCGGTTTTTGTGCTGTCATCGGTAAGCTTTCAGAATTATGAGTGGGGGAGGAGAGCTAGAGGTCGGTCTCCAGCGGGATCAGCCCACAACCTTCCAGAATGTTCTTCTTCTGCAAATGCCTCTAACATCTCCATCAAGGGTCACTTTTCCACATTTTTCTCTCTTTTTTTTCTATCACTGGCTGTTTTCCCAGTGGACTGGAAGGAAAGACAAGACAGACACATGGTTCTCCAATCTTTGCTCAGTTTCTTCGTGGAGTTCTTCTGTTCTTTTCCACTCCTTTTGTCAGTCTTGATTTTTTCCGATTCATGTCTAATATAAATCACCCCAGTCAATGGCTCATTATATCAGAGATATAACATTCTTTGTCTCCCACTACATCTGAAAACATCCAGTGCTCTTTTGAACTATTTGGAACATGCCAAAAGTTCTGCAGTCCTTCAAAGATGAGAGACTGTGTACGGTTTAGCTTTTTGTCTGTCATTATAGGAGAAAAGTCATCTCGGCTGACCTCAAATTGCACAAGGGAACTGCCACACACCCCACACGCCATTTTTTTCCCTAGTGGTCTCACATTCTGACTGCTGGGCTGCAGTGTGGGAGGATGTCTGACTGATCTTCAGCTTGCTGAGAGACCTTCTATGGAAGTTTATCTTCAATTCCCTTAGGAGAAATAAAAATAGGCACAAATGAGACAATTGTTGGCATAAAGTACGTGGATATCGTAGCTCAGATAATATGTTGGTAATAGATTTGCCAAGATACCAAAGTGATTTTAGTATGATCTCAGTACAGTTTGAGACATCATATATACTTTGATTTTAAATGAGTATATTCATATATCATAGAGTTTAAATGGTACTTCAAAGAATACCATAGTATTGTCATACCCTAAGGGGCTAGTTTTACCTAATTTGAAAGTTAAAAATGACTTTCTGATATGAATATTATTTAGTTGAATAATAATTGGGTTCAGTAAGTTTTTTTTTTTGAAAGAAATTAATACATTTTATACAGCAAGGATGCAATTAAATTGGACCAAAAAAATGACAGAAAAACCATTTTAACTGTTGAAAATAAAGAACTGTTTTTCAAAAAAATGCTGTTCTTTGAACTTTCTGTAGATCAATCAACACTGATGCTAACAATAAGAAATGTTTATTGAGCAGCAAATCCGCATATCAGAGTGATTTCTGAAGGATTGTGTGACACTGAAGGCTGGAGTAATGATTGCTGAAAATTCAGCTTTGCTATCACTGGAATAAATTACATTTTATAATACATTAAAATTTGAAAACATTTTTTTTATTTGTAATATTTCACAGTATTGCTGTTTTACTGATTACTCAAATAATGCAGCCTTGGTGTGCATAAGTAACTCCTTAAAAAAAAAATCATACCGACCCTAAACTTGAACTGTAGGTGTAAATGAAGTGCACATATAAATGTACTGACAAACACATTTTTACAGAGTCCAAAACATGACCAAAAAACAGCAAATGCTAATGTTTCCCTCCACTCCTAAGGACAAGCAGATATGGCAATTAACAGACTGAAACATAAGCTAAACACTAAGAGGACACTAAGTAGATGTCTGTGTGAAAACTCGTTAGGACTGTGTTTGTTAATAAGGTTTGAGATAGCAGGCAGAAGGCCATGAGGAAAGCTCTTATCATGTTTTGGCAGGGAAAGAGACATCTACAGAAGCGTCTGTCCTGAACGCCTCCTGTTGAGAATATCTTCTCCCCCCTGTTTCCCTGTACGTTCCTTTGTCCCTCTCTCTCGTGATCTGTCTTGATAGCCACATTTAGCTTTGTCTTTGTACAGTCTGACCCTGAATGCTGAACTTGAAATGGAGCCTCTGTGATTGAAGCCATTTCCTGGAACTTGTATTATTAGCTGCTTTAAATAGGTTTGAACTTGCTGTGTTGAAATTGAATTATTTAATATCCTTTTATTTACGTATAAAAAAAAAAGTAAACTATTTTTGAAGGGTTTCACTTGATGCTGAAGTAATAGTTAGCGCTCATGAAGAAGAAAACAGACTTTGAGAGCCTGTATTAATGAGAAATTTGTTAAGGCATATTTGACTTTTACTACTCATACTTGATGCCTCAAATCAGTGTACTATTACTTTTATAAGATTTACTTCATCGCCTACTGGCCAATAAACAGACTAAACATCCATTGAAGGAGCAAATGAAGCCATCTCACATTTTGTTCAGGCATTTTGTAAAGATCTGCTGTTAGTCATAGCTATCTGTTCTGAGCACATTATTCAATGTCAGCTGGTCAGCGGTGCTATTTACAGTCAGAAAAGTCCTGAGAAAGAGCGAAACAGCCAGAATTGATTCACACTGTAACTCTTTGTGGGAATTTAATGCTCTGTTGTTGGCACAGTCGCATGTCGGTGTTGCATCACAGGCTTTGAATGCCATTCTATTCACAAAGGAGAAATCCAAACAAAGCCAGAAAAAGAGTTTTTATAGGCAATCCGATTTAATTAGGCTGCATTTGTTGATTTTACATGAGCTCTAATGCAACTTTGAAAAGTCAAACAGGCCTTTTAAATGTTTCAAACTGTTGTTTTGATGTGTTTTGAAGTCAAACACGTTCTGTGTGAGGATCAGCAAAGTGTATATTGACATTACAATATTTGAGATTACAGAGATCACATTACAGAAGAATCTAAAGGAAGACTGTCCAGGACACATTACTATGAACCTGCAGAGCCGGTTTGACTCATAAATGACTGATGCGTGTTGGCTGACTCACTCATTGGATTATTTCTTCTCACAGATCGCACAGAAATATGACCAACAGAAGGAGGACGAGCTTCGTTTCTGGATCGAGGAGGTGACTGGCATGCCGATCGGAGACAGCTTTCAGAAAGGGCTCAAGGATGGCGTCATACTGTGCGAGTAAGTTGGTAAACATAAACATACAACTTGGCCATGTGGGTTTTAACCAGCCTGAGCTAGTTTGCTGGCCTTAGATTTTCTCCCAGGCTGGTCTGTTGGTCGGTTTTAGAGTGGGTTTGGGCACATTTCAGCTGGTCAGACTGGGAGACCACTTGACTGAACAGCTAAACACCAGCTGTGCCAGGCTAGGAGACTATTCATGGCACTATTAAAACATTGCTTGTTTGAGCATCCTGGCTGGATATAATGACACTCAACCAATGGCATACATTTAGACCGGGACTATCTGTATAGGTGACCAGTGGCAGTAAACCTCAATGAAAACAATCATTATTTTTGCAATTCCATTTGGAGATGCTAGTAAAACCGAAATTACATACTTCACCTTTACTGTGTCCATAGAACATGCTTATATTTGTGATGCTTACAAAACAGAATTGAAATCACTCCCTGTTTTTATTCTTTTCAGATTGATAAACAAGCTTCAGCCTGGATCAATAAAAAAAATAAACCATTCACAGTTAAACTGGCATAAGGTAAATATCTCAGAGGCTCCTAAGGGCATTGTTTTCATCCAGATCAGCTCCTTTGAGAAGTAATAAGGGGATTCCTTCCAAAGTGACTTATAATACAGCGTACCAATCACATTGGCAAATACTAGGACAGGCAGCTGAGAAAGATGCTTGAACCAGAAGCTGCTAACAACTGCAGATGCCCCTTTAGCATTAAAAACTCTGAAGTATCAGAACTCTTTATATGCTGTAAGAATAAATGGACCCATTCATGCACTCTTTGAATCATCCACCAACAACTAACTCTTTTATCTGAAAATGAGGTAACCAATGATGTTACGGAGAAACACAGTAACACACCCTTACTGTTGCCATTGTTTTTTCAGCTAGAGAACATCGGGAATTTCATCAAAGCCATTCTAGCCTACGGGCTGAAGCCCAATGACATCTTTGAAGCCAATGATCTTTTCGAAAACGGGAACATGACGCAAGTCCAGACCACACTTCTTGCTTTGGGCGGTATGGTACGTCTGCGAGTCCTTCAATTCTGCTAAAGTCTTATGTTGAATATTCTGTAAAGGCCTAATTTAAAAAAAAAACTTTCCTTGAGTAAAATTATGACATTTGGTTGATAGGTTTAATTAAAAAAAAAAACAATTGAACATATTATTGACAGCTTAAATTTTGCAACTATAAAATGCTTCTTTCTTTTTTCAACAGGCAAAGACAAAAGGGATGGAAACGAACTTTGACATTGGTGTGAAATATGCAGACAAGCAGCAGAGACATTTTGATGAAGAGAAGATGAAGGCTGGCCAGTGTGTCATTGGACTTCAGGTTGTAGACTCTTTTCCTGGAACTTCATGAATGTTTCTACATGAATATTTTTATTTTTGGGCCTTTTTCATACTTTAAGCAGACAGGACAGAAGGAATGACAGAAACACGTGGGGTAGAGAGTTGGGAATTGGATTGGCAAAGGAGCGTGAGTCAGAACTCGAACTCAGGTCACCAGACATGCAGTTGCACTATATGCCAGTGCGCTAACCACAAGGCTATCAGCACTGACATGAATATTGTTTTTAAAGGAAGCCTGACCGTTGTGTTACCTAATTTGTTTTGTGATGGGGCAAAAAGGGAAGACACGTTACAAATTAGTCATTTAGCTTATGCTTTTATCCAAAGTAACTGTAATAACCTCAGGTTAGGCAGCTACTCAAGGCCACAATGGTGATCAAGGATCATTCACTGTTAGGTTTGAACCTACAACCATTGAGCAAGTCTAAATTTAAAACCAAACAGCTACTCAACCAATATCAGTGCAGACATGCTTCTGGGAATGGTTTCTAAAGATAAAGATTGATTGGAGGACCAGATTGATTGGAAAAAAGTGTTTTTGACCCACTTTTGAAGTGTTTCTGATTTTCGTTTCAGATGGGAACCAACAAATGTGCAAGCCAGGCTGGGATGACTGCCTACGGGACCAGGAGACACCTTTACGACCCCAAGACGCAGACAGAGAAACCCTATGACCAGACCACCATCAGCCTGCAAATGGGCACCAACAAAGGAGCCAGCCAGGTACACCCAAACACAGACTATATCAACAATATATCACACAAAAATGATCAAACATGACACATTTACCATGTGTTTGTCTCTCTCCAGGCTGGCATGTCTGCCCCAGGCACCAGGAGGGACATCTATGACCAGAAGGCAGCTCTGCAACCAATGGACAACTCCACCATTTCATTGCAAATGGGAACCAATAAGGTGGCCTCTCAGAAGGGCATGAGTGTGTACGGCTTGGGACGGCAAGTTTACGACCCCAAGTATTGCGCCACCCCAATGGAGCCAATAATCCATGCCAACGGCAGCCAAGGCACGGGGACGAATGGCTCAGAAATCAGTGATAGTGACTATCAGGCAGAATATCAAAAGGAAGAGTACCAGGGCGAATACCACGATGAGTACAAGGAGCATTACAATGACCAGGGCATCGACTAATAGAGAACGCTGCTGCGCTGTTAGTCAAAGCAGTATTAACACAATGTATATCAACAGAGCAAGTCTTTGCAATGCCTTTTGCTTCTCACAGTTTCCCCTTCCCTCCCAGCGCATGTGTTTGGGTAAACATTTGTGAGTGGTGATATGTCAATTCTGCCATCTTAACAATGGTGAAATTGATCTTTTATAATTTTTTTTTATAAAGTGTTTTTTATGGAGTATGGAGAACTGTAAAGAAAATTTTCTAGTTTTGCAGTACGATTGTTCGTTTTACACCCTACGCCTTGTCTTTTGAGTTAATTTTGGCCTTGCATCTTGTGAGCGAATTGTTATCGCTACTTTTAAAGCTTGTTCGCCATTGAAATCCCGCTCTGCACCAACTGCTCTGCAGTTTGAAGACATTCCTTCCTAAGTCATTCCTTTTGAAGTCATTCCATTTAGAATTCCAAATGGCTGGAAATGTTACAAGCTACAAATGTTAGCGTTTTAAAGATTAGCTGACTGGATGACCAACAACATTCCGGTATTGCTTAGTTTTTTTGTGCCATAATATCGGAAAATCTTTCCAATTGTATTTATTGCCCTGCTTTTCATTATAAATCCTATGTCATATGGTTCTTTTATGAATAAATTCTATGTTATAAATAAAGTATTGAATGTCTTCAACATATGTCTATTATTTTGACCATTATTGCCTTTAAATTTAAATATAGATGCTCGGTTATTTATAAATTCGAACTGATTTAGGTTTTATTAGGATTATAACACATTTTCTCCTTTTTCCCTTGGTCAGACTGGTTATTTGCTGTTGTCCTGCTGAGGTGTGGTTTCTGCAGCGGCCTTGATTTTGTTATTTGGGTTTTTTGCTCTTGTATCTTTTATGAGGGTGATTTGAAGTGGCACAGGGCCTTAGATGTGTGCTGACTCTGCCCAAGTATCACAGCACAGCCATAAATCTTGTGTTTTTGAGGTTACGCTCAGAAGCGTTTGGAAGTTGCTCCTTGTGTCGATAGCCCAGAGTTTCTGGAAACAGTTATATAACCACAAAAATCAGTGAAAAAGAATCTAAAGTAGAGCAAGTCAGTGTTCATGCACCAATGCATGGAACTACTGCATTTTGTGCATATGTATATGCTTGGGTTTTTTAATGAATTACTAAAAAGCACTTGTTTGTGTCCTGGGAATGAAAAAAACCTAAACCTTCAATTAAGTCAATGAAATGCTGCACTTGATGACTTTACAGTTCAGCCGGTGTCCATGGAGGGATTTGGAACGAGTTGCACACCACTGAACTGAATTATGCTTCCCCTGCCGTGACCTTTCTGCATTCTTATTGGCCGCGGTGTCAACCGAAACACAACGGAATGGTAAAAGTGTGATGGGGCTCGTGATGGAACATTCCAGACGTATTGGACCAGTTTAAGTTGGGTTGAGGCTGCGGACTTGAATTGAGAGCAGAAGAGCATTTATATGTGCAGCAAATAACATGTTAGAGTTGCATGTTGCATTCTGGGTCATTCTGAGATATGTAACGTAATGCCACATAGCAAAACATTATTCTGTTTCCATAGCGATTTGGGGCAATGGAAGGCCAATGATATGTAAGAATTCTCTTCAATGTGTAGTCACTGCAGTGGTTGCAGTCATAAATGAAGAACTGAGAGTCTACTAATTTAAGTAACATGTTAGTGCTAAATCTGGGTGTCAGTGAACTCGGCTATTGTGTAAGTAAGTGGGTCCACATGAGGAGAGGACCACATAAAACTATATCCGTGCGTACAGGACAGTGACATGAGAAAGCAATGGCATTCACTCAAGTGCTGCCCCATGCCCCTCCCGACTGTGTTACTCCGGTATAATCAGCGCTTTGTGCTGATTGCGGAATCCGGGACAAAAACACAAGACTCAATTAGAGAGAAGGTCAGAAAAGACTGTTACCACAGCAACCACGGAAAGCCTTTAAAGGCAGACGGGAACTCTACCGGTGTTGTAGCCTATTGTATGCTGCGTCACGCTGCTAACTGTGACACCCTGGTGCCAGTTGAGGGGCCCGGGGCCAAAACCATGTGCAGTCATCACTGTGCCAGAGCTTCAGAGAGGGTCATGAGGTAGTTAGTGGTGTTTGCTAAGGCAAGCATCACTATTATTACTGTTCATAGAAACCCGTAACACTAACTTCAGCATGTCATTCCTCCTGCACTGTTTGTGCTACGGACATAAATTATGCCTCAAATCATGCAGGATGTTGCCGAAAGGTGTGCTAATAGTTTTCTTCACTAGCAGGTGTTAAAATTAAAGTCAAAACAAAACATGGATTTACACTGAAGGACAGACCTGAACCAACCAAAAGATGTGTCTGGAGTTCATTAGCAGATCAGCCCGGTTCCTCAGACTGAAACTCACTCCATCCGGCCTGGAATGAATGGAGGGGGGAAAGGATGAAGAACAAAGATATACTGATCCACAGACAAACACGCTTCGAGGAATTGTGACGGCTGATCACCATGAATTCAGTCCTTGCTGTAGAGGTGAAAGATTGAGAAGTGGGCTTTAATGAGAACCATGGTTTATAGCTGCTCTCCCAGTTTAAATTTCACTGGATACAAGCTGAAACCATGTGTCCGTGACATCTGAGACTTCCTCACATGCCTGTGGATATTTTATTTTAGCAGAACGCTCACATTCCCTGGCCTCTCAGTCTCTGAATTTCAGAACGAGGAGCTTAGTATTGATCAGGGTTGCCAGATTTTCACAGCAAAACCCGCCCAATTGCTACTCAAAACTAGCCCAATAGCTTTTCAGGGGCGATCCCCCGGTAAAAATCTTGTAATATACACATTTTTTGGTGAGATTCCCCTGGTAAAAGTCGCATTTCATGGGGATAAATATCACGTTATTGGGGTTGCTTCAACCCGCGAACATGAAAAACATCCCGCGGCAACAGTGTAAAACAGGGGTGCCCAAACTCGGTCCTGGAGGGCCGGTGTCCTGCAGAGTTAATTAATTTGCCTCAACACCCCTGCCTGGACGTTTCAAGTATACCTATAAGAGCTTGATTAGCTGCTTCAAGTGTGTTTAATTGGGGTTGGAGCTAAACTCTGCAGGACACCGGCCCTCCAGGACCGAGATTGGACACCCCTGTAAAAGTAGCCCAAGTCCGCGGGGGGGGAAAACCGCGTCAGTGGCAACACTGGTATTGATACGTCTCCTTTCAAATCCAAAGCAGTGGCCTCTAGCCATCTCCATTTATCCCCCACATAGGCTACTCAACTCTGAAAGGGAGGGATCTTTTCTCGGCGGAGAGGAGGAAAACTGTGCTGTAGTTGAAATGCCAAAGATGATCTTTATAATTTAAAAGGAGTTTCTGTTATAGTACCTCCCGTTAATCTAAAATAGCTGAATTTGAGTTGGGAATCATATGCTATCTTCATAAAGCCCAAAGTAACTTTTTGTGACCCAGGTAGACAAAGGCGCATTTTACAGCAAGGTGAGAGCGTTTCTGGTTTCTGGACTACCTGTAAACTATGCCACATATTTTATGACATAAGCTTCTGAACAATACAGGCCACATTTCTCCAGCATGATGTGAACCCTCTCATATTTAGTCGGCTTATAAAAAAGAAGGTAAGGAAAATCCTCTGTTTTATAACCAATTAGTTAACTATATGTTCTATTTACAGGCGGAAAACAGCAACAGGCCTGAATTATAATCGTCCCAGACTTCATCAGGCCAACGCATAGTGGAAACCACACATGGGACATGTTTCCTATTTATAAAAATTTTTAAATAAACATTTAATATTAAATAAATATTATAAAGCTTATTTTCACCATGGAATAAAAGACAAAGCTAATTGCGCCTTTTTTATCCTTAGATTATATCAGTTAGCAGAATTAGCAGAAAAAAAGATATAAACTCACAATTCTGAGAAAAAAGTCAGAATTATGAGATATAAACCAGTAATTGCAAGAAAAAAGTCACAATTACAGTTATTTTTTTAGTCCATAGTAAAAACAAACTTGACTTTTTCTTGCTATTTCGAGTTTATATCTAATAATTCTTCTTGAGACTGTGAATTTCACAATTCTGACCTTTTATTCTGAAGTTTATAAAAACAATTTGAGATGTAAACTGTAACCTCAGAATTGTGAGGAAAAAAAAGGAAAATATATTTTTTTTTATTAAATTTTTTTTTCCAAATTCTGTGGCAAATAAACTTCCATAGATATTTAATGAAATATCTAGTCAAAATGAAATCTAAATTGCCTCTATTTATTCTCTAAACACACTTCCCTGGGTTACATTGTGTACAATTTGTTGGTGCATACTCTATTATATATATGCATCTAAGAATCATTTAAGAAGCATCTTTAACTGAAGGCCTAAATGATTCTTTAGTTGTCTAAATGGTTCTTCAGAGATTAAAAACATTCTTGACTTTTTTTTTGTTTTTTTTTAAATCAATTATGAGGTGCTGGGTTATTAAAAGTTCCAGCACATAGATGATTTTCTAAAGAACTGGACTGTAAAATTCCTTTGTAGAAATTAAAGTTATCTAACAACTGCAAAACCCTTTTTGGTTCTATTAACTTGAGAGTCTAGATGTATTGCATCGGTGGATGTCATCTGAAAGCAATGGAAGCACATTTGCAGATGCATTAACTTTAGATTTACAACAACACAAGCATTAACAGCCCCGGGGATTATGACACGCTCTCAATTTCTATAAAAGTGCTTCAAGATGAATCACCAACCAGTGAGGAATGTCCTCGCACGTCGAGCACACATGTGAACAAAATCTGAGACAAAGTGTTAGAAAGGAAATCGGTGTTCCCTTTGGCAGTGAATCCACTGGAAGAAAAACAGGCCTTTACTGTACCTTTTTTTTTTTCCGGTGGCTGGCTGGCATCTCGCCACAAAGTCCAGTCTGTTGCATGAGCCATTTTGAATGGCTTTGTTAAAGAGGAATTCAGCCGAAGATCTCAGACCTCACTGGTCTAATTAATGCAAAGATTCTGGAACATTACATAACCTTGCTATGAATGCATAAACCACTGCTCTCTTTCTCTCACACATCAGTATTTTTTGTATTTTTTCGGACTGCTGGACTGAGGTTGAGTTATTTCAAACAGAGGGTTGTCTGTAACTTTGAGCCTGTTCTCCTTGAAGGGAGGAATGTTCCTCTGTTCAAACAATTACGTTTTTGCTTAGGTTGTCCTGAATGAACTGAAATAGCTTTGATTAGTTTGTGGTTCTTGCTAAAGCGGCATTGTTAACAAGTACAAAAAAATATATATACAATTTATTCGTAATTAATTTATAAAGTCATAATACACCATTAATCTTGTGTGAAATTCTAAAATCCACTGGTGTCAGTCAATATGTGACTGATATGTATATGATGACTGATGATTTTTGTCCTGTGGCCCCACCGGATCTCCTCTGATTTGGCCATTTCAGCAATATTGGCATCATGATATGTGTGTTTTGCTGTAGCCTATGTGTAAAGTTGGTCAAATGAATATTCTGTGTCTTCTGCATGAATGATGAGAAAGGGTACGACGGAGCTATTTAATATCTATTTACATATTTCAGAGTGCCGGACAGTAACTAAGTACATTTACTTGAGTATTGTACTTAAGTACACTTTTTGTGTATCTGTACTTTACTTGAGTATTATTTTTTCTGGGAACTTATGACTTTAACTTCACTACATTTGAAAGACAAATATTGTACTTTTCACTCCACTACATTTCTATCAAGGTCCTCGAAGTAGAAAGTCGTTACTATGTAGCAGCTTTGAAAGTCAGTGGGCGATTTTTTTCTTCTCTAAAACGTGACTTTCTTTTTTTCAGACAGTTTATCAGTAATCACTCTTGTAGGGCTACATGAAGGGATTTCTCAGCATTTTTTGAACACTGACCAGTTGCAAATGTGATATTTATTTACAACAATTCAATAACAGGAAGTTAATATTGTGGTATATATTAGACACAATATTGTCTGATTTTGCTAAATTGTGTAAGTGAAAATATTACCTATAAAGCCACAGAAGAACTGCTGTGCATCTCCTAATAAAACACAAAAGGTGTTTGACTTGAAGTAACACTGCACAGACTGTTCTGTGTGTGACATCAAAGTACCGCGAGAGCGATTAGACAGCATTTAAAATGTTTGTTTTGATGTCAAATAAGTCTTGCTGTTTGCTTTTTTGTTAAAGCAGTGTTGCTGTTGTAAAGTTATACAGCTACAGTTGTGTTGCTGGGTTTTAAAGCAGGTTTGATTTTGTTTCTCTCTTATCACTCTGTATTTACAGGATTTCACTGTCCACTCTGTTCAAATGTGGATGAATGGCTACACATACAGTGGGGAAAAAAAGTATTTAGTCAGCCACCAATTGTGCAAGTTCTCCCACTTAAAAAGATGAGAGAGGCCTGTAATTTTCATCATAGGTATACCTCAATATGAGAGACAAAATGAGGGGAAAAAAAATCCAGAAAATCACATTGTAGGATTTTTAAAGAATTATTTGCAAATTATGGTGGAAAATAAGTATTTGGTCAATAACAAAATTTAATCTCAATACTTTGTTATATACCCTTTGTTGGCAATGACAGAGGTCAAACGTTTTCTGTAAGTCTTCACAAGGTTTTCACACACTGTTGCTGGTATTTTGGCCCATTCCTCCATGCAGATCTCCTCTAGAGCAGTAATGTTTTGGGGCTGTCGCTGGGCAACACGGATTTTCAACTCCCTCCAAAGATTTTCTATGGGGTTGAGATCTGGAGACTGGCTTGGCCACTCCAGGACCCTGAAATGCTTCTTACGAAGCCACTCCTTCGTTGCCCCGGGCGGTGTGTTTGGGATCATTGTCATGCTGAAAGACCCAGCCACGTTTCATCTTCAATGCCCTTGCTGATGGAAGGAGGTTTTCACTCAAAATCTCACGATACATGGTCCCATTCATTCTTTCGTTTACACGGATCAGTCGTCCTGGTCCCTTTGCAGAAAAACAGCCCCAAAGCATGATGTTTCCACCCCCATGCTTCACAGTAGGTATGGTGTTCTTTGGATGCAACTCAGCATTCTTTCTCCTCCAAACACGACAAGTTGAGTTTTTACCAAAAAGTTCTATTTTGGTTTTATCAGACCATATGACATTCTCCCAATCCTCATCTGGATCATCCAAATGCTCTCTAGCAAAACTTCAGACGGGCCTGGACATGTACTGGCATAAGCAGGGGGACACGTCTGGCACTGCAGGATTTGAGTCCCTGGCGGCGCAGAGTGTTACTGATGGTAGCCTTTGTTACATTGGTCCCAGCTCTCTGCAGGTCATTCACTAGGTCCCCCGTGTGGTTCTGGTATTTTTGCTCACAGTTCTTGTGATCATTTTGACCCCACGGGGTGAGATCTTGCGTGGAGCCCCAGATCGAGGGAGATGATCAGTGGTCTTGTATGTCTTCCATTATCTAATAATTGCTCCCACAGTTGATTACTTCACACCAAGCTGCTTACCTATTGAAGATTCAGTCTTCCCAGCCTGGTGCAATTTTGTTTCTGGTGTCCTTTGACAGCCCTTTGGTCTTGGCCATGGTGGAGTTTGGAGTGTGACTGTGTGAGGTTGTGGACAGGTGTCTTTTATACTGAAACGAGTTCAAACAGATGCCATTAATAAAGGTAACGAGTGGAGGACAGAGGAGCTCTTAAAGAAGAAGTTACAGGTCTGTGAGAGCCAGAAATCTTGCTTGTTTGTAGGTGACCAAATACTTATTTTACCGAGGAATTTACCAATTAATTCTTTAAAAATCCTACAATGTGATTCTGGATTTTTTTTTCTCATTTTGTCTCTAATATTTGAGGTATACCTATGATGAAAATCACAGGACTCGTCAATTTTTAAGTGGGAGAACTTGAAACAATTTGGTGGCTGCTAAATACTTTTTGCCCCACGGTAGATGTGGCACAACACTGTGCAGAGCGTGTGAGAATCACTTCACCTGCTTTTGTGGGGGTGGGTAGGGGTGTTAATTTTTTTCCCCCATAGGTTTTTAACATTCTAAAAGTATCCAAAGAATCTACAAGCTTAGTACGTGTGTATTCAGCAGGGTAAGGTATTTAAGTTGCTTCAGAAGTATTGAAAAGTATTAGGCAACAATAAAACAGTGCATGACATAAAAAAGGAAATTACTTTGGTACTGTACGTCTTATAAAAAGCAAGTATTATGTCCGTACTCAAAGTAAAAATCTGTCTTTACAACTTTTATTGTAATGGAGTAATATTTGACAAGCGGTATCTGTACTTTCACTCAAGTAATGGAGTTGAGTACTTTGTCCGCCTCTGATTATTTGTAATCAACAGACAGGCGTGCTTGCTAATATCTTCTACACATGAGATTTATGGGAATGAGATGTGTTAACTTGGCCAACCAAGACTGGGGATGTAATTAGGAATGGTATTATTATTTGATTTTACGTAAAGTTTAGCATGTCAAAATATCTAGACCAGGGTTATTAGTTATCATAGTTAACTGAAACTAAAACCAAAACCAAAAGAATAAAAACATTAAATATATATACAGTATATATAAATAATTTTCAGATAGTTGCCATGGAAACATTTCTCATTTTCATTTTGCTTAACCTGATGTATAACTAAAACTGAAATAAAAATGAATATAAATTGTATATCACTAATAATATATTCTAATACTTCAACTTTATCCTAAATTGAAATGAAAATGGAAAATACTAAAAATATAAAATCAATATATATATTTAAAAACACCCATGATATCTCAGTGATATTAAAATAACACTGATCTAAACCCAACATAACTGAGCTGCTTTGGAACAACGTTTTGGAAAAAGCATTCTTTAAATTACTTTCAATTAAATAAATTTTTTTTTTTGCAGTTTCTGTTACAATTCGTTTCATAATTATGTATTATAATTGTATCCACAATGATGTAACTGCTGGTGAAACATAAAATGTTTCACCTGATTTATGCAACAGCACTATCCACTCCTAATGTTTTCCTCCTGAAGCCCCACAATTGATTCCAGATAACTTGACACTCATACAATGTCTTCAGGCAGCTGGAGTTCAAGAAATTTCACATTGTACATTGGCAGGCAACACAGACTATTAATGAAAGTTAATCTTAAAGCAGCTTTTACCCTAGTCAGGCCTGTTTCATTGTGCCTGTATGTCTTAGTTAAGTTAGCCCACTCTGTTTCCTCAGGAAGAGGCTTGGAGGATGGAATGATTCCGCATGGAGCCTGATGAAGTGGAGGGTGGAGTGTGACACAGATGGAGGAAAATCATGTCACTGTGGTGAAGGATTTGACATGCACAGCATTTGGCATTTGGCAAGTGAAGGAAACATAAACTAACTTTTTGTTGGGTAACTAATGTTAAAATTAAAGGTACTGTATTAATCTGATTACTGTAATAATCTTACTGCAGACATCTCATTTGGGATGTGGAAAGTGAGAATGCTGTATCAAATCTCTGCTTGCATTCAGGTCCCTGTTCAAAATCTAAAAAAACTAGAGATAAACTATGTAGACTGACTGCTCTCTGGTGGTGAGTAGGAGAAATTGCATTTTCATATTTTGTGAAAAATAATGCGTGGGTGTCAAGTTAAGTATAGCAATGTGTTGTGGCCTCTTGGCACCTGTACAGATGATGAATCATACTTTACCCTGGCCTTATACTGACAGGAAATTAGCATGCATGTTTGGAAAATTCTGCCAAGTGTGATGAAAGAGCTGTTCTAGTGCCCTAGTTTATCCACCACACACACGGGGTCAAAATTTGAATTTTTAAAAAAAAAAATTTAAGCCACCAAAGTGACAAAGCCACACAAGTTTGATATATTATGGTTCTGAAAATAAATAGAATGTGCATTAAAAGAAACTTTAATTTCGGACACTGGCATAGATCAGTCATGGGAAACCCCTTTTACCTGTTATTCAGCATATTCATGAATGGGGGAAAAAATAGAAAATATATCCTAAAAATATCTGAATAATGAGAATGGTGATTAGAGGAGAGTACTGATGGATGGAGCTTCATTAAGTAGTTCTCCATGTGGTTGGGGTGCAGTGGTGTGTGGCTCTGACCTAGCTATTTTTAGCTCTGTGGGACAAAAATGGCTCAAAATATGAATCATCTAAATCTGTCCTCCTAACGGCACTTACAAAATAAAGAAATAAAAATTATCAAGCGGAATAGCCTATATGGGGGTAAATGTGGTAATCATTCAGTTTCAGTGATTGCTATGGTAATACTATCACTGTACCATGCTACACATTGTTTATAAATAAACTAAATCATGTTTTAATACTCTTATTAAAATGTCTAATTAGCTACATTTAGGAAAGACACAAATCTATGAGAGCTTTTCACAAGTGTTGTGAACGAATCGGTTGTGTCTAAGAAATTTAGCTATTTTTAAAAAGTTTTTGGCAACTTTTAGCAACTTTTGTAAAGTGACGCAAATTATAAAAAAAATACATTTTCATCTAAATTACAAAAAAAGAGGAAACCATTGAACAGCTAGCCAGCCAAGCAGCACATCAACCTGGAGAGAGCTAGAGAAACAGTACAAACAAATGTGCATTAAGTTGCAAGTTCAAATTGGTCAATAATAAATGCACATTTATGACACAGCATGTTATTAGCTTTATATATAATTGTGTTCAGTAGATACACTGTCGAAAAACAATAGGTGGAAAATAAAGACGTAACGTATTGTCCCTTCATATAAACAGTCCATTGTGTCCATTTTTACGCGTTTTGTGTAGCCACTACTAACTACCAGTACACTGCTTAAAACTATAATTGTTCAGAATGTGCAGTTGTACTAGTTAATGTTAAAATACAATTTGTAACTGTTCAATAATTCAATGTTGTAAAAAATCAGATCATAAAGATGTTACTTGTTACTTTTACAAATTAAAATATTTAATGTTTATAATATTTTTATGAACAAATAACATTTAAAAAAAAAAATTTTCACTGAGATTTGAGTATAATCTCGTTGTGTATTCTACGTAAAAACGCTGTTTATTTGTTTTTATTTCTTTATTTTTATTATTAGACTTAAAGAACATAACATGCAACATTTACAACTTTAACAAGACATCCAAAAATATAACACAATTAAAGGAATGGGTTTACATTACATAGAGAAAAAAAAAGAAGAAGACAGCATATACCCGTTCAATTTTCAAGTAACTTCAACTCTTTAGTAAATAAAATTGTATCTCTACATTTTTGTTATCAATACATTGAGAGACTCGAAAAAAAAAAACAAATACAAATGAAAATCAGTCATAAAGACCTTCAAACAGGGTTTAGAACTATTTCTTTTACTTTTATGAACATGACATTTACCAAATAAAATCATAAGATTCATCATAAATTTGACAGATGCATTTTTTGATTCAAAATATAAGATAACATCTTTGGATGTTAATTCACAATCATAACCAGATTTCTGTTGAATATATATATAGATAAATCTTCCCAGAATTTTTGGGATTCTACGTAAAAATGCTGTTTTGTGTCATGGTTATGCAATGACGTCATCACGCAATGACATCACAATGACATTTAGCAACTTTTAGCAACAAGTGGATCTGCCTTTAGCAACTTCCCCTGAAAATTAGTTGGCAACACTGAAGGAGACTTCAGAGACACCAAAGGAAACATCTCGTTCGTAAACGAACACAATCGTCACATTTTATGAATTATATAGGCCTAGTGTTTATATTATCAGTATATCATAATTTACTCGAATGAACTAGAATCCCATTCAAGAAGAGAAATGAGATGAAGAATTATGAATGGGTACAAATGACACATCTTCAATGACATAAGAACTTATTGAAAATGTATTTATGTAGTTTCATATCGTCGTTTTAGCTCGATAAAACTCGGCAGCGCACAAATGGAGGAAAGTAGCTGTCCTTTGCACGGAAAACGCGATTATATTTCCCGAACAACTGTTATTTTGAACGAATCAGTAGAGAGAATGATTCAGTCACTCACTTTTTTGCCACCTGCTGGTGTAACGATAACCTGCAGAAACGGCCTCTGAATGAATCTTGTTAGTGAATGAATTCAAAAGACTCGACTCACTGATGAATCAAAAGAGCGACATTATCCGTGTGTGAATATCTCTTTAAGAATGAAGCTGAAATTGGATCATCGCGTTCCCTCACCTCCACGTAACGTACAGCCATCATCAACACACATCGGTTCACATCCACACGCATCGCAGATTGAGATTATTATAAGGACCACCCGTTTCTCCGTTTGATATGAAATCATGCATTTCATATCGCCGTGGAGAGAGGAGAATCATGCATGTGTCTGATTGACGAAAAACACGGATTGTTATCAGCCCATGTTTTCAGACACCATGCACAACTAACCAACAGACACCGTTGATGATCGATAAGAGGTTAGCAGATGGTTAATGCATGTATTGCGTGATATTAAGCAATATTTGAATGCACAAGCGTTGTGTTTTCAGCCAGCACTGCGGTGTGATTTGGCCTAAAGAAAGCAGCAGGCTTGAGTCGATTTCCGTCCATCGCAATGTTTTTCAGAGCTTTAGTAGAGATGTGATTCAGTATTTATTTGTGTTATCAGACGGTCAGTGCTGAATTACGGGCTTTGATGTATTTTTGGCACGCGCACAAATCTTCATAAAATGCTCATCTAATCACAAATGTACATATATATGTGCATATGTTTCACAAGCAGTGAGGTTCAATGCAGCACACCAGCCGATGATGATTAAATGACCAACTTTATTGACAAATGAAGGCTAAAAAGACATTTAAAATTAGTTTAATATTTAATTATGCACTTAAAGATGTGTTTGAGTCGAGCTGAAGATGCATGGCAGTATTGAAGGGAAACATTTGTTCAGGTTTGCGACTAGAACACCATTCATTTTCTCTATTTAATGGGAATGCTAAATGCAGCACAGGTGTTTTGGATGTATTTGGCATTTTTCATCAACAAATGTGTTTCTGACTTCTGAAAAGTACTTTCTTCTGAGGTCTTTTATTCTGCGCTTCCTTATTTTGTTTTACTTTCAGTTTTGAGAGCTGTTATGTGTGTACAGTATTCAAATACCAAGTGAACATGTGCCATGTTCTTAGAAATTTATTATTTGTAATTTTTGTTTTGTATTAAATGTATATTTTTTGCTATTATTGCTATTGCTATAATATATATATATATATATATATACGTTTTGATTTTGACTCTTAAATGTCAGGTGGTACAAATCAAGCAATGTCACAAATTCCTTTTTTGACAAAAACAAAGACACAAACATTTGCATATTTGTAAAAATATGTTTTTTTAAATCAGTTATGATATGTTTAAAAATGATCTGTGAATATCATTTGAACAAACCTGAATACACAAATACTTATAGCAATAAGGATTCTTCTTGCTAAACTGCATAATCTACTCTTTTCTACATTGGGATCATCTAAAAATGGTCACCTGACTTTTTTGACTTTGTCTCATAATATATATCATTTATTTTATTAATAATAATAATAATACTAATAATATTTATTTCCAGAAGTTGAAAACATGTTTATCATAGAAGATGTGTATTCAAGTAATTCCATGTATACATTTCCTTTCTAAAGTATTTTTGTATGAACAGATTGCACTCCATTGATCCATATAAATGTACCTTAGCATTGACATCATGATACCATGGTACCTGCCACAAAGTATATATATGTTTATAGTATATTTAAGTATATTTAATTCAATAACTTTTTAATATTAAGGCATGGAAACCACAATTTAAAAATGTAAAATTGTGGTTTCCAGGCCTTAATTTTAAAAAGTAATCTAATTAAATGTATGTTTTTGTATATTTGTGTGCGTACTTTGTAGATTGTGTCTGGCTGCTTTTGCACTGCAGTTTTCTCAGGGGTTTAATAACGCATCCATTTAGCAGCCCATCCATTCTGCTGCTCTATGAGCCTTGCTTTGCCTGGTCAATCTTTCATTCAGGGCAGCACTGCTTCTCTTGAAATATGATGCATTTACTCAATGCACCAAAGCATGCCAGCAATGCAGCTTTGTCAATGCTGTGATCTGCCACCCACATGACAAACCTGTACACCAGTATGGAAAGCATGTTAATATACCCAATCAGACATTTCTGCAACTGAAAGTTTTTACAGTTGGGTTTTTGTTTCTTAAACTGCATGTTCACAATTGAGATGAATGCACATGCAGCACGTGTTCATCTGTGAAAACTGTAGAACTTCCTGTTACCATACATTGCATCATGACCTCTTTGGATGCCTGCCCTTCACAACAAGTGTGAACCTGTATAGGCCTTTAAATACACTCACCCTCACCCCTCCTCTATGTGTGCATGTTGCCTATAAAGTACATCTAAATTTAGTGACCGCATGTTTTTTGACTCCTGTCGCCCCATGAGGAGATGTGCTGATGTCACAGTCTGTTAGTTTAGTTGTTTGACCATGTTCTGAAATAATGCTGACTACAGCTCCGTTGTTTATAACCTCCTTAATGCTTTTTATTCATTTAACAGATAAGTTATTAGATTTTCAACCAGCTTTGTTACAGTGTGTATTTCTCCGTGTTAACTGTATTGGTTGACCGATATGGATTTTGTGATGGGTGATATAAAGCTGATATTTATGATATCACACTGTTTAATTGAAATAACATGCATACCGATTGCTGCAATGAAATTTTACATATTTAATACATTGACTAAAAAGGAAGTAAAAAACACTAACTAACAGTGCACTCAGTAATCTAGTAAGTTTTTGCGCACTGGGAATCATTTTCTTAAATGAAGATCAGGTAATGCTAATTTTACATACTGAACATATTGACATATGACTTGGAAACAAACTGGATATAGCACAGCATAGTTTGAAATCAAGGATTTAAAGATCTGCGTTCACATGCTGGCTTTCTTAGCACTGTCAAAATAAAAGCTACTTCTGATAGTTATTGTGCAAAACTTCTCAACCGATGTTGATAATTTAAAAATGACAAATATCGGCATATCGGTATACCTCTAGTTACCTGCACCATGAATCCACTGGATAATGCAAAACGCATCATTTTGCATCATCTGGAAATCTTTGGACAGCTTCAGGGCTTTTCTTTCGGTTTTGTCTAATCATGTCGCAGGAATTAAAACACAATTTTGTGTTTCTAGTGCATAGACAGGCAAGTTTTATTAAAAGCCTATCTTGCCAGCACTGAACTCCCTCTTTAATTGTTCCAACTAACCCAAAGTAGACACATTGGCTGAACCAGAGTCATTATTTGCGGTGAAACTACCTTTTTGTCCAATCAGTGAAAGACTAGTGTAGGGAGCCTATGTTTTGTTAGCGCTATGTGGTGCAGAAATGGCACCCTTCACCCTTTGGGTGTTGGAATATACTTATTTAGGGAGGTGGTATTGGAAACTGTTTGTTGTAGTAATAATGAGCAAGTCAAGGCATGTTAGGATAGGAAAGAGTGACTAATTTCCTGTGTGAAACTTGTTTAATCTATCTCTGCTGATATGCAGAGCTCCTTGACTGTTGGCTTGCCGTTGGAAGTCTGCAGTTGTTGCGACACGTAGAAACAGTAGAGACTCTGTATGCTGCAGATGACGGTTTAACGGCTGCATCTGTCGTTGCAATGTTGAGTGGACATTTATCTTTTTTTTAATTTCGGTTTCTGTTTCTCTGCTAAAAGTTTATATTGGGAACGAGATGACCTTAAAGCTAGTATGCAGACTAAAAGCCACAAAACTCCAGTTTCATGGTTTTCAAAACCGTATCAGTCTCTTCTCACTACACTCTCAGTGCAAAGGGTGCATGTTTTGTATTTTTCTCTAGTCCTTTGAACACACAGCCTCAGGTAAGAGTGCGATTCATGTTTTCCATTAGCTGTTATGGGCCAGAGGTCATGAAAGTAGATCAACAGGAGATGTTATGAGCAATTAGATACCCTGTGGAAGATGTAAAATGATGCTTCCTCCTCGAGTTTTCTGGATTTTCCTTTACATATTTGTAAATTATATGTACTGATAAGTACAGTATATTTCACAGTATTGTTTTTTTTTTAGTGTGTCTGTGTGTATATATATGTGCATATGCATGTATGTAAAGTGTAATATATTTCTGTGATGCAGAGCTTAATTTTCAGCATCATTACTCCAGTCTTCAGGGTCACATGACCCTTCAGAAATGATTCTAATATGCTGATTTGGTGCTCACGAAACCTTTAGTATTATCGTCAAGATGTCAACATTGAAAACAGTTGTGCTGCACAAAATTTGAGGAAACTGTGATGCACTACTATTTAAAAGTTTGGATTAAGCAAGATTCTAAATAAATAATAACTAGATACTTTTGTTTCATGCAAGGATTCATTAAATTGATAATGTACAGTAAAGACGTAAAAAAAAAAAAAAAAAAGATATATAGTAGATCCCCACCGATATGTGTTTTTTGGGGCCGATACCGATATTAGGGGGTTTAAAAAAGGCAGATACCGATATATCGGCAGATATTCTTTGTGTATATTATAGTACAGTACCAGTCAAAAAGTTTGGACACTTTCCCATTCGTGTGTCCAAACATTTGACTGGTACTATATATAGAATACAGTATATACATAAACAGAATATATATACATAAACACATTTTTTGCAATGATCACTCAAATGTGGTGATCAAACACGTATAATGAGGTGACAAAGATATGTAATGATGGAGGCAGGGTATTTAACAATTTAACAATAAGCTTTATTATTCTAAATGAGTCTGACATCAGTGCACTTAAATGTAAAGTTGAAGTTTATTCAACTTTAGTTCAATTCAATTCCATTCAACTTTATTTCTTTGAAGTTTATTTCACTTCGGAACATTCATTCGCGGATTTGTGCTACTGTCTTCACACAAACACAGACAAACTTACTAGAGAAGTGTGAAGTGTGACATAATATAGGGGAGTGCGATGCACAAAGTAACGGGGTGTTAGTTGTATATATATTTATTAACAAAATATTTTTGTAATATTTTAGATTCCGCACCAAATTCAGGGGATCCCTTCAGCTCGAGGAGCCCTCTCGAACGCCACCCTCCGCGCGTCGGTAGCCCCCCGGGATCGCTAGATCGGTCAGCGCCGGACCGCGAATTTAACCAGCCGTAACTCCCGAACCCCGGGGGCTATCGACGCGGGGGTGGTCTCATTCGAAAGAGGGCCTCAAGACGTACACTCAATTCGTGTTCGAGAGGGCTCCTTGAGCTGAAGGGATCCCCCCAATTTGGTGCGGAATCTCCACGCCGTTACGGAGATATGGCCGTTCAAAGTTTCAATGGTTTTCCATAGACTTAAGCTTTAAAGCGTTTCATCCAGGTCTGCAGTAGCAAAAAATGGAGCGCGCTCTGCTGGACAAACTAAGTAATTACACGATTTCAAGCATTTTATCTGCATTATATGTTCTGTAAAAAAACATTTCATATCGGCCGATAATATTGGCAAAACGATATATCGGTCGGGCTCTAATATATAGAATGGGATCTATGTCTTTTGCTCTTTGTGCTTATTCACTCCTGCTAGACCCAGTTGAAATGCTATGATTATTTTGGCCCAAGCTTTATCATTATGCATTACTGCTTCCTAACTATGTGCTTCAAAGGGGGCAGACTTGTTTTTCTGGTGCACAGTGACAGCAATAGACTGCAAGAGGAACTGTATGAGGAGAAGGCTGACATTTAGATCAAGCTCAATATGATCTGTACATACAGTACTATTATCAAGTATTGCATATTGTGTCGTTTATGACAACCGAAGCCTGCTAGAACAGTTGTGCAACCTGCATGTGTAACATATTGAGATTTTGGACAGTGTTTTGGAATGGTCAACAAATTCTTGTATCATGCCTGGCAGCATTAATATCAACCAATGATGCTTTAAATAAAGCCAGAGAGGACTGATATTGTGACCGTTCGCATAGCCTGTATTTTATGAGCTTCAGATAGAGACGTGGGATTTGCGTCACCTCTTTTGTTTCTCATTGCTAACACAGTAATGGCAGAGGGCATGTCTGTTAAACATTTACCTTACTTTTCTACTGAAACTGTGCTTTCCATTTCACAGCTTTCCATTGTGATTTCAGGTCCTAGATGTTCATGTCTTACTGTAAAGCGTCTTCAAGTGTTTTTTTTTTCTGTTGCTCTTTCTCTTGCAGTGGGGTCGGGTGGCCATGGACCCCTTCAGCCAGCTGATCCTGCTCATCTCTGTGGTGAGTTTTTGCACCTTCCAGTGGCTCTTTCACAGCGTGAGCCCATGGGCGTCATCCAGAATCAGCCCTGGCTTCCTCAAACTCACCCACAAACAGAAGATCGAGTGGAACTCAAGGTACAGAAACATGTTTTGTGTCGTCTCTTTGGGCGCTGGGACTAGTTCTGCATTTCTCTTTAGATGTATTACCTTCTCATGTTCAGTGTTTCTTAAGTACAAAGGAGTAATTGTAAGCTGTATGCGTTTGATTGAACGAGTCATTTGTTTAGGAATTGGATTACACCGATTCATTAAAAGATCTGACTCAATTAATTTGATAATCACATAGACATAGCTAATTGCATTGTATGTGTTTGATTTGCTAAAAAGATCCGGCTCAAAAGACTAATTTGTTCAGGAATCATTTGGAAAACTGGTTGCACTGTATGGTTTTGATTCACTAAAAAGAACTGGCTCCAAGAGTCATTTGTTTAGGAATCGGACTACACCGGTTGCACTGTGTGGTTCTGATTTATTAAAAAGAACTTACTCAAAAGACTAATTCATTTGGGAATCCTGTAGACCAGTGGTTCCCAACCCTGGTCCTTGAGGCACACAACCCTGCATGCAATACTTGCACTTTTTTGTATGTCTCCTTAATCAAACACACCTGATTCAGGTCATCGGCTCATTAGTAGAGACTCCAAGACCTGAAATGCGTGTCAGAGATGGGAGACATGCAAAATGTGCAGTGTTGGGGTGCCTCCAGGACCAGGGTTGGGAACCACTGATTTAGACAACTGGTTGCACTGTTTCTATTTGATTTACTAAAAAGATTGGCTCAAAAGAATCATTTGGAAAACTGGTTGCACTGTATGGTTTTGATTCACTAAAAATAACTGGTTCAAAGAGTAATTTGTTTAGGAATCGGACTACACCGGTTGCACTGTGTGGTTCTGATTTATTAAAAAGAATTCACTCAAAAGACTAATTCATTTGGGAGTCATTTAGTCGTAACTGGTTGCACTGTTTCTCTTTGATTTACTAAAAGATCGGCTCAAAAGAATCATTTGGAAAACTGGTTGCACTGTATGGTTTTGATTCACTAAAAAGAACTGGCTCCAAGAGTAATTTGTTTAGGAATCAGATTACACTGGTTGTACCATGTGGTTTTGATACGTTGAGAAGAACTGGGTCAAAAGACTCATACAGTGCAAACAGGTACATGTATGTCTAAATGATTCCTTAACAAATGCTTTTGATTCACTGGGAAGAACAAGAACTGGGAATGTCTTATCAGAAGACTTTGCTGTGGAGAGCAGGTTGTAAGCTGTCGCTCGATCACTATGTATGCATAAAGAAACTGGTGAAGATGGCAGCGATAATGCTCATTTCAGTGGGCTGTTAAGAGAACAGCCAGCTGGAGGAGATCTGTAGATGTAGGACACACAGTGCTGAGTTGATTGACATCAGTCAATCGCTCTATTTCCATTGTTTCAACTTGATGTTGTTTTATGGGAGAAGCAAACTACTGTTAACACTGCTGTCATGTGCGATAAAACCGCTTTTTATGTCTCTTCAGGACCGTGTCCACGCTCCATGCCCTGTTAGTTGGCCTTTTCTGCCTCTACATCCTGTTCTTCGATGAGGCCGTCAATCAGGACCCCGTATGGTGAGCGCTCTGCTGTTAAACCGACCGGTCACACTGCATGCAGGGCATGCTGGGAAAGCGCTGCTCTTTACAGATGAGCAGGACGCTTTCAGTTACTGTTTTAAGGTGATCTTGTTGTAAATCTCAGTGCCTTGTCCTCATCTTTACCACAACAGGGGAGATCCTACTCTGGTGAAGATAAACGTGAGCATTACTACAGGCTACCTCATATCTGGTGAGAGCTTACTGCAGATATCTGATAGTGTTTGGAGTGCTGCATTATGCATTAAATGCAAGATATTTTGGGGGTTTATTGTAATACTGAGAGTTAGATTTGAAAATTCAAGTACATTTTTTTGTACTAATGCTCCTGATTGCATTTTTGCGGGTTTCTAGTAGATTGACTTATTTAAATTGCTGGTTATCCCATTTTCAACAAAGAAACGCCTCTCTAGAAACATTTCACCATCTCTGTGACCATTTTAACCTGGTTGCAGATGATTCTGTAAAATGTCTTATAATATTATGTTTTTGAAGGATGATGACATTTGTGATCCTGGACCACAAAACCAGGCTTAAGTGTCAATTTTTCAAAATTGAGATTTATACATCATCTGAAAGCTGAATAAATAAGCTTTGTTAGGATCGGACAATATTTGGTCGAGATACAACTATTTGAAAATCTGGAATCTGAGGGTGCAAAAAAATCTAAATATTGAGAAAATCGCCTTTAAGTCCTTATCAATCCATATTACTAATCAAAAATTAAGATTTTATATATCTACGGTAGGAAATTTACAAAATATCTTCATGGAACATGATCGTTACTTAATATCCTAATGATTTTTGGCATAAAATAAAAATCTATAATTTTGACCCATACAATGTATTTTTTGGCTATTGCTACAAATACACCCCAGCGACTTGAGACTGCTTTTGTGGTCCAGGGTCACGTTTCAATTTGTTTTTCAGATTTTACTTTCATTTTTTTTTTTTTTTGCACTTGATTATTGAGCTTTGTTTCGATTAGTTTTTTTTTCTATTTTGAGTTGTAATTTTTTCTCTTAACTTGTTACAAATTTTTTGACCAATATAATGCAATTATGTACTTAATGTACATAAGTTGAAATTGGACTAATTTATCATTAACTGATGGAGAAACACGCTTTACAGTAAAGTTTAATTTGTTAACATTAGTTAACTACATTAATATGAATTAACAATGAACAGTGCTTCAGAATGTCCACATTAATTATTAATACATTTTTGGTAACACTTTACAATAAGGTTCCATTAGTTAATGTATTAACTAACATGAACAAGCCATGAACAATACATTTATTACAGTATTTATTAATCTTTCTTAATGTTAGTTAGTGAAAATACAGTTGTTAGTTCATGTTAATTCGCAGTGCATTAACTAATGTTAACAAGCACAACTTTTGATTATAATAATGCATTAGTTAATGTTGAAATTAACGTTAACTAAGATGAATAAATGCTGTAGAAGTGTTGTTCATGCTTACTTCATGTTAACTAAAGTGGTTAACTAAAACCTTAGTGTAAAGTGTTATCACATTTTTCAACCAATTCATCAAACAACTAACAAATGTATTTTTATTAACCAACATTAACAAAGATTAATAAAATGCTGTAAACATATATTTATCATTGTTATTCATGTTTGTTAATCCATTACCTTATATTAACAAATAAGACCAAATTGTTTATTAAAAACAGTTTAAATTAGACCTTTATTATAATGTATCTTTTTTTTTTTTAGTTTTAGTTTTTCAAATTATATTTATTTCAATTTATGAAAATGTTTTTTTGTGGTATGCCTTTTTATTTTTATGGTAGTTATCTTTGGTGACTTGCATATACATTGATAGTTCATGTAATATTTGTGTTAATAAAAAAAAAAAAAAAAAAACTCTAAAAAATAAACCAAAATAACATGCCTGACAGCCATCAAAGGTATACAGTGTTGGCAGAGGCTTTATGGAATCCTCTGAAACAAGGTTAAGATGACCACAGAGAAACATGTTTGTTCTGCAAATGTCCATAGATCAGTGTTTCCTTGTGAAATGTGGGTATATTACAGGTTGGCCATATTATTATTAGTTCTATGAATGTATTAATCACTGTTATGGCAGTGTTTTCTAATTCTTATTCCTTAAAGTAGTTCTGACTCTTCTTGCCTTTTCTGTGTTTTTCAGATCTGCTGCTTATATTTTACTATTGGAGAGCAATTGGAGACAAGTTTTTTGTAATCCACCACCTGGCAGCATTGTATGCTTACTACTATGTACTGGTGAGTTCCCTGTTGTCCCGTAACAGAACATGCAGGCAAGATGGGAAAGGGACAACCAAGAGTGAGCAGTGGTAGTGTCAGTTGTGCAGCTGGTGCTGAAAGCTCTGTGTTCCCTGGCTGACGCTCCACGACACGAGAGTGATCGCTAAACCATAAACAGAGGAACAGGATGGTCCGAAGGATTTGTCCCTGTTAGTACATGACTTTCTGAAATACTTCTGATCGGTCATTTTTGTGGCATTGCAGGCAAATTGCAGCATTTTGTGGGCAAATGTTTTTGGGATAATAACATGGATAATTGCCAGTTTCATGTTTCTCATTTCAATCTGTGGTCTTTTTTTCCGCACAATAATTTAAACTTATATCAGTATTTCATGCCTATTTATTTATTTATTTTTATTGCATTTGTGTTTGTGTATGTATTTATTTATGCATTCATTCATTGATGCATTTATTTATTCATGCAAATAGCTGTGTAATAAGTAGGATAATGAACTGTCAGCTGGTTTTTATGACAACATAAACCCCATCATGGTGAAAAAAGATTTCTCTGTTGGAGGTTATTTACCAGTAATGACAGACTGACTGTACATTATCTTAAATAAATGTCCAGGAAATACTGTAGAAAGAACTGCACCCTGTCATTCTGGTCTAGTGACCTTCTTTGGCTATTTTTAGCTAAATTTGACGCCATATATGACCTGTGACCTTCTCTGAATTTAAACTTTTTAAGGTTCAGATTTAGAACACAATGTCCTTGGTCCTTGATCCTGCTGTATGCAAAGGCCTCGTTTGTAGAATTTCTTTAAAATTTAATATTAAGGATAAATCATGTGGTTGACTAATCATCCAGCAACTAACTTGTTGATAACCTAAGTGAGGTTGAATAATTAATCTAATTCTGAATTACATTAACATTAAATAACATGTTTTTGCTTTATTCATTCATTCATTCATTCATTCATGATTTATTAGTTTGCACAGTACAGCTGTCTTGGAAAATTTTCATTTAATTTCATAAATGCATTTAGACTGATGAAAGCTTTTATGCTTCTTGAGATTGAGGCGTTCTGTTGTGCTCTGTCTAGTTAAGAACACAATAACACCTCTTATTTAAACGGCTTCCAAGAAACTTGTCTGTTTTGTGCATCCCTATATAGAGTATTCTTTGTTTTTTGTTAAAAATGGTTTCCAAATGGTTGCCGTTACCAGCCCAGATCTTTTGCCACTAGACTACAGCACTGAGGCCACTACTGTTCACTCTTGGTTCGGTTGTACGGTTACCCTCTAGGTCACCAAGTTCTGTAGCTGACTATGGTTATGATGATGATGGTATTTTTTGCATGGAATGCTCATTGACGGTTATGCAGAAGTCCATTCTCTCACTCTAAACCTCACTGCCCCCCCACCCCCCACCTCCCCCCCCCCAAGCAACCCATCGGTCAGTTCTGGCCGGCTTTCGGCCCAAACTGCACCAGATTGGATTGTGTGCATGTGTTGATGCTCGCTGTTCCTGTGGTGCTGTTGGAGGGTTTCCTGTGTGCATGCTCTGCTACCTTCCCCTGCTTTGAGCCGATCTTCCTCCTAAACTCTCTCTCTCTCTTCTAAAACTTAACATCCACGTCTCAACTGCAGGATGAGTAACAGCCAGAAAGCGCTTGTTTGTTGGGCTGTGTCGGATGGCTCCACACTCAACAATATGACGAAGGTTTTTGCTGAATAAAAATCAATAAAAAAAAAATATAACACCAAACAGGTTGATCTGGTCCTCAGCCCTAAACATTTAAAATAGCATCTGTTGATGCTCAGTTGTTTGGCATGAGTCATTCTGTAAAACGGGTGCCTAAAACAATTAAAGGTGATATTTAAAGTCACGGTCTATAATGTTTTAACAATTTTATATATGTTGTTAATAGGCATGTTGTTTTTTTTATTTAGTACTGACCCGAGTAAGATATTTCACATGAAATATGTTTACATATAGTCCACAAGATAAAATAATAGTTGAATTTATAATTACCTTTGGTTTTCCAGCGCTTTGCAGATTTGAACCCTTTCCAACAATGCTGTATGATTTTGAGATCCTCTTTCAACACTTGAGGACAACGGAGCGACCTCTCATACCCAATTATTACAAAGTTTCAAAAGTCACGAAGCTCGCAGAAGGAACCGATGCATTAGAGCCCGTCTTGTGTGACATCTAGATCTATATATTATATATGTATATATATTATATTTAATTATTTACATTTTTAATTTATATACCTGTAATAACTACATATGCTACTTCTACTGCTACGGAATGAAATCTGATTTAACTTTAGTTAACTTATTAAAGCTGTTAATTGTTAAGTCATTAATCGGGAATCCTCACACAGATGACCTGACATGGTAACATGTTTTCTGGTTCATGCTTGCATACTATTGTTACTAAATGGCTGAATGGTAAAAAAAAGTGTGATCAAAAATACTGTATTCGATTTTTTTTTTTTTGGTCCAGTCACAGTTTTGTGCATACAAATCATACAACAGAAACTCAAATGTCATCCGTGTTATGTAGAAAGTCCATGAAAATATTTTTGATGTACTAATAATTGTCTTGTCTTGTTCCTTTAAAAAAAAAAAAAAAAAAGCCCACCACAAATAACATAAAAAAATCCTAAAATGCATCTGGGGCAGCGACTTTTCATATGAATGGCTTTACTGTTGCTTACATACCCTACAGTTACCTTGCACTGATTTAATGCAACTTTGAGGATCGCCTCAAACCTGAACGTGCATTTTGTTGTCAGGATGTAGACCATACTGTCACTGGTCACTTTTATGACTGCCATTTCAAGCCTTTTTCTAAATTATTATTACAAGATAATAGGTGTAATTTAACATGGAGCTGGAAGTCTTCTGTTGGGTCTCAGTGAGTAATTAAGTCTGTCGTTGGAACGGGCAGTCGGAGGGGAGTGTGGCCGGGGGTGGGGGGGAGAAAGGCGAGTATGTGGAAAAACCGGGACGTTTTAAAGGGTCGTTTGGGGAGAGGGCTTCTTCCCAGGCTAAATTATAATATCCGCCTTATTTTTATCATAAGCATAATGTACCCCATCAGTCTCTTCAGTGCTTAATAATTGTGCTTCATCTTAAGAACAGAGCGTTTCGCTAAATTTAGCACTGACATTTAACCTTTAATGTTCTATCAAACTGTTAGTCTATTTTTTTTTTTAGAAGTAGAATAAAATATAATTAATTTGTCAGTGTCGTTCGATTTGTTTCTCATAGTGCATGTCCAGCGAGTCTTAAATGGTGTTGCTGCTTCTGTGTCGTTCGTTCTTTTTGCATTTTTTCTCAACCTTTTTTTTCCAAGAGTCTGTCTGTCAGTCTGTCTCTGTCCCACCTAACATGACTTCTTGAATAACGCAGCCTCACTTCCTCTGACCAGCAAAACCCTTCATGCAAAAACTACCAGTGTCACTGTTAGACGGGGTTAGAGATGAGGGATATAGGCTTGGCTGATCTAGATGGACTCTCTCCTGTCTTGTCTGCTGTCCTGCTGTTATGGAACTCTGAGCAGTTACTGAAGCCCAGTTACAGTATGGACTTACCAGTACCTAGGGGCACCAGCATGCATCTGCTAGCCAACCTGATTTTTGTTTTTTATCCTTGATTTTATATGGTCCATTTTGCAGTAAGTATGCTAATGCATGTTTTAATTGCAGACCTCAAGGTAAGTGTGTTATCGAGACGCCAAATATTTATTTTCTTGCTAGAGGAATGATAATGCCAAAACTGGTTTGGAGAGGAACATTTCATTGGAATAGGTCCAAATAATCCTCTCTTTGCAAGGAAAGGCTATTAAAGGCTTCATTTTACAAAACCTGCATGGCTGACCATTGCTATACTAATACAGTGGGATCCAAAAGTATAAGACCACATTAAAAATCTGGGATTTTTAATTTTTTACCTAGAAATAAAGTATTAGCGTTTTGGAATATTTTTTTAAATAACATTTAAATTATTAAAAAATGCTTAAAAGGGATAGTTTACCCAAAAATGAAATTTTTCATCATTTATTCACCCTCAAGTCGTTTCTTTTTTTCTGTTGAAAATAAAAAGATATTTTGAAGAATGTGGGTAACCAAACGGTTGACAGTAGCCATTGACTTCCAGAGTAATTTTTTTCCATACTATGGAACTCAATGGCTGCCGTCCCTGTTGGTTCGCCCCAACATTGTTCAAAATATCATCTTTTGTGTTTGGAACCGCTTGAGGGTGAGTAAATGATGTTACAAAGTCATAATCAAATAAATATGACGTGAACAACTTTGTTCATATGGTTAGATTGCGTCCACTGAAGCACAATATGCTCTTTGGATCGTTCTCAAATCATGCTGAAAAACTTGATCATCAGACAAACTTGTGGAAATCATGCTGCTTGAGAGCTGCTGTCATTAAAGGGATATTTCACCCAAAAATGAAAATTCTGTCATTAATTACTCACCCTCATGTCGTTCCAAACCCATAAGACCTTCGTTCATCTTTGGAACACAAATTAAGATAGTTGATGAAATCCGAGAACTTTCTGTCCCTGCATAGACAGCAACAGAACTTCCACATTCAAGGCCCAGAAAGGCAGTAAGGACATTGTTAAAATAGTCCATGTGACATCAGTGGTTCATCCGTAATATTATGAAGCTACGAGAATACTTTTTGTGTGCAAATAAAACAAAAATAATGACTTTATTCAACAGTTTCTTCTCTTCCTTGTTGTGTTCATGGGAGTATCACTACGACGCATGCGTGTGCATTCCTCTGTTTGTAAACAAGGCGTAGTGCATGTGTGTTCTATGTCAGAACACCGGCTCCTGTGTCAGCAGCACAACATGCATGAGTCATGGTACTCTCGTGAACGCGTGGTGAAGACTGACATGGAAGAGAAGAAATTGTTGAATAAAGTCCTTATTTTTGTTTTCTTTCCACACAAAAAGTTTTCTCGTAGCTTCAAAAAATGACGGTTGAACCACTGATGTCACATGGACTATTTTAATGATGCCCTTACTACCTTTCTGGGCCTTGAACGTGGCAGTTCTGTTGCTGTCTATGCAGGTCAGAAAGGTCATTTCATCAAAAATATGTAATTTGTTCTTTTGGGTTTCCGAATATGAACAATGTGGGGGGGGGTGGAGGTCTTACTGGTTTTGAATGACATGAGGGTGAGTAATTGACAGAATTTTAATTTTTTTGTTGAACTATCCCTTTAAAGCAAAAAATATAAGAAATTAAATACTAAAAAAATTCTGTTTTAATTGTTAAATTGAACTTTTCATTTTAATTGCTATATAATACAACAATATAATAATATATTCATTTCAATAATTATAATTTGTAGTGAAGAATTCACAATAGAAAGTTTTTCACTAGTGGTATCAGACATTTGGACCACACTGTACACTCTTAAAAATAAAGGTGCTTCACGATGCCATACAAGAACCTTTTTGTCTACATGGTTCCATAAAGACCTTTAAACATCTGAAGAACCTTTCTGTTTCACAAAGTTATTTGTGGCGAAAGAAGGTTCTTAAGATTATAAAAAGGTAAGAAAGAGATTTTCTTTAAAGAACCTTTGACTGAATGATTCTTTTTTGGAACCAAAAATGGTTCTTCTATGGCATCGCTTGAAGAACCTTTTGAAGCACCTTTATTTTTAAGAGTGTATGTGCCTGACAATATGTGGCTTATTTGAAATGCAGGTTGTTATTACTGAAAGCACAGTTTTCAGTTTCTAATTTCATAATTAACGTTGTTAAAATCATCCCGTTATCCATTTATATTAATTAATTCAGGGATTTTTAAATGGCAAATATCAGTAATCTGAACAAAAAACTAGTTTGTTTTAGTTTGGAGCCAGATTATCTAATTTCTTCTGCTTTATTTATTTAGTACATAATTGAAAACATAAATTTTTTTCATGATTTATTTAACAATGCATACAGTTGACATAATATTAGCATAATCACTCTAATTATCATGCATTCTTCTACTCCATACATGGATGTAATTTTACTTACATTGTAAGTAAACAATTGTAAGTCCTCTACATATTCACTGAAAATAACAAGCTAAATATAGACAATAAAAACTGAAGGACATTATTTGATCTTAAAATAAATCCTATATTAATAGAATAACTATCCCTGCAACCCTTTTTCTATTTTCTAAATTTTTTTTGTTTACTTTGCTCTTTTGTTATGTCTGTCAGAGTGAAGTATCATAACTGGGCACTGAAGCAATTACTGTGGGTACCTGACAGCAGGAGATATTGAGACTGTTGGAGCTGATTCATAAGGCTGTGCATTTCTATAACTCGTGTCCGTGTCATAGTTTGTTTGTTCTTCACCTTGTGTTTCCAGGGTCAAGGAATGTTGCCTTATTTTGCTAACTTCCGTCTGCTTGCAGAGTTTTCCACACCGTGTGTAAACCAACGGTAGGCATTTGTCTGATTAAAGTACAAAATATTTACATCTTGAAACCATTAAAGACAACATGAGATATGAATTAGCACTATTTACTTTGTGTTTCTAGTTTTATTGTGTGGCTTCATTATTATGATTTAAAATGATTAGCTATAGTATCATGACTTAACATTGTATCCTAACTGTAACATAACATTTCCAGCATTATTATTATTATTATTTTTATTTTTTTTACCATTATTTGTTGTTTGCATCTTCTTACCAAAAGTAAAAACACAATTAGACAAAAGCAAAGCCAATCTGTACCCATGTAATTTATTATTTAAAGTGGTGCGGGAGTTTTGACCAAAGAGATTTCTTGGGGTTAAACCAAAAATAAAAATTTGCTGAAAATGTACTCACCTTCAGGTCATCCAAGATGTAGATGAGTTTGTTTTTTCATCGGAACAGATTTAGAGACATTAGCATTTTACATCACTTGCTCACCAAAGGATCTTTTGGAGTGAATGGGTGCCGTCAGAATGGAGTCCAAACAGCTGATAAAAACATCACAATAAACCACACAACTTGAGTCCATCAATTAACGTCTTGTGAAGTGAAAAGCTGCATGTTTGAGAAACAAATCATCATTAAGGCATTTTAAGTGTAAACCGGTGCTTCTATCCAAAATATGAGTTAATAATAATGCTTTCTCCAGTGAAAAAGACATTCAACATATTTATTTAGAACTTTTTTGGATGCTTTTCGCTGGCTTATCATGTGGCATATTTCCTCCTAATCATACAGAACTTTTTCACTGAGAAGCAATTGTTTAAAGTGTAATATTATATGATATATCTATTATAAAGTATATTATATATACATATATATATATATATGTGGATGTTTATTACAAACTCACTATTTTTACTTCCAGGACTTTGCAATGTCCTGGAGTCATGTGGATTGCTTGTGGGTTATTGTGATGTTTTTATTAGTTGTTTGGACTCTCATTCTGACGGCACCCATTCACTGCAGAGGATCCATTGGTGAGCAAGTGATGTAATGCTAAATTTCTCTAAATCTGTCCCGATGAAGAAACAAACTCATCTACGTCTTAAAAGGCCTGAGAGCAAATAAGTTTTCGTTTTTGAGTAAACTATTCCTTTCAAATGCCATTTCGTGTCGTCTTTAATAAGAAATGACGCAAATGAATGTTGTGATGGTACTGTAGATACCAGGTAGTTTACAGCATGTCACTTTGCTCACCTGTGTTTTCCAGCTGGTTCTTTGAAGTATTAGGTTACCCCAAAGCCTCCAAGCCCAACATGGCTAACGGGGTACTGATGGCGGCCGTGTTTTTCCTGGTGCGGATCGCCGTCATGCCGGTATACTACAGTCGAATGTGCTCAGTGTACGGCACAGAGGCCTTCTACAAGGTCTCCTTCGGCGGCCGTAGCGCTTGGATCTTCTCCAGCATCTGCCTGGACATCATGAACGTCATGTGGATGCATAAAATCGCTCGCGGCTGCTACAAAGTCCTGCGTTCCAGCCGGAGATCCAAACCTGAGAGCCAGGAGAACGGAAAAACCGATTGAGCGAAAAAGACCATTTGCTCACAGACAGGGTCGTTGTCTTATTGACGGTCTTCATGGGACACTATGGTGTGATAGTGACCGGTAAAGACTTTGAAAACCACCCCCAGAGCAATATTTAACAGAGTTAAGACCTGAAACTCTGACAAAATGTCAAATTGAGATCTAGTACACCAGAAAAGACTGGCCGCCCACTTTTATTTTGTGTTTGTTTTGAAACTGTACACCAAAAAGTGCAAACGATGCACTGTTCGAGTTCACCGGCTGAACTGTCTTTTAACCATGTTTGGTTTTAATTTTAAACTGTGGGCAGGTAAACCACATTGTTTATTCATCAAAATTCAGTCCCTCACTCTCAATCACTGTACTGTGCAAAGGGGCCAAGTGGTCAGTCACCTGATGTTCACGTTTACTTCAAAGCCGCTTATATTGACTGTGAAAGATTCGTCCACACAACTGCACTGCACTAAACGAGGAAAATCGGCAATCTGGATCCGTGTACTCAACAAGAATCTCCTGGAAAATTAATATCACATACTTGAGATGTATTAGATATTTTAATGGATGCACAGATGAGATCCAACTGTGGGTTAAATAGGCAAAATATTTTATATATACAAGATATGAGCATTGATGCATTGTGATTGCATTAATACAGAACTGTTTTTAAGAATGAAACCGGTTTACACTCGCTCCAGATTCTGTTCAGACGTCGCTCCGTTCCCATGAAACGGATGTCACGCTTTGTTCACACTGTACAGTTAATTGCATGCGGCGATGTTGTTCTCTGAATGTTTGCATTGTACATAGAAATGTTATTGAACATACGGTAATTATTTTAATTACGTTGGTGTACAGTGCATCCGATCAATACTGACCTTAAATGATCGATTATGAATGGTTTTAAAAGTAATTTCAAAAGAGTAGAGAAGAGTGTAGCTCGTGAATGTTCAAGGACTTCTCAACGTCGGATAATTTTCCTGCATCGTACCTAATTTATTGAACCAGTTTTGCACTGGGACAGCATGATAATGTTTGTACGGCATATTTATTATTTTTTTAACGGAAGGATATACAAGTGGTCAATGTATCTGAGTAGATATATACAGCATATGAGAGAATCCACAATACAGTGATACTTTTATGAATTCATTTTCAAATTCGTTGTCAGTACGTTTGACGAATTTAGTGTAGATACTCATACTGTACATGTGCATTCAATGGCGGCACAGATGTGAGTGCATGAGTTTTGATTTAAAATGTATGAAAGACAGTTTAAGATGGCTTACAGCGATTTGCGTGGAAACAATTTTAAAGTGGTTCTGTTTTTAATGAACTAAGTACTTGGATTTTAAAATGTGTTATTCTGAGAGCCAGACATATGAAGGATTGTCTTTTACTGGCGTGAGATATACAGGAATCCATGTTGTGATTTCTTTCTTTCTTTCTTTCTTTTTTTTTGCCTTTGTATTCAATCACTCAATGCCTTTTTTGTTTTGCTAAATAAAACATATTTTATTTACTTTTCCTACTGTGTCATTTAGTGTAATTTTGTACCACATGGTTCATTGTATGGTCATTTAAAGGATGTATGACTATCACTTTAATTGTTGTATCTTTTTAGTTCTCACCAATGTTACAACCAAAGGTCAAAAGTAAGAATGGCTGTTCTTAATCGTACATATTAAGTAAATGGTGGCACACACCAACAGTCTCCATATAATTATGAAAACGCCCAGCTGGGTGAACAGACATGACTTATAACACTGTACAAGAGTAATCTGAAACAAGCAAAGGAAAATAAGGGAAGAGTTCATTCAATGTAAATTGTCTTTCAGAACCTTGCTGTTCATTTCCAAGAAAGCACTGAATTATGAATCTGTGAACAGTTAAATGTAATTTATGATGTCTTTTTTTTTGTTTGTTGTCAAAACAATGTTGAATTTTACTTTTACTAAAAGTCCTTTCAATACATAAAAATCCAAACTTTTTTTTTTTTTTTTTTTAATTTTGTTTAATTTATGGAATGTGTCAATGCACAATATCATGACTGTATTTTTATTACTGTTCCGTTCCATATACAAATGTCACATCCGGAAACTGTTGCCATGTAAAGGTTTACAATTACTTCGGTGACTACAGGGAGCTTGTTCCCAAAGTGAAGGAAAGTGCATGTACCTGAGGAATGAACATGTTTATTCTTTCACGTGTCTTAATTTTTCACTTTCGTTATGCCATTTGCCTCAATAAAGCAATATGTTCATTTTGATTCATGATGATTTTGTGTCCTTCTTTTTAAGGTTAAACCATAGACTGTATAGGGTGAAACCTTTGTGTTGGTTTAATTCGATACGTCTTGCATATTAGTTTATTATAATTATTTATTATTTTATTACATCAAAAATAAAAAATGAGAAAAGAAAATACAGAAAAAGCATAATTAATATTTATTAGACACACAGAAAGGTGAGTTATGCTGTCATATTTGTAAAGCTTTAGTGATCGATATTATTATATCAAGATATTTAAAAAGCTGGTTATGTTTTAATGAAGGTGTTTTTTAGAGGAATATGTTGTTTGATATTCAGTGACATTGCTTTACATGACTGTGTATGAATGAATGATGCTATATAACTTATTTTGTAACTTAACTCTTACATTTTGGGATTGGAAAATGTCTAAAATGTTTAAATATGGTACATAAATTATCAAAATCAGCTTTATTTTAGCTGTACTATCACTGACGGTATAGTATGTTAGCCCATATGTATCTTAAAAGAGTACGTTAAGTTACTTATAACGTAAAACAACATGCAAAGTTGTTCTGAATCTCTGTGAAATATTTTTTTTCAAACAATGAAAATGAATTGTCACCAGCTCCAAAAATGACCATACAACACCATGAACACGCTATAACAATAGTTCATGCCACATACTCATATTAAGTCATTCGAAGCCTTATGATAACTTTGTGTGAGGAAAAATATATTTTTGCATTGATTCAAATATGGTACATCAAATTGTCTCACATCATGTTGTACTATTTTACTATTTTATTAAACTTATATAGTCAGTTTTTGTGATACAAGTCCATATTTTGTCAGAAGAAAGAAGTCCTACAGGTTAGGAAGGGCATGTGGGCGAATAAATAATGAATTTTAAGAAAGAAAATCGATTTTCTATGAACAGCATAACACAAGTAATGATGCAACAAGATCTACTTGATCTTCAGTGTCCTTGATGATCTCTTGATCTCTTCAGGATTGGTGTTCATCATGGGTGCATCTGTATCCAGTCTTGCCCCCACTATTCTAGCAGAGTCTGCAATGTCAGTGCCTCATTTTGGAGGGGCGTCCCCACCCCCTGGGTGTCCCATGCATCAAGAGCCACCTAAAAGTGAGTCATGCACCATCTGTTATCATGAGCTTGATATCTGTGGATTTTATGTAATAATAATTCATAATGTGTAATATAAACCCAGGCTCTCCGCCTTCTGATTGCCTGATGCATCAGGCTCCGACGCCACCGGCTGGCCCAGCGCATCAGGAGAGAGCTTATGAGTTTGTCGAATGTCCCATGAGAGCTTCTGAAGAAGCCATCGATCCCGCAAACATGGTGAGCTTGGCATCCTGTCAGTAAGATGACGCTCTTTGAGATTATTTTGGCTTGTGTGTGTTAATGTTGCTTTTGTCTCACAGATGTCCCCTCCAAACCAGGTGCCCACCCCAGACCAGCCGTTCCCTCTGTCCGTGAAAAGAGAGGAGTCTAAAATCCCATGATCAGGCACAGGCCAGAACTGGGTTTATCCTTCTGAACAGATGTTCTGGAATGCCATGCTGCGGAAGGGGTGAGTTTACCTTTATGTCCCGATTCCTAAATCCATGTTTTACAACCAGACACGTGCCCTGTTATATTTTGGAGAGCTCTATGTGGACCAGATATGCCGTTTGGCTTAGCTTCAGGAAGCCTGTGAGTGTTGTAATTTGATTACCTAGATAGAAAAAAACAGCATATCATTCCCCAAGGCCAAGAAACTCCAACTCCACACGGCATACAAATAGATCTTAATTTGATGTTAGCATGTTGTTTTAATGTTTTAGAAAGACATATCTTATGCTCATCAAGGCTCAAAAATACAGTAAAAACAGTAATATTGTGAAATATTATTATAATTTAAAATATTTGTTTTCTATTTGAATGTATTTTCAAATGTAATTTATTCCTGTGATGCAAAACAGAATTTTCAGCATCCATTACTCCAGTCTTCAGTGTCACATGATCATGAATTTAATGCATCCTTGCTGAATAAAAGTAAAATAAAAAATACTGACCCCAAACTTTTGAAACGGTAGTGTGCAAATATAGCTGTAAGTGTAACATAATCAATAAAAAAAGAGGAATATACAATAATATGCACATTTATTTTAGATGTAAATGTTTTCTTGTTTTTTCTTAAATTATTATTCATGTATTATTATATATAATTTACATTATTCTTGCTTTATCCGTGGGAGGTGCTACGTTATATTTTGGTCAAATTTGGCATTTTGGTAGGCAATTTTTTTTGCCTACTGTTCGAGGTGTGCCTATATGATTCCTTAAAATGCTGTCTAGACAGGCAGCACACTACGTTTGGAACGGAGCTATTGTTTTGATACTGTTCAGAAAAGACTAGCACGTTTTGCACATTTTGGAAGAAAAATCAGTCTTTTTTTCTTTTTCTGAATTGCTATAAATAGCTAATTGCTGTTTGTTGTTTTGCTAGGTAGGGCTGGAAGGAAGCTCCAGAAGACATGATCAGTATAATCCAGATTCACAATCGTTACAACGATCAAGCCTGGCAGGAAATCCTGAAGTGGGAAGCGCTGCATGTCAGGTGGCTGCAGCACAACTTCATTTTCACATGACCAGTGACTGAGAGCATGCTGTGTTAAAATGTGTTCCAATACAAGAAATTAATACTTTTATTCAGCAAGGATGCATTACGTTAATCAAAAGAAATAAATAAAAAAAATTCAGTTCTTTTGAACTTTCTATTCATCAAATAATCCTGAAAGAAGTACTAACAGGAATAAATTACATTTCAAAATATATTAAAATATGAAACAGTTTTTTAAATTGTCATAATATTTCACTATTTACAAACACAGCCTTGGCCAGTATAACAGATTTCATACTGTATTAAAATGTGTTCAAATGAAGTGTTTATATTGTTAGCAGAAATAATGGTGACTGATAATAAAGTAACTTGTGATGCCAAACACATTTTAATGAGATGAAAGCTTCATTATCATCTCTGTAGCCCTGTTGCTGTCAGATAAGCGAGGTGATAATATCGTGTTAGTCGCCTTCTGTTTGTCATTTGATGGTCACTGGCAGTGTGATCTGCATTGATTCTACAAACTGCCAAGTATGCAAGAATCATCATAGCTCTGTAGATTACTGTTCGTTTCAAACACACATTTGTCTCTGGGCAGCGAGTGTCCATGTGGTCCATCTCTGAAGAGATTCGGGGGAAAAGCCAAAGAGTTCTCACCCAGAGCAAGAATACGTCATTGGATGGGGTGAGATATAAATGTAAATCCCAAAAGATGTGTTTAAAAAGCTGCAGAGTGCTTGATTTCTCTCCCGTTAACTTTCTCTGTAGATATGAATTGCCTTTCGACCGACATGATTGGATCGTAGATCGGTGCGGAAAGGAAGTTCGATATGTCATTGACTACTACGATGGGGATATTAATAAAGACACCTAACAGTTTTCCATCCTGGACGTGCGTCCAGCCATTGACTCTCTAGAGCAGGGTTCCTCAAATCTTGCCCTGGAGGGCCAATGCGCTGCAGAGTTTAGCTCCAACCCTGATCAAACTCTCCTACCTGTGATTTTCTAATGATCCTGAAGACATTGATTAGCATTCTCAGGTGTGTTTGATTAGGGTTAGAGCTAAACTCTGCAGGAAAGTGGATCTCGTGGGCCAGATTTGAGGATCCGTGCTCTAGAGGCTGTCTGGGATCGGATGATAGTGGCCTGGTGGCGCTGGACATCATAGACATCACAACACAGTTTTAACATTTCTGTACCACTATAAGACGTCACAGATTATTCGGTACCAATATACTAGAATCTGTGTATTCAACTTCATTGAGTTCTGACTGTAAACATGAATCGTAGCAAATTATTGCACATTGGGGGACTTAAAGGTTGTGAGTGTTCTCTATTGGAGAGCACAATGAATCAGTGTTTTTTTCTTCTGATGAGGTTCTGAATTCATCATCAGCTAGCATTTCTTTTTCTGCTTGTTGAGTGAAGGTTATCAAACTGGAAAGCTTGCTATCTGATCTTACGCAGAGGTTAAACATATCCGCTGGTTGTTTTTCTCTCTCAAAGGCTGAATATTGAGTGTTTTAGTTCACGGTGAGAGCGATTGGCAGCTGTTAGCATTTGTAGCCAATGGTTTGGTGGTCTTCGCTTTTGAATGTCATCGATTTTGATGACGCATATCATATGAAATAATCTGTTTCTCTTCCATATTCATTTTGCTGTCGGCTTTAAAATGATTGAATTTCTTGTACCTACTGTTTGGGTTTATTTATTTTGCGCAAACTGCTTTATTATTGTGTGTGTGTGTTGCTAATTATGATCTTTTTGAGTGAGAGTGTTTCTGAAATATTTCCCCCGATTTCAGACCTGCAACAAATTATAATTCCAACTTTCAAAAGCTGATTATTGAGTGTTTTAGCTCATGTTGAGAGCGATTGGCAGCTGTTTAGAAGTTGCAGCTTGGCAAAATGGTTCAGCGGTCTTTGCTTATGAATATGATTGATCCGATAAAGCATATGAAATGTTTTGTTTTTTAATTAAAAGCCCTTGTTCAGCTGTTCAAGTCTTCCATATTCATCCGGCATCCGGGTTGTGTGTGTGTGTGTGTGTGTATGCTAAAGTTTGCCTGACTGCATCTCTTATGAGAGTGCTAAATTATTGTTCCTCACACCGCTGTTCTCTAATCTCACGGTATTTGTAACCCAGTTCATTTGTTTTAAATCTGAACTGGACAATTAATTCAACATAAATCAACATCCTAAAAGGACACTGTTCCCCTTAGGTTGCTTGGCTGTTCTGTGTGCTTCACTTTGGGGTCACTTTCCCGTTGTACCTACCATAGGTGGTGCCCCTTTCCAGCAAAGTTATTTCTTCACTTTGTCATAAGTATGTGACTATGATTGAGGAGGGCCATAAAGTTTCATCATGCTCAGGGCACCAATCTTCTTGTCGCGGGGATAAAATGTAACCATTTTAATGAAATAGCATGGGCTATTTCTGGATTTTAGTTTTTTCTTTGCTAATACTACAGTGGAATTGAGATATCAACAAAATATCTAGACGGTCGCATCTCTAGTGTGATCATGGCTGTACCGCTGTCCCATGACAAGAGACATTTGAACAGTTACAAATTACCTCTCATGGATTCTGGAAAGATTCCATGGACGACAAATAGGATCACCAAATTCAATACAGGTCGTTTGAAACTTCCTATTTCCTTCTAGTTGTTTGTAATTGTAGATTTGAATAGGGATCACCTGTAAACAATTTTAGTTGATTTATTATGTTACATCGATGTAATTCAGGAGTGTGATAGGAGTCCTTTTTTTTTTATTAATCCTATCTTTAAACTATGTCTTGTGTCTAAAAACTACCAGGCCTTTAGCTGTGTGAGGTTCTGTGTATTTAAACCCGTACATCTGTACCCCTTTCCGGCAGAGATTGCCCGTTTGCAATTTTCTCTCGGATCACGATTTGTTTGATGATTATCTGCCGATCTGGTATTTATCTTTCTAAAACATACCTAGCATATCCACCAAAATCTACTTTTTTTTCATGCAAAGAAATTAATTACGATATCTATAAACTCTTCCTATGTTCGTCGCTCACACAACTCAATATACCGTGCTCCTCTGACTGGCAAGATGGTAGGAAATAACCTTAAACTGAAAATAAGTGCTGTATAAAACAAACCAGATGTTATTTCCCCATTTTATAACTGTAATTTTATCCTAACTTAGGTTGTGTCATCTTTCCACATCAAAATTACTTAAGCATTGTTTCAATTAAATTCCAATATAATAAACTTACATTGTTTTAATTAATTCAGAATATGCAAGCTGGAAAGCTGTTACCATTCAATGATCAGGAATCACAAACCCATACCCTTTTCCACTCGAAACCCAGACCTGCTCTGACTTGGCATTAGATTTTTTTCCCGACCGTTTAATGAAATCGTCTAGTCCATAATGCATTTCACTGGGGGGGGGCAAAATTGAGAACATTTAATGATTCAGTTTTAAATGATTTTTTGAACTACCATGAAATGTTGGGTACCAATGCCATGATACACTTTTTTACAAATATGAACCAACCCCCGTATCTGCTTTTATTTTAATGATTAGGTCATTCATTCACCAGATTTCGTTCAAAAAAAAAACCGGAGCCTTTTGGGAATTGCATTCAGACGGGCAAGTTTTATGAATGGTCCTGAATCTTGACTCCCCCTCGTTTCTCAAACGTCACTTAGTCACTATTTAGTTGGTTTTAATTGAACTACTATTGAATCAAATCATGGTCACGTTGCATCAACCTCTTGGTCGTATATTGTGTTTTACCTGATATATTATAAATAAATTAAGCCTTTTTTTTCTACGCATTAATGCATCTATCAATTTCTGTGAGTTTATTGTTCTATGAGTTCTGTTGCGCTCATCTTCGTTTTGATTTCTGCAGAGCCTTATGAAACATAATACATTATCAGTCGCCGTTTACATTGAATGCAATAAAATCACAATCATTCTCGCGCGAAAATTTTTGGTGGCTAAGTTATTTTTGTTATTGACGTTTTAATCAGGCAAGTAATATTCTCTATCACTTGCCCTTTTAAAAAATCTACTTGTCCCAGACAAGCGTTAATCGAGTCCCCCACGGTTTACATTGGCCCCTCAGACATTGCAAATTGCGAACGTTGTGTGTCCTTCACTCAGTGAAGAATTTGTTTACATGCGGATGTGAGCGTAGCTGTGACGTCAAAATGGACAGGTGTTGTGCCCATTTTCGACCCCCTGCAAAATTATTACCCCTCTCGTTGAAATCGCTACCTGATTGCCTAATCTCAACCCCACCCCTAATCCTAACCCCTCCCCACACCTAACCCTAAACCTACCTGCTAGGTGGTAATGCTCTGCGGGTCATGTGGCACAACACTGGTTTCTGGATTGTGTTAGTGCCACACTGAAGAGTTATGGATTCAGACCACACACACACACACACACACACACGTTATACATATATGTATATATAACATGCACAATCATTTATTATGCTGAAATGTGAGGTTTATGATTTTACAAAACTTTTTATTAAAAGTTGTATAACTATTAGTTTTTATGGTAATTTTATAGTAATTTGTCATTAGTCAGATAATCATTTGTTGTTTAACAGTGTATTTATCCTTAAAGGTGATGATGTCCATCCTATGAGAGCTTTTTTAAATCACATAGAGGAGAAGCAGTGGTTCCTCACGTCTGTGAGTAGGTGTGGGAAAGAAATCTTCACTCACGGCCCAGAATAACCACATCCTCTGGGGAAAGTTTCCGCCTCTTCTTCCTTTACACAAGGCAACCTTGAATTTGGTGAGTTTTATGAGCAGTTTTAGCTGTGACTGATAATTACGCTGGATTTGAGGGTCCATTGCGTGCTTTTGAATAATGCATGTGTGGTGACAAAGCTACTGTATGCTTGTATTTGGTTTTTCGTCTGGGTTTCTGTTTGGCAGGGAACCAGAAAATCCCCTTGTAGTGCACAGAGCAGATCTCTAAATAGCCTGTGGCAGTGGAGTCTGGCGGGGGGATTCAAGCCCCCTGCAATCCTTCCAGTCTGTTTCATTTACATACCAAAATATGCCCAGCTGTGCCAAGTACAATAACCAGGCTTTGTCTATAGATTCCAGAACTGTAACATTAATTACGGGAAGGAGTAACTGTTGGAAAGTTTCTAGCTTGCGGGTCACTGGTGTGATATCAGCTATTGACTGATGTTTTTGCTTCTGTATTGATTGTACTGCATCCAGAATGATCCTGATGGAAAGCCTTGTGTGTTGCAGATTCAGTCCCACTTATTTTAAGCAGTTCAGTTATGACAAGCTTGTTTGAAATTTGTTATCGAGTGCAGGGTTTTCATGTAACTACAATCATAGCCTAAACATTTTCATTACTTGAAGTAATTTAAACATTAACTGAAGTAAAATATACAATCTAATTTGTTTTTAAAGATTATTTCAGCTAGTTGGCAAGGTAACATTTGTCTTTTTTGTTTAGTTTTAATTGAAAATACTAAAATAACTAAAACTAAATAAACTAAAACTTAATCAACTAATTAAACACTATATAGACATTTAAACAGAAACAGAAACAAATAAAAATAAGATCTAATTCAAAATATTGACAAAACCCTAGATCTTTTATTAATGATACACTGATTGATGTCACAGTGGAATTTGTCCATCTGTTCGGTCCTGGTTCTAATTATAAGATTCTCATCTTCGTAGCTCAGTTGGACAGAATTATGACATAATAGCTTAACGCACAAAATGTATTTCCAGTTGTCCCTCCTTTTTATTAAAAAGCAAATTCCGGTCACATTCGCCCCTCACTCACATCTGTATGATGACTGTCCCCCACGGAGCGACGTCTACAAAAACATAAAAAACCCATTACACACTAACGAGGCATTTTGTTTGCATCCAGTGGGGACATAACTTACTGATTAGAATGACTAATTACTGTCGTTTTACCGCGCTGCATTTGCATTGCACGGCCGGTGACACATAAACCCGGCTGCATTTGTATCGGAGAAATGACAAACAATAAGCGATACTCTACACTGCTCAAACTCGCGTATGAATCATCAGTGGCAAATCCTTTAAAAAAAACGTACTTCCAGACTGTGAGTCAGAACTGCCGGCCGCTAAGTGCAACTGAGCCGGCCGGCTTGAGAACGGCGTGGCCGGCTGGCTTGCGGCAACCACATTTGACGACCCCGTGCTGGACTCCGCTTCCTCCACGGTGAAAACCAATTCGGCGATCCACAGCGCAAAGCTGTAGTATTTCCTCAGCAACCAGCACAGATCAACTCCAGTCATGAAGAAGCGGATATCGTCCTCTTTTAGAAGACCAAACAAAATAGTTTCGCTTTTACAACGACGCCCACACAGTGTCCTTTAACGACATTGACGGCGAAACCAAAACGACAGTGAGCCTAAAGTTACGCCTTCCTTTTCTTTTTTCTTTGCGTGAACATTTGGGCTGCAATATGCTAATCTTCCCACATAGTGACGATATGTTGGGGGTTGTTATAACAGCCGTTTGTTCGTCTAGCTGTTCCAGGACTGCTTCCTGATCTTTTATAAAGAATATCTTTTGGATTTGAGACTTTAGTCTTTGCAACTTGAGGGGTCTTATCTATGCACAATCAGCTTTGTAACACTCTGAAGAGAAAGGAAAAATTTAAATCGCGCCCTTTGACCCCTTTAAATGTCTTTTTCTCTCTTTCTTTTTTTTTTTTAAAAATGAGGCTTTAAACCTGCTCGCTTTTTGGTTGAGATCTCCAACATTATGCCTCAATTCTGCTGACGTTAATAGCTCTCATTTGTGTTAACTGTAATTCTCCTGTGGCCACACTTAAATGTGTAAATGTCATTTGAAGATCATTCCAACTGGCTTTATTTGTAGAAAATTAGCACACTTTTCGTTGTTTATTTACTGCTACATTCATCACATTTTTAAGAGCTACTGGTCTAGAGTGTTGTTTGGGTCACTGCATATTTAATAGCAAAATATGAATAGCCATATCTAGAGCAGTGAGAAAAGCGTCTCACTGGGTATCTGCATGCTGTTTGTGTCTTATCCCCCTGGTTTAAGTTGAATGCTTGTTATGCAGCAGCTGTTTTAGATGCAAACCCCATCCATAGATTTGCATCTGGACCACTTACTCCCACACCCTTACTGTTAACACACCGCATTTAAAAAATAACACACTGGATTGGTATTGTGCTCTCTCTTCATGCGAAAAAAGAAAACACTATGCTAAATAAATAATGCATGCCGTTGTTTAAGGGCTGTTCCTTCTGAGGTAGGGCCGGACACCACGTCCTGGTAAAAATAGCCGTTGGTTTTCCCATAGTCTGGAGGCCTCACAGGACAACACTGTCCCCCCACAGGAAGACTTTAATACACTTAAGCGTTTTATAATGAAATGCGTTCACCATGGAGACTTATTGATGACACGCCACACCGCTTTTGGTTACAAGCTTTTCCGACCATCCCTCCGCCCGTCTTTTTGGTCTGAGTCAGCCAGAGAGCCTCGTCTACATCCGCTATATATCCTATGGCCTAGCCCGGCTCGATTCTGGTTAAATCCGCTTGCATTCATGTCCCCCTGGCATGCATCTACTGATTTGTCTAGGCAGGCTTCTTCCATGGCCTGGAGGAGGTAAACACGGATAAGTTTCGCGGGTCCTCGACACGTTCCACCGGACGCACATGCTTGAAAAAACCCTCAGATCGGTTTGAAAGGGAGAGTTGCGGCAGAACAGATGTTCCGTAAACCGTGGTTATGGTAAAAAACCATCACGAACCATAGCAGCGCGTGGTGTAATCGGACAGTAGATCCTACCCGCTCCAACAATATGTACTAAGGGCGCTCCGCCTCCTCAGCACGCTCTGATATATGCGGTGTTTCGTGTTCCCCTGAGGTCCTCTGTAACATTATGCTCGCTAGACCGCTCAGGTAAGGCAAGGAGTAGCGAGTGTTAGAGGGCCTCCCTAGAATCAGGAAAAGCTCACAGTAGAGGTACCCATCAGTGGCTGATGGATGTACACATAGTGACATTCCCTCCGCGCTGATCAGGGACATTTACAATAGCCCGATGGTCAATTATGTTCCTCCCCCTTCTCCTTATTTTGGTCAGGTTGAAACCAGCCTCATCCACAAAGATAATTTCATGGGGAACAGGCCGGCCTTCAATCTCAATGATTCTCTGCAAAACACATGAAACACATTAGAGTAAATCACTGCCCTGAAGCACAGTTCTAGAGGGCACAAATGGCAGCATAAACTGCTATACTGTGATAGTACACAATATGACTTCTAGTCGGCTGGGACATCGTTCATATCACTATGTAGCGCGATATATTTTTCAATACGGTGGAGAATTATTTTTAACGACATTGTCCGATATTTCGATATACTTACCATTGTAACCTCCTAAAGCGCCTCCTGCTGGACAAGAATGAGTGTTCTTTGTAACTTAAGCCCCCCGGTGAAGGGCGCATCATGCACTTGAGGTTAGCGACCGGAGAGACCACAGCAGATTTTAAAGCAAGTTCCCATTGCAACCGCCCTGCATCTCGCTCATTCGCTACACAACCAGAACACATCGACCTGTTTTCCGACAGCACCACACCAATTTATTTACTGTCCCCGACCGTTTGACATAAAACCGCGACCGACCGCCCACATCGCATTAATAGGCTCTGCCTCAGTAGGCAAAATGAGTTTATTTCCGTCATTTGACCAGCATCAAACCAATATAGTAATTTAACGTTGGTGCTTTAAGAGAAATAGACAAGCCATCGCAACCGAGGCTGTAAGAACCCGCGCATCCTTTCCTGTATAGCTACAAACATTTTGCCTACATCTTGGACCATCTTCCAGGCCTTGTTTTGAACAAAATGCTCATAAACTGCATACCTTAACTCTTCAGAACTGAAAAAGAAACATATTTAGATATTCTTGACTGTTATTGCCTTGTCTCCTTAACTCTGTAGTGTAAGCTGATGCGGCCGTTAGGTTCCTTTACAGAAATTAAAATAAATCTAAAAATCAAATTATGCTTGACCCGAAGCGAGCATCCGCGTGCCTCCCGGCTGTCATCACTTCATCTTATAGGCGACTGGGCTAAATGCGCACGCTGCCATCCTGTTGAGCTCCGCTCTTTCTTATTTGCATTTCATTATTCCCACGTATTTATGCCGTTTGTTCGCGGAAAGTGAGCAAGGACCCGACAGGTGATTCTAGTTAAATTATAAAGACCTAAGGCTAATATCAGAAGATTAGCTTCCATTATGTTCAAATTACTACACACACACAGTTATCATGCAGTCTAGTGCGTTTACATATATGTACCACAACTTGTGTAGATTTAAAGGCTACTGCTATCATTTTGGGTGTGTATTTTTGACTATACTTTACCATCCCATCAATCTCAGCATGCTTGACTTTGGTGTCGTCTAGACGTTTGCATCACTAGATCTTTCTTCTTTGGGCCTCGCTCTGTAAGTGGAGCTGTTAAATCTAATCACTTTAATTCTAAAAACCACTAACACTAGAACAACACTAAATCGAACTGTGTTTCACACAAATTCACTACCCTAACTACCAAAAGTAAGTAGAAACAATAAACGAACAAATTTATTGGCAAGTTGAAACGTTAAATAAAACGATTTTAAAAATGCAAACTATAATACCTTGAGTCCCAGCACCATTTCCATTTTTGTTGTTGTTATATATATATTATTAAAGACTTCTCTTAGTGCTCCCCCAGCTGCAGTTTATTTGTACCAAAGTACAGCAACAGTAATGTTGAAGATGTTTCCATTTAAGAGCTTTCTATTTTCTAGATTTTAAAACGTAATTATATTCCCTGTGGCATACTGCACAGTGTCCGCCCTTACTCGCAGTCTTCAGTGTCAAATGATCCTTCAGAAATCATTCTAATATGCTGATTTGCTGATTATCAATATTTAAAACCGTTGATTAATTTTTTTTTCAGATTTTTGATGATAGAGATCCAAAGATCAGACTATTATATCTGCATAAAAGCTTTTGTAACATATACACACTATTCCCTTCAAGTTATCATTTTTATATTTTTTGGAAGAATTCATTTTTTATTTCGCAAGGTGCTTAATTGATCAAAGTGATGATAAGGCTTTATATGTTATAAAACATAAGATTTTCGATTCTTTCAATATATTGTTCATATCGATATCGGAATTCTATCGTATCGACCGAAATTAAGAAATATATCGTGATATCAATTTTGGCCATATCGTCCAGCCCTACTTCATATGATATCAAAACTCATACCTGAATATATTCCACTCGTTAGTCTTTCACTCTGTCAGAGTTTCGTTCGAAAGGGACGCGGTACGCCTGTTTCATCCGGAACCGGTGCTTTCGGAGGATACGATCAGTTGTGGAGAGGCTGATGGCATTTATCCCTCGAATATGATGATTATCCTCAATCACTCTCCTTTGAATCTCTCGCAAGTGGATTACATTATTGGCAATGACCATATTTACAAGCTCCCCCGCCTTGCTCCCTCCGACAAAAGCCTAGCCTGCCATCACCCATGTGTTCGTCATCTGTGTCCTCCAAAATAGAAGCATCATAATCTGTAACTGTCACAGCATCCTTTTTACAGAACAATGGAAACTACTGAAAACTCTATCTGATGCAAGGCAATTTGATGCTTCTTTAGTACAGGACATAGTGCAACAGTGTAATGCACTCAGTTACGGTACGAGCAGCTCTTACTGTATCCATCCTATTCTGTTTTCCTCCTGAAGGTTCCTGATGATGGAGGCGACGTGAGCGCTCAAATTTGGCTTTACTCGTGCCCAGCCTCCTATAGTCATACACATGGACAATGAATGTTCACCTACAGTGCTCGAATGATCTGAGACTGCTTCTCCTTGCCCCTTCTTCTCCAATCCGCGCTCCTCCTCCTTCACCAGTCCGCTTCCTCTTCTTCTCCCTCCTCCTTCCGTACGTCCTCCTCCTCTCCCTCCTCCTCACCACATCCGCTTCCTCCCCTCCTCCTCTTCTCTCCTCTCCCTCCTCTCCCCCCCCTTTTTGTTCCTCCTCTCCCTCCTCCTCCTCCTCCCCCTCTCCTTCCTCCCCCCCTCCTTTTTAATATTAATAAAAAAGTTAATATTTTTATTCTATAAAAATAATTCTAATTGTCATTTAGAGCAATTTATTTTCTTCCAGAAAATGACAATTGGTCAAAATGACAAATGTTTTCATTTTTTGTGATTGGAAATCAGGGTTATTCCACCAAATAACTGGATGTTCTTAACCTTCTAAGTGAACAAATTGGGATTGTGTTGGCTAAGAATGACTATAACATTCTGAAAACATGGCCTCTTTTTGTTTTGACTATTATCTTTTAGCAAATGCTCTAATGACCACATTGGTATTGACAATTTGGAATCAAATGTCACAGTTAGTTCAGAGAAACCAAAATTACGTCTAATTTACTTAACTCTGTTTTGTGTGCTGAGAATTTTCAAAGCGGTCCCTTTAATTTTTTTTCCATGCGCTGAAATTATATATTATATATGTGTGTGTGTGTGTATTTATCCAAACCTGCTTACCATAACACTCTATAACATATAAATTAATATTATATAAAAAGACAAAACTATTTCTTTTGCAACTAAATATTTTTTTTGCCCTTCAGGTGATTTTGGGGAAAGAATACCTTTATAATTCCTGATATACTTGACTTTTTCCTTATTTTGGGAATGATTCATTCTCTAGGATGTACATACCAGGTGTTTAATTAGGTATTTATAGTAAGGGTGCATATGTAGCTAGCTAGAAGAATTTTGGGTCTTTTGGAAGTTCGACCTGTTTATTTCCTCTGTTTCCAATCTTGTATTTGAGGTGTATGCCAACACCCCACTTTATCAGACTTGTGATGGTTAGCTGTACCTGTGCTAACCTAACCCTAACCTGACTCAAACATCAGGAAAATATAAACAAATTGACATTTCCTCCCTCTAAGCCACATACGTTCAGAGTGCAATGCACAAGACATGCGGACCTCAGAATTAAGAATAAATTATGGTTCTCCTGTGACGACACAGAAGAAGTTAGTGAGTCTTTCACGCATTTACACAGCAAAGTGTGTCTGAGAGCCCTTAGGCGACCGAATCCACCGCCGTTACATTCCCCATTCATCTGACTTCCGCACCTCAAGCATTTCTTTATTGCACCGCGGCACCTGCGAGAAGCTTTCTGACGTTCATTATTGCATGACTGAAACCTCACACGTTGTTTGTGTGAAGCACCACCGTCACGTTCCTGAAAGTACCTAACCAGTTTGTGGCCAAGATATGTCACTCTTCCTCTCAGACGTTCCCTCAGGGGGGTTGATCACCCTAGCCCGCTGGAACCAGAAAGAGAGAGAGAGAGAGAGAGAGAGTGAGAGAGAGAGAGAGATGCAGAGCATGTGCCGAGCAGCCGACATGAGGAGAGATAGAGATCGCCGAAGAGGACTAGCAGAGGATAATCAGAGAAAGGATGAAAAACAATAGAGAGAGAGATCGATCGAGATCTAGCCTTTCCTCCGAGGCCTAACAAACCGTTTCAATTTTGTGACCCTAGGGCTTATCACACACTGTACATGGATGAGTTTCTGACTTTAATGCATTCAACCCGCGACACTGCATGGCAGGCCTTGTGCATGTGGTTTTTTAATGAGCTTCTGACTGGGAACCGTAGAAATCTGAGCACGCATTCCAATCTTACAGGGGAAAGCGCTCATCTCCTGACTAGCGCAATGATCAGACGTCCCACCCTCCACCCAGCTCAATAAACTCACCCTCATGTGTGGCGTCTTATCGCGGTGAGAAAAGATGAAATATCAGCAGCTGTGGAATAATTGTTTTGTCTTCGATTGTTTGCGCCATCGTGACCTCATTTTCTGTCCCATCACAATTGGATGGATGCTTCATCCCGTCTGATTGGCTTTGCTCATGACCAGCGTCCGACCGAAAACATGCTCCTCACCTACACTAATTGTTTCTTAGATTAGTTGTTGAAGTCAATGAATGTAACCAGACATTTGGAGCCCCACCGCTTCACCTGATTCTGTGCTAGTGAATGTTTTTGATCGTTAGTTAGCTAGTTCATTTGGACACAGCACTTCCTGTGATTGGATTTAAAGGGTTAAAGGGTTGCTAGGGTTATGGTTTAGGATATTAAATCGCTAAAGTAGTCCATATGAATCACATGTTATATTTCACGTTTTCTAAAAACATATGAAAGATTTTGTGACTTTTTACCATGGCGAACAGATTGTTGAGAGTGTGAACTGAATCAATGATTCATTGAAATGATTTGACTCAAATGAACTATTCATTCACAAATCAGATATTGCTACTTCCCCCATGAACTGACACATTTTTATGATTTATTTTTTTGTTCCTAATGTTTGTCCCCAAATTGTAAAAATATTTTTTATCCAGATTTTAATTTCTCAGACTGTATGGATCCCACCCACCATATATATATATATATAGTGTGTGTGTGTGTGTGTGTGTGTGTGTGTGAGACCCTGGACCACAAAACCTTAAGTCGCTGGGGTACAGTATATTTGTAGCAATACCCAAAAATACATTGCATGAGTCAAAATTATAGATTTTATTTATGCCAAAAATCATTAGCGATATTAAGTAAAGATCATGTTCCACAAGATATTTTGTACATTTCTACCGTAAATATATCAAAACGTAATTTTTGATTAGTCATATGCATTGCTAAGAACTTAATTTGGATAACTTTAAAGGCGATTTTCTCAATATTTAGATTTTTTTGCACCCTCAGATTCCAGATTTTCAAAAAGATGTATGTCAGTATTGTCCTATCCTAACAAACATATCAATGGAATGCTTATTTATTCAGCTTTCATGTGATATATAAATCTCAATGACTGGTTTTGTGGTCCATGGTCTCACACACACACACACACAAATTTATATCCCACAACACAATCACATATTTTAATAGAATTTTTTTTAAAAAATAATTTGAAAAAAAAGTAAGTATAAAATATTTATTTATAATATGATATTATAAATCTTTTTAATTTAAATATACTTATATATTGTAGCTATATATACAGTGTATAGTTACTTCTTCATAATTAGTTATTTTTCTACAATTTTTATAATTATATTTCAAATTATATTCAATACAGAAATGTATCCCAGACTGGAATTTACAAGTATACATTTGTTAGTTTGAGGATAGATTTTCTTTATTTTTTTTCTTTATTTCTTCATAATGTTTATTTGTTTCAATGTTTTATCATTGTCCTAAAACTTGTATTCAAATTCAAATTACTATGAGTGGCTGTATGCATTTCATTGCATTAGACACAATATCAAACCAAATGTAATTTTTTTTAAGTTACATTTGTTTTCTTTTTAAGTGCATTAATTTATTTGAATTTATTTATTTTTCATACATACATACATATATAAATGATGTTATTTAGTTTAAAGTATGGAGAAAGGCACGAAATGCCATATAAAATATGGCAAAACATGTTTCTTTTCCATTGATCTCCACTCTCTACTCGCTGACCATACATCTAATCACACTATCCGTCTTTTTCTGGCTTCCAGCGTGTTTTAGTTAAATTAATTCTTGATGTTGAATTAAAATGAGCTCTTTTGGGTGTCTGAGGAGCACAGTGGATTAATTATACCCGTCTCATTGTAATGGCCGACCATGGTGCTCCTATCCGGTCATGAGTGGTAATAGCTTTTGATGATGATCTTTTATCCAATTACTGAATGGTGACCTGTGAGGCTACCTGTGTTTGCAGGCTCAGGTTGGATTCGTTAGCGGGATTAATCCGCTCCTGACCTGCTGGATTGGACTGGATTTTAGGGCCGCGGGAGGGGATGAGCAGCCCGTGTTTTCTCAGGAAACATGAGATTGACAACCCTCCCCCTGTTCCCAGATATCAGCTCTATGGCTGTGATAAATGGTAACGGCTGAGGGAACCTCTGACCCCGTTCAACAGGGACCCGGCCTGCTAGACAGAGAGAAGACAAACAGCACAATGGAGAGGAGGAAAGACACTCCTGCTCCTTCAGGTTAGGAGCCCCGGTTGGCCCCTGGGAAGAAAGATGTACACATAGCCATTTCTGAGCACGGCTGCTATTATCTCCACAGGTCTTAAATAATAACAGTGTGTGTGAGAGACAGAGGCTGCGGGAGATTACTGTAATCAGACCATACAGTACATGAACGGATGCCCTGCGGCACCGTAGTAGGTGGGATTCTGGGATGCGTGCTGAATGTTGTCTTCCCAAAAAGATTTGAAACTCAAAATGAAGCTTTTTTGCTAAGGTTCAACTCACTTTCTCAGCTCTACGATGAAGGAGAATGAGAACTTCAGCTATAAAGTGTAGGCTGATGTTCTCTGTGAAATGACTAAATGGATGGCCTTTAAAATGATGGGTTGTCAACGCGCTTTATTAAATGTTTTTATATGCTGGAGGTGAAAGGGAAGTGATTACAGTTTTAAAATGAGTGTTGTTTAGATCAAGTTCACATTCTCTGTTCCATGGCTTCATTAGTTACATTATTGGCTTTAATCTCATTAAAAACATATCATGCTGAATAAAGTATTTTAAACACAGAGAGAAAAACTAGTTATTTCTGCAGTAATAGCCTCAAAATATACAGTGACCCCAGAACTATTTGGCCACCTTAATCATGCCTAAAATATATGAATGCCACTGTATTAGGTAACAAAATATTAAAACAAGTGCAGTGGCATCTGCAATCCATGGTTGTTGTAGTTAAGTAAAACTAAAAATTAACTCATTATTCATTTTTTAAAAAAATATAATAAACTTCAATAAAAAAAACTTCAGCTAATTGCTGAAATGATAATTAATTTAGTTTAACGTGATGCACTAAAATAAGTAGAACTGAAATAATATATAAAAACTGTATATACATTCAAAAACTAATGAAAATTACAAAAACAGAAAATATAAAAACTACTGCAAACTATTAATAAAAACAGTATCTATGATACTATTTATGATACTAAAATAACAATGCTAAAAAAAATAATAATAATGCAAGAGACTTACTTTTATTACCCATTTTTACAACGACTTTTATCCAACCTTTGGATGTAGAAGTAGTTTTTCTACAGTGCATGTGCTATCTTTCTTTAAAATAAATGACAAATTAATAAATTCAAATAAATGAATGCACTAAAAAAAGAAAGCATTTCATTAAAAAAATTACATTTGGTTTCACATTGTGTCTAATGCAATAAAAAATTCATAAAGCCACTCTAGTAATTCAGTAAGTAACAAGAAAGAAAAGAAAGAAAGTATCATTAGAAAAAAATGGTTTAAATAGCAAGTATGCTTTCAGGAAAAATATGATGGTGCTGAACTGCATGATTATAGACTGAATGATGCTTTAAGAATCCTCCAAATTCCATTCCATTTTGTTCTATGGTGCAATTTGGAGGGTTTACAAATTTCATTTCACAACTGTATGTATTTTATTGAATCAATTTTAAGGCATTCCTTAAAAAATATGGAAATATTTGACAGCATATTAACTATATATTCCAGTAGAGTTTGAAGTCTCACAGTGTTTTTATAACAGCAGTGTCCTGTGGTTTAGTGCGTTTACAAGTCAGTCCCCTGCCTTAGCATTACAGTTTCTTAATTACAAAAACAGTCAGATTACAGTAGCTCATTAGCATGCACCCTACTGCACTCATGAATAATGTATCAAAGGTGTGCAGCTGTCTTGTATTCACTCAGAGGAAGCAGGTTGTGAGCAGGCAAACACCTGCATTTGCTAAATGAGGCCGGATAAGGAAGATCTTCAAAATGATTTCATATCAGTCAAAGGTCATGTATCCAATCAAACACAACAGGAAAAAATATATATATTTTTTGCCACATTCATCTGTCTATTAGTGTAGAATTGAGTCAAATTGAACTGATTCATGCATGGTCAGGTTGCATTTCATCCAACGGATTAAAGGGTTAGTTCACCCAAAAATGAAAATTAGCCCATAAATTACTCACCCTCAAGTCATCCAAGGTGTATATCACTTTCTGCTTTCAGACGAATCCAGTCGGAGTTATATTAAAAATGGTCTTTGATCTTTCAAGCTGTTTCATGGCACTCAGTGGGTGTTGCATGCTTCAGTCCAAAACAAGTTAAATAAAAAGCGCCCATCATAAAAAAGTGTCTCACACGGCTCCGGGGGGTGAACAAAGGCCTTCAGGAGCGAATCGATGCGTTTTTGTAAGAAAAATATCCATATTCAAAAACGTAATAATCACTTTAATGTAGCTTGCTCTCGCTCACTGTTGTAAAGGGAAATTCGTTTCATTGCTGTAGTTTCACCCATCAGCCACAAGAGGACACCGTTGCCCTTTAACAAAAGTGACTGCTTTCTCTGTGTGTGTGGGTGAATGTATGTCACATCTGATCATAAGTCTCTTTAAATATAAACTCAATTTAATGAGAGTGGATCGACACATTATGCACTGAATTATGCTTAATTGGACTTCTTTAAATAACACTTATTGTCAGACTGTTTATAACCCTGTAGAAATGTTTATTTCTGCCTTCCTCCGCTCTTGCATGACGGCCGTGCGTCTTCTGTCAGCGAATTAACCGAGCTGTCATTAGCAATTTGATGAAGCCTTTCAAATACACATTTCTTTATTTGTCTCTTTAGCTTTGGCTTTTCAGTTTTACTTTATCACGCACACTTTGCTTTGTGACGTTATTTGTGTTACGGATTATTTAAGTGCTCAGGTTTTGCTACAGCAAACATCTTTCTTGGCTCTTGTGGGGTTTTCTTGTGCTGCATTGCGCTTCTCTGTTTCTTGGCTGACACATGCAGTGGCCTGTGTTTGTTTGGCACCGTGCCCTCACAAGGCCAAGCTCAGCCCTGGGTCTATTGCATTTAGGCCAGAAATCTTGACCTGGTAATTCCCAGAGAGTGCAGCCGAGATCAGGCAGGGGGCTGAGGAGTACAGGCGCTGTACAGCATCTGCGAGTGAGCAGAAAACATTGTTTAGAGATATAGAAGTCAGAAATAGGCCCAGTTGGACTCACTAAGGGGCATAAAGAGGACAAGGTTTGGCAGGTTAGCATGGTCAAGTTAGCCCTTGAAACTAAGTAGACCATCTGGTTCTAAAACTAAGCTTTATTTTTATTTTTTTTTGCAAGCTACACATTCACTACAGTTCAAAAGTTTGGGGTCAGGTGTTTTATAAAGGATCATGTGACACTGAAGACTGGAGTAATGATGCTGAAAATTCAGTTTTGCATCACAGGAATAAATTACATAAAAAAAAACTATTCAATTAGAAAACAGCTATTTTAAACTCCAATAATATTTCACAATATTACTGTATTTTGAATTAAATAAATGCAGCCTTGGTGAGCATGAGAGACTTCTTTCAAAAACATTAAAACATCGTACTGACCCCATATTTTTGAACGGTAGTGAAATTGCGTTTACATACTTATGTATTCCACCTAACACTACTGCCCCCAATGTAAAAGAATGTATTAAATATCTAAATATCAAAAATTTACTTTGTTTTTGTACTGTACAAAAAAATACTAGTTATTTTTGAATGGAAAATTTTGTCTTTTTTTAAACACAAATCTAACAAAACATTATTAATTATTAATTAATTATTTAAAAGAGAGAGAGAGAGAGGTTAATGCTTGAAGGGGTCCTATTATGCTTTTTCACTTTTTTAATTTTAGTCAGTGTGTAGTGTGTATGTTTGGGCATAAAAAAGATCTAGAAAGTTACAAATCTCAAAGTCCACTCCAAAGGGAGATATTTAGTTTTAAAAAAATTCCCTTTTCAAGTACTTCAACGAACGGCTCGTTTGGACTACAGCATTTGTTTTCCGGGCTTTGTGATATCACAAAGTGGCTCATTGGAATATCATTATATCAAATAATTCCCGCCTACAGAAATTCTAATGGTTGGGGTTGGGGAGGGGCGAGGTCGTGGTTAGAGCGTTTGGTTGAGGTCATCAGACGAGACGACGAAGAAGAAGAGCTGCTGCAGAGTTAGTGCATCAGAGAAAATGAAGAAGAGCTGCTGTGCTGTAGCTTCAAATTTTCGGCATGTCTAGAACAATTCTTACAAGTACAACACGACGTAGCTGGGTGCCGCCGGTGTGCCTACACTCATAGAAAATAATGTATTTTAATTTTAAAGACGTGGCGCGACGCGACGCTGCGCTTCTCGTCCGGTGCGCGACTGCCTGAAATGCTGTTTTTTTTTCACCTCCATGCCCAAACGTCTTTGTTTGGGCTTCCGAAAGTGGATTATGTCAGGAAACAGTGGTTGCAATTTGTTTTTTTAACTTTGTCCCTGAGCATTATAACCCCAATTGCTATTGTGTGCATTTTACTGAGGAGAGCTTCCTCCACAACATGAGGGAGTACAGTGCCTGCCGGATTCGCCCAAAAAGCTTTTGTTGAAATATAGCGCGAGGGGGCGTGGCAGTACTGAAACACTGTCTAAACTGTTCGCCAATCACAACGCACTGGGACAGCTAACCAATCACAACACATTTTGTTTTTCGGAAGGCGGACCTTCATCAAAGCCGGAACTAATCAAGCTGTTTGTGCCAGGATGGGGAAAAAGGTATTTTAATAATGTAAATTATTGAAAAATAATGCGTTTTTCGAACCACCAAGCATGAGAACATGTTCTAGTACACCCCCAAAACAAAATCAAGACTTTGTAAAAGAGCATAATAGGACCCCTTTAAAATAACTGAAAAAAAATTACTGCTAGGCAGAGGTTATCCAATGATAACAGAGCGAACGTTTATAATTGATAAAAAGGAAAATTTGTACTTTAAAATGGATACTCCTAATAAATATTAATTAAATATGTAAATATTTTGTAATTTTTTTTTTTTGAAATGTTTTTTATTTTTTTTTTTTTTTTTTTTGCCTTTTCCCGCCTACACAATGAAAATCAATGAGGTCCAATGTTGTTTTATCCCATTATTCTTTAAAATATCATTGTGTGTTTGTGTGTGTGTGTGTGTTCCACACGAAAAAAGAAAGGTCCTGTTTGGAACGGCAATGATGGTGAGTAAATGATGACTGAATTTTTATTTTTATATGAACTATCACTGAAAGCATTATAGATATAGAGAGTTCACAACACCTTTGTGTTAAAGTTCTCAGCACTTTCTGGAAACTGTGTATGAATTTGAATTCTTTGGCTTGACATAACGTCGCTCATCCGAGGTCCTGGTTGGGTTCATCCTGCCCTTTGCTCGCTAATACTGATAGATGACGTCTGTCAGAAGGGTCAGTGGCCTCCTGTCATGCATCAGGGGCCGGACAGAAGGCCACTGAAGCAATCAATGACAAACCAATCAGAGCTGCTTCATTTAACTATGTGTGCAGACTCAACCAATCAGAATGCTGCTGCTCTCTCTCTCTCTGACAACATCAACCTCTCATGCCAGTTTTACACCTACAGGTTACTGATGTAGGTGCCCAATCTGAACCCGTTTCACATATTTCCACCACAGAAATGGAAACGACAAAAACCAACTCTGCATCAGTCCCTTAAAGTTACCATGAAATGCAAATTCACCTAATCAATGGAATCTAGTGATCTTTTTGTTAACTTTATCTTTCAGTGAAATTACTTCTCACTGGTGACGTATGCCAGACTTTTCCAATGATTTGAGTAAATCATGCCCTTTTCTACATTAGATTGCAAGCGTTCATTCAGATCTGCCTACGTCCAATTAACAACCAATTCACAGAAGTCCCCGCCCTTTGTTTTTTTTTGTTTTTTTGGATTCACTTTGATGCGTCGATGCATGTCACAATATAGGAGAAAAGATCTGTCACTACAGCTATTATATTCTGACTTTAAAAGCGGTTCCACTTTATTAACTTAGCTTTAGTTTCTCCATGCAGTTAAAGTGGTTTTATAAATATCAAAATCAAAATATATACACCGATTACTATGTAAATATGATTTTTAAATCAGTTACTATGAAATGCATTTGTTTATATCTTTAATTAAATGTTATTTATTAAATATTTATATTTATAAAATGTACATTATTACATATCAGTGTAGTTAATAAATATTTCACTTATAAAAAATCCATTCTTGAATGAATTTCAATTAGCTAGGTTTGATGTTCAAATAATTGTTCTCAACGCTCTTAGATTCATAACTCCTAACATCCGCCAATTTATTTCCCATCTGTCTTAACTTAAATGTCATTTGTTGATTGTTGCGAGTGAATTTTATTTGTGTATATATTTAAATAATTATTGTTTCTTAAATATTTATGTTATAAAAATATACAGTTTTAAATAATTTCATTTATTCAATATTACATTGATTTAAGTTATTTCAGTCAAACCTAGGTTGATAAATGTATTTTAAATAAATTATTATTATTAAATATTTACTTTAAAAAGTGTACCTTTTTAAATACATTTAATATTATTAATTTTTTATTTACAAATTACATTAAGAAATTATTCATTCAAACTAGGTTGGATGTTAAAATATTTATTCAAAACTTGTAAGACTCATCATAAATTCCTGCCACTTTATTTTCCCCACCTGTCTAAACTTAAATGCCATTTGTGAATTGATTTATATGCATTTTATTTGTTATATCTGAATAACTTTCAACTGAAACATTTTGTGAAGGCAAAAATCGAAATGAATTTACTTTGGATGTTAAAATGTGTATTGAAAATCATAATGCACATAGGCAGGCTGTGTAGTAACGTAGTCACTAGTGTGGAAATGCTGGGGCTCATTCTGGAGCCATCCAGACAACATCATTTTGGTGGTAAATATGATAGGATATTATATGAACCCCAGGATATTTTCTAAGCCAGTGGTTCTCAAACCTGTCCTGGAGTACCCCCAGCCCTGCACATTTTGTATGTCTCCATCATCTATCACACCAGATTCAACTCATCAGCTCATTAGTGGAGACTGCAAGACCTGAAGTGGGTGTGTCAGATATAGGGAGACATACAAAATGTGCAGTGCTGGGGGTACTTCATGGAGAGGTTTGAGAACCACTGTTATAAAGCAATCCCTCCAAAGTATTAGATCTGTCTCTGATGCGGTCACTTACTCTTTGCCGTTTAGAGTTGGTGTGAAGTTTCCTCATAGTCTCTTAATTGCTGCATCTATGTGGCGGCCCAATTTTAATGTAGGGTAATTGTATGTGTGATTAAGCATCTAGCAGATTGCCTGCACTGCAGCCTCTCAGACCATTTTTTTTACACTTCTGCAATAAAAGGTAACAAGCTTGTTTTGAACACAAGGATAACACATCTCTGCTGGAACTGGGATCTGGTCCTCTACTGAAGAAGTACAGTGTTGAAAAACCCTCCCGAACTCTGACTCACTGCACAGCTCAGCCTGATATCTTTTACAACAAAATGCCTTTACTGTCACTTTGATTATTTATTGCATCTTTGCTGATTAAAAATAGTAAGTTCTTCCAAAAAAAAAACTAGACTGACCTCAAACCTTTAAACGGTAGTGTATTTTATGCTTATGCTGCATTCTATTCACCTCAGAAAGTCATATTATTACTTGAAAAAATGCAATAAAACACTGCAGGTGTGTAAAGCACAGTAAATGATCTCTGTTGATAATCATACACCTGCAAAACAAATGCTAGCATTACAGACAGCAGCATTGTTTATCCTCCAGTTTGGTAGCTAGGAGAATTCTTTCTCGACAATCAAACACCTGCAAAGCTAACAATCCCATTTTGTTTCCATAGATGTCATCTTCCAATTGTCAGGCTATGAACACCTTTATAGTTTGAAGTTGGAAACATCCCACATATTAGACGTGCAGAATGCAGCAGCAGCTTTTTAATCATAGCAACATGCTAATATTTGCTTGATGAAGTCATTTATTTTCAATGAAAGTTAGCGATGTCCTGCTTAATTCTTTTTTTTTTAAAGCAACACTACTGTGTGTAAGTCATTAAGACTTATTTTTATAGATTGATTTTTTCTTTTTACTTCTAAACTTTTTATACTTAAAGTGACTATGCATATTGACATGCTGTCACTCGTAGAAGCAAGGCATCTGACACCAATTGCTAGCAGTTAGCAAACACAAAATTCATCAGAACATTTGATCTGCTTTATATTCAGTGCTTTTGAATATGATACAAAGTTAAAAGCTAACTCAAAATATTCATAAATATATATACTAAAATAACACTGTATCCAGCAGAACCTTCCAGCGATCTGGTGACCCCCAGCGATAAAATCACTCTCAGTCTAAATGCTTTAGAAGGTATCCAGCCTAGGTTTAGTAACAGAGCGATAGTGTCTTGATGAATTGTATTACCCTTAAGAGCAGAACAAAACAGCCCTGTTAGCGATGATTTTATATCACATTGTAATTTGTTGTTTTAGTCCAAGTTCCCTTGCAAAGGAGTCTGGTGCCATTAGAGCGAGACGAAAGCTTGGCTCAACCCGGCACCAGGGTGGAATGAGCTGTTTGAATTCTTAACAAATGTAATTTGTCACTGTTTATTAAGGCAGGTGGGGAGGCTTCGCTCGCTGAGTAGGGGGTAAATAGGTACATCCACATGGATTAGCGTTTGAGAGGGTATCCTGGGCCTGCCGAGCATCCGCCAATAGGCTGTCTGGAGTACAGTCTGCTGATTACTAAAGAGGGAGAAAGACAAAGGAAACAGAGGAAATGGTAAACAGGAAGTGCACCCTCCTGGCGACCAGCAAGAGATCTCCGAACAATCTCAAACTCCGGACTCCAAAGGTGACAGCAGGGTGGACATTTGGGAAGGATTAGACCTTCGTATAATCCAGCTCTTAGCTGTGTGTATTGGTTTGTTGCCATCGTAAGTGTGTGTATGTCGTCGTAAGTGCGTTCTGGCACAGAGGGGTGTGAGGATTACAGCACTTTTTCAATTTCCTTTGCGAAGCATCGTAAGCTGTTTCTGAAAGCTCACATGGATGGCGTGTACGAAAATGACCTTTGGCGTGCCACGTTGAATAGAGATCAGGCCAGACCTCCATGTTTCCCTGGATTAGAAAGCTCATGGGCAGCCAGTAGGACATGACACACTGGGCTGGTCATCTACTTATAACACAGCATCTATTAGCACAGACAAAGCAATCCTCTGGGTAAACACATCTTCAGTGAAGCTACCTAGAGAGTAGAGCAGAACCTAGAGAGAACCCTTGATAATTATTTTAAAGAAACAGTTCTCTTAAAGAGATAGTTCACCCAAAAATGAAAATTAGCCCATGATTTACTCACCCGTATCTGACAATCCTTTTTCAGACTTTTTTGAAGCCTGAAAAACTGCATCCATCCATCATAAAAAAAATACTCACGTCTCCAGAGGGTTAATAAAGGCCTTCTGAAGTGAAACGATGCATTAGTGTAAGAAAAATATCGATTTATAAAAATGTATAAACTTTAATCTCCAGCTTCCGGTCGCTCAAGCAGGTGCGTTCCCGACAGGACGTTCGAGCGTGTGGTGAGCATGATTTCACCAAGTACAACATGTTCCTGGATCAACATCCTTGTTGATCCAGGAACATCATTCCTATCAACCAATCAGAATTGAGAGAGAACTTTTCTGGAAATGTCAGTTTTAGGCTTACAGTCAGGATTAGGTACTTCTACCCTTGTTAATCACCTTATTTTAGGAATAAATTATGGGTAATGTTATGTTTAGGGGTAGGGATTGGGTTAAGTCTGTATTTTTGGACAGTACACTCTAAAAAATGCTGGGTTGTTTTAACCCAAATTTGGGTCAAATATAGACAAACCCAACTGTTGGGTTAATTTTTCAATTACATTTTTAACCCAAAAACTGGGTTAGTCCATATTTGACCCAAAAATGGGTTGAAACAACCCAGCATTTTTTAAAGTGTACTGGTGATCCAGATCAAAACAAAAGATGTTGATCCAGGAAACATGTCTTACTTGGCAAAAATCCCGGAGACCTCGAGCGTATGGCGTTTGGTGTAGCTATACACTATAAAGAACCTTTTGTGAAATGTAAAGGTTCCATGGATGTAAAAGGTTCTTCATGGAACCATAGATGCCAATAAAGAACCTTCATTTTTAAGAGTGTGTAGAATATGCTAGAATTGACACTTCGCAAAGACCCACCCCCCTTAGTTACTGTTGCTAATCTGACAAGCCATGGCGCTCTCACGCCACACATCATGTTCTCACGCAGTGAAAAATACATCATGGAGCAAAGAGGACGCTGATAACATGGCGACAGAAAAAAAGATGAGCAGTTAGTTGTGATATGAAACAAAGTCTCAGCTTTCAAATTTGGTCACCTTAGTCTATGAACTAGTGATTGGCACTTTCGGAAAACTGCTTTAAAACCTTTGCAAACCCTTTGTTTTGAACCAGTGATTTGGATTGTGTATCAAACCACCAAAGTTATGTGATTTCAGTAAACAAGGCTTTGCTATAACTGTCAAGGCTGTATTTATTTGATCAAAAAAATACAGTAAAAACTAATATTGAGTAATATTACAATTTAAAATAACTACTTTCTATTTGAAAATATATTTTAAAAAGTAATTTATTCCTGTGATAGCAAAGCAGCCATTACTCCAGTCTTCAGTGTCAATGATGCTTCAGAAATGATTCTAATATACTTATTTGGTTTTATCGATTTTAAAATAATTGTGCTGCATAATAGACAGTCCTAGAAAGTTCAAAATAGAAGTCTTTTGGAACATTATGAATGTCTGCTATCACATTTGATCAATTGAATGCATCCATCGGAATTAAAGAATTAATTTCTTAACAAAAAAACAATACAGACACCAAACGTTTAACACCTAGTGTACATGAATGGATTTACTTTAATAAAAAGTAAAATTTATTATTTCCCCCACAACGCCATTGTCCTCCAGAAAAGATTGAATAGGAATATAAGGTGTATGGAATACTCTATTTTATTTTATTTTTTACAAGCTCAAGAGGTCAATGTGTGTGCAAAAATCAAAAACTGCAAGAGAGACATCTGCAATGACTTATGTGCTGTGTTCTGGAGATGTTTTAAAAACATTCCGGTGGAATGGCATGAGTGTGAGTAAATAATGACAGAATTCCCATTTCTGGATGAACTGTTCCTTTAAGCCAGCAAAGCATATTCTTTACCTTGCTTCCACATTTGCAATCTAATCCTCTGCTCGTGATCTGCGTGGGTAGGAGGGTTTCGGGGAAAATGTGTGTTGCATAGATTTTAATAGCTGTAATCATATAACCCTACACATGACAATCTTGGGTGGTGGATGAAATTTTCCCACTCAAAATGACTTTGAGACATTTGATCTTTAGCTGTAGGTACAATAACTGCGATCTTTAAACCCTTAGGAATAGATGAATGCTGCTGAAAAGAGAGTGAGATGGTGAAAAGAGAAGGAGGGAAAAAGGAGTACACTTTAAAGGTGACATTAGTTTTTGATGCAAAAATATTTTCTCCTATCCCAGTTTAATGTGCACTACAGTACAAACAAGCCAAAAACATTTTGAACCAATGAATGACGTAGTTGTTTCATAGCGTAACTCCTTAAAAAAAGAGGGGAAAAGTATTTTGCATGTTTGTAAAGAGCCATCTAAAAATACTTAATACTTGTAAAACATATTCAGTGATATAATACATTTTTTTGCAATTTATATGCTGCTTGTAAAAAGTTTTTTTTCTTCTCTCTTTGTCAGGAATAGCAAACTAGTATAGTTTCTGCAGTAGTACAATGTGCACAGCATGTACTGTATACAATGTCTGCCATATGTGACCCTGGACCACAAAACTTCTTCAAAAGTCTTAAGTCGCTGGGGTATATTTGTAGCAAAGGCCAACAATACATGAACAAAATTATACCGCAACACTTTTGTTTTTGCCCCAATTTTTCATGAGCTGAATTCAAAGATCTAAGACTTTTTCTATGACCACAAAAGGCCTATTTCTCTCAAATATTGTTCAAAAATTTGTCTAAATCTGTGTTAGTGAGAACTTATTCTTTGCCGAGATAATCCATCCACCTCACAGCTGTGGCAGATCAAGATGCTGATTAGACAGCATGATTATTGCACAGGTGTGCCTTAGGCTGGCCACAATAAAAGGCCACTCTAAAATGTGCAGTTTTACTGTATTGGGGGGTCCGAAAACCAGTCAGTATCTCAATTTAGAAAAATGTACCCTTATGACTGGTTTTGTGCAGCAATGCTTCAGATCTACCACGCATGGAAGAATCTGAGCCACAATTGCAATGCACTTTGTGCATTCAGTGTGACCAGTGAACTAGAAGTAATATCAGCAGTGATTTTTAACAACATTTCTTGAGTATTCAGACTGCTAAAATATTAACAAAACATTTAACACAAAAGTGACTTTAAAGGCACATTTCACCCAAAATGTTTTTATCATTTACTCACCCCCAAGCTGTTCCAGTTGTCTAAATCAAGTCAATTTCAAATCTAGATTGACCGATTAAAATAGATCATGATGGAAATTTTGCAATCCAGTCTGTCACTGATTGTAGCGTAACCTCTGGTCCAAGCAAAAATTGACCCTTTGCAAAGACCTGCCCCCTTAGTTACTGTACATCTCACGCAGTGAAAAATACAGCAAAGAGGACACTGACAACGTGGCAACAGACAAGACAGAGCAGGGTATTTCTGGTATGAAACAAAGTCTCAGTTTTCAAATTATTACATTTTTTAAGAAATTCAAACAAATACCATTTTGTGGCTCTTTAATGTGTCATTGCAGATCGCTGTAGCGCCTCAGCTCAAGCGGCACGTGAACCAATCATCTCTTCCTTTTAACTAGTTATAGCACGAAATGAGCATGAATGAACTTCAGAAGGTCTTGTTTCAACCGTGTAACAATACACACCATTTTTCAAGTTCAAATCCACCAACGTTGATCTACTCTCCTGTCTGGTTTGTTTGTCGGACAAAATATTAGATTCGATGTTATGATTGGTCAGATCGCCTGTCAATCAAACTTCCTGCGATGGGTCAATTCAGCAAGGGATTTGAAAAAATCCATAATTTGAAAAAAACGTTAGAAGGGAGATTAAAATACAAAATAGCCATTTCCAATACAACTGGACACAATTCTGTGAATGAAGCATGCATGTGAGGATGACATTTGAGGTTCTCTTTCTTTCACACAGAATCAAATGCACAAGCAAACTCTCATGGACTCGTTTGTTTGTTTCATGAGTCAAAAACTGATTATTAAAATGAGCAGATAGTAATGCCCCCCTTTTCTGGTTCAAACAGACTTATTTTGATTTATTTAATATAATATAAATACATTTTGCAGTTTCTTTTGGATTGTACAGCCCAGAGCCTTTGGATGAATTCTCTGCTGGTTATTAGGTTAAGGACGGTTCTGGCATAAGACAATAAACACTAAATTATACAATCACTCATATTATCATTTAGAAAATCTTGCTGTGTTGTGCTGCGCTTGGTGGATGCTTTTTCCCATCTCTGAGATTTTAACGTGAATTACGATCTCCACCAGAGACTGTGGGTGGCTATTCTTGATTATGATCTGAATTTATTTCATTTGTGTTCCTCTCCAGAGCATATGAGCATTCAGCAGTCTGCCTGTATTAGAGCGGTTCACAGATCGTTCCCCAGCAGCTAATGTATTCAGAGAGCCTGAATGCTGCATAAACCTATATCATTAGATGACGATGCTGCCCATCAATGCTGCTTTTTTCAGAATAATTTACAAATCAACAAGAATTTCAAAGCGAATATAACTTACATTGCTTATTAATGAGAGTGTTAATGCATGTGTTAAGGTCTACTTTAATGTAACTCATGCTCTGGCAGAAAAGCTGTTGATCATGAATTCATATGAGAGCTAAATATAATAACTAAAGTCATTAGCCAAAAAATGATTAGCAGATCAATAATTTATATATAGATATATATATTCATGATTTTTCATGATTATCACATTGAAGGAGGGCCCAAGCTGTATCTAGGAACCAGGGACTGGTGGCTGTTTTAACTTGGCACCTAGCAACCACAAAGCACACCCTAGTTACGCCTTGGAAACCACCCAGTACACTGTAGCACCCCTAGTGTTAGAATCAAAGATTACATTATCATGTATTCAAATTATTTTTCTAAATGCATTTTACAATTTTAGCATAAAATTAATTATTTGAGTTTATTGTCATTGTCATGTTAACAACACTATTTGTTTTATTTAATTATGAGCAACTAGCTGTTAACATTGTTATTTTAGGATTATTTAGGTATTGATTTGAGTTAGTTGTTAGCTATTACTGTGTGGTTTTTATTAGTTTTTTTTTTTTATATGTCTATATAGTTTTTATTAATTGTATTTCAATTTTAGTTTTGTTATTTTGTTTGTTATTTCATCAAGTTAAACTGGGCCTAAATGAAAATAAGAATTTTTTGAAGAAATGAAACTTCATTTATTTAATGTATTTTAATCATTTTTATCTGCTGTTGAAGCCTATATTTTAACTATGAGTCATTTGTATTTATTGAAAATGTTGATTTTGACTATATCAAGTTGAATTCAAATTATGTAAATGCACAAACAGAATGCACTGTGTCTATATAATAGTCAAGGAAATTAAAGCAAGTTTGGCAGATTCAAATGACCCTGCTGAGGGAACTTTCACAGCCCAGTTGTCTTTCATTTACACTCTTAAAAATAAAGGGGCTTCAAAAGGTTCTTCAAGCGATGCCATATAAGAACCATTTTTGGTTCCACAAAGACCATTCAGTCAAAGGTTCTTTAAAGAACCATCTCTTTCTTTTATAATATGAAGAACCTTCTTTCGCCACAAAGAACCTTTGTGAAACAGAAAGGTTCTTCATATATTAAAGGTTCTTTATGGAACCATTTAGAAAAAAGGTTCTTCTATGGCATCGTGTAGCACCTTTATTTTTAAGAGTGTAGTCTAATCTCTGGTCAAAATTATTTAGATAAAACTTTAAAATAAATATGCAATGAAAGGAAAAATAAATCAACCAATAAATACAAATCTAGACTGAGATGCGCCTGCCTGTGATGTGTGCGGGAGGAAGCCTTTTGAATATTCAAATTCAGAGCCCATCCATTCAGCTCTGCCTTTCTTTACATGAGGAAGTGACAGAGTTGATTTTTACATTGTCAAGAGAAAATGTCAGGGCCACTTGTCCATATGTTGTTGACAGAGGCAGTTGCAAAGGAAAGAGACGAGAGAGAGAGAGAGAGGCTTGAGAGAGGAGAGAGAGAAGCGTGAAATGCATACACAGGAAAGATTATTCCAGCTAATCAATTTCGAGATTTTCAACAGTCTATTACTAGTGCGCACGCACACACACACGATGCTCCATTCAGAGCACTATAGAGAACGGGCGCTCGTGGAGGGGCCCCCGAGATCGTAAGGAGGTGGAAGGGAGATGAACAGACTGATAGCACAGATGGCCCAGTCCATTCCCAGTACCAATTAATCCCCAGTTAAATCTGACACATCTTAACCTGCGCTGGGTCTCATTCAGCACTACAGGAAAATCCATATGGCAAGGAGACACTTTCAGGCAGCAATTTAGACCTGGCAGGGTGCCACCACCCCCCTTTCCCACTAATAGACATGTTTGTTCTACACGTCTAGTCAGCATGTGGTAGTACTGTCCGCCTGTTTTAATGAGGGCCAGTTTTGATATCACCTTGTCTTACATTCATTCGTTCGTCCATTGCTGTGAGAGTGGATGCAGAGCGAGAGCTTTATCTGAAATAAGTCTGAGAAAAAAAAAAGCTGGGTTTTGAAAGTAAAAATGGCATTTAAAATGTCTATAGCGAAAATGTCACGTAAAAACCTTTCAGACAGACCTGCAAAGAGCTCTGGGGAGGTTAAACGCTATGTGCTTCATAGAAGCTGTCAGTGTGATTTCATCCTCATTTTTTGATTAATAGTCTTTAATTAGTGAATTTCCAGTAAAGTATACTATCTACAATCCTGAAATGAGTTTTTACAGACTAGCGAAGGTTAGCGAGATAATGTTAGCTACCTAATATGTTAGTTAACATGGAATGCTAGATAACTGTAGCTAATTATATCCAGTCTCCTAACTAGCTTTTACCTAATGTTTGTTCATTTTTAATGTTGCTAAGTAAAGTTAGCTAATGATAGCTGGCTACATAAGTAGCAAAATATTGAATATTCCTGCTGAACAATTCAGTTGGTATCTGTGTTTTGGTAGGCTACATGATAGCTAGTTTAGCATGAACAGTTTGGACTAGATTGGGATGTTTATTCATTTTAAATGTTGTAGCAAGGTAATCTCAGTTAGTTATAGCTAGTGTAGCGAATCAGCTCATGGGGAAACATGAATAATTAACCATAACTAGTTATAATTAATTATATTTTAGATCCGCTGTAGATATTTAGTTGACCTCTCAGGGTCAGCTGTCTTGTCAATTCTAAGAACGTTGGTTTCCTGGTTAAGGGAAATAACTTTTTTACTGTACAATTCTACAAAAGCTTGTATCATAAATCTGCATGATTAAGTGACTCCGTTATGAGCAAACAATGAACACGTCAAGGGTGATTACAAGTAAGGTTTTATAACTAACTAAACACTTAAACTAGTCTAACATAATACATAAACACATTAAGCTGGTCTAACATACACATACACACACACATACAGGTGGTATAGGAAAGGGTTCAAGCTTAACTCAGTACAGAAAAGAGACATAAGGAATGACATTTATGGAACACTTGGCATGATATTCAGCAGATTTACAGCTTGAAGGGAACATCAGATTCTTAGTTCAACACACCTTTGTAAAAAGGTGTAACTGATACTTAATGTATCAATAAATAAGACTAAGTTTGATACTTAGCGAGTCTCGGCGGTTGAAAGAGATTCCTGATGCAAATATTAAAGCTTCCCGTTGATCTTTGCTGAATTAGGGTCGATGAAAAGAACCAGTTTGAGTCAGAGTCTCTTGATGAATGGAAAGGACTAGGCCAAAGAAAGGCCTGGCACAAATGCTTTGGTATACTGAAGCGTGTTCTCACATTTTCTTAGCTTCTGACCGAACCACCGACTAGGCGGGTCACATGGAGTGTGGCCTTTAAAGACTGCAGAGATTCACGCCTCTCAAGATAGGCTTGTCCAATGAGAAAGATGGAAAATCCGAGCGGGAGGTGGCAATTGCTGGAGAGCTTTATGACCCTTTGTCTCTAAGCATGGTATTTTGCATATGTACTTCGCTTGGGTGTTGATGCACAAATTAGATTCTTAGGACATCAATATGTTGCATAGGTATCAGCATTTAATACAGCGAGGTGGTCTTTCTGCGGACCTTAGGCCTGTCGCACATCCTACGGTTGCTAGGGGGACTATGCATGGCAGGGGCGTCCTTTCCCTGAGGAAGGCATAAACATGCCGCATACAACGTGGTTTCTGCAGGGCTTCAGCTGGGGACCACCGCTCATGACGTTTCGCCCCAAACCCAGAACGTTTCCTAGGTGGCGGGCAGGTGAACAGGGAAGTCTCCATGACACCCCCGCAGCAAAAACTAATTCGATGGTTATCCCCAAGCTTGTCTCGTCGTTTCAGCCAGAGCAGTGGCTTGCTTTCTCGCTTCCTCAGAGAGCCTCTTTGGTGGATTGCCCAGTGTGGCTCCCCGTAGTCCAGGTCTGAGCAGGCATGTCTGCTATTGATCTGCCACACAAACATATAATATACACGCTTTTTTTTCGATCATAAGAAGGCGAATTCATAGTTACTAGACATGAAATAGTTACTTATATGAATGAGTGGTTTATCGTAAGCATGAATAAAAATAGTCTATAATACAACAGATTAAATACAACACAGCAATAATATACACAATGGCCTGAAGAAAATGTGTGTTCATTCAAAGAAGGTTTTCCTATGAATTACTTAGTAGAAAAGTACATTTCTACTGTGCGTTTGTCCTGGGGACACAGAATGGGTTATCCTCTCATTCCTGGGGGGTCATAAAACCAGTGATATTATGATTAGTTGTCATGGTGACCAGAGGGCCTGGTGTTCAGCAGACATCCTGGCATCCAGTTTATTGAGTGAGGGGGACTGTGACGATTTGTTAACCTAATGAATAATTGATTTGTTAAATCAAATTAAAATTAGTGTGTCAGATTGGTCGAGACGCTACACTAGCTACATAAGAAGCAAAATAATTTTTTTAATTCAGCTGGTTTCTGTGTTTTGCAACATAATAGCTGGTCTAAACCAGTTATTTATTTACTCACCCTCAAGCCATCCTAGGCGTATATGAGTTCCTTCTTTCAGATGAATCCAATCGGAGTTATAATAAAAAAAAATGACTTTGATCTTCTAAGCTGTTTAATGGCAGCCAGCGGGTGTTGCATGCATCAGTCCAAAAGAAGTGAAATAAAGCGCATCCATCCATAATAAAAAGTGCCTCACATGGCTCTGGGGGGTGAACAAAGGCCTCCTGTAGCGAATCGATGCGCTTTTGTAAGAAAAATAGCCATATTTAAAACGTAATAATCACTTTAATCTAGCTTGCGCCAACAGTTGTACACAGAAGCAGTTCCAGGAGGATGACGTATGAGTTCAGCGCTGCACATGCACCGGTGCGTCTCGTGAAAACCAATGTTTGTTAAAGGGAGCAAAGGAAGCAAAGTTTCCTTACTCTAGTAAAGGAAAACCAGTCTCCTCTTGGCTTATATCGAAATCATCTGACATTCTTCTTTACAAATCCTTGTTTTGTACTTCTAATTGGTGACCGTTGTTTTGATCGAACGCTTCCGCGTTCGTCACTTCTGAGCGGTGCATGCGCAACGCCGACATCCTACGTCATCCGCAGCTTCCGTTTACAACAGTGAGTGCAAGCTAGATTAAATTGATTATTACATTTTAAATATGGTTATTTTTCTTACAAAAACGTATCGATTCGCTACAGGAGGCCTTGTTCACCCCCCGGAGCCGTGTGTGAGGCACTTTTTATTATGGATGGATGCACTTTATTTCAATTCTTTTGGACTGATGCACTGCAACACACACTGACTGCCATTAAACAGCTTGGAAGATCAAAGAAATTTTTTAATATAACTCTGACTGTATTCGTCTGAAAGAAGAAAGTCAAATACACCTAGGATGCCTTGAGGGTGAGTAATTTTAATTTTTGGGTGAACTAACCCTTTAAAATGAATGTATCAGATATGATACATCAGGCTTTTAAGGAACATTTATTTCTTCATCTCAATTATCATTGTATTGCATTGCATTACATGTTTTGCCCCCACAATTAAAACTACAGAGCTTTGATCATAAAACTAAGTATTTAAATATCAGCCTGTTAAGACAGACATATTATTCATAGATTATTCATTTTATGCTGTTATACTGTTATAAGGATTTCAATGATTTACATTATAAGCTTTTTTTTATATATTGAATTTTTTCCCCTGATTTTTCTTACTAGGCCCATTCAGTGTTTGTCTTTTTTTCAGCTGCCAAATACTGTTTGCTTTGAATCAAATGTTGTGATACATCTTGGAGCTAGTTGGACTTGTTCAACTTCCTTCAAACTCTTTATTGAAGTTTTTCTGATATTTTCTGATCATGAATGTGTACTTCCATAACTCTGCACTGCAGTGAATCACATTGTGTCTTCTACTTCACATGCCCGAATGTTGCAGACATTTTACACCCATTCTGGAGGGACAACTGTGACGAACTAAATTACAGGGTTGCACCACCAACTCCTAAATCTGATAAATTTGTCACATCTATCTAGACAATGAGCTGAAAGGCAACGTGATCTGTTAAACCGGATTTAATTTCACAGGCGTTTGGCAAAGCCGATGCGATTTTGACAAATATCACACTTCTGTTGGCCCCTCTTCTGGCAGAGGAGTTTCCTCTGTTCCTACACACTCATTCTTAACAGTGCCAACATTTATTTACAGGAGCATCCAAACCTTGAGGATTTCACCACATTAAGCTTGTAATATTCAAACAATTGCTTTATCTGTTAACACCTCAGTTGAAGTTGCGTTGTGAAATCGGGACGTCTCGCTTGGCGGAACGTGACACCGTCCAATTGCTATCCTACTTGAATGAGTGCAGTGTAATTTTGTGCATGTTAACATATGCAGGTGAGCTCTGTCACGGATGCAGATTATCCCCCTGCCTACCTAAGCGTGAAAGGGGGGACGACGCAACTTCAAGTGACCCACGGAAAGTGGATATCCAGCTCTTTACAGAGGCGTTGAAGTGTGCCGTAATTGTAATGACTTGGGCTGAACATGCCCGGCAGATGTGCTCAGACTGTAATATGTAGTTTGCTTCTCAGAAGTGTGAACCATCCTTTTGAATTCAGGTCGATGCGTCTGCTGTGAAATTCCTCCTGTGGAAGACGTGCCTCGTTCTGGTGAGGGGGCACGTTTGATTTGAATGCTTTTTCCAAAAGAAAATAATTTTTCTGAAAGAGTGTGTAGTGTGGGTAATGAGATGGAATCAAAAGGATTGTCGCACAGGCCTTCGAGCAAAGTTCACTCTTTTTATTTATACAAAATAACAGGGGGACTTCAGTACAGCAGGAAGTTGAGCTCTAAATATAGTCCATGTGTTTCCTGTGCGTCATTAAATCTGGTATAAGCAAAATATGAAATAATCTTGTACGTTTTAAAATGGCCTGTAACAGCACCATATGGGGGTAATCCGTATTTCTCTATTGATGACCGTTTAAAAGTAGCTGTTTTTTAAAGCTCAGGGAAGTAAATATTAAATAGATTATAATATAATATCACAAATATTACTTATATAATAATTAATATATAGGGACCTGTGATACTTTTCTTCTGGATGTGGTGTATAATGTTTTTTTTAAAGAAAAAAAAAAATTTTATTTAGCAAGTCTATGTTGAACGTGATAGGTGTGAAAGAAAGTAATAGCAACGACTAAATTTAAGAAGCATATTATATTAAGTTTATATAATAATGTATGTACACACATAACCACAACGACACACACCTAGATATATATATAATCTATAAACATGTTATAAATACTTAAAAATAAATATATAAATATATTTTAGTATTTTATATAATGTTATTTTTAATTCACCAGATGACGTTGAGGACTCGTTTAAAAAAAGTGGGTTAAACTCATTTTTTTCTATGTCGTGTCATCACAGTTTGGATATTTGCTTAAAGGACCTAATCATTAAATTTGGCATTTGCCGCTTGGGTGATGGAAATAATAATAATAAAAATAAAAAAAATATATCATTGTGTCAGAGTGACAAGAAGGGAGGGAATCCAGAGCACTCCTCACCGATCAGTGAGGAGTTTAATGATCCATTTTCAATAATTTCAGGTAATATAACTTGCTACACATGTAAGCAGTTAGTAGTAAAAGCAATACACCTGTAAATAATCCTACCAGTACATAAAATAAAGAATTTTATAAAGAACGTAGTGATATAAAAAAGTCTCGCACATTCCTTTATGACCAATTCGTGATAAATTACTGATTCCAGAGATGTGTGCCTCCATCCGATTAGGACTGAGTTATTTCCATGTAATTCAATTGTTGTGAAGTGTTAACATTCATCAGCGAGCCAAGTCAAAATAGGCAGTGGTGCGGGGTACAAAATCTAATGCAAACTGTAATCTAATCTGTTTTTAATAATCTAATCAGATATTATCTAACTAATCCATCACAGATCACAATAACGTGCTCTAATTCTAATATGTGTCATTAGTGATTTATGGTTATCCCTGAAGTTTTCACCGCAGAACATTCTTGGATTATGGATTTTGTTGTCAGAGTTTTTTTTTTGTTCATCTCTGCAAGCAGATTAATTAGAAGGAGCGGGTTAAACTCATAATTCCTAGACAAGATTCTTCAGCCACTGTGTGCTTCCCCAAACCCCCCCCCACCCCCCCCCCCCCCCCCCCCCACCCCCACCCCCCCCCCCCCCCCCCCCCCCCCCCCCCCCCCCCCCCATGTTATGTGTGTTCATGTTAAATGTAAAACATTTCTAACTTCCATTATGTTAGAATAACTCTATTTTAAAGGAATAGTTCACCCAAAAAAAATTTGGCTGAAAATCCACATGACCCAGTCAACAATTTACATCTTTTGAAGTGAAAAGCTGTTGTCTTTATAAAAACCCCAAAACAAATCTATCATTAAGACATTTTAACTTTAAACCATTGCTTCATGCTAAAATATGAGTCCTCTATTTATAATATTGCTTTCTCCAGTGAAAGTGTCATTTCTTCTGAATCAGAGGAGAAATATGCACACATCAAGCACCGTTTACAAGACAGTAACAAATATTTTGGAGGAGCACAACAGACATTTTCACCGGAGGAAGTGTTATTATGGACGGTAAAATGGCCTTATAATATTTATTTGCAGAAGTAGGCCACTTAAACACTGTCATCTGTTATAAAATGTTTAAAGGTTTAAACGTGATTTGTTTTTCCTCCGTCAGGATGAACCACCTAGACAAGGCTCGTTTCAGATCACCTGCTGCTAAATAAATGACTCGCAGCAAAAATCATCCTCCTTCCCAAAACCAATCAAGCCTGCACTGACACTTCATCCAACACAGTGTGAGCCTGGACAACAGCAAAAAAAAAATCCAGAACCTTAGCAATCATAAACTCAGTAAATTTTTAAAGGGATAGTTCAACCCAAAGGAATTCTAAGGAACTGCTATTGCCTCCAGGTCTGAAGCACTACATCAGCTGCAAAGGTCATGACCCCTCTCGTCATTAGCATCATCTACTGCTGTTTCAAACAGAATAGCTAAATGGAATTGGGCACAAGGTTTGGGATTATGCAGGGCTTCCTGACCAGGCTGTAGGCGAGGTGTGAAATTTGGGAAACAGGGTAGCGGATCGCTCCTCTCATGAGATTCTCCTAACAAAGCGGGGTTAAGATCCCTCAGAATTCACTCACACTGGAATTCATCAAAGGAGATGCAAAGAAATTCAGAGATAATCAGCGTCTGATATCAAGCCTTAAATAATTAAAATCTCATAGCAGCACATTTATCACTGTCTTTTAAACTCCACTGGCAAATACAAATGGATCGAAAACAGTTGGAAAAGGTTTGGAGGAAAACGTGTTTCTACTGAAGGTGTTTGAGTGGTTTCTATGATGTTGCTGGGGTGTTGATAAGGTCTTCTGATTGGTTGCTTACTGAGTAAAAATAAAACAGATAACTGTGAGCTAAAGTTTAAAATAAGAAGAAAGTTCATACGCCAATGATGAGAAATAGCAATAGTGATGTTTGCCTTAGCAAGTGCCATTAATGAAAATCGTATGATATAATTCCTCACCTACAATAAAATATTAATTTGTCTGCGTATAGAGGAGAAACTTAATTGTTTGCAGCAAAAAAAATAAATAAATGCTGATTCAGATCAGTGCAAAACGATACTGCATGAAACTATATTTTTCTCTTGTAAATAATTAAAGTTTCAATAAAATGTATCTAATTCATTGTGGGGAGGTACATGAAAATTTAATAAAATTTGCATAATTGTGCATTAATTATACATTCAGCTTTGTAATGAGTTAATCAGCCTTTTCCCTTCTAGAGATACTTTTCACTTGGTATGAAAACAGTGGAGTATCACCAGAATATAGAAATAACGCCATATGACATTTCCTTGGTAGCAAGAGAGATTTTTAAGATGTTTTAAAAACATTTGACAGCACTAACAGGACCACTAACAGTTTTACACAGCGTGCTGATCCACTCACGCTGTGTAAAACATGACAATATTAGAAATAACATAATATTTAAGAATCAGCAATCGAAGCAATTGTCTTACGAAAAGAGATTTTGAAAAAATAGAACCTGCAGGGGCTGTTGAATGCTTGAATCTGATTGACTGATGAACGTTCTAAGGTGTGCAATTATTTTCAGAGAAAAGTAGTTCCAGGCAGGTCTTGACCGCATTACATGTCCATATCACTGCGCCAAACGAAATGTTCAGTTAACTGTCTTCAAAAGAACCAAAACCCACAACGACACTGACCAAGCAAACAATTATAATAAACAATAGGATACAAATGACCTGTTATTTCCATGTTTTTGCCAACAAAAATTAAGTTTAATTTTGGACGGAAACTCTCGTTCTACTGCTCGCTTCCATACAATCACACACGCACAGAAACGTGTTAGCTATGCTCTGTGAATTAATAATGGCGCTGTTCTTGAAGCACATGAACTTACAGTTTCGCTATTAGTAGAGACGCTGCTGTTGAGAGATGCACAGATTAAGATAATTCACACATAATCTCTCTCTCTCTCTCTCTCTCTCTCTCTCAAGTAACTGCATTAGTAACTGCATTAATCTGCTATCAATGGCTCAAGCTTTTGTTACTAGCTATAAAATTATGTTTTGGAATTAGCAACGGAGGCATGGGATGAAATGCATAAGAAATTAGTCCTACACACAAGAGTGCTTTAAGGGAAAGAAACTGACAAATTTCATGAAATACAACATTTGAACAATTTCTTGAGGTGTGAAAACCGTAGTATAAGCAGAATAACTGACTAATAATCCGCTTCACGTCATGGCCGCATCACCACTTTGGATGTGCATTTTTTTCTAATAATTCAATGGCCCATCGTCAATTATTTTTTACTTATCTAGTCTGATTTTATTATTTCATCTTTTGGTCCTATACTGCATTCTGTACAAAAACGAAAATCTGACAAACAGCCATGAAAATGCATTCTGAGTACACAAAGAGCACTTTAGAAAGAGAGTGGGTGCTTACATTTTTTTAAGAGTCATACAAGTGCTCAATTATTTATACCCTGCAAAAAATATGTACAGCCCTCCAAGATTTTACACAAAAAGGTGTATAGCATTTGTCGCTGCTGGCTGTCGTCTTTATACAATGCCCGTCGAGACAAACAGCGAGTAGGTAATTACAACCATACCTTTCCGGCATCCCTCCCTCTTACAACTGCCTTCACACATCCTGTTAGCAACATTGTTCATTAAATGCTGCACTACTACAAATACCCAGGAGTCTTTGAAAGGGTCTTATTGGGAGTCATCAAACAGAAGCACTCGGATAATGACACTGTCAGGAGCAAGAGGAGTGATATCCTGAGAGCAGGGCCTTCAAACGCTGTGCTATCGAAAAGCAGCGAAGTCTGTCTGAGGTTTAAATCAGATGGGCAAAAACACTCATTTACTTTAATTAAGTACCGGAAAAATTTGAGCCGTCAATTAGGAGCCAAATCATTAGAAATGGTCACGTGACTTTGACAAGTTATTCTGCTGAAACTTGTCACCTTGTGCATCAGAGTTCATTTTAGGCTGAAATTAAGAAAATTGTAGAAACTTGACAACCAGAAGTTTGCTGTTCCTTTTTAAATTCTTAAAACAGTAAAATACTTTTGCACAGCTTCAAAATCAATTGGAAAAATATAATAGAAATTATGTTAAATTATCAGACTTTAAAAAAAATAAATAAATGTATATATTATATTATATAGATATATAATTATATATAATATAGCGATATATATATATATATTAATCATATATATATATTATCTATTCTATATATAAAGATATTATTGGTCACTGGCACTTTTAACCGGATATAAGAAAAAAATTATACTTTTTAAAAAACTTTGAAGGAATTAGTTCACCCAAAAATGAAAAAATACATAAATTACAAGGCAATTTTGGAAATAGATTACTTATCATTTGTGATGACTGTTTGACTTTTTGATAAGGCATAACAAAAAAAAAATGATCTAAAGAAAAAAGGACAAATTTTGAACATAAAAAATATACAGCTATTTATATACGAGTTCTAAAGCATTTTTCCTTTCTGCCATTATTCAATCATTTATTATGCCTTCAAATCATTACTGCTGGTCCTCAATGGTAATTGCAAGTTACTTTAATGCATTTATGCCAAGAAATTAATGATGATATTCTCCAAAACCCATAACTTGCCAAAGTAATTTCCAAACTCTTGGAGGGCACTGCATATTTTTCTGAATCCTCTTTTTCATAATGTGGATTGGAGATTTTTAAAAGCTCAAAAAATACTTAAAATCTCCATAAAAGTGCTATAAAAGTAAGGCATATGATTCATGCATTGTATTCCTCTGTTGAAGTCATAGAATACTGTTGTGTGTGCAACAGACTCAAATTTAAGTCATTTTTTTGTTGAAAATCTTTCTGTCTGCCCAGTTCGCAAATCTCACTCAGTTCACATGCGACATCAATGATCAGACACATTCTATTTGAATTTAGATGAGATAATCCAGAATAATAATTTTGATAACTTTCAAGTTACTTTAATACATTTATGCCAAGAAATGAATGCTGACAGTGTTCAAAGCATTTTGCCTAGGGCATTTCCAAGCTTTTGGAGGGCACTGCATATTTTTCTGAATGCTCTTTTTCATAATGTGGACTGGGATTTTGGATTTTGAAACCCTCAAAAAAATCACCATAAAAGTGCTATAAAAGCAGTGCATATGATTCATGCATTATATTCCAAGTGTGCCGACGTCAAACCACAGTGTTGTGTGAGAAACAGATTCAAATTTAAGTCATTTTCAGTTGAAAATCTTCCCTTCCGCCCAGTTCTGAAATCTCATTTAAATGTGGCATCACTATATTTGAATTTAGATGAGAGTATTAAGATAATAATACGTTTTCGTTATGTTCCTTCCGTTTGGCTTCAGAAGACTTTGAATGAGACTGTGTCAGTCTGTCAAACGTTTTACATTTCTTTGCACCTGCATGATATGTGAGCTTGAACCTGAATAATATCTGATATTCCGATAACTTCTTTTCAGAATATCAATTAACACGAAAACAAAAATGTTACACTGTCAGAAACAATCGATTCAATCAAATAAATGTCATTGCAGAAAATGGTCTCACCATCATTAAACAATGTTATTGGACCTTCAAGTTCAACATTTTCACAAATATTTAAATATTATGTATAGGGTGGCAAACAAAAACAAAAGGGTTTAAGCATAAAACAATAAGTGTAATACTGATTTAAATTGTTGTTGCTGTCCACCCTCCCCCCCAAAAAATAGAATTAAAAATTCTGTTTAATTTAATTGCAATTTAGTTTTTGTTTTTCTGAGCAAAAAATAAATATCACTTATTTTCCCCTGATTTACAGAAGAGACACACTAAAATGTCATTCAGTGTAACAATCTCACTGTGTAACAATCTTGTCAGGCGTTTTTACAACAAAAATCAATTTATGACATATTTAAAGACTAATTACTTTCACCCAAAATACTAATTAGTTGTAATTTTACATATTTTTTTTAATTTGCCACTATCCTAGGTTTCGCCCATTTGTCAGTAAGAATTTTTACTCATTTAAAACACAATCAAATTTAACATGCTCCCTTATTCTTTTACATATTTTAATATGCACACGTCAGAATAAGCATCTTGTTTGAATTTTTACATAAATATTGAGTTACACTGAATGACAATGTAACATTAACATGTAACATTTTATTCTCCAAAAACTTATTTGAAACCTTAAAAGTAGACATTTTACTTACATTTAATGTGCTTTCTATTGACATATAATCACTTTTGTAAATTTATTTTGATGTGGACATCTTAATGTCTTTGACCCATACACATTACTCATGATTATTAGATCCATCCATCTATATAAAGAAATCTATGTATTTATGTATGTATTTATTTATTGAACTATTCTTTTAATATTTTGCTCTGCTCTCCTGATGAAATGTGCAATATTTCCAAGTGATCCGTCAACTTTACCAGGATCTTTCCAAATCTGGCCTGCACTCAGTGAATCAATGTCCTCCAGCTGATGGCCGGATGATTGTTTGTGCAGGATTACAAGCTGTATAGGTTTGTTAGGACAGAGGATAAAGCTGAGAGCCAGATGCTCATCTTTGAGTGAGCTCGGATGATCTTTTATCAGACTGTGTGTGTGTGGTGTGTGTGTGTGTTTGTGTGTGCGTGTGTGTGTGGTGGTGTGTGTGTGTGTGTGTGTGTGTTTGTTGTGCGTGTCTTGGTGTGGGTGTGTGTGTGTTGTATGTTTACCGTGGCCCGGGATGGCTGGAGGTATATTTGCCCGAGGCATTTGATTGCATCAGTCTCACTCTTTGCCCTGGTCCTCTTCCTCTGCAGTGATTGACTTCCTTCTGTAATTACAGTTAAATCTCTCATTCTCTCACACTTCCTGCTAACTCTGGCCGGCCCGGGAGCTGCCAGTATCCCACACGGTACTTTTAAAAGGTGTCTGAAACCAGAAAAGTTTTAGAAAAGATGGGCTAATGATTTGTGACGTCACGTCTCTACATGGAGAAGATTGAGCTCATAAATATTAATTAGCAGCGCTTCTTGTCATATTACCATCCTTCGCCTTGATACTATTTATAAATTGCCCTTTGCAGATGTGCCAGTTTTATAGACAGTCCACACTGGTTTTGAATTGAGATACAAAATTATTTTTGATGTTTTTAATGAATTTGTTGCAGCTAATGAATGAGATCAAGTCTATAGTATGGTATACTGTAGCTCATTCTAATATGATAATTCGGCACGCAATAAACATTTCTTATTATCGATGATGGAATCTTAATTTTGTGTGTGTGTGTGTGTGTGTGTGTAAAAACTGATCAAAGTGATGGTAAGAAAGATTTTTTAAAATGAAATAAATAATTAATACTTTTATTCAGCAATGATGCATGAAATTGATCAAAAGTGACAAAGACATTTATAATATTACAAAATATTCAAAAAGATGTTAATTAAAAAAAAAAAACTTTCTAGTCTTCAAAATGTATCACAGTTTCTATTATTATTAATATTACCAGCAAGAATTGTTTTCCAACATTGATAATAATAAGAACCATTATTAGTAATTGAGCACCAATAAGGATTTGATTTCGTGATTGCATCCCAATAATAAATTACATTTTAAAGTATATTAAATAGAAAACATTTATTTTAAATTGTAATGATATTTCACATTACTTATGTTTTTTAATCAAATAAATGTTGTGGCATAGGAGAATTCTTTCAAAACAAACAAAAAAAAAAATCATAATTATTTTGTTGTTATTTATAAATTGTCATGAACTTTTTCATAGTGGAAACTTAACAATTTACAGGGAACAAAATAATATAGTTGAAATGATCAAATATTTTAACGCAAATATTTTTATCAAAAAATTTTTATTAGTGAGTACAATAAAAGCCGTCAGGGAAATTAAAAGTATATTCCCTTACATATCCCTTTTAAGATATATCAGATAGTGTTTTAATGTGAGCCATGCAGCGGTTTATGTTAATATCAGCTGTCGACAGTTTATATATATATATATGTTTTATATATATATATATATATATATATATTTTATAATAATTATATAGATATTATTTATTATTATTATATATATTTTTTACATCATGTGTATTATTTATATATGATTTATATTATATATATATATATATAATATATATATCATATATTAGTTATATTTTTTTTTTTTTTTTTCTGTTCCAAAATAAAAGAAAGTTGTACAGGTTCGGAACGGGCATGAATAGAAGCAAAAAAAAAGAAAGGAACGACAAATTGCGGATTTTATATCTATATACAGTTATGCAACTCCGTTCTGCGAGAAAAAATAATTCTTGCCAAGTTTATATCTCACAACTCTGACTTTTCCTCTCAGAATTGAAACTTTATATATCGCAATTCTGAATTTTTATCTCATTGTATAATTATATGTCATAATTCAGACTTTTCTTCTCAGACTTGTGAGTTTATATCTCGCAAGGGAGTTTTGTCACAATTTGGTCTTTTCATCTCATTTCTGATTACTTGCAATTGTGAGTTTATATCTCACCATTCTGACTTGCCTCAAAATTCACACTCTTCTTCTCAGAATCACTAGCTTTTCAGACTTCAGAATTGTGAGAAAAAAGTCCTAATTGTGAGATGTAAACTCAGATTTGTGAGAAAAAAGTCTGATTTTCAAGATAAAAAGTTTTTTTGTTTTTATCCTATGGTTTAAACAAGCTTTCATAGCATTGGGGAGAATTTATGAATAAGTAAATTATGAATTTTTGAGGGAACTATGCCTATAAATCTGAAAATGTTTTGATCGTAGTGGCATTTTTAACAAATAATACTGTCATTAGTCCATTCCTAGCTGAACGAATGAGGTAGATATGAGCATGTTAAAAGATAAACAGAATATGTATCTTTTAGCATCCCAGCATCTTTTATCATACTGTCCTCAGATCATTATACCGCATCTCTCGGAGGAATCAGCAGAATCCTGCTTTATTTACATCAGGGGCCAATTTATCTTTCTGTCTCTCAGCTTTGTATTTACATCAATGCCAGCTCTGATACATACAAGTAATTATAACAGGTTTCCTATTGAACTGCATGTGCTTGCAGCATCATCCAATTACTGCCCCCGAGTCTCCACTTGGAAGGTTCTCAGTCCTTTATACCTGCTGCTAAAAATGATGAATCCAAATAGTCCGGCTTGTTGAAGAAGCATTTCGTCATTACATCTCTGTCATGCGAACAAATTGAC